>CP092877.1:55110099-55353920 GCA_030710605.1 Cordylochernes scorpioides
TTGGGGTTACAAGACGGAGAAACCTATGAAAGTGGGAAATAAAAAATGGAGAAAGATTATATACATATGGTAAATATATACAGATTATAAGAAAGAATAAAAAAAAAATAAGAAAAAAAAATTGGAAATATGGATGGGAGAAGTGGAGAGCGAAAAGAGGAAAGAAAACAGGTATTTACATATGGAACAAGTCAATTCAAGCTCTTCTGCTCACACAGCACAGGTGGGCCATGGCCCCTTCAAGAAATCTTTAAGAGATTTTCCTGGAAAATCCGAGTGTTCAGGGTTGTAAGGTAAACACCGTTTTTTATCAGTGTGGGGGGTTAACTTATTGTACCTGCCTAAACAAATAATTGGAAAATGGCTCTGTCCTTCTCATCAAACAGAAATTTTTGGTATGTTTGGATGTTCGGTTTAAGTCTTTCTTTTTTACAGCATTTTTATGGAAGTTATAGATTCAGAGCTACTGAACCTATTGTCTATAAAGTTGGATAATAAAGAATATAATGTGAGGTGTGTATGGCCTATCTTAGAAAAGAGTATTTTTCTTTCCGTGTCAAGAGGCATGCATTCAAATATATAATGTTCTAATTCATTTTCGGTTCTATTTTTGCATAGTTGGCAATACAAGTCTTCTTTCCTTAGATATTTTATATGGTCTTCTCGATATAAAACAAATAGAATTCTCAATTGCGCAATGAGGCGTTTAGTCGGCAGTGGGAGTTCACTTAGTAGATAGTTCTCTGCTGCGAATGTTTTATGTAAATATTTGTAGTGTGTGTGCAGCTTCGAATTGGTTATTCTTGATTGATCGGTTTGGATAGACTGTTCTATAGTGATTCTGATAATTTGAGGTATTGCTTTCTGTAGAATATTGGGGTCTGAACAATTCTTTAACCACATGAATCCAGTTGAGTTTAGGATATTCATTAGATTTTCTGTAATGAAACTGCATTAAAGAACTGCATGGATTTTTTGTAGGTTAGCCATAAGTACTTTAATACTGTTATCTTGAATCAAAATAGTTACCTTTCAAAAATGCATGACCTCCTCAGTGATAGCTCTACCTTCTCCCTCATATCAAACCAGGTCAGTCTCTCCATCACTAAGGCATATAAAACTTCGCTGCTCCGCTTAAAAAAGAACAAGCATATTACTCCAAATGATTACAACCTCTTTACTTCTAACCTACACAGCTCAGCTTACATATACGGCCTCCCTAAGATTCACAAACCAGAGATACCTCTTCGCCCTATCATAGCTTTCCATTTATCTCCTGCATTTCCTCTAGCCAAGTATCTATCCAGTTACCTATCCCCAATATTAAGCAGCTATAACAACACTTACTCCATCAATAGTACCCCCCGTTTTATCAGTGAAATAACCGTTATGACCCCCGACCCTTCTACCATTATGTGCTCATTTGATGTCACCTCCCTTTACCTCAGCCTGCCACATGAACTTATCATTAGCAGTTTATCACAATTTCTCAACACACAGAACATTGATTCCCAAACCTCCTCATCTATAGTACAACTCACTGATATATGTTTAAACATGAATACTTTCACATTCTCACTACAGACAGATTAAGGGCTCCCCGATGGGCAGCCCTCTATCCTCCATAGTGGCCGAAATTGTTTTATTACAAATAGACCACTGGATCACCCGCACTCTCCCTACTGATATTCAATTATGGCATAGATATATAGATGATGTGTTTTGCATTTGCAAGAAAGGCCAGGAGAGCTCCATATTGTCAAATCTTAATAGCTACAATCATAATATTTCCTTTACTCTAGAGATAGAATCCAATAGTGTTATTCCTTTCTTAGATATCCTTATTATCCGTACCCCTTCATCATACCATACCACAGTTTATTATAAAAAGCAATGCCCCCCTAGTTACACTCACTTTAATTCACACTGCCCCACCTCCCATAAAGTTAATATAGTTAAGACCCTCACTAAAAGAATCCATACCCACTGTTCCCTAGATATTTTTAAAACTATAGAAAAAAACAATATCATATCTCACCTCTCCAAAGCTTTTTTCCCCCTTGCTTTTATTAATAGACATACAGTAAAACCCCTCTATAGTGAACCCTATTGGGACGGGACTTTTGGTTCACTATAGCCACGGTTTGGGTATTTAAATTTTTTTTGAGGATATAATTAAAGGGCATGCGCAAAAAAAAAAAAAAGGCTACCTCTTAATATTGGCTGCTTTTTTCCCCCTAAATTAACCTATTTCTATATATTAAAGCTGTATATTAAAATAAAAACAAAATCATGTGAAAATATTGCCTTTTTGATCAGTTCCTCTGATAATTTAATTAGTATAAATGCAACCTGCCCCCCATATGTCAAAAAAAAAATCCAAGAAAAGTATACCTTATATATAAAAATTAAATAAAAACTTTATTAATAATATTTTAAAAGGTATAAAAATATATTTTATATAAATAAATATTATATTACAATATAGGATACAAAGGCTTACTTGAAGAAGTCTGTTATTTTTTTCTGCTTTAACATATTCCTCAAAAATTTGGTTTCATATCTAGCAAAGAAATCTTCATTTTTTAAAATGAAGCCTAGCTTGTACTAACCACGTATACAAGGCTTCTAAAAGTGGATAATGACACTGACGATAGCGGCAATAGTTGGGATTGATTCCTCTTTGTAGCATTTTTTTTTTATAGTCTTCTTTTTTGCCCCATATCGTAGAAATGCTACTTATGCTCATTTTCATTTTCTTCCGAAGTTCCGCTTGCGATGTACCACTCTCAATAGCTTTTATGATGGTTAATTTCTTTTCAAGTGATATCTTGGTACGAGCGACTTTTTCTTTGGCACTTCCATTATCTTTTAAAACTGGTTTTAATAATTTAAATAATGTTTTAAGGAATTTTCCTAATGTAGAGTTAAGAAATTTAGTTTTCAAGAAGGCATGAAAAATGTATAAAAGTGCGCAGTATAAAAATAGAACGTGAATAAAACACCCAATGTCGCTAAATTCTTTGTTTTGAATTGCGATCTGTGAGCTAGAGCTCACACAAAATTTTAATTAGTTTTGAAAATTATAATTTTGGAATTTTAGAATTAAAATTAAAAGTTCGTTATAAGCATGGTATTTTTGATAGAATTTAATATTTTGGGACCAAAATTGGGTTCGTTATAACGATGGTAATTTTAATGGAATGGAATTGGGATTTTCGATGGGTTCGTTATAAGGGAAGGTTTGTTATATCCATGGTTCGTCTTAGCGGGGTTTTACTGTACATACACACCGGGGCGCCCCTGTTTCATCCGCAACTTATAGATCTATATGTTTCCTTCCCTACTCCCCCCCGCAGTAGATATAGCTAGAGACACCTCAAATCATACGGCATCCATACCTATTATAAAAACTCCCCCAACCTCCTCACATCCCTCCGGCATCCTCACACTAAGCCCCTTGTTCCCATGGATCCCCTACGTTCTGATGGCGCGGTCTATTCCGTCTCATGTGAGCAATGCTCCGCTACTTACGTAGGCGAGACGGGTAGAACTGTTGCCATCAGGATGTCTGAGCACTCCCGTAACATATCTAACCATGACTCCAAATCTCTCATATATCAACACATACAGGACACAGGCCATACTTTTAACATCAAACACCCTACAATACATTACAGACGCATCCGTAACCAACATCAAAGACTCATACTAGAATCAATAGAATTCCATAAGCAAGGCAGCATCAACAGAAAAATCGACCTCCCTGAAGCCTATCATGCTCTCCTGGCCTTCATGTAGTTCTCCCTATAGTTGCCCGTGTCAGTCATGTACTATATTTCAACGATATTCCCGTTTCCAATTATAAAATTAGCATCTCTTTTTGAAGAATAGATTCTCTATATGCATTATTTCATAATGATGTAAATTTCTTATTTGCAATTCTCTTTACCATAGTTATGTAAATATCATAGATGTATATATTCTTGTCTGCCATGTGTACCATGTTTGTATCGTCGCATTTGCTTTATACTGCCTGTCGAAGGGTTTTCACCCGAAAGCTTGCGTTTATTTAAAATTGTTTAAGAAACTCGTCTTCTCTTATTTTATTGATTATAATATACCTTGCTGAGAAGAATCTCTTATTTCTTATTATTAAAATAAATTATACATGAAATTTTGGTAGCAGCGTTGTTAGAGAAACATGGTGGTATATATCTATACCTCCTAGCTAATAGATTGCAATGAGGTGTGTGTAGATTAAGAATATTCTTCAAAGATCAACTTTTTTTTTTGTTTTAACACTTTGAGGAACATTGGTTTCACAACCCAAATAGCCCTGTGAACCAGGATAAAACTTGATTTTTTAAAAAAATCATATTTATAAAAATATATTACCTTGAACAGTGAAATTTGATGCTTGTATCAAAATATGTCTATAAAACACAAAATGCAATAAAAAAAATATATGTTTATTGGCACTTTTTCAAAATAAAAAAAAAAATAAAAAAAGAACTAAAAAAATGCAAACTGCCAAAAAAACGCCACTGTTTGTAAAAAAAAAATAATCAGAGGAAATTATTAAAATTTTTACATTTATATACATTGTTATTCCCAGTACTTCATTTCTGCATGGTACTTTTCGAAGCACTCTCCAACGCAAAGTGGAATCTTGCATTGTTTGCACTCAAATCTGGTGTCCTTCCGGGCTGCCTTCCCAGTCTTGTGCTTTGCACTATCTGCGCAAACTTTGCACTGCTTTTCCACTTTCTGGGGCTATTTTATAGCAGTAGTGCTTCCCAAGTAGCCTGGCAACATCAGTTTTCGAAGTTGTTTCTTTTTCAGAGTGTTCAATGCTTGCCTGATTGAGCAACTCCCCACCGACAGCCAGATAGAAGTCCTTCAGACTTATTTTTTTATCAGGATTTGCTTTATTGTAAATGATGTTGCCATTTACAAAACAAAGTGAAAAAAGATGGAAGAATATTTTTTTCCACCATTTCAATGTTTTCCTGCTAAAAGAATAATATGCCATCATCTGATCGCTCCGGTCCACTCCTACCTTCCCCTTGTTGTAATCGATGACAGCATCAGGCTTGAACAACTCTTCTCTGGTTGGGGTTTTGGGCTTGACTGGCATCATTTTACCTTCATGGACAGTGGAGAGCATGAAAACATCTCTAACATCTTTCCATTTGATGGCTAAAAGATGCTTTCTTCTCATCTTTATAATCTCTCCTCTCTTTAGTTTTTGGGAAAATTCGGTTTTTGGCATCGTTTTCCTGGAAGGCATAACTGTGCCAACAGCTAGGGTCTTTTTTTCCCAAAGTTTATCAAATAACTCAGGAGAGGAAAACCACCTATCAAAATAGATATGATAGCCTTGTCCATAAAACCTCTTTGCCAGCCTGTCCACGAGGTTCGGAATGGAGTTGTGCTCTGGCTGCTCAGGATCCTTGCCAGTGTAGATATCAAGATTGTAAGCATATCCAGATACAGCTTCACAAATTTGGAATATCTTGATGCCATATTTATGAGGTTTTCCTTTTATATACACTCGAAAACCCACACGTCCTCTGAATGGACACATCGCCTCATCAATAGTGAGATTTTGCTGAGGAGTGTAGGCATTCCCAAAAGAATATATGAGGGATTCCAAAACTGGTCTTATTTTGAAGAGTCTGTCATGCCCTGGTTTTCCATATTCAATGTATTTTGAATTGTCATTCAAATGTAGCATTGACAAAATTCTCATAAATAGTGTCCTTGGCATATTTATGGACTGGCAAAAGGCATTCTTCAGGAATCCGTGAGTAGACCAGTAGTCTTTCATCCCAGGCTTCTTCACCAAAGACATGTGTATGATGACACAGAAAAAGAGCTTTATCTGTGCCACTGACACAGCCTTCCACTTAGCCAGCATGCCATGAGGTTTGAGAGGACCCTTCTTGGACTCCCGATCAATAATACTCCTGGCATATCGGTTTGTTTCCTCTTTGATGCTTTTGAAAATATTCTCTGTAAAGAAGAGACTGAACGCATCAAATGGTGAGGAAACATCCCCCACTAAATTTAGTCCAGGGCGGGCGGTGAAAGGGGGAGGAGTTGGGGGCGAGGGATCATCTTTCCTCCAGGTGCCGGCGGTAGTGGACGTGTCCCGACATGTCGTCAGCATGCGAACTGGAGCTACTTCTAATCGCGGCCGTTTAGCAGGAATTTCTTCCTCCTCAAATTCTAATTCATCGGAGGCTGAATTTTCGTAATCAGGATCCTTCACTTCATCATCAATTTCTGAGCCAGAATCGTAAAGATATTCAAGAATATCTTGAATGTCTTCATCTAAATGAACTTCTGATCCCAAACCTTTTGAAGTGCTAGGTTGATCCAAAGGATTCATTTCAATAATGTTATGAAATTAGAGGCAAAATAACCTAGAAAAAAACGAGCGAAAAGAGATTAGAGATAACAAAAACAAACTTGCCTGTTATCAGTTTGTCAGCAAGCTAGCCAATGAGATTGAGCAACAGATGACTAATTTTTTTGCCTGCCAACAGTATCGTCCTGACATCTAGTGATCATTTTTGTAACTATTCATGATAGGCCGATGATTTGCCGAAGAGATTTCTTGACGTACTGCGTTCTATGATTTTCTATTGATTTTTAAAGTGCCGCGACGTATAAAAACGGGGTTGGTCCGCTAGGCTTAATAGCTTATGACGTATAAAAACGGCGTTGGTCTTCAAAGTGTTAAGAAACTAAAACCTTTACTCCATCTTTACTGGGTGAAGTAGAATGTGTCTGCCTCTGTTATTAAGACTGGGAGCACTACTCAGTAGCAGGCCACTGACTTAGCTCCAATAAGGAACACACGCCATGTGCAGCCGCTCCTAACATAGAGTACAGACGCTGCTTGTTACTGCTCCCCCTCCTAATTTTTCATCCGGGCTTGGGACTGGAAAACGCCAAGTTACTTTACATCCTTATTTACACTCATGGACAAAACTTAAGAAAATGAAGAGTCTTTACACTTGCCGGTGGTAAGTTTTTTTTTTTTTTTTAGGGAGACTGAGACAATAATATTGGTCACACTTGGTTATCTCATGTGTTTTCAATAAAGGCCACTGTGTATCAAATATCTTTCAGAGTTGTTGTCTGAATCCCGATATACATGCTAAAAGGTACAACTTCCTCAAGTTTTGTCCATGAGTATATTTGGCTGGACCACTACCTGTGCACATGAAAAAAGTTATTTAAAAAAATTAAATGAACTGTACATGCACCACAAGATGGGAAGTAGAATGGACATCCTATCTAGATAGAAACCTATTATAGTGGTCTGATTGATATTGCTGACCTTGGGAATGTGTTCAGGTTTTATGGATGAAGATGGCTATGGCAGCGGCTACGGGAGTGTAGCCAACTACGGCAATGGCTACAACGGAGGCTACGGAGGTTTCCAGAGTAATTTTCTCTTTTCACATGTGTACTCCTAGCTCCTCTCTATTAAATTCTTTAAGAGGTTTGAGACCTGTGAGGTAACCTTAGAGTAGAAAGGTTGATTTCTAATGGATAAATTTATAACTAGACTAAGGGTAAATCAAACCCTTTATAACGTCACTTTTTCCCCAAATCACCTTTTTATAACCATTAATTTTAACAGTAAATTTGGGACACCACTTTTTTTAAATCAATGTTGAAGCCAATGTTGAAACCATACTGAGCTAAACAAAGAGGCAAGCAGTTTCTTAACTGCCATATTTTGTGTCTAACAAATTTGGGCATTGATACCAATCACTGAGTGAAAGAGATTCATTTTAATTCAACTTGAGGGGTATATTTAATTTTCCTTTCCACTCTCTCACCCTTTGCTCTTTTAGGGTGTGCTACCTAAAGGGAAACATTGTAATCAAGCAGGGGTGTGGATCTCTAATAAATGAATAGATGGCTTGACCAAGTTAGATGGGGATTTTAGATAAGTGACTGGTGAGCCTTCATCTGGTAATAAGACTTTACCTTATGGTCCATTCATGGTAGAGGTTGGTGGTAAAAATAAGGCAGTATTGGTTTGCCTTCTGCATCCATATGCTGTTGACCTAAAACTAGGTTCATCCACATTTTAAAAGCCATTGTCAATTTCAAGGGCAAGTTGAAAAAAGGTCTTGGTATTATTAAAATAAACATTTAATGCTTTCCATTTAAAACTATTTTGAAATAGTGTTAAATTTTTTTTATATACAATAAAACTTCTCTATAGACAATTCCAATGGGACTGAAACTTTGGTTCCCTATAGCCATGGCTGGTTATAGCCGTAGTTCCCTGCATTATAAAATAAAAAATGGGGGGATTATTTCAGGTTTGTTTTAAGGGAAGGTTTGCTATATCCCAGGTTCATTTTAGTGGGGTTTTACTGTAATATAAAAAAATCTTAAAAATACCCGCACACATATTAATATTGTATCTAATTTATATCTCATACTAGCGGATGTACCCGAGTAAAGGTTTGTCTAACGAACATTTGTTAAAACAATTCTCTATAAACTTATAAAAGAAATAATAGATATATTTTGATAATTTGAAACTCGTAAATTTGAATCTCTCGATAAAGTGAACATTTTTTCCCGGTCCCTTGAAAAATACTCGATAAGTTTAATAAAATCAATATTAATTGGTTCCTTCGGTAATTGGAAGTTAAAGGAATAGTATCTTCCCTTGGAATTTTATCATTATTCTTGTCTCAAATAAATTGCCGTGTCATCCTGAATTTTGTCTTTCCTAATTTTCTACAATACAAAATCATCATTTTATCTATTCTCCCAATATATATGTTGTAGATAAATGATAAAACTAACTTTGACTTGTGCGCAATTAATAGGTAGAAAATCTTACTTCTGATAAATAATCTTTAATATAATAAACTTAGTGATAATAAAACTTATAGATAAAAAAACTTGTTATCATCATCGCAATGGGGGCACCGCTTGCTAGTTAAATCTACAAATCTGCAATTAACTCTAAGAATATTCAAGAAATTATTTTTCAAAAACCTTCCCGGGGATATACATAATAATATCCCAAAATTTCACGGCGATTGGATGTATGGTTTTTGAATCTATAACAGACAGACATTCATTTTTATATATAAATAGATTCCTCCATTACTTTGGGGAACAGTAGAAAGACCAGTAACAACCCTCCCCTCTACTGACCTAAGTTTGAGAGCTGAATAGTAATGTGGCCTATCTGGTCTTGTTACTTGGTGATTGCACTACAAGAGTAGCCTTCTAAAAGCTTGTGAATGGACTAAGAGGGAGCAACCCCTTGAAATAATTATAATTTACTTTTCACATCCAAGTAACATCATGCCCTATAGCTAGATAACAGTTTTGAATGAAAGCAATGTCCTGGAACACCCAAGTAATCCATTAAGAAGTTTTCTCTGGGTTCCTGATGTGATTGATGGGTATCTTACAGATTCTGTGAGAGACGACCCCCCCATGATCATGCCGACACCCCACAATGGAGGCAGGTACGGGGGGCGGGGAGGCCATCCTATTCAAGAGGAGGCAGGCCACTGCGTCCACATGAGAGGCCTTCCCTTCCGGGCCACGGAGCAGGATATTCTGGAGGTGAGACCTTTCATAGTCTGTGTAGAGTATATGTCTTGTAAGTGGGACTAGGCTTGATTATTACAGGGGTATTAAAATAAGATTCAACTAGCTTCTTTGATTTACCAGGAAGTCTCTAGGACCAACTTTAGTTGTTGAGGTACATTCTCGCTGATGAGGGCCAACAGCCTGAAACACTTTTGTGGTTGGCTTTTCCTGATCTATCAAGTAAGTGTTTTTGGCCATTATTATGGGGAATAGAGAATGAACTATTCCAATATATATGGCACAAGCCATCAATAATGTCAATTGCCAGGACCTTAATTTAAGACTAGTTTACAAATCCCCAACCAAATTTGTTCACCTTCTTTGAACACTAGTGCCCAGTTTCACAGGCCATAAACAAAATTGGCATGTAAGTTGGCAGGATGGTGGGTTTTATTTTTAGAATAGACCTAGGTAGGTGTATATGTGGTAGTGTTAGATTTGTTTTACATTTATTTTGGTGGTGTTCAAATTCTCTCTATATATATAAATGACCACTTTCCCTATCACTGACACTTCTACGAGTTAGTCCCCCTCTTCCCTTTTTTTTTATCAGTGGAATCACCTTCAAATGAAACTGAAATATAAATTTATCATTTTATGATGATAAGATTGTTGTTTTCTCCCAACTGAAACACCAAGTTTGTCTGAAAGGGCTCTCAACACAAAAATAAAGCCAAGAAGATGGCTGTAGAACCACTGCCTAATCAAAAAGCAAAAGATAATAAATTAAATGAACTGTGCATTTTGCATTAAGTATAAATGAGGGTTTAAAAATAAATGATTCAATATAATTGAAAGCAATGTGTTTCTTTAATAAAATCTGCATGACAGTTTTAGCTCTCGGTTTGGCATTGTTTTAAGGCCTGTTGAAGTAGAGTTTTGAGTTTAAAACCTAGAGCTTTAAAAATTTGAATAAAGAAAGGTGTCATCAAGTTTTAAATTGGTATTAACTTGAATTGCCATTGTAAATTTAAATTATACCATTGTATTATCAGATTTTGGAGTTGGGAAGAAGCCAATACCAAACTATGAAAATTCTAGTGCCACTCTACACTTAGAGCAAGTGGGACTGATGTTGCTGGATGTGTGGACAGTTCTTTGACCCCCTTTCCCCCATCAGTGTGCGACTCAACTACGATGACATGGGCCGACCCTCCGGAGAGGCTGACGTCATGTTTGCCTCCCACGAGGAAGCTATCAGAGCCATGACCAAGGACAAAGAGAATATGCGTGAGTATAGAGTGAGAACCCAGTTGTTGTACCGTAGTCTACATTGTGTGTGTGCAGAGCACCGGTACATTGAGCTCTTCCTCAACTCCGCCCAGCCCCATAGAACCCACCTCTAGTTGCTGCCTTCCTTTCATCCCATTTGTAAATGATTTGTCAGTCGGTCACAATCATCTTATTAAATTGCCTAGTAGATATGACCAACACCCCCCCTCTCTTCTCTTTGTTGATTCCATCAGTCTTGGTGATGTGTTGACTCACTCTAGGTGGGTGGGTTTGCCTCAGATCAATATTTATTCAGTTACTGGCCAACGTATAAGGTAACAAGATCAAATCTGAATATTTTAACCCTTATAAAATATTTTGGTAACCCTACTTTTACCTTTTAGGTAATAAGACTCAATCACTCTGTTACCAAAACATCACACATGATTTATTTAGCCTTGTTACTTTGTGTTTCTCTATTCCATATTCTGTACCTTATCGTTTAGTCAAATGTAACACTACCTTGATGTTAGCAATAACATCACGATTCCAGTTTTATTTGCTTCAACTGTGGTTATAACAACTTACCCAAGCAATATTGTTGGAGTGAGACCCTCTATCTCTCTGCTATATCAGGTCAACATAGCCTAGACTTCCTATCTATATCCATAAGAGATAGGTTGTGATTCTCCCTGTGCTATCTTTTTCCTGGAATATTCCTCTCTATAGGATAGATATGTACCTGATACTGTACATCTCCCTTTAAAAATATATTGAAGCAATGCCTACAGGATGGCTTTTTGTCTGTATTTTCCAAAAGTAGTGTTGTGTGGTTTATTCGTTATACCAACTTTACATTTTAAACTGGGGTGATAACCCAAAATACACCGTTTTAATGGGAGAGGTGGCCCCTTTTGGTACATGAATATCCTGTAAGAACCCTGAATGTTAAATGACATGGCCTTCATCTTCATAAAGTGTGATCAGTGAGATTTTGACACTGCAATAAAGGGAAACTAATTAACATATATAAGAGGGGAAATAATTAAATTTTATAAGCATAATTAAAGTGCCAGCTATCAACTATAATTGCGTGACGCTATAATGTTCTTTTCATGAAACAATGATGCTATTGCAAAAGGCAGTCCAACCTCATTATAACAATAGACTTTGGGACCAAGATATCAAGTTGTTATAACCATGGGGAATTAAAACTTGGGACCTCAACATCATGACTTGAAACAATGATAGCAATATATCTTTGGACCAAGATTTTAAATTATTATAATCATGGTTAAAACAATATGTAATTAAAACTTGGGACCTTTAACATTATGGCATGAAACCATGATGCAATAGGCTGTTATAATGAGATTTCAATGTTTGTTTCTATCCTTAGCTATATCCATGTAAGAGTGTCTTGATGAATCAGTAATACAATAATCAAGCAGCCATCATTGCCCTACATGCTGGCAGGGGCCCCAAGATGATTTTTTTTATGCTGCCAAACCACTGTTTATTGTGCAGGAACCAGCGGCATGAAGCTGACAGTGTCAAAACAAGAATAGCTTCAATGAAAAACATGTGCAATAGAGTAAGAGGCAAAGAATTTGTCAAAATATCAAGATGTGATGAGAACAAATGTCAGACAAGAAGGTAGGTGTTGGCCAAATATGACAATTGACAGAACTGTCCACCAAGTCCTTTCAGAAAGGCCAGTTTCTAACTCAAGGATAACAGAAAAGATGGAAATTTCACTGGGAGGAGATTGATCTGTAAAAGTAACTGTCACCTCTCCATTAAAAAGATACACTAAAACTCTAGCATTTTTAAAAAGACTCTAAAAGACTTGAGTCTGCTAGTTTGTGAAGAGGATTAATAGATGGCACTTTTAGTTATGGAATCTATTTTGACAGGAGAGATGACCTTATTTTTTATAGAAAAGGTTGCTGTGTCCAACAACCCGACTCTTGCTGAACTGGAGGTACCTGTCATGATACACACCCTGCAATCATGAGCAGTGAAGGTGATGCTGTGCCTCCCCACTTCTTTAAGCAGGGCCTCAGTCGACACCTGGTAGCCGCAGGAAGGAATTGTCTTCCCAAAAGGCAAACAAGACAGGCAGTACCAGCCACTGGAGTCCCAGATATTTTGGCCCCACAATCCAAACCCATGGACTACATGTATGGGGCTTTGTTAAAAGAGATATTAATAAAACTATACCATCAAGTACACAGCTTCCGTGTTGAGACCCAAATATAGGGAAGGTCACCAAGGCCTGTGCTACCCTCTGCATTTGTCTAATGGAGACTACATTGCGTGAATAAATCAAAACTATATTTTTACCTACAACAGCAATTTTTATTTCATTATACGGTAGAACCTCCATGAGGACATTCACAGTAGAAGACACCCTCAACAAAGAGTTTTCATTTGCAAAAAAAAAACATTTTTACTATTTAGCAACTCTCTGGTAAAAGGACACCTCTTCCTAAAGGACTCTTTGGCTCTGAAATTAGGTTTCCTTTACATGGAGGTTTTATTGTACCTCTAGGTAGATATGGCTCTACATATTTTTTAGAATGGTAACAAATAACATTTTTTTTACATAAATAAGTATAGATGGGCATGATAATCATGGGTAATTGGCAATTGCTCCTAAACTAGTGCACCAAATGTTTACAATCTAGATATAGCCATAGGCTCAACACTACATTTTATATAATGGTGATATTACTGATTTTGATTTGAATTTGAGATTTTACCATAAAATCTAAAATGGTTCCAAATAAAGTGTGTTGTTACTATCAGACAAAAGTACTGAATGATTAAAAAATTGCATTTTAAAATAATTGGTAATGTTGTCACCCATGTGAACAAGAGATGGGTGAGAAAATAAATTTTTAAAAACCTAAAAACTATTCTTAGAAGTGGAAACACTTTTTTAAAAATATTTAGGGTTCTTATAAAATTACTTTCTTCTTATCAGAAATTGTGTTTATACAAGTGTAACAGTACCAACTATTTAAAAACTTGCTGTGAATATTTTTTTTAGTGTTTTCTTCTTATGGTAACAACACTTAACAAAAAAAAAACTTTATTTGGTCTTATTACCTTGTGTTTCTAATCTAAAATCCCAAATATATCTAATCAATGCTTTGATAAACATCTACCTCTGTAGGTGGGCAACCTAAGAGCTATGTGAGCATACTAATTCAATAAAAACTAATAAGTTGGATGTTGAATACAATAAAACTTTGTGAGTGTCTCATTGTGAGAGAATAAGCCACAATTTGGATTATAAACACAAGGTAATAAGACCAAATCCAAATAAAGTGTGCAACATTTTGGTAACAGCGTGTAGTATTAAGTACTTTTGTCTGAAATGGTAACGTTGTTACCAAAATGTCACACTTTTTATTTATTTGGATTTACCTTGTGTCATTCTGAGAGATTTTCCAAAAGTACTTCAACGGTGGGAAATATATATCCACTCATGGACAAACTTAGGAGAGTATTTAATGCCATCGGTTATAATTTTTTTTAAAGAGACAGGTTAATTTTTCACACTTGGTTATCTCGTGTATCTTCAATAAAGGTCACTGTAATATCTTTCAGTTATTATCTGAATCCCGATATACATGCTAAAAGGTACAACTTTGTTAAGTTTTGTCCATGAGTGTATATAAATATTCAGCCAAGTGTGGGAGCAATGTATATACTAGTTATGTGGCTTGTTCAATATACATGACCAGTAAGCTCAGATTCCTACATGTGAGAATTCAACCAGTTGACAAGATCATTGGTTAAATGCTATTTTCAAGTCTAACAACGGTTACAAAACATCTATTTACTATATCAGGGCTTTACTTTTACAAATGATGCTATCTTCAAAAAAACTAATAACTTTATATACTAAACATTTTAAAATATATTTCAATGTACATGACTTACTGACTTCTAAAATTATGAAAAAGGCATCTCTTTATCGTGCAAAAGATGACTAAGGAGATGCCTTTTTCATAATTTATGCACCTTATCCCACTACAATATCATTTGTACTATTTTTTCACATCGACTTCTAAAAGCCTAAATTAATAAAAATTTCCAAGTTGTTTTTTTTTTTTAAATGATTAGGAGTAGCATTTTTTTTATTGATTTGAATATTAGATTTCCATTGAATATATTTATAATAAACTAGCCGAATGACCCGGGCAATGCCCATGTTTTACCCGATTGAATGTTTTGATTCAAATACTATTTGTTGCAATTCTAAATTGGCGCCTTAATTAATTGCATATGTTAGTTAATAACTATAGCCTACCGCCCGCCATGCGCGCGCACAGGGAAGTCACGTGCTCGCCTGTAGCCAACGGGCACGCGCCGCCGGCAGGGGGGGGGGGGGCGCCAAAGTAACTGTATATAGAATATTTCAAGGGTTTGCTTCTCTTAATGACATTTAATGTGCAATAAATTGTAAATTGACAAAAGAGCAATCCCTTAAAATATTTTGAGAAAAATTTTTCACAGAAAGAGGTATGCCCCTTTTAAAAAATTCTATTCATTTGTTGATTCTTATTTTTGCTGTATAGATGGACTCCATACTTTGACCATAGGTACTTTCACTGGGGTAAAAAAATTATGTGCAGATTTGGTTATTGGTTAAACAATTCCTTCATCAACATGCAATATCCAAGCGACCCCATCATTCTTTTCAGATAGAGAAAATTTTTATGAAAAATTTTTTCAATTGATCACTTGAATTCATCACTTGAAGGTGACTTTATTTGGCTAAAGAAAAGACTTCATTTTGACTTATAAAAGATGGCAATTACTGTTTTCAAATTACTTTCAACAATAATTGAGGTTTACTTGACTAAAATTATCGTGTGCATTTATATAATTTTATTGAGCTTAAACTATATTTTGCAATGATAAAGCACAATTTGGATTATAGCTAAAAGAAAATAAAACCTAATTCAAATAAATTTATAATGTGCGACGTTTCAGTAACAGCACTGTTACCAAAATGTTACACACTATTAATTTATTTGGATTAGGTTTTATTTTCTTGTAGTTATATTTTTCAGTTTTCGCTTGTGTTTACCATTTGAAAAGGGATGAGAAAGGATCAGCAAAAGCAGAAAAGATAACAGAATGTGCTCAACATAAGATTTTAACATAGGATTCTCATCTACAGGAAAGACTTTTAGAGGATAAAATTTCCTGCTCACATCTACTTTTCTAAGGTACCTAGTATTGGGCTAAAGGTAATTCTTGCGGAGAATGGAACAGGATTACTTTTCAAATGGTCAATTCTCTTACTTGGTAATCAACCACTTCCAGGTAGCTCTGCTTTGTAAGAACTATGTATAGGTGTTGAGAATATTCCTAATTGAATACACAAGAAGACATTTCCTTAGATGTGAGGTTCAAAAAACATTACATTAAAAAAGTCAATTCTTGATTTAAAACCTGCGTCCTTTAGAAAAGGAAAAAAAAAAAAACTTTCTCAAGAAATCAAAAGAATTTCTTGTGGTACAGGCCATGATAGGTCATGATGGGTAGAAGTTGGCAACCTTTTACTGTAAGTGCACCACATGTCTACACATAGGAAAAGAAGTTCGACTTTTGCCAGAGCCCCTGGTTACTTGCACTCGCTGGTGGGTTGGACTTATGCAAGAATCAGGGGTCATTGGAGCATTCAAGAAATTCTGGCTCACAAATCTTAAATCAAGAATGGACTTTTAAAATCTATTTCTTCCACTGATCTGTAAACCACAATTTAACCAAAAAATAAATAAACTTCATACTTTCACAATCTCTACCAAGCAATAATAACAATATCCTAACCCCCCAAAAAAAAATTGAAAGCCAAAAAAAGCTTTTAAAAAAAATGTGTGAAAAATAAAAAAAAGAGAGAGAGATAAAGCAAATTTCTTTTTCGGAATGTTTTCCAGCTAGCAATTCTTTTTTTTTTTATTTATTGACCACATTTAAAAGACAAGAGACAATTTTATCAAGGGTACACCTGCAGTTTTATTTACAGAATGTTCTGGTGGGGGGGGGAGTATGGAAAAGGTGGGGGGGGGGGGAGTAGAAGACGACGGATGAATGACGGAGGATGAAGACTTAGCGGCCGTAAGGATGGTATCTGCTGGCACCGCCACCACCACCACCTCCAGAGCTCACAGCCCCACTTCTAGCCTTGCCGTAACTAGCTGGCTGTTGGCCTTAACCAGAAAAAAAAAATAAGTTAGGAGGGGGTGTGATATAAACGGCTAGAAAAATATTATTATACCAGGGGGTCATCAATAGTTATCAGGGAGAGCACATTAATAAAAAAAATAAGCATTTTAAAAATTTTCATTTAATTTTTTTTTTTAACAGAGGATGATGAAAAAGGAAAGATTTGGTTTTCCCTTTTTAAAAGGGAAATTCCTTAAGAGAGAAAATCTCCGCCCAAAAAAAATAACTATAAAAAATTTGTTCCCGCCTTATACGAGAAAATCGCAGTAAAAGTATTCGCCAATGTTGCGCGCTATAGTGCATCAAACCCCTCCATCACCCTCTGTCAAAGGAAAAATTTAAAAAAAAAGCATAAGCATTTTAAATGAGATAGAATATATATTTTTTTTAATTGTTAACAACAGACAAGCCACAAACAACACACAAACAATTACAGCCTTAATCACTACTTCACACACTGGACCAACAACAACAACAAGAAAAAAAGTGAAAGAGATTGAAAGAAAATAAAAGAATATAAAAAAAGAAGAAACAAAATTCAAAGACAAGAAAGAGAGAGAAAAATAAAAATTTTGGTGTACCCCTATAAAAAAATATTCATGCATTTACTAAAAAAATCTATATTATAAAAAATATAAAAGAAAAAAAATGTTAATTGAATAAATTAAAAAATGATTTATTTAAATAAATATTAAATTGCCTCTTATCTTTTGATTAGGTGGCCAATGGAATATAAAAGGTTAGCAAGCTTTAATAAATAAATAAATAAATAAAAGGAAAATAAGTTTTTTAGAGCATGAAGAGGCAGCAGCAAATAGTGGAACCAAGGGGGGGAGTGAAACAAATGGACCAAACTAGGTATTTGCTTAAGAGGGGACACAGGACATTTGGTCTCTCAATATTAAACTATAACAAAATAAATGAATTATTTAAAAAAATGTCAACAAAATAAAAACAGTTTTATTCTAGTCAACAACAATATATACAGGCTACTTACTGTATCCAGTGCCGTAGCCCTGGCCACTGCCATAGCCCCATCCAGCAGAGTAATCAAACCCGCTTCCATAGCCACTGCCATAGCCACTGCTATAGCCTGGGTAGTCATAGCTGGAGTACCCACTGTAGCCATAACCCTGTCCATAGCCATAGCCAGCTTGGCCGTACATGCTGGAGCTCCAGTTGGCATTGCCTCCATAGGCCCCGCCTGCAAGTAACAACCAGCTCACACTTCTGTCACCACCTTGCCAAATCTGATTGTATGAGGGTAGATCAATGCTGAAGAGTGGCTACAGCTTGGGTAGCAGCTGTCCAAATATGACAAAACCCCACAAATGTGAAGAATAACTTACTTGCGTTGCGGGCACCTCTGCCTCGGGAGCCACCGCGGCCATAGGATCTGCCGCCGCGTCCTTCAGACTTGATGGTGGCTTTCTTCACGTCACACTCCTTGCTGCCAACCTTCTGCTTGGCCTGCTTGCAAGCCTCCTCCACCACCTCTTCAGACTCAAAGGTAATGAAGCAGAACTGCCTCTTCTGGTTGCGGACCTTGTCAAAGGGCTGCTCAATTTGCTCGATCTGCCCCAGCATGTTCCATGTTGCACACTGCAGACTTGAACAACAACAAGCCACTTACCTTGCCGTACTTCTCAAAGTGCCCGCGTATATCAGCCTCAGACAAACTGGTGTCCAATCCTCCCACAAAGATCTTCTTCAGTCCAGGGCG
Source organism: Cordylochernes scorpioides (assembly GCA_030710605.1). Lineage (NCBI taxonomy): Eukaryota > Metazoa > Arthropoda > Arachnida > Pseudoscorpiones > Chernetidae > Cordylochernes > Cordylochernes scorpioides. The sequence goes on from CP092877.1 coordinate 55,128,938, forward strand.
AGCCTTGGCTCTCTTGGGGTCAATTTGCTTCCCCTTGATGGTGTGGGGAACATTGTTCAGAACCTACACACATCCACCAGGGTGTTATACAACATATACCTAATGGCATCAGCTTCAATCTTGGGCCTTAAAATAGCTAAATGTGAGTTATAAATTTAAAGACTGAAAAGTGTAAGCACCAGAAATGTTGGGTCTTTAATCCAGTTCAGTCTCTTTCTGATTAGTTATAGAGAGTTGCATTTTGCTTTATCACTAAAAAGGGGAGAATTAGGCTTTATCAGAATTGATAACTAATTTATTTCTAAAGTAGATCAATCAAGACAAAATACACATTTAGAAGCAACATTAAGGTAGTTCAGAAGTATTCAAAATGCTCAGAATGTGTGAGGCCTTAAAAGAGATCTGAATCATATTTCCAAAATATTTTCTCTCAATACTACAAGACTGTAAGTAACAATGCTGTTGATACTGAAATACCTTCACACATTTTTATTTTACTCAATATTACTAATAAAACTCAATATCGCATACTTATAGTTGGAATCCAAATTGTGGCTATATATTAAAGAACTATACTCTTTTTCAAAGTAATTGTGTAAAATTTTGGAAGGGTGTAAAACTAAACTTACATTGTCCACAGCTTCTTTGTTGGCAAAGGTGATAAACCCAAAGCCACGGCACTTGCCAGTCACAGCATCAGTTTTGATGTTCACCTCGGTGACTTCGCCGTACTTGGCAAAATATTCCTTAAGATCCTCTGAAAACATCAAAAGCACTTTTAGCCCAGTGACCTTCAACAATGGTGGCTGGTAACACAGCAGCAGATCCATGCCTATTCTAAAAAATATTTTATCTAATAACAATAATGGAAAATACAATAAAACTCCTAAGATCATCTGGAGGACAAAATAGCTAGGTAATCTCACAAAGTTATTTTTTAAAATGGACAACAAGGCAATAAGACCAATTCTAAAAAAATTGTGACATTTCAAGTAACACCGTTGTTACCAAAACGCTGCACAACATTTATTTGGATTTGGTCCTATTACCTTGTAGTTCTAATCTATAATTCAAATTATCATTAAAATGGACAAAAAAAGTTGGCTCGGCCCCATCTGGACCTACTACTACAATACAAGGTAGACCAGGTTTACCAAGCCAATCAAGGTAAGGAGGAAATGACTAATTCTATATGGAACTTGGGCTACCCAGGTGCAAAAACTGGCCTATGCCTGTAGTTTGGTTTCTCACTTGAATGCCATCTTTTACATCATTTACAAATGTTATTCTCAATATGCTACATTAAATATTTTCAAAATTTAAATTCAACCTTAGTATGCCTCACATAACCTATTTTTCCCAATATTTTACTATAAGGATCTTTTCATTTAGCTCAAAATGAATGGTACAGACCAAAATTATCAGGTGGGGGGGGGGGGGAGATTAGGTACTGGGGGAATCAGAAAAACCAATCTTACTTTGCTCAGTATCCCAGCTTATTCCTCCAATGAAGAGTTTCCTGAAAAAGATAAAAAAAAATCTTTTAACAAAACCTCATTTAATAAAAAATTTGAGAAGTAAACTTAAGAGAATTTCTTTATAATATATAAAAATTTTAAATAGGAATAAATGAAAAAAAAAAAACCCCAACAGTTTTTAAACGTTAACATATATATTTCATTTTAAATATATTGAAATAACAAAAAAAATAAAAGAGCAAAAGATTTTTTTAAATCACTTTATTTTTACCAAAAAAGTTTTTTATAATAGTTTATATATGTATATATATATATATATATAAAAGATTTTACAACACATAGGAAGAATATATATAAACATTAAAGAATTGAATCATATATAGTAACAAAAAAAGGTGAATATTTTATATAAAAGAGGTTGGGGTCATAGAGAAAAAAATCTACTTGGAAGGTTTTAAGAGCTAAATTTTGATAATTCGGTTTATTTAAAATTGGTTATTTTTTGGTTTCAGAGTTAAATCAAGTACCAGCCAAATGGTTGGCGGGGAGGGGTCTTGGTGGAAGACCGCGGAGAGTTCCTATGGGCGCAGCGTTAGGACCATGGTGGCTCGAACTGGTGGGGGTGGTACACAGGAGCAGTACACCCGCCGTAGACTATTGGTTTTCTTGTTTCTTCTTCCATTCTTCATCTACTTGTGTTTAAATTTTCTTTTAAGCTAATCCATTATGTATTTTTTGTTACAAATTATGAATTATAATACAATTATTGTTATTTTTTTTTAAATGCCAGGCAAAATTTTTTTCATTTTTACAAAATTTGATTAATAGAATATTCTAAAAAAAATTATATATACATTTTTTTTTTACATTTAATTTTTAAAAGTTTCCCCCCTGTTGAGAACAAAAGATGAGCACAATTATAAAAAAAACTGTGGATAGAGTAATAGGTGGAAAATATTACATTAGACAATGATCCCATTGTTAAGTTCCAGTCATTTATAATGTTTCCATTTAGTTTGTTTTTTAAGTTTAAATCTAAATGAAAAATGTTTTACTAAAGGGCATAATTGAGTGGAAAAAAACTAGGGTGTCAAAAAATAAATGTTAAAAAAAGGACGGTGGGTGATTCTGCAACAATTGCCAACAGGTTAGCTCAATCAATTGGTGTGGTCTACTTCTACATCTAGAGGGGGAGGCTTCCATTTTCTTGTATAGTCACAACTCCATAGGTTTGAACACTTAAAAATGTAGCTTTTGATAAACTTATAAGATCAATGGGTAGAAATATATTGTAAAATTTACAGATTAAATAAAAACAATTGCAAAAAGAGAAAAGTTTAGATATAAAAATCATAACAATTATTTTAAAAAGGTCCAGTAAAAAAAGTAACAATGGGTTAAAAATAGGTTTCCATGGTGTTTTCAAATAATAATTTTAAATATAATCAAGATGAAATTTTTTTTAAATAATCCACAAAAATTGTGTCGCTTGCTTAAGTACATCACTTCTAAAATAACGATAAGTGATTAAATACATCCTTCTAAATTGTATATAGCTGTTACATGTTATATTAGTTTGTTGTTTGGCATGTTTATAAACAAATTCTTCCTCTGTAGAATAAGGCTTAAGTATGAATAAGCTTATGTAGCAGAATGACCATTCTTTCCCTTTGAAAATTTTCCACTTTTCACCATCTTTGTTCTTTAAAATAATTTTTTCCCCAATAAAACCTCACCTTTTATGGCATTAAAAATGTTCTGCAGAGATCTGAGAGGTGAGAACTAATTTCAAATTCAATAAAACTTGAATATATGGGAGTCGTCTACTGTAAATCAATAATTCCAGGGTTTTTTAAATTAATAGTTGGGGTGTATTAAAAATCAAAACATGCAAAGTATAATAATTGCCCAACTACAACTCCACAACATTGATAAGGAAGCTAATAGTATTAAAATGTCGCAGTAGGCCTTTTTGGATTATCATTAAAAATGTAATAGGTTCTCCTAAAGTGGACAAAGTGGAGGCCTTTTAGGGAAGTGGGCTAATGAACACAAAAGAACTGGAGGGGGGGGGTAAAAAATTGCTATATATGTGATAGTAACAGACATTGTTCAAAGAACCATGCTTAATCACCACCCTATCTTACACCTAATTAAAATTCAATATAGGTAGTTCCCCTGTGTGCTTGCCAATACATGTTTTACATATTGTTACCTTGAATCACATATAGAAACATTAATGCTTCCACTATAAATGCACATCTTTTACAGGTGTTCACCTCTCAATTACTATGTGTTATAATGAGATACTCTATGTCAGCTTCTATCTACAAGTAAAAATAGAAAAATTAAGAATGGAATTGAAAATGGATAAAGGCTAGTTATATTTTTTAAACAACTCAATTTTATTGGGTGCTTGTAACAAGTGTTGAAGGGGTTACTCAATCCCAACCATATTGCACACAATGTACAAAGACACCAAAAACTTTTGAAAATACTTTCACTAAATATAAACTTTGGCACTATTTTTTTTTTTTTTGAAAAAAAAATATATATTCATCATTATTGGAGCCAATTACTGTTTAAATATTATAAATAATCAGTGCTAATAATGGATTCATCTTTTTTTTTTGCAGAATGTGGTGTTGTGTTACAACCCTATACACTTGGGTTCAAGAGTCCATAGTCAGGTTATAACAAAGGTTAGTGGTAGACATGAATTACAAGATTGGGGATTGCTACAATACAAATGTAATGAGTAGGGCGCAGACTCATGCTCCTTGACATGAGGCACTTCTTTCATTGGTTCCATCATTATATATATAGTCTTCTATTACTCCTTTAAAAATATGATTGGGATGATAGCTCATAGCATTTTATCATGTTGACCTTAACAAAGCAAAAGCTCTGAACAAAGCAGTTTTTTTAATAATTGCCTAACATGTTTGTTAATTTTATAATTTACAAAAGCAGTTTTTCCTCTTTTGATACTATTTTTTTAAATGTGAAATTTTTCCATTTTGGGAATGTCTTGTAATCCAATATACACCATGTGAGAAGTATGATATTATTGGGACTATTCATTGTGAGAGACCAAGCCATTATAATCAGTAGTATGCATTAAGGTTACCAGAGGTGAGCTAAGATTTAAAATCAAGTGTGAAATATAGGTTTAAAAGCTTGGATTGAATGAGTGTGCCAGTAGTCCCAATTTACAAAATCTGCTGACAACTTTCTTAGTCTGTCTCTTATTATAGAAGGTTCTATTTAAGTACAAATTTCAACTCCGCCTTTGCTGGTCCCAAGTTCGGATTCAAATGCTTGAAAGGTGATACCTTTTTTAAAGATATATTACAATTTTTAAACACAATGTAATAAGACCAAATCCAAATAAATAGTGTGTGACAGTTCGGTAACAGCATTGTTAGTCTTCAGACAAAAGTACTGAATCTAATTAATAATTAAGTAATTCATTACTTTTGTCTGAAGATGGTAACAATGCTGTTACCAAAACGTCACACCATTTATTTGGATTTGGTCTTATTACCTTGTGTTTATAATCTATAATCCAAATTGTGCCTTATCATTACAATTTTTAATTCAATCTTTATTTGGATTGAAAAAGATCATTTGTAACGTGCAATAAGTAGCAAGGTTCTTCTATATTTTGTTAATTGGGACTACTGATAATTTGGACTATTCTCAGTCATTATTAATTTACTAATTAACTGTAAAGTGAATTTATTTCTTCAAAGCCATTTTTTAAAAGTTGCTTTTTGAGACTTTCATTGAGTTTGATCTATTGATCATCCATCTATTATGTATGCATTAAACGGCAAACCATCTACAGTAGTAGTGGGCCTTCTGCACACACAAGGTGAACAGCATTCATTGGGTTTACAAATGGAAAACATTTTCTGTGCTTACATAAGGTAACAAGACCAGACAATGTAGTCTTTTGTCTGATAGTAACATTGATGTTACTGAAAGGCCACACACTATTTGGATTAGGTCTTATTACCTTTTACAAGGTGATAATACCAAATAAATAGTGTGATGTCTCAGTAACAACATTGTCACCATCTTCAAACAAAAGTACTGAGAGGTAATAAGACCAAATCCAAATAAATAGTGTGACTTTTGGTAACAACAGTTACTGAAAGGTCATACAATTTATTTAGATTTGGTCTTATTACCTAATCTACAATCCAAATTGTACCTAATCATTTTCTGTGCTTCTTCATAAAATTTATGTTTAAAACTGTACCACTATACCAAGAATTGAGAGGAACTGGTTAACCCTTGTTGCTTTTATGCACAGAAAATGTTTTCATTTGTTAAGTATCTTATGTATTTTTTTACATTTCTGTTGACTCAAGGCTATTCCATTTTTAAGCTTTAAAATAACTAGTTTATATATATTTTTTATTGGTTAAAATGTTTATTTGGCTGTATTTATATTGGAAAAAGTTGTTGATAAGGCTTCTACACAAAAAAAATGGCATGACATCAGCAAACATGTCATTATATAATGGTGTCTATATAGCCAACTATCCCAATAAATTTATAAATTGCTTTCTTTTGGCAAACCAAAAAAGTAAACCGTCAAATTTTGAATTGAAAATTGAATTGTTAATACACCGTTTCTTAACAAAGATCAAAGTGGAGGTTAAATTTAATGATCCATAATACTTTTCAGATAAAAGAAAATGATTTTTTGAAGAGGAATTTTTGACTAAAATTTCCTATACCTTACAGAGTATCTAAAAGTATTTTCAAGTTGATGTGTCAAAATGTCAACTTTTTTCCAATAGATGGAGATCAAATTTTACACAGGACTGTTTATAGTCTTAAATTGAATTTTTTAGTTACTTTATACGCATATATGCATGATATTAACTATTTATAATATTTTACAAAATAAATAATTTTATATTATAGGTTTTATATTTATTTTTCAATTTATATAACCCTATCTTCCTAATTTTCAAATATTTTAAAAAATAAATAATTTTATGTTATAGGTTTTATATTTATTTTTCAATTTATATAATCCTATCTTCCTAATTTTCAAATATTTTTTTTAATTTTACAAGATAAATTTATTAGTACAAAAAATTGAAGTATATTTTTGTAATAGTAAATTGTGAGCATTGTATTTAGCTAATCGATTTTAAAAATACATTATGAACTTGCACGAAACAACTGTAAATATTTTGAAATATTTTCGGAGCCTCGATTCGACCTATACGTTAGACGCCGGGCGGTTTTCAAAGGAAATCGATAAATTGAAAAAATACACAATATACGCTAAAATTATAGGCATTAATTTGTAAATAACAATATAATTAATTCAATATGATACATATTGAGAATGAAATGTAAGTAATATTTGTGATTAAAACAGATACAAACACCAAAAAATTTCATCGGTCGGTGAATGATCAAGAATTTTAATTTTTTTTTTTCAAATTGTATTTAAAACATGTCAATAAGGTTTATAATAACTTTTATTTATAAAATTATAGTTTAAAAATTACCTAGTATTGTATACTTACCGATCGTCATCTGAAGGTTTCTTTGCGGCATCCCCATCCCCACCGGCTAGGTTGGCGTCGCCATTAGTGGCGCCTAAAGCCAAAGTTGTTAATTCTTTACTTTTAACACATAATTTTTTCTCAAAACCTTACCAATTTGCTTCTCTTCGGACATTTTAAATGTTTTATAGATTTGTTGTTATTTATAAATAGATTTTTTAAATTTAAATGATTAGATAACGGCAGTAATATACAGTACCGTCAGATTAAAATGAACAAAGAGATCGATGGACCAATGAGAAGAGAGAGGCTAAAAAACATTGTCAATAGTCAAATTTTAAAAATATATATCTATAAATAAGCCTTTGTATCATTTTAAAACCCTTCAACAAATATTTTTTAAGTGAACAATATCTGTGAAATTATATAGCTATTATTTAATTATTAATCATTTTGAGATATAAAGGGAAATATAATTCTAGGTGAAATAAAAAAAAAATACATAGTAATTAAAAGACCTTAGAAGTAAGATAAAAAAAATATTTATTCTAAATTGTAACTTATGTTCTTCACAAATAAATTATTTTTAATATAGCGAGTTTTCGATTTCATTTTCTTCAGGCTTATTCAGATTGACTACCTATTTATAAAAATTAATATATATTTACAATTGAAAAACCTTTGCACGCGACTGGACTCGAGCATATAATTTCCATGTAACTCTTTCGCTATTTATTATCATTTGAATCACTTATAATTGATGTTTTCACACATATATCCTTAATCCATTGTCAACCTTTTATTCCCATTGTCATAATTATAATTATTAAAATATATTTATTATTTTATTAATTTGATAAATTATATGTTTACTAAAGTGGAGAGAGAGAAGAAGAAGAATTTTAACTCGTAGAGTTTTTTTAATGCTTTAAGGCAAAAACTTAAATGTAGTAGCTTCAGTCAAAGAATGTGTGTACTGTGAAAGGTGAGTAATAAAAGAAAACAATGAACAATGATTATTGAAAATATTAAATTTAAGATAACGCTAACCTCTCTCTGATGATCCTTGATCTGAAACCTTATTATACATGAGTGCAAGATATCCAACGAGTTAAAATATATAAAAAAATTATGCAAGTTTCAATACCTATACAAGTTTGGAAAAGCCACTAAGAACTGTAGAAGGTGCGGGGTCCCATGAATTAACACTCACCTAAGATCAGCACTAAATAAGACCTGCTAATTATAAAACAAATATGATCGCTTCATGAATCGAATTGTAAAAATGAATATGGATTCATTTACAAAGAAAAACTGACACGAAATCAGTAGCTAGACAAATGGCACCTTTAGCTAAATGAGGACAGTATGAACACAAGGTGAGCCTTTGTGTTTGGTGGAATATTGAAAACCAAATGCACTGGGTCCAGAATATACCACTAAGATATACTCTCAACAAATTCAAGAATATATAAAGCTTTATTCCCTAAAATCAATCAACTGAAATGTTGTATTTTATTTTTGAATACTCTGTGTGAAAGCTAGATTTGGATAAGGAACTAACCTATAAGTTTTGGTTTTGGCTTCCCGTGTTTGTTTTTGTTTTCTTTCTTGTCTTGCTAAATGCAATAAATAATTCTTTTGTTGCTTTAAAGAGAGTTGTAATTATTTAAAATACTACAATTTATGGTAGCAGACCGCGGTTCAATTTAAAACTTGAGAAAAAGCGAAAATATTTTATCAGAAGTTTGATACGTTTATTCTAATCGGTAAACAAAGATCTCTTCTGCATCAAGGTATGTAAATTTTGAAATATTTTTCAATAGAATTTGAATCATATTGATAAAAGAAAGTTTTAAATATAAGGATTGAAAAAAAAAACATTTTTGAATTATAAACTACCTTTAAACTATATTGCTTAATTTTAAAAAGTTGAAAACAAGGCTAAAATGGATTGCAATTTTTCGCCAACGACAAAAATTGAACCTTTAACAGGAACAAATTATCCGATTTGGGCTTTAAAAGTCGGAGCACTTTTACGTGGAAAGAAATTATTTAAATGCGTAATTTTGGATCCCGAGCCTGATATAAAAGATGAAGTCGCTTGGCAAATATGGAGTGAAAAGAATGACGAGGCCTTTGGAATTATAGTTACAACTCTATCAGATGAACAAGCAGGAATGTTTCTAGATGAAACTAAAGCAAAGAAAGTATGGGATGAATTAAAGAAAATCTACACAGGCAACCTAGAAGATAAGATCATTGATATTGGACTTGAACTTAAGAATATCAAGATGAAAAATAATGAATCCATAAATGAATATATGGCTAGAGCCAAAAATATTGCCTCTCAAAGTTCTTCACTCGGACACCAAATATCCCAAAGAGAACTAGCGTTTCATGTTGTGCGAGGTATCCATCCAAGATTGGAAAAGATCGCTGTTGTACTGAGAACTAGAAGAGACTTAACTCTTGATGAAATTCGGCAGTCACTTAGAGAGGAAGAGAATCGAATGAATTCTAAGATGAATGGGAGTCATTCTGATGAAAATGAACAGGCTTACAGAAGTAAAGACAGAAGAAATCACTATCAACAGAATCGACAAAAGGAGTGTTTTGTTTGCCATAAAAAAGGACATTTAGCTAAAGATTGCTGGTTCAAAAATAAGCGAACTCAAGAACAACATGGGAAAAGAAATGCAAATTCAAATACGAACTATAACAAACAAAATTTCAGAAATAATGTGAATACCGTCTCAAGCAAGCCTGCGGAACAAACTTTCAATACCAGCACAGATCGAGTTTTTGAAAACTCCTCAAATAATTATAGTCAGATACAAACCTGGTGTCTTGACTCAGGGTGTACTACGCACTTATCTCCACACTTGGACTGGATGGAAAATGTAATGCCTTATGAAAGTGAGATAAATTTGGCAGAAGAAGGTAAAGTTACACTTGCTACAGCTAAAGGTGATATCAAGGTTTCTACTTGTACCGAAAACGGAATTGAGAATGTTCAAATTAAAGGAGTTCTGCATGTACCTAACTTAAGGTCTAATCTTTTATCAATATACGAATTAACTAACAAAGGAAATACTGTAATTTTCAATAGAGATGGAGCAAAGATTTACAATGAACAGGATGATTTAATTGCAGAGGCTCAAATCCAGGATAGGATGTATGTAATGGAAACAAGGTCCAGAGATGAATACTCGGAAAAGACGGAGAATGTCATGACCACAAAAGATTATTTCTCAAATGACAATATCAGCTTGTGGCATAGAAGACTGAATCATTTGAACGAAGCGTACATTAAAGAGATAATTCAACAGAATATGGTATTGGGGTTTAATGTTAAATTTAAGAACTTGCCAGAATGTGAAGCTTGTATAATGGGAAAATTGACTCGACAACCTTACCATTCCGTTACCACCAACTGTACAACCAAACCCCTTGAATTGGTGCATATGGATTTGTGTGGTCCAATGCCATACCAATCTCTAGGTGGATCAAAATACTTTTTTGTTCTGGTTGATGACTTCAGCCGAAGAACCTTTATCTACTTTCTGAAAAACAAAGATGAAACTTTGGGGAAGTTTGAAGAATTTAAGGCAAGAGTGGAAAATGAGCTAAACCTGAAAATAAAGGATGTGCGAACTGATAATGGCACAGAGTTCACTAATCACAGATTCAAGAATCTCTTAATTAAAAATGGAATACACCACCAACTCTCCACCACCTACTCGCCACAAAGTAACGGAGTTGCGGAGAGAGTAAACCGAACCCTAATTGAAACAGCAAGGACATTATTGTTTGATTCAGGATTACCCATGGCTTTCTGGGCGGAGGCAGTCGCTACTGCATCATATGTCAAAAACTGTACTCCACATAGGTCAATCAAGCTTGATACACCAATGGAGAAATGGAAAGGAAGAAAACCCTCCATTCGACATTTCAGAATATTCGGTTGTTTGGCGTTTTGGCCCATTACACAACAACATAGAAGTAAATTTATGCCTAAAAGTCGAAAAGGTATTTTTGTAGGCTATTCTCTGAAAAGAAAGGCTTATCGAGTGTATGACATAATCACTAAGAAAATAGAAGAAGTAAGATCAGTAAAATTTGTCGAAAATGAGAAAGGAATTGATTATGCAAAAAATCTTCAAGAAGACACAAATTACGACCATTTTTCATATAAAAAGGAAGAGGAAGATGATATTGAAATCGACCATCGGACGCGTCCAGAAACCTCAGAACTAAATGAAGAAACGATTCCCACGCTAGACGAACCTAACGAGGAAAGAATTGTAAGGTCAGGTCGCAAAAAGGGAGATACTCAAAAGGTTTTAGAGGAAAAACACAGAGCAAAACTGAGAGAAGAAGAAATGAAATTGCTTGAACAAGGCGTTCGACGTTCGCAAAGAATAAAAGAAAGAAATAACGTGAATTATATATTAGAACCAGAAGAACGTATTCCCGAAAATTATGAGGAGGCGATTAACTGCGAGAATAAATATGAATGGCTCGAAGCAATGAAAGAAGAACTTTACTCTATTGACAAGCATAAGGTATGGACTCTCGTTTCAAAGAGAAAAGAATATGAAGATCATAAACTGCAAATGGATCTTTAGCATAAAGAGTACGCCTGGTGAAGGTGTTTATAGAAGAAAAGCTAGATTAGTTGCTATTGGTTGTAATCAAAAATATGGCGTAGAATATGAGGAATCTTTTTCACCAGTGATCAGAAAAGAAAGTCTTCGTGCAATTGTAGCCCTAGCAGCTCAGTTGAATTTGGTTATAACATCATATGATGTGAAGACCGCCTACCTTTACGGAGAAATGAAAGAAACTATTTTTATGAAACAGCCGGAAGGATTTGTTGAAAAAGGTGAAGAAGACAAAGTTTGCAAATTGTTAAAAAGTATATATGGACTTCCACAATCGGGACATTGTTGGAATAAAAAGATCACAACGAGATACTAATACAACTAGGAATGGAAAGATCGCAATATGATCCATGTGTGTACACTTTTAGAAAAGGAAAGGAATATGGAATATTGGGTTTATAAGTGGATGATCTAATAATAGCCGGAACGGATAAAACCTTTAATGAAAAACTAGCATCAGAGATAGGAAGATTTGTTACTTTAAAAGAAAAAGGGGAGAATGAACCTTTCATTGGTATAGAGATAAAGAAAACAGAATACGGTTTTGATCTATCACAAGCCCATTATATCGATAAAATCTTGAAGAAATTTGCACTCGAGGAATGTAACATTGTACAAACTCCGGGAGATCGAGACCAAAGTTTTGATGAATGTCAAGACTCCAAACCAGTAGACAGGACATTGTATCAAGAGATGATCGGATCCCTGATGTATTTGGCAACCGGAGCTCGTCCAGATATTTCTTTTAATGTGAGCAATTTATCCCGATTTTGCAATGATGCAAGAGAAGTACATTTAACAGGAGTTAAGAGAATATATAGATACCTGAAGGGCACCAGAGATAAAATGTTAAGATACAAGCCATCAGAAAATAGCATTCTTGTCAGCACAGATGCAAGCTGGTGTTCAACAAGTGATGCAAAGTCCTATTCCGGATACACAGTTAAACTGGGAAACAACCTGATCAGTTGGAGAAGCAAGAAACAAAGTTTGGTGGCTCTGTCTACATGCGAAGCCGAACTGATTTCGATATGCGAAGGGATGTGCGAAGTAAAATGGATTAAAGGACTTTTAGAAGAAATATGTAAGGATGCGAACTTTCCTACAACGCTTAAAACAGATAGTCAATCTGCTATCAAGTGGATTAAATCTGAAAAAATAACTTCCAGGACGAAACATATAAACCGAAAATTGTATTTTATAAAAGATGCTGTGGAAGAAGGAACAATCGACCTTGAATTTGTTAGGAGTGACGAAATGGAAGCGGACCTATTAACAAAGAGTCTTCCCAAGGAGAAACTTAAAAACTGTATAAACTCTCTTGGACTTGTTTGATAGAAGCTTCCACACAGGGGAGGGATTGTTGTATTTTATTTTTGAATACTCTGTGTGAAAGCTAGATTTGGAATAGGAACTAAGCTATAAGTTTTGGTTTTGGCTTCCCGTGTTTGTTTTTGTTTTCTTTCTTGTCTTGCTAAATGCAATAAATAATTCTTTTGTTGCTTTAAAGAGAGTTGTAATTATTTAAAATACTACATGAAAGCTAGTGCTACTCCAGAAAGACAATTCTCTGCCTCACAAGGTATTATTAATCAATTATAAAATTATGGAATTAAAAATAATGGAACTTCTGCATCACCCAGACTACTCCCCAGAACTTTCTAAATCGGCTACCATCTTTCTGGTCCATGGCACACGTCTACCGCTGGAGATACTTCAAAAACACAAAGGAGAGAGAGAAGTGTAAAATATAGTTCTGGAATCTTTTGCTTATAAGCTTAAGTAATGGTACAAACATGGAATTCGAAATATATAGCTGAAAAATCATTTAAAACCATGACATAAACGTTTATATTTTGAAAAATAAATATTTTTGTTCATATATTTTTATTTGCATATTTGTGGGCAGATTTTTTTTGTAACAAAATTTGATTTTTAAAGGAAATTGTCAGAAAAAAATGTTTTAAAATTTAGTTCTTAGACAGTACTCTAACAGAGAAACTTAAAATTTTAAAATTTATCATTATTCTTGGTGTTATTGTAAAAAGCAAAATCTTTTGTCTGTCAATTTCTCCTAAACCAGCGGTTACTAACTTTTTTTTGCCCCAATATCAAACTAAATTTATTTTGATGACACATATGAGGGAAAATTAAAGTAAAACAATAACTCAAATTGTTATAGACTATATTATAAATTAATATATTTATACTAGCCAAGTGACCCAGGTAATGCCTGTTTACTTGAATGGCCTGTGAAGAAAATGTGTATATTCTGATTTCTTAGAAGCAGCATTTTAAGTAAAAATACAAACACGAATTAATCCCAGGCATCCAGAGTAGATCTGCAAAGAAAATTTCCACAGAGAAGAAATTCATATTATAAGCAAAAAGTAATCAATAATACAAAGCACTTGTTTTAAAATAAAGCAATTTGGTGATGATGAATATATAAAGTAAAGAATAGAATCTCAGAAATGGTATTTTAGCAAACTATGGACATAAGTCTCTAAGACAGTAGAATTATATATAATATTGCATAATATTTCTGAGATTCTATTCTTCTGTGTATCATATATAATTAGAATGATCTGCAATACAGTATTAGAGCTATAAAGAAGCGATCTGGGAGATTAAATTGGCGAAACCGCTGGGTGGGTTCATCACTAATGAGCTAAGCCTTCAAATATTTTTTTCATTGCAGTAAGAACATTTGAAATTTGATTTATGTGTGAAAGAAACATTGGCGTCTTAATGTTTTCATTTGCTGTATATAGATGGCGCGTTGTTGTTTTATATTGCAGTAAGTGCAGTAGAAATTTTCTTTATTTTAAAAAGAAACATACGTGTCAAAAATAGCTAAAATTTCTTATAATAGATGGTGCGCTAATGCATCATATTGTTAGTTGTCTAAAAGAAACAATCTCCCAGGAATGTGGAGTATGACATCCATGGACGAGGAACAATTCATTCAATGATCAGACAAACCTGCCTATAACGCCTTTTCCCAGTCAGCAGATTCTATGAGAAATTTTTGAAAGTGTAATTTGGCCTTTTTATTATCGCTACTACTGTAATAAGCGATACAACATCGATAAAAGGGGGAGTTTAAAATATATTTGTGTCTGATATTTTTCTGTAATTATTGTATTCACATAATTTGAATAATACCAACTAATATATTTGGATAATAAAAAGAAATACACATAAGTATATATATAGAACGACATTTGAAAATTATCCCGCATGTGTTTTTCTTGAACGAAAAATCGAAATTTATCCCAAGGAGAAATAACGATTATTTCTAACCTTACGAAGTGTGAAAGGATGAATTGTGAAGAGTAATGATAAACGGAAATTCGTTCTACAATCATAAGCCGCATTATATTGTATTATATGTTTATATATTAAGTGTGTGATAAAGGGGGGGGGGGGATAAAAAAGTAACAACAACAACAACAAAAAGCCTTTATTCAGGGTCACTGACCCTATACAGGATTCACCAGAGGTATGCATAAGAACAAAGCAGTGAGACAAAGGAAATAACGATATATACAGAAGAAAAGGAAAAAAAAAAACAAGAAAGAGAAAGAGGGAAGCAAGAAAAACACCACAAAAAGAGTAGCAGTAAGAAAGTGAGGAGTGAGTGTCACTTGGCCTTCTTCTGAGATATGGACTTGTGGAAACCATAAAACGCCGTAGCAATATACTTATTCTGGGTCATATTGTCAATTATTGATGGAAGTGAAGCACAGAGTTGATAAAAAAGTATCAATTTATCAAAATTTCTGTTGGCTGAAAACCCTAAGGTACGACAATGTATTTATTTTGTACAAGTAAGCTCAGTGTGACATAGCGTCAATAAGTTACAGATACAAATTATGAAATAAAAGCCCTTCCTGGTCTGACGAAGGCCGTTAGTTAGCATGATCCATGGTCTCCAGGTGAGAGCTTCCCAATTTTCCGAAGCAGGTGTTGTGGATTTTCTACCGAATCCGCTAGTTTGCGGATACATTCAATAGATGGCGCTCAGTTTGAGCATCTATTTTGACGAGAGTGTTGACCTTTATTTTATAGATTAATATCCTCCCAGCAAAATTTCGAAGTACATTAAAAAATAGTGGTGGTGCTTATCTCCTAAGTCCTGAACGCATCCCTTTTTATTCTGAGCGACGGATGGTGCGCATTAAAGAGAGGAGCAGAATTCATTGGAGTATTTAGATGTGTTTCCTGTTGATGGAACATCTAATGTAGGTAGGAATGTTTATACAATAGGGGAAATATTATGAAAAAATCCCCAAAGATAGATTTTTATAATATTGGAATGGTGTGAATAGGAACTAATATCGTCTCCATCATATCTTATCCAAAGTTTTATATATTTTAGGACAAATAGCGCATATGTTACCTAAATACATTTCTTAATTTTACGTTTTATTTTTTCTTGGATTTATCATACAAATTCGTGTACACTCATGGACAAAACTTAAGGAAGTGAAAAGTTTTTTATATCGCCGGTTGTCTATTTTTTTTTTTTTTTTTGAAGGAGACAGAGGCAAATTTATTCACACTTGGTTATCTCGTGTGTCTTCAATAAAGGTCACTGTGTATCAAATATCTTTCAGAGTATTGTCTGAAAATCGATATATATGCTAAAAGGTAAAACTTCCTTAAGTTTTGTCCATGAGTGCATGTCTTTATTTAGGTATTATCTCTGAATTATTATCTTTAAATGTATAAATAGCATTCACCTTTTTTACTCTCTCCTTGGTCGACTCTGAATCCATGTATAAGACATACTCTATGTTGTAAAAAAGGACTTGTGTGTGCGGTATTTCGAGAAATGGCTGCTCATATTGAACGAAGTGGTGGATATGGCATCTGTCGTTAAACGAAGGCTGATCGACCAACGTTTGCAATTTCACTGGACGTGAGTACTGGCATGCTCTTTCTTATCATTATAATACATGTATATAGATAGATATTTATAACCCAGGTTCCTGGAGCACAGAACGCCAACTACCCGGGCTGTCCAGTTCACTAGTATGGATTAGTGCAAAGCGCTCTTAATCGCGTCCTGAGTGGATTACTGATATGCACCAGTTGACCAGGAAGTTCCATGCTGAGGTCGAGTCTGGTAGACTGGCCATAGATGTAGGGTTGAGGTGGGTCAGTCCAAGCAAGATAGCTGTTTGTATCATATGTCTCAGGAAAGCTGGACAGCTGAAGAGGAGATGATAAACTTTCTGTGGTTATTATAAACAATGAGGGCAGGTTGGTTCTGTTACAGGATGCCCAAGTGCAAGGTATGCCTGTGAGGATAGTGTTGATGGCCTCTCCATGGCGGATTTTTGTTATAAATTTCAAGAGACGGTTTGGAGTGGAGGCAATTCTCCTGAGAGATCTGGGCGAATAGTCTTGGGAATATACTTCTGTCCATGACGTTAAAGAAGCTATATGTGAACGGTTTCGAGATACATGTATATATATTTTTGTAGCCATTGATGTGATTTATAACATATAGTTAGTCCTATTAAAAATGCTCTCATTGGATATGCCACCTACTGGCCTTCTCTACACGCCATCGGGGATATAACAATAGGTACTTTACTATTGAATACTATATTCGATGTAAATATGTATGTATATTTCTTCTATATATCTTCAATGCTTATGTCCATACATATTCCTTAAATACCAGGAATTCTAGTGATGGGTATGGCTCAATATTATATTAGATGCAGGCATCACAGCAGTCTGATGGCTTAATTTGGCGAAACCACTGGGAGGTTTCACTACCGATAAGCCAAAACTTAAAAAAAAATTTTTTTTTCATTATAGTAAGGATAGTATAGTAAAATGTTTTATTTCTAAAATAAAAACGAGTTAAAATGGTATGGTTTCTTGTATATGACTTGTATTTTTAGAATAGTCATTGTATTTCTAAGTTATATGAAGATTCAAAACGAAATCACTTCAATGATTAGTGCGCGGATTGTCGGATAACTTTGTACTAAGTGTGTAAAGTTGATAGATATAAATAATAAACGAAACGTCTTCCGAGGATGTGTGAGTTTCTTACTTTGTTTTCTTTTATCTCAAGATTTCAGGTCTTAAAAAAACCTTTTACAGGAGTATATGATAAAATGAATCTTAATCTTTAACTATTAAAATATTTAACTTGTAAAAAAATACATTACTATACATTGCAGATGTGTTGTAACCTGTTGTGTTACCATTTCTTGAGTATACTAATAATTCCATTTTACAACAAGATAATACCCGACCACATACAGCCAACATCTCACGAGCCTTCCTTCAAAATATTGACATCCTTACCTGGCCCGCATGTTCCCCAGATCTTTCCCCAATTGAGCATATATGGGACATGGTGGGGAGGAAAAATTGGCAATCTCCACAGCCAAGTAATCTTCAACAGCTTCGGCAAAAATTTTGAAATGGTTTAGTCTAGGTTCCCACAAGAAGCCATAAACTGTATGACAGTATGCCTTACCATGCAGCTGCTTGTATACATGCCAGAGGATGACACACCAGATATTGATAAAAGCTGTGTATCTCAATAAATTTACATTCCTTTAAACAAATTCAATCGATTATTTTTCACATTACCATTATATTAAGAAAATTCACTTAAATATTTCTAGGTGACTCAATTTTTTTTTTGTGGCCAGTTTATTTAGCAAACCCATTTCTTGACAACTCAAGAAAATCCAACCATATACGCATTATGTTAATGCGCAATATTATTGTAATACACATTTACGTATTATTTTAAAATGTGAGAGTCTTAAAATAACAATCATTTTTCAAATAAATGCATGTTCTGATGTAATTTTATTCAAATAAACGGGTCTAATTCTAACTTTCCAAACCTCTAACAGAAGTATATTTATTAAATGCCATAATTAGTTAAGGATAATTGATCAAAATATCAAATGACGTAGACATTTTTTTACATGGAAAGATACCGGTGGGATGCATGTTCTAATGTAATTTTATTCAAATAAACGGGGCTAATTCTAACCTTCTAAATCTCTAACATTCTTTTGCAGAGGTACATTTATCAAATGTCATAATTAGTTAAGGATAATTGATCAAAATATAAAATGGCGTAGACATTTTTTTTTTACATGGAAAAACACCGGTGGCAGTAGAGGGAAACAGACGAGAGTCAATTACCCGTAACGTCGGTAAAGAACAAACGCCCCCTTAATGGAAACGGGGATTTGGAGGCAGACGATGACGCATGCGTAGTAGAAGGGTTCAATGGCCTTCTGAGAATGTGACGCGTGCCATGAACAAAGAGGGCGCGCGTATATTGAACCGTCTTTGTGCACCTTACTACTTTCTCTTATTTATACCTCTTTTAATAACACTTTTTTTGTATTAATTCAAAATATTTATTGAAAATCTTCTAGTTTTATACTCGTGAATACACCTTTAGTATTGAATCGTGTCCATTTTTAGGAGTTAATTGTTGTTAAATTTAGGTATCGCACTTGATCAGTTCGTCGTGTGGGTGTTTTTTTTTTTTTTTATTATACCTAGTACACGTGGTACAAGCCATGATAATCATGGTGGGTAGAAGTAGGCGACTGCTTTTTACTGTAAGTGCACCACATGTTCACCCACGTGAAAAGCAGTTCGACTTTGTACTTACAAATGTGCCAGAGCCCCGTTTGGCTATTTGCACTCGCTGGTGGGATTTAGTATTGAATCGTGTCCATTTTTAGGAGTTAATTGTTGTTAAATTTAGGTATCGCACTTGATCAGTTCGTCGTGTGGGTGTTTTTTTTTATTATTATACCTAGTACACGTGGTACAAGCCATGATAATCATGGTGGGTAGAAGTAGGCGACTGCTTTTACTGTAAGAGCACCACATGTTCACCCACGTGAAAAGCAGTTCGACTTTGTACTTACAAATGTGCCAGAGCCCCGTTTGGTTACTTGCACTCGCTGGTGGGGTTGGACTTTTGTAAGAATCGGGAGCCATCGGAGCATTTTTTTTTTAATTAGAAAAGTGTCCAATGAGGGATTCGATCCTGGGTCGTAGCGGTCGAAAACCAACGGTTTAGACCACTTAAGACAACCGGTTTTAGACCCTTCCACCGAACCCCCCCTTGTGTGGGTATGACGATTTGCAGTCAGTTGGGAACTGATGTTTGGAATGATAGTTTGAACCTCAAGGGGTATTCAAAATTTCAGCTTTCTATCTCAAATAGCTTTGACATTGAGAGCTTAGATTTGTTATTAACTTTTATTCCTGTTAACACCCTACATTTCTGCTTGGGGAATCTGTATAGGACCAAAAGATCTTAATAAATCTTTTTGTTGTTGTTATTAACCGTAGTTTGACAAATTATGAGAAGAATTTATAAAATACACAATTTATTGATTCCATTATAAACCTGTCACACGGAGAAACCAAAGTCTCCAGATGAGAGTTCTGAATTTTCCAAAGCTGGTGTTGTGGATTTGTCTCCTAATGAACTAGTTTTCAGATATGGTTAATAGATGGCGCATAGTTTTTGAGTGAATTTTGAAGGGAGAGGTGCTCATTCTATTATTAATATTAGTAGTTGTAGTGGAGTAATAATTAGGATTGGAATTCATTATTATTCTACTTGTTTTCTGAGATCCCCGGACCAGTGTTGGGCATTAAAAAATTATTTTTCTATTAAATTGAAGTGCAATTAACAATTAATTAATTGTTAATTAGAAAAGTGCAATTAACAATTGATTAATTGTTCATTGTGAAAATTACAATTAACAATTAATCAATTGTTAATCTTTAATAAATCATTTTAATTAATATTTGTCCAACACTGCCTGAGATAAAAAGTGTTTTTATTAAATACAACACACCTTTACCATATGCAAATTTAAACCATTTTTGACGCTATTTTTCGTTTTAAAATAAAATTTTCTACTGTCCTTACTGCAAGGATGAAATATGATGAGCCCTCCTATTATTTTATCATTGCAGTAAGGGCAGAAGAAATTGTTTTAATTTAAAAAGAAACATACGCGTCAAAAACGTGCAAATTTCTTATATGTAAATTTGCGAATATTGGCATCATATATACATACGATTATATATACTGATTGAATTTTTTATATTTATAGTGATGGTTAAAAAAAAATAAAAACAAACAACCTTTAAACACATTTTATTATTTTTCTTTTTTTAAAGTTGTATAATCACATAATATTTATACATATATTTCTCCCAATATAAAAATTAAAAAAATCAACATGTTAAAAAAATTTAACATATTTGACATATTTGTATTTATTTTTAACATAATATATTTAGAGATATCATTTAAGCTTTTATAAATACATAAATATTTATTTACTAAATTTATTTATAAAAGAAATATAAAAATATCTTCCAAAACGTGTATGTTGAATGACTTCAAGTAGAGGCTCCATTTTAAGGTATAATAATTTTTTATCATCTTCGTTGATTAACCCAAAGAGTTTTTTAAGTACGTAATTAGCAAAAGGATGTACAAGTAATCGTTTAAAATCGTATAACGGAACTGAAACAAGAATTAACGTAATTGTATGCAATTCTTCGTCGTTTGCTATATCAATACATTTTTCCGCAACATCGGTTGCATAATTATTTTTAATCAGGGTTGTCAAATTAGAAATGGAAAAGAAAATTAATCGCTTCACTGAAGGATCTGTTCCATATTGTAAAATATGCTGGGCAACAGAGCTACCAAAAGGTGAATGAAATAATTCGTTAATCATTATTAAAAGTTGATACTCTAAACCACTTTTAAGTTCGTTTGGAAAATAACGAATTGCAGCTTCGATAACATGGTGACCAAAATGATGACAAGCGATTACATTACATTTAAAAAATATCTTATTATATATTTTCAGCTTAATTTCATAATCTCCATGCTGAATTAAGCTTTGTATAATAATATAGACGTAACCATGCATAGTATGATAAATCAAATTGCTTTCCAATTCATATAGGATATCGTTAAGTGGTGCCTTCTCACGGAAGTGTTCAATGAATTTCTGTAAATAAAAATGACCATATCTATCAAGTGCTAATGGTTTGATTAATTTCTTAATTTTATCTAGAAGTCGAACGCTGCTTGGGAATTTTAAGAAACTCTCCAAAACATAATTCCCATATGGATGTATCGCCAGTAAAAATACGTTGCTTTCAATTTCATTAATCATTATTTCAATTTGATGAGACGGGATATCTGTTCTTAATAAGGCTTGCAACGTTCTCGAACCATCTGAAGTTTTAGCTAAATCAAAATATTTCCGAATGGTATTTCATTATTTTCTGTTGCTTTTATCATAGGACAACTTTCAAAGAGTATTTCTACGCTTTCGACAGGGGAATTTTTCCGAATTATTTCTTGGATTATTACAATATCATCATCTTCTTCTTTTTCTTCTTCTTCTTTGTCCGAATACATATCCTGTTGCGAATTTTCCGATGAATCGTCGCTCTGATCATCTGATTCCTGATCATCTTGAAATATCTTGAAAAAGGTTTCTTGCTGGGATTCGAAATCAAGGCATCGTACTTCTACTGAATTAATACCTTCTTGAAGGATTTCTTGAATTGAATAACGGTTCTTGAGTATAGTACCTGTTCTTATCATTGATATATCTCTTGGTGGAGGTTGGATGTCGTCTACATTGAGTTTTTTAGGACTTGGACAGAGGTCTTGAGTAGTTCGGTCTTCTACTTCTTCATACAGCCTCTTCCTGCAGGCGACTAGTAGGTCATCATTATCTTGTGCCATCGTGGAATTATTCTCTAATTACTCTTACTTTTAAAAATGATTACATCTCAAATTTCTGAAGTCCTTTTCAATATAATGACGCAAGTAAAATAAAAAATCTCTTCATCTTGTTAAATTACTGATATGGTGACAATAGAAACTAAACGCTTTCAGTTATTTTAAACCATTTTTTGAAAAAAAAATATTTTAAAAAAAGTTCGTTTGGTATCAATTTAGAGTGTATAGCGTATAAGAAAACACGTTGTAAAAATCACACAGTTATTTAAAAGTAAGACTCTTTTTGCATTTTAACGAGAGAGAAGCAGGAAAAACAAAACAAAAACATGAGATCACGTAGTACGAGCTCTTAACAAGATAAAACGTGCGTGTTAGATTTTAAAATAGCAAATTCATAGCTAGATTTTAGATGGCTTGCTATTTCTTTTGAATTTTTTAGGTTTATTCAGCGAATTTAGAGAAAGCTAAAGACTCGTATCAGTAAATACATGTATTGAAATAATAATAAAATTGCTAGTCCAATATTGTCAAATACACATATGAAAAATTTTAACTATTTTTGACGTGTAAGATTCTTTTTGAAATAAAACAATTTTCTATTGCTCTTACTGTAATAAAAATTAATGGAAAAGCCTGGGTCATCAGTAAGGGTAGTAGAAAATTATTTTATTTCAAAAGAATCTTACGCGTCAAAAAAGGTTTAAATTTCTCATAACAGATGGCAAGCTGTGAATACATATACAGTTAAACCTGTCTAGAGCGTCCCCTCTAAATAGCTCCTTCCTCTCTATAGCGCTCGATTTTAAACATTAAAATGTAAACATTTTACATTAAAAGTGCATCATAATTAAAAGTGACCTGTCTATAGCACCCCCTCTCTATAGCACCCTATTTTGGTGAGTCCCAAGAGGGGGCGCTATAGACAGGTTTAACTGTATATTGTAAAGGTGCGGGAGGACATTTCTTCGTGTGCAGAAAAAAAAAAAAGGCTCATCTCTATTTTGGTAAATGCTCTAAAACATTACATTAGGAACTCAGACCTTCTACCTTCCCACCGGGAAAGTACAGTAGTGTAGTTGCTAATATAGTAAGGTTTTTGAAGAGGCATTTTAATATTTGAAACATTTAACTTTAATTTTCTCTTTTTAAAAATTTTAATATGCACAACTTTTTAATGATATTGTCGCGTATAAGGCCTGAAAACAACTACAACCTCTGCCAATAGATGGCGCTTTCGCCTGTTTCCGATCTGAAACGGGTGTGGGAATCGCCGACTGCTGTGGTCCTGTTTCCTGGCGAAAATGTATGTAAATAGATGTTCATATTGGCCCCAGGAGGTGGCGTAATGTAAATACCCGTTGTTTATTATTCAAGTTATATATAATGTTTAGAGGCGTAATATTCTTTTTAAAATAAAACAATTTCTACTGTCCTTACTGCAATGGAAAAATTAAATTTGATATTTGCGTAAGAGCGATTGCTCGAAGCATATTATATATTTAAATCTGCTGTCCTAAAAGCTTATGTCCATAGTTCTTCTAAAATACTCATTCCAAGAGTCTTACAACAGTCAACTATAAAAGGAAGTTCCAAAAATGCAATATAACAGCGGTATGGTAGATTAAACTGGCGAAACCGCTGGGAGGGTTCACCACTGATGAGCCAGGCCCTCCCTTTAATTTTTCCATTGCAGTAAGGACAGTAGAAATTGTTTTATTTTAAAAAGAATATTACGCCTCTAAAATAGTTTTGTAATTTGATAACAGATGGCGCGCTAGTCCATCGTAATATAATGTTTAGTAGAAGTAACAATAAAAAGAAGTAGTGTCGGAAGTCTCGGTGCCGCTTGCTGTTGTTACTCTCGCTATTGCTGCTGCTACTCTTCTGGTAAGTCTCTCGTGTCCCCCCCACCAGTGGTAAGGCCGAGAGATACTGCCAGAGGAAAGGAGATCCACCTGAGTGGTGTTTCTCGGACGTCCTTGGGTGGACTGCAGGGTACAGCTGCAGAGGGAGAGCAACGGGAGCCCGGGTAGGTAATCCACGACGGAGGAAGCGGCGTCGTCGCAAAGAACCTGAGGGTCAGACGCGACAATATTTTAGAAATTAATGCTTTCTTTTTTTTTTCAGTTGACTAGAGGAGCATGAGGAAATAGTAGGAATGCCAACAGAACTTCACCAAAAATGCATTTTATTCTCTTTTTTTTTCTGATATCTGTCGACATTGTCAAGAACAGTTGAGAGTCAGTTCAAATGGAACGTTTCTCACTAAATGTTGTGGAGATATTTTGTCTTTAGTTTCCATAGAGATGAGTTCATTCAGATTTCTCGTTATCAATACAGTTTGTTTTAGGTCTTCCTCTCGTTGTACTGAAGTTAAACTATCCAAGGCCTGGTAAGGGATAACGTTAGATCTACCCACAAGACCTAATCATAGAACAATGATTCAGGTTCTTGTTTTCTCTAATTTTATTTGTAAAATAAATATGATTGAGACTGATGGCTACTGCAATTGCACGGATCTCGATATAAATTTCATTCAGATGGCAAGATTGCTGAATGATTTAGCCAGTGTCATTCCTCAGATTGACGAAAAGTTTGGTATCGATTCTTCTCTGTTCTCATCTCTTTTTACCATTTTATTTATTATTTATGATAATTCTCTAAGCTTCCCATATTTTGTCGAATTTCTTGAGTTTCTAGCGTTCAGAGTGAAGATATCATCAGCAAACATATTGCCAATCAAAGTCCAGATCCACCAGTCGCTACAAATGTAGACCTGTAATTGATTGATTGTACACACATATATTATACCTGGAGTACAGGAAGCCATAACCCTCTACCCACCATCATGGCCTAGTACTACATTGTGGATATGTGCTCACTCCACCTTTGCCGGTCCCAAGCCCGGATGAAAAAGGAGGAGGGGGAGCAGTAACAAGCTCACTAAAAAACCTGGGCTCAGCTGGCCCAGCTGATAGTACCCTGTAAGGGCTCCTAATCCAGGTATACAGGATGAGCAGCATTTGTAGTCCATGTTAGGAGCAGCTGCACATGGTGTCTGTTCTTCATGTCAGAGGCGGCCATTTCTTTTGGAGCTAAGTCGGCCTGCCACTGAGTAGTGCTCCCAGTCTTAATGACAAAGGCAGAGACATTCTACTTCACCCAGTGTGGAGATAAGAAAGAAGAAGAATATTTCTATGAATTTGAGTGTTTCCCGTGATTATCCTATTACCGATATTCCATAAAATAATTCCTTAGATCAATATTAAGGTGAAAACATCAGGCTTCCAGGAATAAGTTCCTTTTAAATATTTTTTAAATTCATAAATCTCTCTCTAGCTTTCGGTCATGGAAGTTCTTCTACCGGAGAAAGAACACAGTTCAGAGTTCTTATCCTTCTGACGATATAATATTATATCGTGTTTTTCTCCTGTAGAAGGACTTCCATGATCGAAAGCTAGAGAGAGATTTGTGGATAAATTTTTTAAAAAGAAACCTATCCCTGGAGGCTTGATATTTCCACCTTAATAATTAACAACAACAACAAAAAGGCTTTTATTAGGGCCCATTGCTCATTCGCCTTGCAACAACAAAAGAATACAGTAATTTTCCCCATGTGCACGTGAGCCTTTGTTTGAAAAGGGATTTATTTACACATCTGATCTAAAACTTTCCTCACTACCTCTTTTGTGTATGAATAATAATTACCATCATTGTTGTCGTCAAGCATGTTTATCACACACATTTCAAATAATTCCTTAAACAATCATTAAATACTACAAAGCAATAACGCGCCATCTATATATAACAAATGAAAACATTTAGACGCGAATGTTTCTTTTCGCAAATATATTAAACTTTTTTTTTACTGCCCTTACTGCGATGAAAAAAAATATTGGGAGGGCTTGGCTCATCAGTGGTGAAACTGCTGAGAAGGTTTACCACTGATGAGCTAAGCCCTCCCAATATATATTTTTTCATCGCAGTAAGGATAGTAGAAGTTTGATTTATTTGTGAAAAGAAACATTCTCACATTAATCTTTAAATATCTCGCTGTTGAAACTTCAAAAGATGTTTATTTAAGAATGAAAAATCCTTGAGCTCTCTATTCATCGCCAAAAGTAAACTGACGTTTTTATCCCTTCATCGTTGTTATACCTTCTTAGATCATCCCTGTGATAATATTTAATGAAGGTTGAAAGCCTGTTGTTGTGAGTTTTATTTTATGCTTATGAGGTGATACAGCGTGTTGTGAGTTGAAACTCATCAATAAATTAAGTTGCTAATATAATCCCTTCGGTATAATCTATATATATAAAATTGAATGTCTGTCTGTTTGTCTGTTTGTCTGTGGTCTGTGTGTACTCTATAGATTCAAAAACCGTACATCCAATCGCCGTGAAATTTTGGGATATTATTAGGCATATCCCCGGAAAGGTTTACGAAAAATAATATCTTGAATATCTTTAATATCCTTAGAGTTATTTGCAGATTTGTAGCTTTAACTCGCAAGCAGCGCAACCTTGCGACGAGAATGGATTCATCCGGCCGGCGGCAGTCCAAGGACAAGTTCAAGGACAGTCCAAGTACCCACCGACCAATCAGGGCAGAATTGGTGACACAGCTGTGCCAAGTAGACAAGAAAAAAAGCCTCGCGGGAGCTTGCCCAAGATGACCTCCGGGAACTTAATCCATCTTCCATAAACGACCATGAATTTATTCAACCTTATCGAGTATTTTTCAAGGGACCGGGAAAAAATGTTCACTAGATAAAACGATGATTTTGTAATGTAGAAAATTAGGAAAGACAAAATTCAGAATGACACGGCACACAGGGACCGGGAAAAAATGATCACTTATCGAGAGATTCAAATTTACGAGTTTCAAATTATCAAAATATATCTATTTCTTTTTATAAGTTTATAGAGAATTGTTTTAACAAATGTTCGTTAGACAAACCTTTACTCGGGTACCGATTAATATTGATTTTATTCAACTTATCGAGTATTTTTCAAGAGACCGGGAAGAAATGTTCACTTTATCGAGAGATTCGTTAGACAAACCTTTACTCGGGTAAAACACGGGCGAAGCCGGGTACATCCGCTAGTTATTAATAAAAGACAATTCTCGCTGAGGGAAAATTTTTGCCGATATACATAAAAGAAACTTTTCCCTCAGCGAATTGTCTTTTATTAATAAATTAAGTTTTCAAAACATTTACAAAAGATTATCATTAACATTTTTATAAAAGTTTCATTAGAATTAAAGGTTTTTCATAGATAATATATAAACATATTATAAAAAAACATTTTATATTTGGAAAATTAAAATCCTCTATAATACATATAAATAATAAGCAAAACGGTTTCCAAAGGTGAGTTTCTTGATTTATTTTATATTTATCTCAAGCTTTCGGGTATCACAAACCCTTCTACAGGAGTTTATAATGCTCGTATAGAAGGGTTTGTGATACCCGAAAGCTTGAGATAAATATAAAATAGGATCCCGGAATATAAATCGGAAGCCGTTTTGCTTATTATTTAAATATGCTGAACTGTGTGCTTCCTTCAAATACGCAGTGGCTTCCAGCGCGCCTACGTCACGGGACGACGTGGCATTGAGGAGCTTCCAACCACCACCACTAGAGGCGCTGCACCTTTCCCTTCACTTCCTGTTTATGTCTTCCTTTGTTCTGGCAGCTTGCTATGTCGTGATATATTAAAACCTATATATTTCAATCTATTCTGCATTTGATTGAACCACCGATCCAACAAAATCTATATATATAAAATTGAATGTCTGTCTGTCTGTCTGTGTGTGTGTGTGTGTCCTCTATGGATTCAAAAACCATACATCCAATCGCCGTGAAATTTTGGGATATTATTAGGTGTATCCCCGGCCAGGCTTACGAAAAATATTTTCTTGAATATCTTAAATATCCTTAGAGTTATTTGCAGATTTGTAGCTTTAACTCGCAAGCAGCGCCACTTTGCGACGGAAATAGGCTTAGGTCTGCCCCCCCCCCCCCCGTCCGGCCGCCGGCCAGTTGGTTGGACAGTCCAAGTTCCAACCGACCAATCAGAGGGATCAAGAGCCCCCCCCCCCCGTCCGGCCGCCGGCCAATCAGAGGGATCAAGAGGTCCTGGCGCGCGGGGGGCGGGTGACCTCCGTGAACTACGTCCATCTTCCATAAACGACCATGATTTTATTCAACTTATCGAGTATTTTTCAAGGGACCGGGAAAATATGTTCACTAGATAAAACGATGATTTTGTAATGTAGAAAATTATGAAAGACAAAATTCAGGATGACACGGCACACAGGGACCGGGAAAAAATGTTCACTTTATCGAGAGATTCAAATATACGAGTTTCAAATTATCAAAATATATATATTTTTTTATAAGTTTATAGAGAATTGTTTTAACAAATGTTCGTTAGACAAACCTTTACTCGGGTAAAACCTCGGGCGAAGCCGGGTACATCCGCTAGTATTTTATAGATATGTGAGGACCACACTTTGCTTCAGCGAGCGCGAACTGAGAACACCTCACTTGGCATGCGCGGCCGGCATCCGTAGAGTCTTGGCACGCGCGTCGTTCAAACAACAAGGCTTTCTTCCAGCGAATGTTATTTCTTTCCTCTCTTTATTTCAGGGGCTTTAAATAAATAAATTTATTTTATAAAAAAAATCATTTTTATTTTTATCAGCGGCCTTTCTACAAGCCACACCAACACGCACGCCTCCCACATATATTATAAGATTGTCCCAAAAGTTCGTATTTTTCTTAAAACATTGTTTTTCTTATTACTTGGTGAATAATATAATTACGGCGAATACATAATACAATTACTTTATACATAACGACGAATAATATTATGGCGAATAATATTGGTATTTCAATTTTTTACAAGTGTTTACGAACTTTTGGGACAACCTTGTATATAAAAACCAAACTTATTCAATTTCCAGGTAGTTGGCGTTCTGCGCACCAGGAACCTGGGTTATAAATATCTCTTTATATTCAAAATAATTTAAGAGATTGAACATATAAATTAAACTTAAAGAATATATATTAATATTTTAAAACACAAAGCATCTCTGACACAAAGTTATTTATGAAAAATAGTACAAAAGTGAATTTGTACTTGGATCAAGTGGATAAGTTGAGAAAAAAAAAGGTCGTTCCTGATCGTGCAACTGAAAGTTGCTGATGGCTTGCGCCACTTATCGGAATAAATATGAACTAATCGTTGATTTTTAATTATTCCAGAATTGTCAAAAATACCGTTTCTTGATTAATCAAGAAAAGCTAACCACGTACGCGTTTCGGGCTGTTGGCCCTCGTCAGCGTGGTGCAAGCTGTTTATTTATTGTTTATTTTAATATTTACAATTGCCTCCAATATGGATTCAAATCAACATGACGGCAGTAGCCAACAAACATTTTCGCACTGGAGTCTCCTCTCCAGTGAGCCAAGTACAAGTTCAGCAATACGGTCAACTTTTAAAACTTTGTACGTCGTCTTATAGGCGTAAAGCAATAATAGCTTAGATAGACAATCCATCCAACGATGCACGTCGTATATTTCGACTTCAACCTCAACACACTCAAGACACATGGCCACCAAATCTCTACTATTTGATATCGCAAATAATGAATTGCTCATCTAGGTCGAAATTAATATACTGAAAACATCACAACCCTTCTACCACATATGTCTCAGTTGCGGCAGAGAAATTAAAACGGGAAAAGACCGTTCTTACTAATTCAAAGGTTAGACCTCCTTCATTAACCCGGCCTCATATTTCGAGACCAAATTCGTCGCAAAGACAATATAGCCCAAGATCAGACCAAGAAAAATCCTCAAGGAGGTTCAGAAAGCTGAGCCATATTTGGAATCTTCCAAAGATGTGGTAGCCTCCATCAAATCAGGCGGCAATATTTCACATTAAAGGTAGTTTCAAACTTTTATACATTGATATTATACTTCGATATGTTGTTAAACTTTAACATTTTGTTTTAATATCTTAAAATATATTCGCTATAAAACTATATAAAATGTTGATGTCATCACATGAACTTTTAAACATCACTGTTAAAACTAATTCATTTGCATAGTATCATTTGTTAGTCATGTGACAGGGAAAGCCAATGAGGTGAGACTTTGCGCGGGCAAGGTATGGTATAAAAGGCACGGCGGGATGGTCAGCGAGTTAGTAGGGTCAGTAATAATCGTGTATGAGGATTGGAGTGTCTGAGCCTAGGAGTTGACGAACTCAAGCTCAGAAGAAGATTGATGCCTAGGATATAAAGAACTCTAGATCAGAAGATAATAAGAAAAGGCTAAAGAAGCTGATAAGAAGCCTGAATAGAAATTGAATCAAGTGAAAAGAAAAAAAGGAAAAGGCTAAAGAGGTTTATAAGAAGCCTGGACAGAAACTGAAGGAAGTTAATAAGGCTAAGGTTGATAAAGAGCCCGTTGTGGAGACTGAAGAAAGTGAAAAAAGGCTAAAGATAGCAAAAAGATTGATTGTCATAATAGCAGGATAATTGCTCCAAATAAAATTTAGGTTATTTTTATGTCATTTATGCATAATAGAATAAAGCTACATTATGTTGAATTCATCAGATCTTGTCGTTCACTACCTCCAGAATACCACCTGCCTATCGCTACAGTAAGTTCAATAGTTAAATACAAAATTATTTATTTAAATTATTCATTTGTTTATTTATTATTTTCTAAATTCAGTTTTTTTTTGTTTTCACTTACTTTTGTTGGGATCCGGCCAACGGCTTCTGTACATATTTTCAAAATATATTTCGATATATATTTCTACGAATAGTTTTTATGTTTAATTATATTCGGCAACATTGTAATTGCCTTTTTTGAGAACTCTCGTTTGTTTTGTTTAAGTTTTGTAAAATTTGCTGCTGTAGAATTAGTATGTTATATTGTTTTTAATTTCTATTAATATAAAATAGCTTAATATGTAATAATTTTCCATTTTGTTATGAAATAAATATATATTTTTGGTAGCAGAGAGCGCGGTTGATAGAAAATAAATATTCTAAAAAGTATATTATGGATATTCATAATAATATGAAGATAGAAATTCTTAAAGGAAATAATTATCAAATATGGTCAATGCAAATGGAAGCCCTTTTAAATGCTAAGGACTTATTCAAAAAGAAGTAATTGAAAATGATATTCCTGAAAGAATAGAAAGCGATCTCAAAAAATAAAGAAGAAATTTTAAAATGGGAAAAATTAAATAGAGAAGCTTATGGCATAATTATACTTTCTATTGAGCCATCAATTGCATTAATATATAAGGAAAATAGAAGAGCAAAGCAGCTATGGGAGCTCTTAAAAACAAGATATTCAGGCATATCTGAAGAGAAAATGATGAATTGTTATTTAGAATTATCAAGATTAAGAATGAAACCCAATGAAAGTGCTGAAGAATTTATAACAAGAGCTCAGGCATTAACAGTACAAGTAAAGGAATTGGGGAAACAAGTTTCAGACATGGAAGTTACCCGATATATAACAGAAGGTTTATCTCCCAGATTTAACCCTCTACGCCCTGTCATCATTGCAAATAGAAACATGTCCATTGATGCACTAAGACAACTTTTATTGGACTTTGAGAAACCATTGGAAACGACCGCTAGCAACGCACATACACAGGCTCTAAAAGCGGAATATGGCCACATGTCTAGGAAAAAAAGATGTCATGTGTGCAATAAATTGGGACATATCAAAAGGGACTGTTGGCATAATCCAGACAATGCAAATTCAAAATTTACAAAGAAATACCAAAATGTACGCCATCAAAGTGAAAATATGCAAAATCGAAAAACTAATAGGGATAATAATCGGCGTAAGGAATATTTTCCTCAACGACATCATGCCCTTATGGCTTGGAAAGAGCAGCCTAGAACACTTGAAACGGAAGTGGCAACTTGACTCTGCATGCTCAACTCATATGACTAATGATAATTCATGTCTAGAAGAAGTCATAGAATGCAATCAACCTATATTATTAGCAGAAACTCATCGCTCAATAGAAGCAACCCAACAAGGCAATATTAAAATAGTTTCAAATGAGAACTCTCATGTTGAATTACAAGATGTACTCTATGTCCCAAATCTAAGATGCAATCTATTGTCAGGTGCTTCTATAGTTAACAAAGGAAACAAAGTGATATTTGACCAGAATGGAGCAACGATTTTAAGTGTAAAGGAGGAAATAATATCTATTGGAAATATTAACGAATGACTCGTTAAAGCAGAGTGCCAATTGATTTATTGGTTATACAAGTTTAGAGAAAATCAAAAGAGGGATAGAATGACAGTTGTAAACAGTCAGCAGCAGGCAGGAAAGAAAGTAGGGGTAGGTAGTGACGTCACATATGGTAGCAGGTGGCGCCGCCGCAGTGTACATGTACCAAAGGTCGACTTGGGATGAAACAGCGACTCTATAAATTTCACATTTCTAACACTCCCTCTTGAAATTTATAATGTTCAAGTTTTCTAGGAGCCGCCTGAAGTGTTTCGGTCCCAAAGGTTTCGTCAGGAGGTCAGCCGTCTGCTGAAGAGTGCTTACATATCTTGTGATCAGCTCACCATCTTCCTGTTTAGTACGAATGTAGTGATATCGTACATCAATGTGCTTCGTTCTCTTATGGAACTCGGGATTCTGCACTAGCTTTATGGCTGCTTGATTATCCATGTTGAGTACTGTGGGTCTGTCCATCTTAATCCCGATATCCTTAAGAAGTCTGCGTAGCCAGACCATTTCTTTAGTAGCAGCACAGGCAGCAATATATTCACTTTCTGTTGTCGAGAGGGCAACTGTCGATTGCTTTTGGCTTGACCATGAAACAGCACCATGGTTTAACATGAAGATGTAACCTGTAGTACTTTTCCTTGAATCAATGTCCCTAGCATAATCGCTATCTGAGTAACCTGTTAACTCTTGATGGCTAGCGTACAATATTCCTAATTGTGGTGTTGCTTTCAAGTAGCGAAATACATTTTTAATTGCTGTCCAGTGTGTCTGTCCTGGGTTGTCAAGGTATTTACTTAACTGTGATGTTGCAAAAGCTATGTCCGGTCTAGAAACAGAAGAGGCAAACATTAGTGAGCCTACGGCTTCTCTGTAAGGAAATTTTGGTGAATTTCCATTTTTATCTAAGTCTGGGCAATCAGCTTTAGTTAGGACTGTACTCGGGTCCATGGGTACTGCTGCGGGTTTGCAATCAATCATGTTGAATTTATCTAAAATCTTGTTTATGTATGAAGATTGGTGGATATAGATCTTCGATCTATCCTCTGATTGTTCAATCTGAAGTCCTACGAAATAATCTGCATCTCTAGACGTTATATTGAACTCGTGAGATAGTTCCTGGACGATAGAATCGATATCGTCCTTGTTCCGAGACATGAGAAGTCCATCATCGACGTAAAGAGCAAGGATCATTTGAGTGTCGTTAATAGTTCCGGTGAAAACACATTGATCTGCATTAGATTGGAAAAATTGTGTTTCTCTAAGAAGGATTTAAACTTCCTATTCCAATTTTCCTCATGTGATAATGAATACAATTATTTCCAATACAAATCTGGGACAACCTATGAAATGCGGAATTCTCTTGAAGCACAAAATCAAAAAATAGATGAATCGAATATTGGAGAAGATACCGGTGATGTAGTGATTTCTCAACCATCAATAATGGAAGATGAGAGTCATACAGATATTCATTCCCAACAAGAAGCCGAACAACGTCTACAAAGAAGACGTGTGATGCCAACTAAGTTTGACGAATATGTTGTCTATAAGACAGATAAGGACATACTGAATAATTATCAAGAGGCGATCGACTCAAGTGAAAGGTCAGGCTGGAATGAAGCAATGTTAGAAGAGTTGAATTCAATAAAGAAACATAAAGTATGGCAATTAGTAGAGAGGCCTAGAGATAAAAAGGTCATTAACAGTCGTTGGGTATACTCAAAGAAAGACTCTGAACAAGGATTGCAACCCAAATATAAGGCCAGGTTAGTGGCCGCTGGCTACAATCAAATAAAAGGAGAAGATTTTGTAGAAGAATACAGTCCAGTTATGAAACTTGGAACTTTGAGGGTTTTAATATCTTTAGCTGTTAACCAAAAGAAGAATATAAGATATTTTGATGTAAAAACTGCCTATTTGAATAGTGACCTCGACTCTCCAATATATATGGAACAACCACCAGGCTTTGAGACCAATCCTAATGAAGTATGCCTAGTATCCAAGGCAATATATGGATTACCACAATCAGGACTATACTCACTAAGAGAAACTTGAAGAGAACAACTACAGATCCTTGCTTATATCGAACAGACCCAATAACAGAAAAAGAAATAATTCTAGCAGTATATGTAGATGATTTCTTGATCCTATCCAATTCATCTAAGGATGTGGATGACCTAATATCAAGTCTCTCAGAAGACTTAATTATCAATGAAGTAACACAAAATACTTAGCAATTACTATAGAAAAACAAGAGAATGATATACTGTTATCGCAAGAAGAATTCATTGATAAGATTTGTTTTAATGTCCATCCATACAGAGTTCAAAACAACAACTGACTCACCCGTGCAGCAAGGTCACGCTCCGCTGCGTCACGTGGGAAAACATACGTAGATGTTCTCGTCCATGTTCTCAGCACATCCCCCTTTTTAAGATTTGAAATATATATATACATTACAAACTTTAAATGCATAATATAATTAATAATGAAGGCGATCCACAGGTTTAACAATTCGTCCACTCCGGGTTCTTATCTGGCCGTCTTCTGAGTCGTTAGAGGGATAATCCACAACTGGGGTCTTTTCATTTTCAACCAGTTCCTCTCCCGAAAAGGTCGGCGTCGATGGGTCAGCTGGATATTGCACTGTATCTCCTTTTCGTAGATGGAACCTGTTTCGACGTAAAGTCCCAACTGGAGTATCAACCATATACGACCTTGGTGTCGATGCTTTCTGCTTTACAATCCCCCAGGTTCGCATATCTGTAATCCAAACAGTGTCACCTTCGGATAGCTCCTCTATGTCCGTAGCTCCGCAGCGTCGATCATATCTGGATTTCATATCCTTTCTCCTTCTCCCTTCCTTTCTTTTCAGCGTCTGAGAGTCCACCAACCTTGGATTAAGATTCTCTGGTGCAATTGGCAAGGTCGTTCGGAGTTTACGTCCCATGAGAAGCTCAGCAGGGCTGTAACCGTTCTCCAAAGGGGTCAATCGATACTCCAGGAGTCCAAGCGATGGGTCTTGATTTTTCTTGAGGATCAACTTAGCAATTTTCACACCTGCTTCTGCCATCCCATTGCTCTGCGGGTATCGAGGACTTGAAGTGACATGTGTGAATCCGTACTGCCTTGCGAAATTTGCAAACTCACGAGCAGCTCCAAATTGCGTCCCATTATCGCTTACAACAGTTTCTGGTATTCCATGTCGGGCAAATATGGATTTGCAACTACGCACCACCACATTGGCTGTGAGCCGATCCAGCTGAACCACTTCAGGAAATCGAGAATAATAGTCAATGATGACTAGATACCACTTATTCTCGAACTTGAACAAATCCATTCCAATCTTTTGCCACGGTCGTGTAGGAAATTTGGTTGGTATCAAAGGTTCATGTTTTGAGACGGCTTCCTGGATACAGACACTGCACTTTCTGACCGTTTCCGCGATCTCCTCCGAAATTCCAGGCCACCATACCGTCTCACGTGCGCGAAGTCTTGTTTTTGTAATCCCGAAGTGCCCAGCGTGCAACTTCTCTAGGATCTCCAGTTTCATACTTGCTGGAATAACAAGACGACAGCTACGCATCAGTAGTCCATTTTGAACGCCGAGTTCATCCTTGACATGCCAATAAGAGAGCAGAGCCTGTGACATTTTCTTCTTATCTGGCCAGCCTTGCTCAAGGACTACTGCTTTCAGGGTCGTATCTTCTTGTTGAGCTTCAAAAATCTTCGTCAACATCTCGTCTTTGTCGGTTATACTCGAGAGAACTGCATTTATATGCGCTGAGGTTGGCCGTTCGTCTTCACCTCCCTCGGTTTTAAGAAGTGGTTGTCTGGATAATGCATCGGCGTCGAGCAGCTCCTTTCCAGGAATGTCCAATCTTGTTTCGAGCTTTTCCATCAAAGGTATTGGTACCCGTCGAGGAGTATGCACAGCATATGGTTTTGCTCCAGGTTTCAATTTGATTTCGTAAGGGTTTCCGATCTGTCCCAGTCCTTCAAATACTTCAGGGAATTCCTTGATCGGGTTAATTCTCGTCGCAACCACTTCAATCCGCCTCGCCAGGTTCAAGAGCTCACATGCCCGGCGACTCAGAAGAGGTTCACTCAAACGACGAATGACATAAATCTTCTCCTTGATTTCATAATTGCCATTTCGCAGCGTTGATATAAACATACCCACAGTCTGAAGTTCGGAGAATTCAGCAGCTCTAATGTTGATATCACTTTCCACTAGTCGTTGCTGTCCCATTATCTTCTTGAAGAGACACAGAGGAACACATGTAACATCCGCCTGGGAGTCGAGCTTGAACTTCAGCTGTTTTCCGTTCACTTGGATTTCTGCTGTCCATCGCCTCCTGCACTCGCCTTCATCATCATCGAGATTAGATGAATCCTCCGTAGCTGAGACCTCCAGGAGAAAACCAATTTCTTCATCAAGTTCAGAAACAGCTTTGACTTCCGCAGTCTTTGCCTGTTTATCTGGGCAGCAATTTGCAAAATGGCCAGTTTTTGAACATAGGTTACATCTTTGTCCTTCAGCACGGCAGGCCTGTCCTTCCCTGTGGGTGAAACCTCCGCATTTTGGACATCGTGATCTTGTTTTGGCTGACTTCTCCTTCTTCCTCGAAGGTTGCTGTTGTTGTTTCGGTGATTGCTTCTTCGAGTTGAACTTCACCTGATTGACCTTTTGGCTTGTTGAGGGACGCTGCAGGTCGACTTGCTGCTGTCGAACGGCTTCCTGCTGTCGAACCATTTTCACCGCCTTTTCCAAAGTCAGTTCGCTGTCCAACTGCATTCTTTCAGATGAAGCTCTGTCCCTCACTCCAACCACTATTCGGTCACGGATCAACTGCTCATGAAGACCCTCAAATTCGCAACTATCAGCCAATTTGTACAATGAAGTGATGAATTCGTCCACTGGCTCCCGATCCTCTTGGATTCTTGAATTAAATTTCGCACGTTCGTAGATAATATTCTTTCTGACACAGAAGTGGCTGTCGAATGCCTTGAGGACGGAATCAATTTTCGTTGCCTCTTCCTCCTTTTCGAACTTGAATGTCCTGAATATATCATCTGCGCGGTCACCCATCAAGTACATGAACAAATCGATCTTGTCCGCCTCCCCTTTCTTCTTCATTCCACTGACCACGAGGTATCAGGTATCGTTCGAATCTCTTCCTCCATTTGGGCCATTCGTTGGGAGTCGAGAAGTCGAAAGTTTCTGGAGGTTGAATCTGAGCCATGTTGAATTATCTTCCAAGGTACACAAAAATCGATATTTTGCAATATACGGGTTCGTATTTTATCCAGTTATCGCTGCCACCATGTTTTAATGTCCATCCATACAGAGTTCAAAACAACAACTGACTCACCCGTGCAGGCAAGGTCACGCTCCGCTGCGTCACGTGGGAAAACATACGTAGATGTTCTCGTCCATGTTCTCAGCACAAGATTCTTGATAAATATGGAATGAGAGAATGCAAACCAGTGAAGTCACCTATAAATTTAGGAGAGAAATATGATGATTATTGAAACAGTCCACCTTATTCAAAGAAGATGTACCAAGAAGCAATAGGATCATTACTATACTTAACTAATGCAACAAGACCAGATATTGCATATGCTATAAATAGCCTATCACAATATATACAAGATCCAAGAGAAATACATTGGAGAGCTATCAAGCGAATATTGAGATATCTGCAATACACAAGAAATATAACACTAAAATTCAGTGAAGGATCAGAACAATTAACTGCCATATCAGATGCCGGCTGGTGCACTACGAAAGATGCCAAATCATTTGGTGGACACTTTATTAAAATTGGCAACAATATAGTTAATTGGAAATGCAACAAACAAAGAATGGTTGCAATGTGCACAATGGAGGCTGAGTTATTAGCTTTTTGTGAAGGAGTTTGTGATGTTAAATGGTATGATAATCTTCTGGATGATCTTGGATGCAAAACTCAAAAGCCAATTCAAGTACAGATAGCCAATCCCTGATAGCATGGCTGAAAAACCCAATACAAGGATTGAAAAGTCGACATTTTAATAGAAAATTGTATTTTGTAAGAGAAGAATTCCAGTCAAAAATAATAACATCCGTCTATAAACCATCCAAACCATAGAAGCAGATATATTGACCAAAGGACTCTCCATCTCCAGACATGAACATCACATAAAGGAAATCTACAGTACAGAACAAGTTGAAGAACACCGGTAATGACTTTCAGAAGTAGTTGGAAGGATAAGGAGGGAAATGTTGGGATCCGCCAACGGCTTCTGTACATATTTTCAAAATATATTTCAATATATATTTCTATGAATAGTTTTTATGTTTAATTATATTCAGCAACATTGTAATTGCCTTTTTTGAGAACTCTCGTTTGTTTTGTTTAAGTTTTGTAGAATTTGCTGCTATTAGTATGTTATATTGTTTTTAATTTCTATTAATATAAAATAGCTTAATATGTAATAATTTTCCATTTTGTTATGAAATAAATATATTAATCAAAAGGATGTCTTGATTTTAAACGTAGTCAAGTAAGAATATACCCTAACAGGTAAATCGATCTACAGAAGAA
Organism: Cordylochernes scorpioides; assembly: GCA_030710605.1. Taxonomy (NCBI): domain Eukaryota; kingdom Metazoa; phylum Arthropoda; class Arachnida; order Pseudoscorpiones; family Chernetidae; genus Cordylochernes; species Cordylochernes scorpioides. Next base: position 55,168,312 of record CP092877.1, read on the forward strand.
TATTTTGATACTAGATAAATATTTTAAATACCATCAACTTTATTACCAACAATCACATTAAACTTTTAAATACGCTTCTTAAGAGTGCAAAACTTTTAATATATAGGTTTTTAACTTTTAATTAGACAATTTTAATTTACATTTAGACATTTTTCATTTTAATTTAGAAACTTTCATTTTTATTTAGACATTTTCAATTTTAATTTAGACACCTTTCATTTTAATTTAGACATTTTTCATTTTAATTTAGACATTTTTCATTTTAATTTAGACACATGGACTTTTTATAGAAAAGTCGATGTGTCTAAATAAAAATGAAAAATGTCTAAATTAAAATGAAAGGTGTTTAAATTAAAATTGAAAATGTCTAAATAAAAATGAAAGTGTATAAATTAAAATGAAAAATGTCTGAATATAAATTAAAATTGTCTTATTAAAAGTTAAAAACCTATAATTAAAAGTCAACGAATAGTTGATATTTATTCCGAAAGATGGTCTCGATCAGAAGATGCCTTTTTCTTAAGAATAAAATATATTTTTATAACTAGTATTATCAGTTTATTTTCAATCTAAAAGAAGGCGAATGATATTGACGAAACGTTGATAACAATAAATATTTTCGTCTGGCAGAAGCTTATTTTACCAAAATATATTAGGGCGCCTAATTACTCTGTGACTTTTAAATAACAAAACAAAATTATCTTTATTTGTAAACAAAGTATCGTGCTACTTTTAAATCTCCAAGAAAATATTTAAACACCAAAATACTATTATAAATAATATATTTTATATTTTATATAACTAAAATATGCTTTCATTTTTGAGGTAATAAAATGTTTCGGTACAAAGTTAATTCTTATAGAAAAAATTACAGTTTTTTCTACAGGTTTTGTAAGATAAGCCTTGAATTTTTAAACGCACTATATTATCGACAAAATTAATTTAAGGAGATAGGTAAATATTTTAATAGATCCCTCCTTGCATTTTATCTAATTATAGTTTAAGCACGGTGAGCATAGTCAAAGGCCGCTGGGCCCAGTGTCCCAAAGTATCGTATTTTTAGCAATAAATTTGATTTTAAACAATAATTACCTAATGTTGTTGAAATTTGATTAGAAAAATAAGTAGAATTATTGATGTTTAATTATATTTTGGCCCGAATAACTTTAAATATTTGATAGGCTGGAGGTTGGGACATTAAAACATGATCGAGTATTAATTAAAGAAGTTATACTGTATATGTCACACTACTTAAATATATTTTTACTGCAGAATGTATGATGGGCAATTTCCGATGTTTTGCCCAGATACACATGCCATTGAGTATATTCTAGTAATACATTAGAACCTCTATGTATTGGACACCAAGAGCCAAACTATCCTTTAGGGAGAGGTGTCCTCTTACCAGAGAGTTGCTATATAGCAAAAATGATATTTCTGGTGATTAAAACTGTCCTTTGTAGAGGGGTGTCCTCTAGCGAGACTGTCCTCTCATGGAGGTTCTACTGTAACAAGTTATCACAGACATAGTTATAACCACTAAAAAAAGAATTTATTGAATTCTTTTACAACATTACATAATCCAAAATATCATCATTAACTTAATGCTATCTATCGCTGAATATTATAAACATATTTTTTTAACACTACTTTTCTTTATGATGTATTAGGGCGCCATCTGTTATGAATATTTGAAACTATTGTAGATATGGAAGCAATGGTCGCCTCTCCCGTCAAAATCAACGTCAGAATCTGACGCCATCCATTGACCGTCGCCGCAACTAGCGCCATCGGGTCGGTGACAAAGCCACAACACCAACTTTGGCAAACTGATAAGCGTCCACCTAGAGACCATGGTTTCGGGCTAATGGCCCTCGTCAGTCTAGGGCGGACTTTATTCCATGAGATCCCTAGACTGAGGAGGGCCATTAGCCCGAAACCATGGTCTCTAGGTGGACGCTTATCAGTTTGCCAAAGTTGGTGTTGTGGCTTTGTCACCGACCCGATGCCGCTAGTTGCGGCGACGGTCAATGGATGGCGTCAGATTCTGACGTTGATTTTGACGGGAGAGGCGACCATTGCTTCCATGGATTGATTTCCTCCCGGCAATTTTTCCATCTATTGTAGATATGTATGATTCTTTTGAAATTGTTTAATTTTCAAAAGAATCATACGCGTCTATTTTTTTTTTAATCAGAAAAAAGTGCCCAATGCGGGAATCGAACCCGGGTCGTAGCGGTCGTAAACCAACGGTTTATACCAGCCTTCCACTGACCCCCATAATAGTTTCGAATATTCACAACTTTTCTTCTAAAGTATAATTAAAATTATTTCTACAGTGTTATCCTGCAATGAATAAAAATTGAAAGGGTAGGGTATGGCTCATCAGTGGTGAAATTATCCAGCGGTTTTGCCATTTCAATCTCCAGACCACTTTACTACTGTATTTGGTTATGTTATTTGTGATTTTGGGGAAAAGCATTGCTCGATGCATGATATATATTTAATTTATACATTTCTACAGTCCTAGAAGCATACGAGGTGTGTTCAATAGGTATCGCGACTTTTGTGTTTTTTCAAAAATTATTTATTTATTCATGAATACCTATTTTGTCCCCTTCAAAGTAATCCCCATGAGATATTATACACTTGTGCCAACGGTTTTTCCAATCTTCGAAGCACTTCAAAAAATCATTTTTAAAAATCTTTTTCAGCTCCTCCTTCGATGCCGTCTTTATCTCGTCAAGCGTAGCGTAACGTCGTCCTTTCATGGGCCTCTTCAGTTTAAGGAACAAGAAAAAGTCACAGGGGGCCAGATCTGGGGAATACGGTGGCTGCGGCATCATTAGTGTGTTGTTTTTGGCCAAAAAGTCGCGCACAAGCAACGATGTGTGAGCAGGGACGTTATCGTGGTGCAAAAGCCAATTTTTGTTCTTCCACAAATCCGGGCGTTTCTGGCGGATTGCTTCGTGCAAATTGCGCATAACTTACAGGTAATATTCCTTATTGACCGTTCTACCCTGTGGCAAGAACTCATGATGCACCACGCCCCTGCAATCGAAGAAAACTGTCAGCAAAACTTTCACATTCGACCGAACTTGGCGCGCTTTTTTCGGTCTTGGTTCGTGCGGCAGCTTCCATTGAGATGATTGAGCTTTGGTTTCCACGTCATAACCATAAACCCACGCTTCGTCACCAGTTATGACCCTCTGGAGCAAATTTGGGTCGTCGCGGACAGAGTCCAACATATACAGGTTTAACTGTATTATATTAACTATATAAATTTGTATTTTTTTAATAATATAAAGTGTATATTCAGATTATTTACTATATGTCTTCTTTTTGGTTTATATAAATTCTACAAGGCCGCAGTCACCATTCGGAAGAGATTAATTGAATCGCCGAATGCCGTGGTCCATTTGGATGAGGAAAGTGAAGACTAGAACGTGACTGATTCCACACTCGCCTGTTCAGTGATACGCTAACCATGACGTATGAACGTAGGAACGTGTGGCCACTGGACATTTGTCGGACCTGGAGGCTGTTGTTGGGTTCTGTGCTGCCTGGAGTATAGGAGCTCCATCTATTATTTCTTCCTGAATCTGTATAAGACTGCTGGTCTTAATAATGCTTTGTGTGTGTGTGTGTGATTATTGTACTATATACAGCCAATAAATACATTAAGAGAGTGCTATATATTGATGACATTTGTAACTACTCAACCTACATTCACTCCCCCTCCAGTGATGGAACTCTTGCAAATCTTTGGGAAGGAAAAATAGTTCTGCCACTCTCTGAGTTATTCTCTCAGAATTCCTCAACATTGTCCCTGAGCATGTTGGGGGACAAGATCTCTGTAATTGGCTTGTCCACACTCAAGACAGCTTGTAGCCCCTGATAGGAACTAGACATCCCTTTAGAGAGGGCTTCATCTGGTGTAAATGATTTCTTATTTTTATATTTTTATTTCTCTATTTTGCCCAAACTTTTTTTTTGCTGTTGACTAGATGTCAATAAACTTATTTTTATTGTCAATTGTCACTCTTGAGTTCTTCTAGGCTTCGGGGGCTTCGTCTGGTGTAAATAATTTCTTATTTTTATATTTTTATTTCTCTATTTTGCCCAAACTTTTTTTTTTGCTGTTGACTAGATGTCAATAAACTTATTTTTATTGTCAATTGTCACTCTTGAGTTCTTCTAGGCTTCGGGGGCTTCATCTGGTGTAAATAATTTCTTATTTTTATATTTTTATTTCTCTATTTTGCCCAAACTTTTTTTTTGCTGTTGACTAGATGTCAATAAACTTATTTTTATTGTCAATTGTCACCCTTGAGTTCTTCTAGGCTTCGGGGGCTTCATCTGGTGTAAATAATTTCTTATTTTTATATTTTTATTTCTCTATTTTGCCCAAACTTTTTTTTTTTGCTGTTGACTAGATGTCAATAAACTTATTTTTATTGTCAATTGTCACTCTTGAGTTCTTATAGGCTTCGGGGGCTTCGTCTGGTGTAAAATTTTTTCTTATTTTTCTATTTTTATTTCTCTATTTTGATGAAGTACAATTTGCATTATAGATTATAATACAAGAAAATATGACCTAATCCAAATAATTTAATAGTATGTGACAATCCTGTTGCCGAAACGTCACACACTATTAAATTATTTGGATTAGGTCTTATTTTCTTATATTTCTCTATTTTTCTCAAATTTTTTTTTCTTTGCTGTTGACTAGATGTCAATAAACTTATTGGCAATTGTCCCTCTGAATTCTTCTAGGCTTCTAAAAATGAAATCTCCTGTTCTGGACTTGGTTGTTTGGGATTCTGGGAGGTGGTCTGGTTGGACAGCTATCCAGGAGGTAGGCTGGCTTGATTCAGTTCAGGGAAATGTTGTCCTCCTTACCTTTAATCATAACAGTAAAATATTTTTTGCTCCTATCTAGAACTTTGAATGGACCTCCATAAACTGGTTCTAAAGATTTTTTTTTTACTGTCTTTTCTAATTACAAGGTGATAAGACCAAATCTAAATAATTCCTCAGGGCAGCTAAACTCTAGTTTGATGGATTAAGCCCAAACACCAGTTTGTTATAACCTGATCTGTTTGTACAGATATTTAAGCCCTTTAAAGTCTTTCAGGACTAGATGTCTTTCTACTTTGACACCGGGTAAGTCTGCTTTTCTTTTTTTTATACAAGAAAATAAGACCTAACAAGATCTTGTTTAAACGCTTGATAACAGTACTATTTAAGAACTTGCTGTGATATTTTTTCTCATTTATTCTTTTGTCTGATGATGGTGACAATTCTGTTGCCGAAACGTCACACACTAATAAATATAATAATAAATAATTTTGGATTAGGTCTTATTTTCTTGTACTATAATCTATAATCCAAATTGTGCTTTATCATTTTTTTTTATAAACGACCATAGATTCCCAAATTTTTTTTGGGCCATGGCCACTTGACAAGGCATTCATTTTGTAAGGCTTCCTTTCTCCATCAGTTTTCCATATTCAAGCCATGTAACTAGCAACTAAATGATACGTTATTAATTATGCCATTAAAATTTTGGAAAAAAGTAATGGTTAATAGGAACTTTATCTGCACAAGATGAATTAAGAGGAATTTGGAATGATTAGATATTCAATGACAATATCATGATGTGTCCCCTAGGTCCTGCAGGTGTAATGAAGGTGTCAGCTACTGTACAAGAAGCTCTGAAGTCCGGGAAGCCCGTGGTAGCCCTGGAGAGCACCATCATCACCCATGGCATGCCCTACCCCAGTAACTTGCGGTAACTTCCTTTCTTCTATCTACTTACCTACATTTTGAGGATCCATTCAATATACAGTACAAACCTCTCTGTAAAGGACAATACCTATTTTCAGAGCCTAAGTGTCCTTTAGGGAGAGGTGTCCTCTTTCCAGAGAGTTGCTAATTGCTAAACATGGAAATTTTGACAATGAAAACTGTCCTTTGTAGAGAGGTGTCCTCTAGTAGGAGTATCCTTTCAGGAAGGTTCTTATTTGTTATGCTAAAAGTAGATGTGGATAGGCCATGTGCTAAGACATGATGGCCTACTAAAAAGAATGATTCAAGGATGGATTAAAAGCCCTGGATTAAGAGGACACTCTCCTACTGCCTTTGTGGAACAACTGAAGAGAGAAACCAATGTCTTACCACCAACTATGGCCATGGATTGATCATCTTGAAGAGGCCTGATTGAAAAGACACACCAGTCCAATTCATCTCATGGACAACACTTAAGGAAGTTGTACCTTTTAGCATGTATATCGGGATTCAGACAATAACTCTAAAAGATATTTGATACACAGTGATACGCATTTCATTATTGCTCAGAAGGGCAGAAATGTCCGAAAGCTTGAGAATACAATAAAAAATGAAAAGAAACTCATCTTCAGAAACATAGGTTGCATTATTTAATTAACACAGTGATATTTATTGAAGACACGCAAGATAACCAAGTGTGAAAAAAATTGTCTCTGTCTCCTTAAAAAAAAAATAGATGATTGGTGATATGAAAGGCTTTCCACCTAAGTTTTGTCTATGAGTGAAAATAAAGCTGTTATAAGGCAGGTGGGACTACAGCAATGTAATTAGGAGCAAGTGGCCTTGTGAATGCACTTAGCTGCCATCAAGAGGAATCAACAAACCTTGTATCTACCTATTTATAAAGTGATTTAAGTGCTACATGGAGGGATGGTGGAGGAATGGTTTAATACTTCCATTTTCAACAGCCACAACCTCAGATCAAATCCCACATTGGACACTTTTTTTTTTCTCTCTGAAGAAAAAATTATTTCATTGGGGCCCCTGATTCTTACAAAAGTCCAACTCCACCAATGAGTGTGAGTCACCAAACAGGGGCCCTGGCACATTTGTAATTGTAAAAGTCAAATTGTATTATATATGTGTAGACATGTGGTGCTAAAAGCGGTTGTTAAATACCCACCATGATTATCATGGCTTGTACCATGTATACTTAGGATAAGCAAAAAATATATACAGTAGAATCTCCCTTAGTGAACACTCACACTAGCAGACACCTTTAAACAATGGGCTGTTTTTATTGCCAAAATTGCCTTAGCATTGAAAATATGTTCGCGCTAGCAGACATTCTTGCCTATCCTATATATAGTAACGAGCGTCTTTCCACCGTCATTGGCCTCTGTCACGGTTTGCCGGCGCCCTCCTATTGGACGGCTACGATCACGTGTCATCGTAGGCGCGACAGGTGACCTTGAGTGATGTAATGGCCCCCCCCCCCGCCGGCGGCGCGCGCCCGTTGGCCCGAGCACGTGACCTCCCTGTGCGCCCGCATGGCGGGCGGTAGGCTATGTAATAAACAGTTACGAGCGTCTTACCTACGGAAGCCAACAGTACATAGGCAGATAAAGCACATAGGCTATAGTTATTAACTAATATATGCATTTATTTAAGGCGCCAATTTATAATTGTAACAAATAGTATTTGAATAAAAACATTCAATCGGGTAAAACACGGGCGTTGCCCGGGTCATTCGGCTAGTAGATTATATTGGAGTGCCTTCTACATGTGTAGACATGATTTGACGTAAAAGCATTCACTAACTACCTACCATGATGATCATGGCATACTTTGGGGGACAAGTACCACCATTATATTGAGGAATCCAAGAAACACAGGTCTGGTGGCATGGTAGTTCTATCATGATGATTTTCTACATCCAGAATCAAAAATTGAACTCTGCATTGAGTAGCTGATTGTTGCCTTGTTGCTTGACAAAATATAATTTCCGTGGCTACAAAGGATCTTTAGGAATTTATTTATGCCCAATCAATAAAAGAATTAAAGAAGAATGCAAAATAAAATAACAACAAAAAAATAGCAGTTACAAAATCATCAACTGCAGCACAGAAAAGAAAAAACAGGAACAGAGCAGGAGACAGAGGTTGGTAGAACCTTCCAGAATCTTCCACAAAGTACATTGGTTTTGCCGGTATACAGATACCTGACCTCTTGAGACAGCAGCTCACGCTTGCTTCGAGCACACTATTTTGCTTTGTTCTTCTTTCCAGCACGGGCTCCACCTTCCTATATATCTGGAGTAGATCTTTCCAGAATGCTCAAAGTCACTCAGCCAATCAGAAAGCAGCCAGCACTAGGCCTTGTGTAATCTAATTAAATTGGCCAATCAGTTCTTCTTTAATTGTTCTACTTAATTCTAGAATTTAAAAAAAAATTCTATTCTTGAATGACTTTTTGATTCTACGTAACAATATTTTATATTTTCAACAGATAATATTGAGTAAATACCTTTGTACACCACCAGTATGTGTGAGTAAGCAACCTGTGACACCTTATAAGTACAAAGTCAAATGGCTTTCTACATGTGATATGGTGTCACTTATAGTGCATCCAGTCACCATGGCTTGCACCATATATACTTGGAATAAGTACAAGTAAAACCAAGTTAGAGGTGGAACACTTACTTTGTTCATTGTGGCATCTATCCTTGTTTTCAGTGTATTTAATGCTAAGCAATGTTGTTTCAGGACTGCACAAGAAGTGGAGGCCATAGTGGAACAAAATGGCTGCGTCCCAGCTACTGTGGCAGTCATAAATGGAACTGTTCACGTGGGTAAGTTCTCATTGGGTTCAAAATGATAAACTCGTCTTCTCCTTTCTTATCTTCACTCATTCATATTAAGGTATCAAGCTTGTATAGCTTGAGACTTTTGATGGTGACAACCATCATGACTAGGTGAAGTAGAATGCATCTGCCTTTGTCATTAAGACTGGGAGCATTACTCAGTGGCAGGCTGACTTAGCTTCAAAAGAAACAGATGCAATGGTACAGCTGCTCCTAACATGGAGTGCAGACATATCCTGTATCCCTGGATCAGGAGTCCTAACAAGGTACTATCAGCCAGGCCAGCTGAGCCGAGGTTTTTTAGCAAGCTTGTTACTGCTCCCCCTCTTCCTTTATTATCCGGGTTTGGGACCGGCAAAGGTGGACTTAACCTGCATATAAAGAACCACCTAAGAATGGACATAAGGCTTGTTATAGGGAAATATGATTGAGGAAACCTTGGTCTTCTAGGGACTTGTAAAAGAGATTATATATATTTTTATTATACCATTGCATAATTATACAAGGTCATGGAGATTGAATTCATGGATTAAATTCACAATCTTGGTATGTTTGGAATATAGGTCCTGTTTCCCATACATTCCAAGAGGTGGTCTGGTGAGGCCTCTTTGGTCCTGTAGATGGTGTATTGTGTCTTGACACCATCCTGGAATGACCAGTTTTGAGCCTGGAAATGCAGGTTGCTGCTTGTTTGCTCGTCTCCCATTCCAGAATAGCTCCAGGCTAGTGATGGGGAAACCAGATCATTCATATTGACTTGTATCATTTATGATTATACACACTCTAAAACCAATTTTCAAAAAGGCAAAACTTCTTTTAAATGTGTGATACAATATACCTGTACATGTTCATGCTTTTAATAGTAATAATATTTTTAAAATCCACAAAATAATTGTTCAAATATGTCATTTTGTACATAATCTTGATAACTGAATCCTTAGATGTAAATTTTGATGGGAGGATATTGATCTAAAGAGACACTATAGATGGCGTCTGGTTTTGACATTATTTTGACAGGAGAAGCAACCCTTGTCTCTTTAGAACTGAATCCTTATTACAAATGACAGAGATGCAAACATTGATCTAATTAAGTGTTGATCCTTATTTTAGGTGTTGGCTGAAATCACAAGATTGTGTGCGTGTGTGTGTGGAAACAAACAAGGCATTTAATTACTACAACATTGTTACAGAAATGTGAGGCTATCTAAACAGAAATGCCAAACCCTGGTTCATACAGAGAACTTGACACCAGGGAAAGCTGGGGGACTCAGGCACATCTTTGAAAGACAAGAATAAATGAGATAATTTCAATTTTAAAACCTTTGTTTGTGCCTCAGGTCTGACAACCAGTCAGCTTCAGCATCTGGCAGAAGCCAAATCCTCAGTGAAGATATCGCGGAGAGATCTGCCTCCAGTCCTGAGTGAGGTGGGTGTTTCTCCAACAAATATTTCTTCCATGTTGTCCGCTCTCAGTAAGTAAGACTAATCACTGGCACACAAAGCCCCACTCAACAATTGGACATTCAAAATACTCTTTAACCTCACAAATTTTATATAAAGTAATGCCAGTCATGTTCCCAGCTTCATGGAAATACAGCAGACCCTCCATGTAAAGGACACCTAACTGCAGAGTCAAAGTATCCTTTATGGAGAGGTGTCCTCTTCTTACTGGAGAGTTGCAAAATAGTAAAAATGGTAATTTTGCAAATGAAAACTCCTTTGTAGAGAGATATCCTCTAGCACGAGTGTCCTCTCATAGAGATTGTTCTACTGTAGTTTATGTGGTTTATTGAGGTGTTAGAGGATGCATACAGGGAGTCCAGAGTAAGAATCTGTAGGTCCAGGTGTGAGAAGATGTGGAGACAACATTAGGTTACTTTGCTACCAATGAACCATTTCTCTATGGTTCTGTAATGGACTGGTTGTTGTATCCTGTGACCCTTGGACCAAGTTAATAACCTGCTTCAAGGGGGAAGAATATTGCATAAGCCAACTAAACTACAGTTAAACCTGTCTATAGCCCCCCTCTTGGGACTCACCAAAATAGGGCGCTATAGAGAGGGGGTGCTATACACAGGTCACTTTTAATGTAAATCGTATCGTACTACGTATTTAAAATCGGGTGCTATAGAGAGGAAGGCACTATTTAGAGGGGGCGCTATAGGCAGGTTTAACTGTATATGCAATAAGTAAGTTATGCTTTTGTTACAGTTTACTAGCAAACTTGTGTAATCTGACCCAAGTTACCTGGTGTTACCATTTTCTTCTGCTTTTGAACCAATCTTGGTTTCCACTGATTGATGGTTTCCTTCTCTATCTTGATCTCTCTTAGTTGTTTATCCAGGTGTCCATGTCTTCTTCTTCCTACCATTCTCTTTCCATTCATTTCACCCTCCAGAACTTTCTTCATCAATCCACATTTCATATTCATATACAGTAGAACCTCCATAAGAGAACACTCACACTAGTCTTTAAGCCCGTTGAAGAACAGATTTGTTCGAAAGCTAGTGAAATAAACCTGTTTTATAGAAGAAGCTCCTTTTGAGTTTATAATCTTATAACACACTAGAGGAAACCTCTCTATGAAGTTTTCAGAATTGCTATATAGTAACTCTCCAGTAAGAGGACACCTCTCAGGGGGGTCGGTGGAAGGCTGGTTAAACCGTTTGGTTTTCGACCACTACGACCCGGGTTCGATTCCCACATTGGACACTTTTTTCTGTTAAAAAAAAAAATGCTCCAATGGCCCCCGATTCTTGCAAAAGTCCAACCCTACCAGCAAGTGCAAGTAACCAAACGGGGCTCTGGCACATTTGTAAGTGCAAAGTCGAACTGCTTTTCACATGTGTAAACATGTGGTGCGCTTACAGTAAAAGCAGTCGCTAACTACCCACCATGATTATCATGGTCTGTACCACGTGTACTAGGGATAAGCAAAAAAAAAAAAAAAGGACACCTCTCCCTAAAGGATACTTTGACTCTGTAACTAGGTGTTGTCCTTTACAGGGAAGTTCTACTGTGTATATATATATATACTTGTCTTAACCTCTAATACAAGAAAATAAGACCTAATCCAATGATTAATTGGAAAAAATTTTGATTGGACATTGAATTAGGTCTTATTTTCTTGTAGTATAATCTATAATCCAAATTGTGCTTTATCATTGTCTTTATCACATTATATAATACAATTTTTACTTGAAAAAAATGACTCTATTTCCTTATTGCTTCAAAGCACTCTTCAAACATTGCATCTTTCAATTAATGTTAATAAGTGTTTTTCTTCCATTTCATGTTTCCACATATTCTTCCTAAGTCTAGATTTCGTTTTGCTTTGTACCTGTCATGCAAACCATTGCTGGCTTTAAAATCACCATAGTTCATGGCATAAAAAATATTTTTTGACACTGAGATGTTGATGTGCAGGGTCTGACAGGAGGGACCACTGTCTCCGCAACCATGGTGGCCGCTCACCTCGCTGGGATTCCTGTGTTTGTCACCGGAGGTATCGGGGGAGTTCACCGCGGCGCAACAACCAGTCAGTGCTGCTTTAAACACCCCTGTACTAGGATTATAGATTCACAAGGTAATAAAACCAAATCTAAATAAATAAATAGTGTGTGACGTTTTAATAACAGTGTTGTTACCAAAACATCACACACTATTTATTTATTTGGGTTTGGTTTTATTATCTTGTATTTATAATCTATAATCCAAATTGTACTCAATCATGATTTCATATAAAATAACTTTATAAATATATTAAAGTAATACATCTTTTTGATAAAGCACAATTTGGATTATAGATTATAAACACAAGGTAATAAGACCAAATCCAAATAAATAGTGTGTGACATTTTAATAACAAGAATGTTACCGAAACGTCACACACTATTTATTTATTTGGATTTGGTATTATTACCTTGCCAAAATTCAAAACTATTTTAAAGGCGTAAGATTCTTTTTGATATTAAACAATTTCTACTGCCCTTACTGCAATGGAAAAAATTAATGAGAGGGCTTGGCTCATCAGTGGTGAACCCTCTCAGCGGTTTCACCAGTTTAATCTACCATACCGCTGTTATATTGCATTTTTGGAACTTCTTTTTATAGTGATACTGTTGATAGACTCTTGGAATGGGTATTTTAGATCATTTTAGATATTTAATATCAAAAAAGAATCTTACGCCTTTAAAATAGTTTTGAATTTTGATAACAGATGGCGCGCTAGTGCATCATATTATTACCTTGTGTTTGCAAAAAGGAAAGAATTGGGTGAAAGGGGAATAAAATCGAAGTTGAGAGATAACAAGCTTTTGGTAAATGATAAAGTCTGTAAAGTGATGAATGGCCAAGTTGTTGATAGCACAGGAGTTGCTATATAGCAAAAACCTTGTAGAAACAATTGTGTAAATAGAAGAAATACGACATCAAAATCACAAATTAATTCTCCGCCCCATAATCAAATAACGGAAAGTTACTACGACATAAATACATGTAAATATGATTCTCAAGACGATGACAATGCAAATTTTTCTGAAAATTCGCGAGACATCGCCGAAAAAATAATATGTTGGAATATAAATGGTTTCTATAGGATTCTTTCGATATTTCCACTCCTCGAGCACATAAAGAACTACGAAATTTTTGCTCTACTTGAAACATGGTGCCTGAACAGGACTAACATAACACTAAAAGATTATCAAATTATCGAATTACCTGCCACCAAAGAATCTGGAAGGGGAAGAGGGTCAGGGGGTATAATTGTCGGTTTTAGGGAAGGCGGGAAATATAGAGTAGAGAGTTCTGAAAAGGATGGCACTTGGTTATCTATTTTCTTATCAACAAACACAAGAGCCCCCAACATGTTATCTGTTTAATATTTGTATACCTTCCTCCAAACCAAATACAGCTGCATAACTTAGATAAGCTGTTTACATACATTCAAAAGCAAATAGCAGATGGAAAAGAAATTATTTTACTTGGAGATTTAAACATCAGAACTGGGAAGTTGGGAGGACTACACAATCCACTTAATTTCCAGCTCCCCCTAACATCGGAAAGAAGGGCTAAAGATCATATAATATCATCTCTGTCTAATAAACTTCTTGATTTCCTGGAAGATAATTCTTTGACAATAGTTAATGGAAGATCTAGAGGTGATAAAGATGGAGATTTTACATACATATCCGAAAGAGGCTCTTCAACTATTGACTATTGCATACTCTCACAGGGTTCACTACAAATTTTACTGGACTTCAAAGTCGATGACCAACTGTACTCAGACCACCATCCTTTGGTTTTAACGATAAAAGGCCAAAACTTCAATGAGAAAAAAACCAAACGGGAAGATTATAATATTACGAGATATAGATGGTCAGCCGATGGACTCGCAACGTTTAAAATGAAACTGGAAGAATTGCGGGAAAAAAACATACCAGCCTCCGATGACCTTGTATACACTTTCAATCAGCGAATTTTGGAAGCAATGTCATCTGCAAAAATAACCTACTCAATTAAGGGCGGCCCCAGGAAATCTAAGCCGTGGTTCGATAAGGACTGCTATGATATGAAAAAACTGGCAAAAGAAAGTCTGAAGAAATATCGTAAAACAAATAGATTGGAAGACAGAGAATGTTATGCTTCTTCCAGAAAGAAATATCTTGCTTTATTGGATCTAAAAAGGAAAGGCTTTGATAATGAAAAACAGGAAATACTCAGAAATGCTAAAGACTCAAAGACCTTCTGGAAAACTATTGCGCTCTACAAAAGCACATCTATAATCCAAGGAGAAATATCTATACAGGACTGGCTGAACTTTTACCGCGAACTAATGACTACAGAGAAAAATTTGAGAATTTGTAATTTACATAATGTGATTTCTCAGAACGATCCTATATTGGACTCAGAGATAACCAATGCAGACATATACAAGGAGATAGCTGGTTTGAGGAGTAACAAGGCATGCGGGCCCGATGGCATCCCCAATGAAGTATTAAAAACACTCCCTGATTCGTACATACTGCTGTTGAAACAACTCTACAATAGTGTTATGACGACTGGAAAATACCCAGCAATTTGGACTAATTCCACTATACACCCAATCTTTAAAAACGGTTATAAGAACAGCCCCTCCAACTACCGAGGTATTGCACTGATTAGCAATGTATCAAAGCTTTTCACATCAATCCTAAGATCACGACTGGAGGAATGGGTCGAAGGAAGAAGGGTTATACCCGAAAACCAAGCGGGATTTAGAAAAGAAAGATCATGTATTGACCACATATTTACACTAACTACTTTAATCCAACTATCATTAAGAAAAAAGAGGGGAAAACTATATGTCTTTTTTGTCGATCTAAGGAAGGCATTTGATACTGTACCCCACTCACTACTTTGGAAAAAACTTTACAACCTAGGCATAAGTTACCAATTCATAAGTACGATCAAAAGTTACTACGAACAAGCAACTATAGCTATCAGATGGAAGGGATCATTTACGGAAAGTATTAAGATAAACTCGGGAGTCCTCCAGGGAGAACCACTTTCCCCACTGCTATTTATATTATTTATCACGGACTTAATCGAAATTTATAATAACTCAGACCTGCCGAGTGTAAATTTGCCAGAATTTGGAGATATCCATTTATTGCTGTACGCCGACGACATAGCAATTATAGGTGAGTCCAGGATAAACCTCCAAAAGAAGATCAAAATACTGAAAGAATATCTCGATGAGAACTTAATGACACTAAATGAGTCCAAGTCAAAGATTATGGTGTTCCGTAATGGAGGTAAACCCTCAAATAAGGATAGATGGTTCTGGAATGATAAACCCATAGCAATAACTTCAAGATATACATACTTGGGATTCCCTCTGACACCAACAATAACAACTACTCACCCGGCAAATTACTTTAAAGGAAAAGCACTTACAGCAATTAACGCCACACACCCAATATTAATAAAATCAAAAGCAAAGTCAATAAATTTATCAATCAAACTCTTTGATACAATAGTGAGAGCTGTCCTGATGTATGCCGCTCCATTATGGGCAACAGAGCATAAAGACTTACTGGACAATATACAAGACATATTTATCCGTAGGTTCCTGAATCTGCCCAGATACACTCCAGGTTACCTAATCAGATTAGAAACCGGTCGTATCTCATTGAGTGTAACAGCCTTAAAATTAACCCTGAAGTATTGGCTGCGGGTGTTGAATATGAGCAGTGACAGATTGCCACGTATATGTTTTAATAGAACACGGGAACTCTCTAATGCTTCGGGCACACCCATCGGTTTCATTAAAAAGCTCACTAATCTGCTTAACGATAATGGATCCCCTGCACTTGTTTCCTGTGATGACCCTGAAACGCTGAGGAGCGCGATTACAGGGCTCTTAAAAACAGCGGCAGACCAATCTATACAAAACGACCTTACAAGAATGGATAAATCTAAGCTATACTCTCACTACAAAGACATTCACATATCTTTCATGACGGAGGGATACCTTTTAGGGGATTTTCCTTTCCCGGTTGTAAGACTACTCGCACAAGTTAGAATACTTTCAAGTTTTTTTAGAGAAAACCACACCAAGATGCTCTGCGGTGAGGACCCGACTTGTACCTTCTGTAATTCAAAACTACAAAATGAAATCACTCACTATATTTTTGATTGCTCTGCTCTGAAAGAAGAAAGAAGAACCCTTATGCTCAAAACTGGGCAACTCTGTGCTTCACTTCCATCAATAATTGACAATATGACCCAGAATAAGTATATTGCTACGGCGTTTTATGGTTTCCACAAGTCCATATCTCAGAAGAAGGCCAAGTGATACTCACTCCTCACTTTCTTACTGCTACTCTTTTTGTGTTGATTTCTTGCTTCCCTCTTTCTTATTATTATTATTTTTTTTTTCCTTTTCTTGTTTTTTTTTTTTCTTTCTCTTTTTACTCTGTATATATCGCTATTTCCGTTGTCTCACTGCTTTGTTCTTATGCATACCTCTGGTGAATCCTGTATAGGGTCAGTGACCCTAAATAAAGGCTTTTTTGTTGTTGTTGTTATTACCTTGTGTTTAATACATCTTTTTATTATCTCTTTGCAGAGTGATCAAATTCAGATCATGAATAAGACACAGCAATTTCACATTATAAACATACTCTTTGAGATAAAGTAATTTAAGAATGAATTGAAGTTTTTCTCAGTTTTCTCTGTATAGAGCATGTAGAGTCAGTACATGTTCCACAACATCAGCTCTGGCAAATTCAAATCAAAGCCAACCTTTATGTCATGGTATTGGTCTATGACCCTCATCAATATGCAGATATGTCACAGCACCGGTTATATCATCATCAAATCACAGTTCAATAAATGGGCCAATTCTCTTTATGTATTGTAGCACCTTTTTTTTTTTTTACTACTTATTTATTATTGTTACATTATATGAATTTCATCTATAATACAAATGTCAGGCTTTAAAAAAAATAAATAAAAAGGCCAAAAGCATCAGATAATAAATTAATTAAATATAAAACTATATTCACCCCAGAATGCTAGGTAAAATGTCACTCACTGAAACCATCTAACAAAATTGAATGAATTTTTGAATTATAGAGCTGGCTAACCTAGGTTGTTGAAGAGCTAGAGGTTTTTAGAAATTAAAGAAGAGATTCTCATTAGAGACTCTAGCCTAAAAGCATGGCTAACCTGGTCTCTTCTGGCCTCTCAGCATAGACTCTGTTATGTCAGACCTAGTCTGGTGGAGCCTTCCAATCAAAACAGAATCTCTCTGATGAGAGACTTCCTCCGGGAGAGATCAACTTTAACCATATATACACTCATGGACAAAAATTATGGAATTGGAAAGTGTTTGATGTCGCTAATAAGGAGACAGAGGCAATTTTGTTCATACTTCGTTAGCTTGTGTGTCTTCAATAAAGGTCACTGTGTATCAAATATCTTTCAGAGATATTGTCTGAATCCCGATATACATGGTAATAGGTACAGCTTCCTTAAGTTTTGTCCATGAGTGTATTTGTTTTTAGACTATGGTTTCTTCTGGTAGACTCTTCTGCATAATATCATTCCATGAGTGATTATATTGTGACACTTAGCATCCCGGTCAGGAAGTTTTAAAGATACACAAATAGAATTTGCATATGTCTCACATATCTATTGTTGTTGTTGTTGTTTCTTATCCCCTTGTGTAAAGATTACACAAATTCTACCTCTCATATTTACCTATGGCATGTGCAGGTTTTGACATCAGTGCCGACCTCACGGAACTCTCCAGAACTCCCATTATGGTGGTGTCTGCCGGAGTCAAGTCGATCTTGGACATTGGACTCACTCTGGAGTACCTGGTAAGTCCCTTATACGATGGGGAAATTTTCACCTGAAGGAAATCTATCACAATATATATAGGCTTGTTAATTTGTTCCTTGATTTGGTGTATAGATGGAATATTTGATCCATAGGGATTGATCTACAGTAGAACCTCCCTTATAAAGGACACATAATTGCACAGTCAAAGTGTCCTTTAGGGAGAGGTGTCTTCTTAGCGGAGAGTTGCTAGTTAGTAAAACTGGTAATTTTGGCAATGAAAACTGTCCTTTGTAGAGAGGTGTCCTTTAGGGTGAGTGTCCTCTCATGGAAGTTCTACTGTATATAAAAAAGGCTTATCTTCCCATCAAATTAAATATAAAAACTAAATTGTTGACCTTCTCTACCATCCAGTAGAGTTGGGACAAAGCCACAGCTTTGGAAAGTTGAGAATGCCCACCTGGAGACACTAGCTAGAGGACACCTCTCTATAAAGGACAGTTTTCACTGAAAAAGTTACTATTTTTACTATTTAGCTACTCTCCAGTAAGAGACACTTCCCTAAAGGACACTGACTCTGCAACAAGGTGCTATCCTTTAAAGAGAGGTTCCACTGTAAAAGCATTTTTTACTTTGCTCTTTCAACAACACAAAAACATAAAATATATGAATACCCAATTATCATAATTTTCCAATTATCCAAACCCATTCAATTTAAAATGACCCTTTGACCCCAAACAAAAAGCTATAAATATATATGCACTATAAGAAAATAAGACCTAATCCAAATAAATTATTAGTGTGGATGTTTCGGTAACAATGCTGTTACTGAAACGTCATGCACTATTAATTTATTTGGATTAGGTCTTATTTTCTTAGAGCTATAACCTATAATCCAAATTGTGCCTTATCAGATATGTACTATTGTGTACCTTTGTGCATGCAGGAACCCAGGGAGTGTGTGTGGCAACTTTCGGAGCCACCAGAGATTTCCCGGCCTTCTTTGTCCCCATCAGTGGCCACTCTGCTCCATGGAATGTCACCTCTCCTCTCCAAGCTGCCAGGCTGATTTGTACGTGTGGTCATCTATAGCATTGGTTATTGGGTGGTGTGGGTGGGCCATGTCAAATATGGGCAGTAGTGTTGTTGTTTCTTATCCCCTGATACAAATATTATACAAATTCCATGAGTCCATGCTCCATGATCTCATGGAATGGGGTGTAGGGGTGCACCTTTCATTGATAATTACACCATGATCCAAGCACACTTTGGTGAAAGCCTGAGTTTACCTGTCATTTGAAACTGCTCCTAACATGGAAGCCTTTGCTGTCGACTCTAACATGAGTACAGACACAGCTTCTCCATATCCCTGGAGAGGGACCCTTGCTGAGGTCTATCAACTGGGTCAGTTGAACTCAGGATTTTCAAGAGGTCTTTCTCCTCTTTCTAACAATGCTGCTGTTGGTCTGCGAATGCTTATTCGCCAAGAGTTATTCTGCTTGTTTCACTGCTGGCCTTCATATCTGAAGGTCATTCCCCTATCCACCACCTGGGGACATGCAGTCAGTTCTGCTGAGACAATAGTGCTATCTACAGTCTTACTTCTTAAATACATGGTAATATGTCCAAATCTCCTCAAATAAATAGTGGTTGACATTTTGGTAATGATGTTGTTACCAAAACGTCACACACTATTTATTTGAATTTGGTCTTATTACCCCGTGTTTCTTAGCTATAATCCAAATTGTGCCTAACCACTGTAGAACCACTTTGTATACAAGGAGATGTTGAATAATAATTGGGTAAATTAAAATAGATAGGTTGGCCTGGGTTTGAAAAACAATATTCAATTTTAGTCTGTTTTATTGAAGAGGTTATGCTGGCCAGAGTCAAACCTTTCTTTAATCCACAACCCAAGTTGGTGCTATCCATAGAATTGACCTCTGTAGTAAGTTTGAGTCAAAAGACAATCCATTAAATAAGTTTATATATAAAAAAAAAGCATACCTGAATCTATATATTGTATTTGGCCAATTCTGGAATAATTAAAAATCAACGAGAATGGTTGATATTTATTCCGATAGATGGTGCAAGCCATCAGCAACTTTCAGTTGCACGATAAGGAGATGCCTCTTTTCATAAATACCTGAATCTGTAAGGGAAAAAAAAAACTTTTTCTTT
Source organism: Cordylochernes scorpioides (assembly GCA_030710605.1). NCBI lineage: Eukaryota > Metazoa > Arthropoda > Arachnida > Pseudoscorpiones > Chernetidae > Cordylochernes > Cordylochernes scorpioides. The sequence goes on from CP092877.1 coordinate 55,188,473, forward strand.
ACAGATTCAGGTATGCCTTTTTTATATAAACTCTGTAGTAAGGTTATGTTTCAAATATTTGTCCCATTGAAGTCCTAAATAGAGGAGTTTTACTGTTGACTTTTTTTTACTTAGAATGAAGATGAATAGATTCTTCAAACAAAAAGGTTTAGCATGGTCTATAAAAGGAAAGGTCACTTCTCCCATAAAATCGATGACAAAAACTGCACCAACTGTGATGTTTTCCCCCTTCTAGTGTAATTTTGTACAGTTTAGATATCCTCAGATGTGTTGATACAAGTGTATGGAACCCAGGTGGAAGAGATGACCTAGGTTTACAGTCCGCCATCTTGCTGGCTGTCCCCATCCCGGAACATCTGGCTGCAGAAGGAGGAGCCATTGAGAATGCCATCACTGTCGCCTTGGAGGAGGCTAGGTGAGTCTGCCAGTAATTGGGGAAATATGCAACTACCGATTTTATTTAACTGCATATATGAATGACATTGCTTTGATTTGATATATGCCAGAATTGGAAAAAAGCAATAAGTCCAATTCTGACCCATCTAAAACTTTTGAACCACTCTGGCGAGCTAACAATACATATAAATGGTTACCTTTGTACATGGGTATTGAAACAATGGTTACCTTTGTACATTGGTATTGAAACAATGGTTACCTTTGTACATGGGTATTGAAACAATGGCTACCTTTGTACATGGGTATTGAAACTGCTGATGATGCATTGGTAAAAGAAATTCCAAGAGCACCTTTTACAAAGGATAACTAAGGGTGACATAAAGGCTGTAAGGAGAAACAACAACAACAACATTGAAAAAATCAATGGTTACCTTCATACATGGGTATTGAAACTGCTGATGTGCTGATGAAAGAAATTCCAAGAGCTCCTCTTACAAAGGATAATAACTAAAGGTGACGAGTGATTAGTCACAATTTGGATTATAGATTAGAAACACAAGGTAATATAACACCAAATAAATAAATAGTTTCTGAGGTTTTGGTAACAATGCTGTTACTGAAATGTCACACAATATTTATTTATTTGGATTTAGTCTTATTACCTTGTGTTTTTAACTAATGAGGACATAAATAGAAATAACAACCAAATGGGAGGCTTGGTAGCAAGGGGAATGCTGAAAAATACTTGCAAATAACTTTCTCATGTTACAAAACAGTTAGACCATATTAAAAATATAAGAGGGGGTCGGTGGAAGGCTGGTTAAACCGTTTGGTTTACGACCACTACGACCCGGGTTCGATCCCCGCATCGGGCACTTTTTTCTGTTTAAAAAAAAAAAAAATGCTCCAATGGCCCCCCGATTCTTGCAAAAGTCCAACCCCACCAGCGAGTGCAAGTAACCAAACGGGGCTCTGGCACATTTGTAAGTGCAAAGTCTAACTGCTTTCACATGTGTAGACATGTGGTGCGCTTACAGTAAAAAGCAGTCGCTAACTACCCACCATGATTATCATGGCCTGTACCACGTGTACTAGGGATAAGCAAAAAAAAATATATAAGAAACATAACAAATGTGTACCTTAGAATGTAACCACCAACTACTGGCTCTTCCAGAACCTACACAACTTGTATTGGATATAACTCTAATGTGGGTAAGACTGAAACCACAGTTGTTGACATGAGGACCTCATAGACTTTGTGTAAACATTTCACAAGGCAACAACAAATACATCTTGTAACAACAATTATATTAAAAAGCTCAAATCTAAGAGAGAAAGGTAAAACTAGGGATTATAGAGCACAAGGTAAGACCAAATAAATAATTTCTATGTGAGGTGTCAGCAGCTGTCTAAGATGGCTGGTGTCACTTCAGTCTAGTGACAAGCCAAATATGTAAAGCTGCTCCTGTGAAATTTCAGTACTGATGGAACTGTATTATGAAGATAGTGGTCTGTTGGATTAAATTGGCGAAACCACCGGGAGGGTTCACGACTGATGAGCCAAGCCCTCCCAATATATTTTTCATCGCAGTGAGGACAGTAGAAGTTTGTATTGTATATAAAAGAAACATTTATGCTTTAATCCTTTCATTATAAGATACTATTTAGAAAGAAACTATTATGGCACAGTTTGGATTTATATATAAGATTAAATAGTAATTTCACACACACATACAAACAAAACCTTTCTTTTTATTTATTTTCCAATGTTTCGGTGGCCCACTGTTACCCTCATGTCAAAGAAACCAATCTTATGTTGTTCATTTCTTGACTCTTTAAGAAGATACCGAGAATTGTATGTATTTTAAACACAAGGTAATAAATAAATAGTGTGTGACATTTTCTTTAGTTGTTTTGTCTGAAGATGTTAAAAACGCTGTTACCGAAACGTCACACACTATTTATTTATTTGGATTTGGTCTTATTACCTTGTATTTATAATCTATAATCCAAATTGTGCCATATCGTGTGTGTGTTTTAGTAATCCTACCACCATTTGCCATTAGACATTAAAGTATTAATCTGATAGCATTATTGTACCTCTGTCATTGATAATTGACTTTTTAGTTTCCTGGTTATACAGTTGAACCTCCCTGTAAAGGACAACACCTAATTTCAGATCCAAAGTGTCCTTTAGGGAGAGGTATCCTCTTACCGGAGAGTTGCTAAATAGTAAAAATGGTAATTTTGCAAATGAAAACTGTCCTTTATTGAGAGGTGTTCGCTAGTGTGGTGTCCACTAAAGAGAGGTTCTATTGTATTAGATACAGGAAAATAAGACCTAATCCAAATAAATTAATAGTGTGTGACATTTTGGTAACAGCATTGTTACCGAAATGTCACACACTATTAATTTATTTGGATTAGGTCTTATTTTCTTTGTAGCTATAATTTATAAACCAAATTGTGCTTTATCCCTGGTTGTGTTAATTTTTTTATTCTTTAATCTCAAATATTGTACTGTTTTTATCTACATTCATGGACAAAATTTAAGGAAGTGGAAAATCTGATGTCGCTGGTTGTCTGTGTTTGAAGGAGACAGAGGCAATTTTGTTCACACATGGTTATCTCATGTGTCTTCAATAAAGGTCACTGTATCAATATCTATCAGAGTTATTGTCTGAATCCTGATATACATGTTAAAAGATACAACCTCCTTATGTTTTGTCCATGAGAGAGTGTATATGTTTATTTAACTCTATTAAACATATTTTTTTATTCAATCAAATTATTCTTTATTCCTATTACACTTATAATTTTGAATCTCCATATAACTATTTGTGTATGCAGTTTATCAGGTAGGAGCCATTTTATATTCCTCCCAAAGTTGCCTTTTTTTCCCCTTTCAATTTTAAACATTTTTTGACAATCTTTTTCAATGCCACCATCACTCACCTCATATTACCATACATCTACTGATGAGGGCCAATGTCCTGAAACCATGATATACAGGTAGTTGGTCAGAATTTGCCAAAGTTATGTTGTGGCATGTCCATCTGTTTGAATCTGCACACTCAAGAAAATATATTTGTGAATTTTGAAGGGAGAGGTGTATATTCCCCCATATAAATATAGTAGAACCTCCCTGTAAAGGACACCTAATTACAGAGCCAAAGTGTCCTATAGGGAGAGGTATCCTCTTACTGGAGAGTTGCTAAATTGTAAAAAATGGTAATTTTGCAAATGAAAACTGTCCTTTGTAGAGAGGTGTCCGCTAAAGGGAGATTCTACTGTGCCACCCTCTTTCAAAGAAGTTACATCATGTGTGTGTCACCTAGATCCCTCCACATCAGGGGCAAGGAGGTCACCCCCTATGTTCTCAAGAGGGTCAATGAGCTCACAGAAGGGGCTTCCTTGAAAGCCAGTATCCTTTTGGTGCTTTCACCTGATCCAGTCAAACCTCTCTCTAGGACAAACCTAGATCTGCTCACTCTACCTCTTTGAACTCAGCTCAACAACTTCCAATTAAATACTGACTACCTCCGTGATGTACCAGCAGTATCTCTATGTTTTAATTCTCTATGGTAATATACACTCATGGATAAAACTTTTTTTTTTTGCTTATCCCTAGTACACGTGGTACAGGCCATGATAATCATGGTGGGTAGTTAGCGACTGCTTTTACTGTAAGCGCACCACATGTCTACACATGTGAAAGCAGTTCGACTTTGCACTTACAAATGTGCCAGAGCCCCGTTTGGTTACTTGCACTCGCTGGTGGGGTTGGACTTTTGCAAAAATCGGGGGGCCATTAGAGCATTTTTTTTTAAACATAAAAAGTGTCCAATGCGGGAATCGAACCCGGGTCGTAGTGGTCGAAACCAAACGGTTTAACCAGCCTTCCACCGACCCCCCTGGATAAAACTTGAACAGGTTGTATCTTTCAGCATGTATATCGAGATTTAGATAATAACTCTGAAAGTTATTTGATACACAGTGACCTTTATAGAAGGCACACAAGATAACCAGGTGTGAACTAAATTGCCTGTCTCCTTAAAAAAAAAATAGACAACCGGTGACATCAAACACTTTCCACTTCCTCAAGTTTTGCCCATGAGTGTATATTCTAGATTCGTATTTTCGTTTTCTTTCATATCATTTTTAAAATAAAATTATTATTATCCCTTGTACACATGGGCCATGATAATCATTGTGGATAGTAGTTAGCAACTGCTTTTACTGCAAGTGCACCATACATGTCTATACACATGACAATTTCTACATGTGACAATTCCTACATGTGAAAGTGGGAGCTTGTGTTTGTAGAAACATAAACTACAAATTTGTTAATCTATAGCCCATGTAAAGATCTAAGGCTCAGCCAGCTAGCTTCAATGTGTTAACTTTTATTTTTTGGATTGAGTCTTGTTACTTTATGTGTTAAAAAAACACAAGGTAATAAGACCAAATAAATATTATTACCATGTGTTTCTATTCTACAATCCAAATTGTGACTTATTAAAATATACAAGTATCAGAGTCATCAAGCAACAATTCTTAATCAATTCTGTCACCGTTTGCATTTGTGAATGGAATAAATACCCAAATATGGCCTTTTCTTATAAGCATCGGTAGTTCAATGGCGAGAATGCTCGCCTGCCACGCGGGTGGCCCGGCCGATGCATTTTTTTTTTTTTTTTACAATTTTTAAAACTCATTTATTTAAACTATATTAATTTTGAAACAACTAAATGGATTGCAAAAAATAATTAAATCAAATACCTAAACACTAATATAATACAATTTTTGCCATTACACACTTTTTTTTCCTGTAGTTTATGTGTTTCTTCTGTATTGCTATTCTATGGCACTTCTACTATTTATTATTGATGTACTTTCAGTATGAAGGATACTTCACTCGGGGGATTTCTCGGGCGAAGCCGGGTCATTCTTCTAGTTATTTATATTTCAGACATAAGGTAATAAGACCAAATCCAAATAAATAAATAGAATTGTATTTATTTGGATTTGGTCTTATTACCTTGTGTCTATGATCTATAATCCAAATTGTGCCTTATCATTTAATTCAAAGTTACTGAAATTTTAGGCAATTTCCATTTCAGAAATATTATCCCAAGTTCACATGTAGTACCAAGCCTTATGGCTAATCATGATGGGTAGAAGGTTATGACTGCTTCTTGTACTGTAGGTACATCACATGTCTACATATCTAGGAGCATTTTAAGATTTGCATATACAAAGTACCAGAGCCCACTTTGGCTACTTGTGTTGTTTGTTGTTTCTTATCCCCTTGTGTAAAGATTACATTTTTTTTTTGCTTATCCCTAGTACACGTGGTACAGGCCATGATAATCATGGTGGGTAGAAGTAGGCGACTGCTTTTACTGTAAGTGCACGACATGTCTACATATGTGAAAAGCAGTTCGACTTTGCACTTACAAATATGCCAGAGCCCTGTTTGGTTACTTGCACTCGCTGGTGGGGTTGAACTTTTGCAAGAATCGGGGGCCATTGGAGCATTTTTTTTTTATCAGAAAAAAAGTGCCCAATGCGGGAATCGAACCCGGGTCTTAGCCTTCGACAACCAACGGTTTAGACCATCCTTCATCGACCCCCACTAAAGATTACATGAATTCCATGAGCTCATGCTCCTCGAGCTGTTTTATGATAAGCAGAGGCCTCTCACAAAGGTCCTGGCTACTTGTACTCACTTGTGAGGTTGGACTTGTGCAAGAATTGAGGGATATTGAAGTAATTTATTACTTTTTAGGGGGTCGGTGGAAGGATGGTCTAAACCGTTGGTTTTCGACAGCTACTACCCGGGTTTGATTCCCACATTGGGCACTTTTTTCTGTTTAAAAAAAAAAATGTTCCAATGGCTCTTGATTCTTGCAAAAGTCCAACCCCACCAGCGAGTGCAAGTAACCAAACGGGGCTCTGGCACATCTGTAAGTGCAAAGTCGAACTGCTTTTCACATGTGTAGACATGTGGTGCGCTTACAGTAAAAGCAGTCGCCAACTTCTACCCACCATGATTATCATGGCCTGTACCACGTGTACTAAGGTATAAGCAAAAAAAAAAATTCTTACTTTTGAACAACAATTCCAGTGAGGGTTTCAAAACGAGGTGTCTTGGTTGCCTTGACTCCTCCCAGATATTGCCCTGGTCAAGAACAATGCCTCTGTTGGGAGCCAAGTGGCCGTGGAGCTGAGCCGACTCAAGGCATCCCAATCGTCATCCATAGCGCAACAACGTACATCTCAAGTCAACAACAATTCTAAACAACCGGTAAGTCATTGTTCAAACAATTATTTTTTAGCACCACCTAGCATTTAAAATTGAATAATCCTTGGTGCTGAATAACTTTCTAATTGTTGCCACAGATTTAACGATATTGGGAGGGACTTGGCTCATCACTGGTCGTAAATTTACTGAGAGGATTCTGTATATCTCTTGTTTATTTATTAAATAAAATTTATTGATACATATTTTACTTTAATATCACCCATTTTATTTTACCACCCTAGAGCCCATTCAATAAATGGGTCTTGGGCCAAACTATTCTACCATAACAAAGGTAAATGTGATAAAGAAATTAGAAGAATTAGACTCACACTGAATTTTACACATTATCTTCTACCACATTAAACTAAGAAAAGTATATTTACATATTTACTGAAGAATTACTTTAAATTTACTCTCTCTATACAAAGATACACACTAACAAAATTTGGTGACAATATTTCACAGTGGGTCCTGCCAATTGATGAGTGTTGACCATTTGTTTCTGAGCCAGACAGCTGTCTCTTCTTCTTCTTTCTTATTTCCACTCAATCATATCAGGGTATCAAACTTGTAGAGCTTGACTTGACAACCATAATTTTTTTTTTGTTTATCCCTAGTACACGTGGTATAGGCCATGATAATCATGGTGGGTAGAAGTTGGCGACTGCTTTTACTGCAAGTGCATCACACCTCTACACATGTAAAAAGCAGTTCGACTTTGCACTTACAAATGTGCCAGAGCCCCATTTGATTACTTGCACTCGCTGGTGGGGTTGGACTTTTGCAAAAATCGGGGGCCATTGGAGCATTTTTTTTTTAAACAGAAAAAAGTGCCCAATGCGGGAATCGAACCCAGGTCGTAGCGGTCTAAAACCAACAGTTTAGACCATCCTTCCACCAACCCCCTACAACCATCATGACTGGGTGAAGTAGAATGTGTCTGCCTTTGTCATTAAGACTGGGAGCACTACTCAGTGGCAGGCCGACATAGCTCCAAAAGAAATTGCCGCCTCTGACCTGAGGAACAGATGCCATGTGCAGCTGCTCCTAACATGGAGTACAAACACTGCTCATTCTGTTTACCTGGAGCCCTTACAGGGTACTATCAGCCTGGCCAGTTGAACCCAGGTTTTTTAGTGAGCTTGTTTACTGCTCCCCCTTCTCCTTTTTCATCCGGGCTTGGGACCGGCAAAGGTGGAGTTCCACTAACCCTTCTCTGCTAACTCCCTGTGCTGTTGTAGGTCTCCCTCAGCTGACTTCCTGTCTTCTCCTCTTCTTCTTCTTGTTGCTTCTCTTTCTCCTGCTGGTGCGGTGGATTCCCGCTGTTGTCTTCTATAATTACATCTACACACAGTGTCTGTGCAACTTGACTCTGGGGACAAAATGGATGGATGGACCTCTTGGTACAGGTTCAAGGTCACCATATAATCTTGGCCATATATATACAGTAGAACCTCCATGAGAGGACACTCGCACAAAGGACAGTTTTCATTTGCATAATCACCATTTTTACTATTTACCAACTCTCCGGTGAGAGGACACCTCTCCCTAAAGGACACTTTGGCTCTGTAATTAGGTGTCCTTTACAGAGAGGTTGTATTAGGATATTATGGACTATTTGTCACCAAAAGTCAACTTGATGGACACTAACAACACTCAACAACATATATTAAAACAAAGGTATAAGACCAAATCCAAATACATAAATGTGATGTTTCGTTAACAACGCTGTTCAACACAGTATGCTACACATGTTCAATTTAGCTAGATATCTAGTAAAATATTTCTCTTTATATCTGTCTCCTTGTTATTTCTTTAGCACTCTTTTTTTTTAAAAGACAAATTATTGTTTGGGATCTCTACAACCCTAGTATATCAATAACCAATTATTTATTACATTCTCGATGTTTCTGTGACTTGCTCTCACTCTACTCAGGGGAATGGTTATTTTTGAATCCTAGTTCTACTTATACATGATTTTCTAATATACATAATCTTGTATAAGAAATGGAAGCATTATAAAGCACAAATGTTTATTTTTTTCAAACACAAAACAAACTTCTACTGTCCTTACTGCGATGAAAAAAAATATATTGGGAGGGTTTGGCTCATCAGTGGATTTTTCATCACAGTAAGGACAGTAGAAGTTTGTTTTGTGTTTGAAAAAAGAAACATTTGTGTTTTATAATGCTTCCATTTCTTATATAAAGATGTTATCATCTACTTATATAATTGCCTTATTCTGTCTGTGTGAAGTTCACGGATAGATTTTGGTCAGAATGGATAAAATAAAAAAAGTGTCAAGGGATGGGAATCGAACCCACGATCTTCCGCTTACTGGGCAGATGCCATGACCACTAGGCTACCCTGGACATATTTTTCCGTTCATAAATAGTATTTTAATTAAAACATTTTAAAAACACACAGTTTGGAACGGGACGTTTCACAAGAGTGACATCCATGGCGCCAATTTATAATTGTAACGAATAGTATTTGAATTAAAACGTTTTTAAAATATATACGCACTCGGGTATAACCCGGGCGTTGCCCGGGCCATTCGTCTAGTCTTATATAATTGTGTATGTATATAAGTAGAATTAGGATTCAAACTAAACATTCCCATGAAGAGAATGACAGTTTATTTATTTTTTATTTTTTTGCTTATCCCTAGTACATGTGGTACAGGCCATGATAATCATGGTGGGTAGAAGTAGGCGACTGCTTTTTACTGTAAGTGCACCACATGTCTACACATGTGAAAGCAGTTCGACTTTGCACTTACAAATGCGCCAGAGCCCCGTTTGGTTACTTGCACTCGCTGGTGGGGTTGGACTTTTGCAAGAATCGGGGGGCCATTGGAGCATTTTTTTTTTTTTAAACAGAAAAAAGTGTCCAATGCGGGGATCGAACCCGGGTCGTAGTGGTCGTAAACCAAACGGTTTAACCAGCCTTCCACCGACCCCCCGAGAATGACAGTGAGTCACAGAAACATCGAGAATTAAATAAACCATTGGTTGATGTGACTGTGTTTTTTTCCAAACCAACTTCTAACCAACAAATGATTTACAAAACCTAATATGCCGGGTAAACTGAATGAAGGAGTGATAAAGCACAATTTGGATTATAGATTATAATAAAAGAAAAATAAGACCTAATCCAAATAATTTATTAGTGTGTGACGTTTCGGCAACAACATTGTCACCATCATCAGACAAAAGAATAAATAATAAAATAATATATATATTGTCGCGGAGATAAATAAAGCAAGGGCAAGTTTGGGGATAATTAATTTATTATAAGGGGTAATTATAGGGGGAGAGAGAAAGTACAACTTACCCCCAGTTAAAGCTAATCCTGAAATGAACGGCGTTAGCCACTGTCAATATTTTTAATTCTTTTGTCTCTGATGATGGTGACAATGTTGTTGCTGAAACATCACACACTAATAAATTATTTGGATTAGGTCTTATTTTCTTTTATGAATGAAGGAGAGGAAGATATATAAACGATAAGGCACAATTTGGATATAAAAACAAGGTAATAAGACCCCACTTGCCCCAAAATGTAGCTTGGCACCTGCAGCTCCAGAACACATTTTGGCTTGCATTAGATGCACTAAACAGGACCTTTGGGAGAGGCTGCTGCTTATCATAAAACAGCTCGAGGAGCATGAACTCATGGAATTCGTGTAATCTTTACACAAGGGGATAAGAAACAACAACAGCAGGTAATAAAACCAAATCCAAATAAATAATTAGTGTGTGATGTTTATGTTGTTGTTGCTTATTCCTCAAGTCCTTTAAACAATCTCCATTAGTTCCCATTGTCTCAGCTTTTCTATTATAGTCCGGGGGTAACAACATTGTTACCATCTTCAGACATGCTGAAACATTCAGACATTTAAAATATGCTGTGGTATAATTTATCATTCAGTACTTTTGTCTGATGATGGTAACAATGCTGTTACCGAAATGTCAAGCACTATTTATTTATTTGGATTTGGTTTTATTACCTTGAGGATATATAAAGTTTAATTGCTATATGTGATGAAATACACCACTGAAGATATACAGGAATGAACTTCTTCTTTCTTATCTCCACTCAATCATATTAAGGTATATATATGTTATGATTATTTTTTGTTTTGTTGTTGAAAAAGAGAGGTGCAGTCGTGAAAAAGTAAAGATAATTATTTACCTTTCAAGTAGTTTTTATTTTGAATTACTTGAAGTAAATTTACACATAAAATTATTTATCACAGCAATATAGAATTTATAGAATGAATTCTACAATCGTGATTTTAAAAAATAGGTAGGGTTAACTATACATATTTACAACAATAATTAAAGTGGTATGTTCTGAATCTATGGTCAAAAAATGTAGAACAGTCAATGAATGAAAATATGTTTTTCAAAAAATAAAATAACTGCATTTTAGAATATATAATATATATATAGGTATAATAGGCAATCTATATATGGGGATCGGTGGAAGGCTGGTTAAACCATTTGGTTTTCGACCACTACGACCCGGGTTCGATTACCGCATTGGACACTTTTTTCTGTTTAAAAAAAAATGTTCCAATGGCCCCCGATTCTTGCAAAAGTTCAACTCCACCAGTAAGTGAAAGTAAACCAAACGGGGCTCTGGCACATTTGTAAGTGCAAAGTCGAACTGCTTTTCACATGTGTAGACATGTGGTGCGCTTACAGTAAAAGCAGTCACTAACTACCCACCATGATTATCATGGCCTGTACCACATGTACTAGGGATAAGAAAGAAAAAGAAATTAAAGTATCAAGCTTGTAAAGCTTGAGACTTTTGATGGTGTCTGCCGGGGATGAGTAGAGCTCATCAATGGATAAGTCAATACAGTCAATAATGTGTTTTGGGGTTGCAGGTTGAGAATTGTACTTAGTACATAGTGGGAAAACCTTGAAACCATTCTGGAAAGTCATTGTCCGTAGATGACCAGACTTAAATCTGGAAATCAAAGACTGGGAATGAACTTAAAACTCTGTAGTCCAGGACTGGTTGGTTAGCCCCACTTCTCAAGAAAGATCATCTTGCTGAGGTCTCACAACACCATCAAATTATGGAATCAATGTACAAAAAGTTTCTATGCATAAAAGATGAGATTGTGCGTAAACATACTTCTGGATTACCTAAAGCAAATTACAATTTCTCCCAATTATTTTAAGGTGATAAGACCAAATCAAAATAAATAATGTGCGACGTTTCGGTAACAGCATTGTTACCAAAATGTCACACACTATTTATTTATTTAGATTTGGTCTTATTACCTTGTGTTTATAATATATAATCCAAATTATGCTTTATCAAGACTAAATCAATAAACTATGCGTGGCATTGTTATCACACATCTTTAGACAAAAGTACTGAATCTGCTAAAGGGGGCATTGTCATTTCCAGGAAACTTTCAGAGTCCTCTTGAACAAGATTTGTCAGTAGAATGATGGAGGTGGATAATGCCTCTACCTACCATGATTATCATGGGCTGGTACTACATATGTAGACATGTAGTGTACTTACAGTCACAGGTCTCTACCCACCATGATTAACATGGCCTGGTACTACATATGTAGACATGTGGTGTACTTACAGTACAAGCTGTCACAACCTCTATTCACCTTTAAGGTCTGAAATAAGTATTTCCTCTTCTGTTATATCACTGGATGAGGTAAGGATGCCAAGATTCCCTATCCTCAGTGGACATTGATAAAAAATAGAAACTCTCCCGGATCTCCAGACCCAACATATCTTCTCTTTAGAGGATCTCATCCTAAAATTGTCTCTGTAACCAATTGGTTCTAAACCTTTGTGACAAGAATAGAATGGGCTTTTAACTCTGTTATACAGTCAGCACATCAGCATGGATGGAATGGTCTTTCAATATAAAAGTATTGGTGCAAGGTATTTGACAACAATAGAGAAATGGTTTTCTATATACAGTTGACACAATCCTTGACAAAAGTAGAATCATCTTTGAATCCCATATTTTTTAGCAGAATATTTATTTATTTATCCCTATATTTGTAATATTACTGGTGTAAAAATGATAAAGCACAATTTAAATTATAGATTATAATACAAGAAAATAAGACCTAATCCAAATAATTTAATAGTGTGTGACATGTTACATATAACAGCTTTGTTACCATTATCAAACAAAATAATAATAAATAAAAAAAATCAAAAATTTTTAATTATTTTTTTTATTCTTTTGTCTAATGATGGTGACAATGCTGTTGCCGAAACATCACACACTAATAAATTATTTGGATTAGGTCTTATTTTCTTGTATTACTGGTGTAAACTTCATATTTTCTTGTTCCATGTATATTTCCTGTTCTATACCGTTTTTCTGTCTTGTTATCTCCAAGGATAATTTTCTATTAGACCATTGTGTCTTAATAAAGGTTTTTGTGAAAAAAATAAATTCCTGTTGTTCATCAACTGGCAGCTCCTCTTTCTTGTAAATATTGATCAAAATAAAATTGTGATATCCTGTCTGTCCTTATTTTTATATGCAATACTATATCAAAATATGGAATTTTCAATGGAGAATCCTTCAATACTCTTTTATATTGAAAAGATATTAAAAATTTACAAATACACAAAATTTTGTTGAATAATACCATTGCCAGAAAATTCTTGTATGTCCATATTAACATATTCTTCTTCTTATTTCTTATCTCCACTCAATCATATTAGGGTATCAAGTTGTGACCCTTGATGGTGTCTGTTTGACAACCATCATGACTGGGTGAAGTAGAATGCGTCTGCCTTTTTCGTTAAGACTGGGAGCACTACTCAGTGGCAGGCCAACTTAGCTCCAAAAGAAATGGCCGCCACTGACATGAGGAACAGATGCCATGTGCACAGCTGCTCCTAACATGGGGTACAAACATTGCTCATCCTGTATCCCTGGATTAGGAGCCCTTACAGGGTACTATCAGCCGGGCCAGCTGAGCCCAGGTTTTTTAGTGAGCTTGTTACTGCTCCCCCTTCTCCTTTTTCATCATATTAAGATGAAAGGCTTGATAAATATTTCTTCTTATTCTCTGGCAAAAATACTGAAGTCTAGTTTAGAATAGAAGCTAGTAAAATCTTTTTCAATTTGGACCAATTACTGAACTAATTATCAATTTTGGGATTACAGGAAATAATTATGACACTAACTACAACTATAAGTGTGCAATAATAATATAATCATAATAGAGTTAAAATAAAAAAAACAATATTTATTGGGCATAAACATACACTCAAACAGAACCTGGGCTAAGCCTGGTCATCATTATATAGTGACAGGTCTGATACAGAAGTTAGTCACATATCATGGAACATCATTCTGTTCCAAGCAATTTTCTTTCAACTCTTCGAATCTTTATCTATCTCTTCTTCATTCTTCAAAGTATCCATCCAGTACATGACCTGAAGACTTCCTTTTATTTATTATTACTTCCTTTAGATTGGTTGCTAGCAAATTGCTGGAGGTTGAACTTTGGGATTGGGTAGAGCCAAGCAAATTGCGGGAGGTTGAACTTTGGGATTGGATGGAGCCAAGCAAATTGCGGGAGGTTGGAATTTGGGATTGGGTGGAGTCAAGCAAATTGCGGGAGGTTGAACTTTGGGATTGGATGGAGCCAAGCAAATTGCAGGAGGTTGAACTTTGGGATTGGGTAGAGCCAAGCAAATTGCGGGAGGTTGAACTTTGGGATTGGGTGGAGCCAAGCAAATTGCGGGAGGTTGAAATTTGGGATTGGGTGGAGTCAAGCAAATTGCAGGAGGTTGAAATTTGGGATTGGGTGGAGTCAAGCAAATTGAGGGAGGTTGAACTTTGGGATTGGGTAGAGCCAAGCAAATTGCGGGAGGTTGAACTTTGGGATTGGATGGAGCCAAGCAAATTGCGGGAGGTTGAACTTTGGGATTGAGTAGAGCCAAGCAAATTGCGGGAGGTTGAACTTTGGGATTGGGTGGAGCCAAGCAAATTGCGGGAGGTTGAAATTTGGGATTGGGTGGAGTCAAGCAAATTGCGGGAGGTTGAACTTTGGGATTGGGTAGAGCCAAGCAAATTGCGGGAGGTTGAACTTTGGGATTGGGTGGAGTCAAGCAAATTGCGGGAGGTTGAACTTTGGGATTGGGTGGAGCCAAGCAAATTGCGGGAGGTTGAAATTTGGGATTGGGTAGAGCCAAGCAAATTGCGGGAGGTTGAACTTTGGGATTGGGTGGAGCCAAGCAAATTGCGGGAGGTTGAACTATGGGATTGGGTGGAGCCAAGCAAATTGCGGGAGGTTGAACTTTGGGATTGGATGGAGCCAAGCAAATTGCGGGAGGTTGAACTTTGGGATTGGGTGGAGCCAAGCGAAATATATGAATATTTGTTATAAAAGATTCGTACAAGTTAAGACACTGGTTACAGCTTGCGTGGTTCTTCCCACGGCCATTTAGCCCATCGTACAAGTCAAGACACTGGTTACAGCTTGCGTGTTTATTCATACGGCCCCTTTTTCCCGTCGTACAAGACACTGGTTACAGCCTGCGTGTTTCTTCATACGACCCCTTTGCCTCACCGTACAATTCAAGACAATGGTTTCTCAGCCCGCGTCGATCAACAATCTAGCTTCACAAAACTCACCTCATAACCCAAGGCCACCGACATGGCCAGAAATGGGAATCAGCACCAAAAAGACAAGTGATCGAATTAAATCTAACGACTATGGAACGATAAGCACGCCAACTGATGATCAAATCCTTGATACCATAGCAGGTGGGAATCAAGAAATGTTGGGATGAGGAAATGGCTATCCCAACTAACAACATCAGATCATCTGAACCCAGTGAATCAGTTTTGTAGAAGAACTAATTAAACAAAACTAAGATTTAAAAAATACGTTGGAGGCAACAAAAATGTTGGAGGCTTTAGGACAATAGAGAAAATAACTGATAACCACAAAGTTCAAATATAAAAACAATCTATTTTAAAGGGCACGCGGAAGAAACGGAGAATTGGTGAGTCTTCTATCTCTTCTGGTCACCATGACTATACATCACAATGTCCACAACTTCAAAAGTTGGTACATGTTCTCTTAAACACACTGCTCAAACCTCTCAACACTAATATGACAAATGATACGTCCCAAGAAAATACTAACAAACCTAGGATTCCACCAATAATAGCTCAATGAAAAACTTGGAAAAAGAGCAAATAAACTAAAAGAAAACCTTACAATTAAGATAATTAAACCCAAATCGCATAATTTTCCGGAAATAGTAATAGTAAACACATAAATAAAGCAAGGTTTTAAAAATATGGCAGAGCACTTAAAGACAAAAATATGAAAGTCATAAACCGTGGGGTCAGAACAGATATTTTACTGTAAAATGTTAAAAATGAATCAGTATCCCTAGGATTTACCTTTTCTCAATTCACAAGGCTAAAAAACAAAGACATACTTCCATTGATCCTGGCCTAACTTCTACCAGTCAATGCCAACTGAGATATTTTCAAGGTCAGAACTACTTACCATCATATTGTGACGAAGAAATAATTTTATAACTTTATTTTTAATTAATCAATAAAAATACACAGAATAATATAAATCTGTATTTATGAATTTTTTTCCGCGAGAATATCACGGGATTTTGGAATAGCGACCTTTAAATTTCTATTTCTGCAATGTTGGCATCCAAGACAATTTGGTCCACTATCTATTCCATTGCCCATTCCTACATGAAAAGAGACTGGAAATTCGCGAAATTTCGGGGCTAACTCACTACAGTGAACAACATGTATATAAAATTAAAATTATTTTTAAGAATAAATAATGCATTTTTAGCAAGTTGATACGAAGAATTGTTTGAAGATCTACCATTGAATATCCAAAAAAGAAATATCCTCGCTTTCGCGGACATTTAGCTGTTTTGCCAAATTAAGAGCCGCCGCTTGAATACTCTCCTGCTGGATAAAACATTTGTTTATAAATATTTTATATTTTTCAAGGCGATTGATAAAATGAGGGAAGAAGTGCTCAACTCCACAGACAACCGCTGATTGCTCCCCCTCCCCTCTAAATTGCTTTTCCTCCTCACTCATGTACATATATAACCTTTTAGGGGAATCCCCTTGTAAGGCAATAGTGTCTTAATAAAGGTTTTTGTTGTTGTATTTATGAAATTATCATATATGTTTTATAGCTTTGTTGTTAAATATTGTCTAACTGTAAATAATTTGTTAGTTTTAATTCTAGTCATCTAGTCGTGCTGACATCATAAATATCTTTATCATTGTGGTCCGCCTAGTCATCTATTACTACATTATAATATTGTACAGACTGAACAATAAAAAAACAAAACAAATTATTCTCTACAATGTCTCACAAGTCTCAATCAGTCGGAGATGTTAAGATGAAATTCTTTCATGCAACAAAGTAAAACCAATGAGTCGGAGATGTTAAGATGAAATTCTTTCATGCAACAAAGTAAAACCAATGTGCAGGCGGCTATTTTTGGTTCAACTATAATTAAAATTGAAAAAATGACGGATAGCAAACTGCTCTGTGGCGGTGATCATTCTGATAACTTCATAGGATGTCCCATGTTCCAAAATCGTGATTAACCAATGTGATGTTGTCGTGTTTCTCCATTCACCAACACGTGTGCAAATAAGGCTTTTATTGCCTACACAAGATACAAGACTGACTTAACCTGCTGCTGGACTGCCGCTCTAAAACTGACAACGGTATTTATATCTTCCAAAAACACAATAACTATGCAAAATAGTGCAGATACAAGAAATAAATGTTAATGCTCAACAACCAATAACACCTCAGACCCAACAACTAACCATCCATAATGCCATAATGCCTAAGATGATCCAAATCGACGAAAATGGAACATGAAAACCATGGTAAATTTGGATCAACAAATAGTTCCAATTTTTATTAATAGATGGCAGGTATAATATACTAGTGTTGTAAATCTAGATATTCTATATCATATGACTCAAGACACCTATTGCTGGAATGCCCACTCTTCTTCACCGCTAGACAACAGACAGTAAACAATGTTGTAGATCTATATCAATTTGTAAATAGCAGAGAGAATTATCATAGGCTTAACTATTTTTGTAAACATATTTATGATTATCTTTCTAACCTGAAAGGATCAGGTTCCTAATATATATTATTGCTTCTCTCTTTTTATTTTGATTACTTTTTCTTGTATAATATGTTTATAACTGTTTCTGTTTAAAAAATGTAAATCGACGCAATTATCCCTAGCCGGGATATCGCGTTTTGTGTGTTGAAATAAATAAATATCATATGATTGAAGTAATAATAAATTTAGGCGTTTGGAAATTGATAGAGAAAAAATATTTATCCAAATTATATAAATTTTAAAGAAAAATAATAATTCCTCTTCAGAAAATATAAATCTTTGTGTTATAAAAAATCTGAATTTTAAAAAGTAATTGTATACTACTCTGATCAAAAAGTTTCGACACTTTGCTCATAAGTTAAAAAAAACTTTATTATTCTACCAAATTCAAATTGTCCCCTTCAAAGTAGTCCCCGTTGGCCGCGATGCACTTCAGCCACCTTTTTTTCCAGTCGGCAAAATACCTCTGGTAGTCTGTTTTCGGGATCGCCTTCATGGCCTTCTTCGATTCCACTTTGATCTCTTCTATGCTCTGAAATTTTCGACCCTTTAACTTTTTTTTGAGCTTCCGAAAATGGAAGAAGTCGCAGGGGGCCAAATAGGGACTGTTGGGGGAACACAGAGGTTAAGTGGTCCTGCAGGAACTTCGAGATTTTGAACGCTGTGTGCGCCGGCGCGTTATCGTGGTGGAGGATCCACGACTTGCTCCTCCACAGCTCCCGCCTTTTCTGCCTGATCGCTTCCCTCAATCGCCTCAAAACTCCCAGGTAGGAGTCAGCAGTTATTGTAGAGCCTTGTTGTTGAAATTCATGATGAACGATGTCCTGGTAGTCGAAGAACACCGTCAACATGACCTTGACTTTGCTGGGAGCCTTCCTCGCTTTCTTTGGTCTCGGCTCATTTTTGAAGCGCCACTCCGATGCCTGTTGGGTAGTTTCCGAATCAAAGCCGTAAATCAATGTTTCGTCTCCAGTAATGACCCTCTTCAGCAATTCGGGGTCGTCAGTTGTCGCTTCGAGATTGAAACTGGCTGTTTCTTTCCGGGCGTTCTTTTGATCAAAAGTCAAATCTTTGGGAACGAGAACGGCGTTGAGTCTTCTCACTCCCAAAATGTCCTTCATTATCGATTGAGTCGACCCGAATGATATCTCTGCTTCTTCGGCGACCTCCCTGACATTTATTCGTCGGTCTTCACGCACCAGTTCCAACACCTTGTCCACTTTTTCAGGCGTGGTTGATGTGGACGGTCTCCAGGAGGGCTCGTTGTCGGCGGTCTCTTCCCGACCCTCCTTGAAGCGCTTGTACCACTCGAAAACTCGTCTTCGGCTCATGACGGCATCCCCGTAGGCTGTTTGCAACATACAAAAAGTTTCGGCACCCTTGAATCCGTTTTTCACACTGAACTTGATGCAAATTCGTTGATCCTCCATTTCGGTGACTAACGAAATCGAAGCACGGGCAAAATGGCTTCACTTCGAACAGCCGCTGCTCGCACTGTTGTGGCGCGTGATTTTTGAAAATTGGCAGGTCTCCAAGCCAAGGGCGACGCTTGCGTTTGCCACAAATCAGGAGAAAATATATTGAGTTTTCAGGATTTTATGAGCAAAGTGTCGAAACCTTTTGATCAGAGTAGTATATATTGGCGCGGGTTCTCTTCCTTTTCAAATCTATGAAAATAAAGGTCTTCTGTCAAAATATTGATACGTCGTACTCAAGACGCTGTTCGTATTACTATCTGTATTACAGATTCAGGTACGCCCTTTTTATATAAATATACTAAATAGATAATATTTTGAACAACATTACTAAACTATTTATATAAAAAATAGAGAATCCTCTCGGTGCTCTTTACTGATGATCGCCCCAGAATATTTAAAACAGACGGTTGGACATGCGAGATTTGCGGGACAAGAATGGAGCCTGGGCTACATCACCATTTGCTCTCATGTATGGGGCTGAAAGACGAACGAGAAGTGCTCCTCAGTGAAATAGGCCTTGAGGGACTCTCTTTGGAGTTCCTTTTGAATGAGGTGGTGAGAAACAGAGCTGGAGCGTTTTCGTTGTTCAAATTTTGGAAGACGGCTGAAGAGAAAAGGAAGCTATATACATAATCTAATTCATGTAAATAATTATATGTAAATAATCTTTGTCAGGATTAGAATGACGAATCCTGTATGGGACTTTGATTCCAGTAAAAGGTTTGTTGCTGCTGTATATAGTTGTCACAGTGTAGAAAATACTATACCTACTACATATAGGTTTCTCTCTGTATTCTTAGTTCTCTTCTCTTCAATTACTCTGTAAATTGGCGAATCCTTTATAGGACGAGAGGTCCTCAATAAAGACTTTTGTTGTTGTTGTTTATATAAAAAATGACACTTCGGCCAGTTGTAGTTTTTTATTTTTGCTTTATTTATGCTTTATTTTTTATTTACTTCTCCTGACGAAGACAAAAGATTTTTGTCGAAACGTTGAGAAAATAAAAAACTACAACTGGCCGAAGTGTCTATTTTTTATATAAATATGAATGCCGGCCAGGCAACCTCTATCTTTACGATTATTAAACTAGGTCAGCCCCCTAGGGAAGATGTGCTCTTATATATGTAAAAAATATAAGAAAAAATATAAAAAGATCAGGTATTGATATTAAAAACAAAATTGGAATTTCCTGACCACGCTCACATGAGTATTCTAGATGGGTTGTGCTATCTAAGGTTACTAGTTAGAAGTTCCTGTAGATAGGAGCAGAATAACTTGGAATCCTTGGCCTCTAATAAAACCCTATGTCATATATGTCTTAGAATGGAGAAGGTGTAGATTTAAACTTTATAATTGACTATTTATTTGCAGACCTACTATGTTATAGGTGTATAATACACATATAGTACCAGGTTGTGAATGCTTGTACTTTAAAATGTCTTCCAATGTTGTTTTTTTTTTTTTTACTTATCCCTAGTACACGTGGTACAGGCCATGATAATCATGGTTGGTAGAAGTAGGCGACTGCTTTTACTGTAAGTGCACCACATGTCTACACATGTGAAAAGTAGTTCGACTTTGCACTTTCAAATGTGTCAGAGCCCCGTTTGGTTACTTGCACTCGCTGGTGGGGTTGGACTTTTGCAAGAATCGGGGGCCATTGGAGCATTTTTTTTAAACATTTAAGCCGGGAATCGAACCCGGGTCGTAGCGGTCGAAAACCAATGGTTTAGACCATCCTTCCACCGACCCCCACTCCAATGTTGTACCAAGGTATTGTGGGTGTTTCACAAAGAATACTGCAAGTTCAATACATAAGTTTTGTGTCATTTCCAAACTAAACAACTCACCACTTGAAGCCATAGAATTCTACGTTTTCTTCCTTCCCATGATGTCTCCAGGAACCAATCTTGGCCATGTTTTACCACCAACCTGGACAGTAAGTCGTGGTTTGTGGTTTTAAAAAAATATATATTTCAAAATGTAAAATTTTCATAGCGTAAACCTAGCAACAAAATGAGGCTAAATATAATGAATGAATCTTCCTCATAGCTATTAGAGCATTAATAGATTAGAAACTGAAATTTTAGATGGAATAGATATGAAAAAGGTTGAATTCCAAGTGAGGATAAATATTTCAAAATTTGTATCAATATAAAAAAATGGACCAAGAATATGATCAGGGCAACGCCGAGGATGTTAGTATGGCCGCTGATTTTAGAGAAAGGCCGCTACGGAAGCTCAAGAAGTAGGAGTGGAAGAAGCTGCCGGCTGCGGTCTTATATAGAGATTGTGGCCAATCTTCAACACTAGGGAGTGAATTTTGTATTGTCGTGGTATTGTGGATAGAAATTTAAGCCATTCTCTCACTGGATATCAGTCTTAGATGATATCTTGTAGTAGAATACACCACAAAATCGAGTATTTGTCATCACTGCAACGATCCTGTATGATTAGCGAATTTTGTCCTACCATAATCTTCTTTACCTTACACACATAAGTGACCTAGTTACTATAAACTTATTCATCAAGAGCAGTTGTAGTCAATGATGGCATAGACAATCCGCTAGTAGACCTCGTGAACGGAAGAACTTATTTGCCTTATTTGCATAAATCCTCGTAATTTGATCTGTATAACATTTTCAAAACACATTTAAATGTGTTTATATAGTTATTTTGAAAGATTGGATTGCATTGTTTGGCAAAATATATGTTCAAACATGATATATATATTATTTATTTATAAGTTTTCTATCTTTTTTAAATATATAATATCTCGTCAATTTAAACATAATCTCAAAACAAAATCATGCAAATATCTTCACAGATCAATGTAATTTTTTTGTAGCCATTCGCCATAGTAGTTTCCAGACAATATAACCGTCCTGACGATCCCAATATCGTACAGCCAGAATTGACTTGAGCACCCAAAAAGTCTCCAGAAACTTGTCTATAATCTTTGATTACTGCCGAATTTCGTGAATTGTAGAGCAAACCTAAATATTGATTTATAATTCCATTCAAATATTCCTATCTTTTGGATCTAAAATTAACCAGCATCTTTTCAATAGATCTTCAATTTGTAGATTTCCTTTTTGATATTTTCAAATCGTAACAAACATTGTCTACAGAAATATATAATTCTTACAAAGTAAGAGTTGATATTTGAAATGTCTTGTTTTCGGTCAGAGAGAAAATAACTTTTCTTTATGAAATTATATTAAGTTAGCATCATTGTTTATTATTTTTAAAATACTTTTTTTCCGTTAATTATTGAAGCGGGATTGGTATCCATGGAAATTTATATCTCAGCACTCTTCTGAAATATAATTTACAGAATATTTTTTAATAGCAATTTTTATAAATAACTTAAATTTTTTAGTAAAAGAGCTCTCTACATTATTAAATTCTACTAAGCACACATTAACACGCACACAGACAAATATATGCATAAAATAATACTTTATATATCAACATATAGTTACTCTTTTTAAAAAAAATCTTTTCCTAAAATATCTATAATAATACACAATTTAATAGTTTAATTAAATTATTAAATATACTTTTTGTTGGAAAAAAAGAAGAATAGTAAATCAAATCTTGAAATACTTTTAGACTGACAACACTGTAATATAATAACGAGAACAAAGGAGTGTTTTGTTTTGTTTTACAAAATTAGTAATTGTAATGTAAATTGTTAAATGTTCTTTTCTCTCTCTCTTTGAAAATAATAAATTTAAAATACTTTCTTAAAAGGTAAAATTGCCTAATTCTTTAAAACCATTTCAGCTGTATGTAAACTTGTTATTTGTTGTTTCATTGTCTGAACCATAAGAGATTCCCAACATGGTAGCAGAGCGTGGTTTTTGAATCGCGGTAAAATATGTATAAACTATAGGATAAAATATAAATAAAAACAAAAATGGCTGTCAGCGAAGATATCGCAAATATTGTGAGACTTAAAAGTCCTGAAAATTTTGATTTATGGAATTTTCAGATAACAATTATTTTCAAAGCAAATGGCCTTCTAGATATTGTAAATGGAAAATCGTTGTTTGAAGACTTGAAAGATGAAACTGGAAAAGATAAATGGAGCCTAAAAGATGCCAAAGCACAAAAATACATAATGTTAACCATTGAAAAGAATATTTTAACACATATTCTAAATTGCAAAACTTCAAAATAAATGTATGAAAAACTAGTAGCCATTTATCAAAGAGAAGATGAGCAATTAAAATGCAAATTACTACAAGAATTTCATGGAATCAAATTTGACAAAAATACAGATATGGCAACAAATATAAGCAGAATGAAAAATTTAGTATTCAAACTAAGTAATGTAAAACAAGAAATTGAGGAAAGCTTTGTAATTTCTAAAATATTGAACATTTTGCCAGACTACTTTAATTACTTCAGCACAGCATGGGACTCGACACCAAAAAGTGAGAAAACGTTAACAAACTTAATATCAAGACTATCACTTGAAGAAACTAAACAAAAAGTAAAGCCTGAAAAGGGAATAGCCATGAGTGCTACTAAAGTAAAGCAGTGCTTTAACTGCAAAAAGAGCGGGCACTTCGCAAAATACTGTAGAATAAATAAAAAATGGTGTGCCATCTGTAAAAAGACAAATCATACTCAAGACCAATGCTTCTTTAAGAAATCTCAAAATATATTCCAGGAAAATATTCCATGCCGAATTTGTAAAAATACCAATCATAAAGAAAAGGATTGCTTTTTCAGAAACAAAATGAAGAAAAATTGTCCTTTTTTTGCAGGAGAGACTTTAAAATGTAAAAATGAGGAATTGCTAGAATTCATTGTAGACAGTGGCTCAACAAGCCATATGATAAATAGTAAAAGGTTTTTACTAGATTGCAACTCAAAAATATCAATAGCAAAAAAGGAAGAAACTCTAATAGCAAAATCAGTCGGAAAAATTCAAGGGAAGAAATGTGATCTCAAGGAGGTGATGTTTGTACCAAACTTGACAAATAATTTACTATCTGTAAGTGCCATTACCAGAAATAAAGGCAAAGTCATCTTTGAAGATGAAAAGGTATTTGTCGTAAAAAATGGAATAAAAGTTTTAGAAGGAGAAAAACAGGAAAATGGACTCTATACAATAAATATAGAAACAGAAAATCCCGATATTAAAGAATCTGACCTAACAGCTACCCAAAATGAAGAAATGCTCAAATGGCACAAAAAGATGGGTCACATAAGTTTTTCAAGCTTAAAACAATTAAAATCTATGGTTAATGGAATAAACATAGAAAAATAAGTCAAGATGAAATTTGTGAAACATGCATTAAAGCTAAACAGGTAAGAAAGGCATTCAATTCCATTAGAACACAATCAAAAAGGCCTTTAGAAATAATCCATACAGATGTATGTGGACCTTTAGATCCCACTACCCATGACAACAAAAACTATTTTCTAACATTTCTTGATGACTACACACATTTTTGTCATGTGTATTTGTTACAAAATAAATATGAAGTAAAAGGATATCTAAAAGAATTTATTACAGAAGCAGAAAGCCAAATGAATCTAAAAGTTTCAAAAATAAGATGTGACAATGGCGGAGAATATGTAAATGAAGATATTAAATCCTGGTGCAAAGCTAAAGGAATCATTATGGATCTCACCATACCTCACTCACCTCAGCTAAACGGCAAAGCCGAAAGATTAAATAGAACCCTGATGGAGAAAACTAGAGCTCTTTTGATTGATTCTGGTGTAGAAAAATACATGTGGGGAGAAGCTGTAAGGGTTTCAGCCTATTTGCTGAACCGAAGCCCTACTCAAGAATTAGAGAAAACCTCTGCAGAACTTTGGTTCAACAAAAGACCAAATTTGTCAAACTTACAACCTTTTGGTTGTGAAGCTTATGTCAAAACCCTAAAACACGTAAAGAAATTGGAAGACAGAAGTAAAAAATATACCTTTATAGGTTATGCACCAAATGGTTATCGCCTTTGGGATGAACAAAGCAAACAAATCTTTACAGCTAGAGATGTAATTTCTTTAGATAAAGGATGTATAAATAAAGAAGAAAAAATACCTATTGTCGAACCAGAAGAAGAATCTGAAGATCAACTAGAATTAAATGAAGAACCAAGTCTACCAGAAGTCTCTGAAGACAAAGAAGATATCCCTACAAAACCAAGTACTTCAAAATATAATCTTAGACCAAGAAGTAGTTTACAAACACCATCAAGATATGAAGGCTTCTATTTAGAGTGGGACGGAACAACAGAATCAGCTCTTCTAACTTACTCGGAAGCTATATCTGGTCCAAATCAAGAAAATGGAAAAAGGCAATAAAAGAAGAAAAAGAGTCTCTTGACAAAAATGAAGTTTGGGAAATAGTAAAAGAAAATGAAGCGTCAAACAAGAAGATTCTGACCTTTAAATGGCTCTTTAAAGTGAAAGAAGATGGCCGCTACAAAGCAAGACTAGTTGTAAGAGGCTTTGAACAAGAAGCAGGAATTGATTATGATGAGACATTCAGTCCAGTTATAAGCACTGTCTCTTTAAGGATATACTTTGCTCTAATGGCTAAGAAAAGGTTTGTTTTTAAAACATTTGACATAAAAACCGCTTTTCTATATGGGTTTTTGGATGAAGAAATATATGTTCAATTGCCAGAAGGTTATAAAGGGAATATATGTAGGTTAAGAAAGGCATTGTATGGTTTAAAGCAAGCCCCATTAAAATGGAATGAAAGATTAAAACCTTTCTCAAATCCCAAGATTTCATACAACTAAAATCAGAGTCATGTCTTTTTAAAACCAACAAAGGAAATATGTACCTTGCAATATATGTAGATGATGGTATCTTAATGGGAGATAATGAAGAAGAATTAAATAATATTTTAGAAAAACAATCCCAAGAGTTTGAAGTTAAAATAAACAATGATCCAAGAACTTTTTTGGGAATAAATCTGTGCTTTGAGGAAAAAAATAAAATTTTACTTTCACAAGAAAATTATGCAAAATCAGTTCTTGAAAGATAAAATATGCAAAACTCAAAACCAGTACCCACTCCCATTACAGATGTAGTAAAAGAATTAGACAAAAACTTAGAAATATCAAAGGATAACAAATTTGCCTACAGACAAGCAATTGGAAGCCTTTTATATTTGACAAACAAAAATAGACCAGACATGACCTTTGCCACAAATTTTGAAAGCAGGTCAATGCATGATCCAACAACTCAAGATATTATAAACATCAAAAGGACCCTAAGATATTTAAATCACGCCACCAATTTAGGCATATCATATGATGGAGAGATGCCATTTGAATTAAATGTGTATTGTGATTCTGACTTTTCTGGAGATATTAAAACTAGAAAAAGTACCACAGGATATGTAGTTTACTTATGTGGAGGTCCCATAAGTTGGTGCTCCAGAAAGCAACCTGTAATTGCCCTTTCCAGCACTGAAGCAGAGTTCATTGCTGCAGCAGATGCATGCAAAGAAGTGTCATACATAAGATCCCTATTAGAATAATTAATTCCAGATAATTTTGATATAAATCTCTATGTTGATAACCAAAGCACTATAAAAATGATAAAATCAGGCCAATTCACCGCTAAAACTAAACATATTGATGTCAAATATCATTTTGTGAAAGAGCAAGCTCAAAGGTTTAACCTGATATATTGTCCAACAGAACACCAAATTGCAGACATCCTAACAAAACCTCTAGCCAGACCAAAGTTTGACGAATTCAAATCCCTTCTTATGACAACCATTTAAAACATAAGTCAAGTGAAGAAACTGTTGAATGTGATAAGATCACTGATTTAAGAGGGAATGTTGGAAAAAAAGAATAATAGTAAATCAATGATCTTGAAATACTTTTAGACTAACAACACTGTAATATAATAACGAGAACAAAGGAGTGTTTTGTTTTACAAAATTAGTAATTGTAATGTAAATTGTTAAATGTTCTTTTCTCTCTCTCTTTGAAAATAATAAATTTAAAATACTTTCTTAAAAGGTAAAATTGCCTAATTCTTTAAAACCACTTCAGCTGTAAGTAAACTTGTTATTTGTTGTTTCATTGTCTGAACCATAAGAGATTCCCAACACTTTTAAAATGAAATTTCTATAATATAGCCATTAAATTACAAAAATTTAATACAGAAGTACAAATATTTTAATCTCGATTATAACGAGCGACTTTTTGTAGCAAAATTCAAGGATTCTACAAATGGTTTCAATTAACTGAAATCCTAATTAACGGAAGTCGACTGAAAATTTAAAATATATTTTAAAAAAGGACTTTAAAATACTTCCGTTTCATGTTTTCCCGTCAAACTACCCCACTTCTTCTATGAATAATACTCTTTTTTTTAAAATTATAATAAATATGTTAGAGTAAAATTCAACAATTAAAACAATAGTGCAAACTGTTGCTAAATTTTATTACTTTTAATTATTTTATAAAATATAATTATTTTCTTCACATAATTGCTAAAAGGCATACATCTGCTAAAATTTCATATTATTAAAATATAATTTCTTTTTGTTTATAATTTCACTGACATATAATTTCATGTAATATCATACTTTTTTGTAACAATTTATATATATTTATAAAATTATAAAGATAGAATTTTATGTATTGTCAAATGAAAATCAAAAATATACATTTCAAAATAATAAATAATATAAAAATACTCATATATAAATATATTTTTAAAATAATAAATCTTTGAATACATTAACTTTCGATCAATTATGACCATATATTTAACAGCCAATAGAAAATAAGAAAATAAAATTTACATATTAAGTAAATCGAACGCTTTATTTTTCGTGATATTATTATCCCATTATAAGCCTTAGATTTAAAGAATTATAAGCTGAGATGAGAATTCTTTGAAAACATTTTAAAAATACCAAATAAAGGTAATAATTTAAAGATGTTTTGTTAATATTCGCATACACAGTTAATTATGAAACATATTAAATATTTTGAAAGGTAGATTAATCGATAAACATTTTAAACATTCATTGTGAAAATTATAATTTTATATTTCTTTATTAAAATTTTAAAACGTTTTAAATAATTTACACTCTTCTAATATATTTCAAACGAATTTATAAACTTATCAAAACTTATATGTAAATGTAATTTGTATCCATATTAATTACATTTAATGAATACGAAAAATATATTTTAAATAAATATGAAAACATACGAAAACTTTAAACTTGACAAACTTTGCGGCACAATTTTATCTAAAGCTACTTTTATAAAATAATTTATTTTTAATAACAAATATATACGAAATTTGAACATTTTTGACGCGTATGATTCTTCAAGGGAGGGCCTTGCTCATTTTATCATTGCAGTAAGGGCAGTAGAAAATTGATTTATTTTAAAAAGAATCATACGTGTCAAAAATAGTTCAAATTTCTTATAACAGATGGCGCGATAATGCATCATATTGCTAAATATATACATTGACCACAAAAATGATTGCGTCACCTATAAACACTTAGCGAATTTCAGAAAATTTTCATACTTAATAAGTACATTAAGGCATGTAAGTGATCAATTTTCTGGAACCGTAAAGTGCATAAAAATAGCCTTGTTTATTCATGAAAGGATATTTAAATAGTCTCCTAGTGTACCATTAATTAAAGTGATTTGCAATAGCCCGCAATCTATATATAACATTTCTTCTTCTTCTTTCTTATCTCCACTCAATCATATTATAGGGTATCAAGCTTGTAAAGCTTGAAACCATCATGACTGGGTGAAGTAGAATGCGTCTACCTTTGTCATTAAGACTGGGAGCACTACTCAGTGGCAGGCCGACTTAGCTCCAAAAGAAATGGCCGCCTCTGACATGAGGAACAGACGCCATGTGCAGCCGCTCCTAACATGGAGTACAAACGCTGCTCATCCTGTATCCCTGGATTAGGAGGCCTTACAGGGTACTATCAGCCGGACCAGCTGAGCCCAGGTTTTTTAGTGAGCTTGTTACTGCTCCCCTCCTCCTTTCTCATCCGGGCTTGGGACCGGCAAAGGTGGAGTCATATATAAAAAATGAAGACATTAAGACACGAATGTTTCTTTTCACAAATAAATCAAACTTCGACTGTCCTTACTGCGATGAAAATATATTAGGAGGGCTTGGTTCATCAGTAGTGAACCTTCCCAACGGTTTCGTCAATTTAATCTACCAGACCACTTCTTCAGAGCTCAATACTGTATAAATCTGCTTATATATGCTACACTGAAGGTTAGAATCTTAGAAATGGTATTTAAGTAAAATATGGATATAAAATTTTTAGAGTTTTCGATCCTCGTATTTTTAGGTTTGAATATATGTGTATATTTGAAAAAACAACAGAAAAAAAAATAAGTGGGTCAGGTGTTGATATTAAAAATAAAGAAAGCATATCCTGACCACAAGCACATGTGCTTTTTAGATAGCAGATTATTTTTTCTATTGTTTTTTTCATGTGTTAAGCGTATTTACGCAAATTTGGCCTTAAATATCCATTTCTTGGTTTCTCAAGAAGCCTCTGGGACCAAAACTCTTTTTCGTCGCAGTGGTACAGCCTACTCCACGCTGACGAGCTCCAACAGCGCGAAACGCGTTCGTGGATGGCTTTTCTTGATTTATCAAGAAATTGGGTTGGCTAAATATCACGGAGCAAGTTAAATAAACGTTAATTTATTTTTGCTCCACTAGATGTCGCTCTGCTATCTAAAAAGCACATGTGCTCGTGGTCAGGATATGCTTTCTTTATTTTTAATACATATATGTGATATCTTGGGACCTCTGGGACCAGTGTTACCTGATGCTAGACGAACCTCGATGTCAACTCTACCGTGCAGTCGTGGTGGAAGGCGACACAGCTGGGCCAAAGGTGAAATAAGCAAACAGAGATTCCACTAAGAAGCGTCTGACGTCAAGAAGGAATGGGACGAGGAGAATTCTGGCAGGAAAGGGTTTACCTTTTATCGGAGCGTCCGGCGCACTGGGACTGGAACGAAGACTAACTAAGGACTGAATAACTGAGGATCGGGACCTCCTTTTATAGCTGAGCGGGTCCGAACAGGTCGCTGCCCTTTTCTGACGTAAACAGGGGGGGGAAAGTTTTATTATACAGGAGGGCCACGACCTCGTAAAAGCTGGACTGGGTTTGCTAGGCCTTCTCTCTTATTTTCACCTAATCCTGATTAGTTTTAACCTTAATTCCTTCTATCTTTACAGTTGCTATACTTTATTAGATTCTTACGCGGTACAGATTGATGTTAGTTGAGGTTTTCTATTTTCAGTAAATAAGAAGTTATATACAGTCACGTGGTGGAACATGTGGTATTAGATATCTGGATTATTTACAACAAGTCCAGGGTCTTAAATCAGCACATATATATATGTATATGTTTAATTTTTATATATATATTTTCTTGCTAGGTGGTGGTTGGAGCCATCAACTTGGACATCGTAGTACGTCTGGCTTCGGACTCCTTAGAGGTAGGTTCCTCTTTGTCACACGTAAGACACTTCACACTACACATGGGAACAACTTCCCAGCACATCACGTTGACGAGAATCTTTTCTTGTATTCAAATCCCATTCATTCATCATGTACTTGTAAATCAGTTTTTTTTCTCTTCCGGGAGTAAAAACAATCATTTTTAACACAAAATCCACATCCACGATAAAAAAAACCTCTTCCGCAATATACAGTTAAACCTGTCTATAGCGCCCCCTCTTGGGACTCACCAAAATAGGGTGCTATAGAGAGGGGGTGCTATAAACAGATCACTTTTAATGTAAATCGCATCGTACTACGTATTTAAAATCGGGCGCTATAGAGAGGGAGGCGCTATTTAGAGGGGGCGCTATAGACAGGTTTAACTGTATTTTTTTCAACACAAAATCCACATCCACGATTTACAAAAAAAAATTATACTCTCTCGCAATATATATTTATATGTGTAAAATTACTATTATAAAATATCAAAAGACTTCTCACAATAAGTTTGTTTATTAAAAACAGCGCGAGCTTTCGCTCTTCAACGGACAAAGTTACAATTAATTAACTAATTGTAAATTAAAAATATAATCCTTTGCTAGCAATTTTAGATAATAAAGTAAACGTCTATGGATAAGTATCTTTTATTAAACGTTTTCTGAGCTTTCGGGATAACGCTTTTCTACAGGGAAAATTGATACAAATTATTGAAGGGCGTTATCCCGAAAGCTCGAAAAAACGTTCAATAAAAGATACTCATCCTTAGACGTTTACTTTATTACAATTAATTGTAACTTTGCCTGTTGAAAAGCAAGAGCTCGAAATCTCTCGCTGTTTTTAATAGATAAACTTATAACGCAAGGATTTTTGATATTTTATAATAGTAAATCGTAATTTTTCTATATCTGAAAATGACTACTAAGGTTGTAATTCATTCTAATTTTCATATTTTTATATAAATATATTAGTAAGGATATCAGCAATGTGAGCTAAGACATGATTTAAGCTCCTACGTAAAAGTTTGACTTGAAGAAGCGAAGATGGCACCGTCGTACTGCATTTGTAAACAATTGAAGTCTTAAAACACGTTGAAACTATGGTGTAGATTGTGTCTAGTAGAAATCCATACTTTTCTTAGCCACACTACCCTGAAGTGGATGCTAGGCATATTATAAACCAGCAGGTTCTTTATAAATTTTGGTAAAATTTTCTTAGTACCGATTCACATAGAAATAATAAAAGTTTAAAAGTTGTGTTTAAACTATTCATATACAGTAGAACCTCCATGGTGGGACATCCATTCTGGAAAGTCATTGTCCGTAGATGACCAGACTTAAGTCTGGAAATCAAAGACTGTTGTTCTCTTGGGGGATTTGACAACCATCATGATTGACTGTATTGAGTCATTTACAAGCTTGATACCTTATTATGATTGAGTGGAGATAAGAAAGAAGAAGAACCTCCATGAGAGGATACTCGCACAACAGGACACTTCTCTACAAAGGACAGTTTTCATTTGCAAAATTATCATTTTTACTATTTACCAACTCTATGGTAAGATGAATCTCTTTCTAAAGGACACTTTGGCTCTGCAATTAGTTGTCCTTTACAGGGAGGTTCTACTGTATTTATACAAATTTCTGCTTGAAATTTTCTTTTTACTTTTATATAAAGATGATATACACACTTATTGAAATAATTTAAATAATTAGTTATTACACATTTTTAAAAAGTTTGTATTTTGAAAAAGATAAAATTTCGGTTTATAGCTGTTGAATTCATTTTTACTCTAGGCGAACAAGAATCAAATGGGTTTTTTAAAAGGTAAGTCATTTACGAAAGCAATGTAAAATATGACATTTCTAAATATATTGAACTAAGGCAAATATTGAGACATGCAAGTATTTAAATAAATAAATTTGAAACTTTGGGGTTTAAAAATTTAATAAAAATTCTTTATTGTTGATTTCGCCATAATTTTTCTATTCACACATTAATAAATATAATTTACACACATAGAGTTGATAATTATTTTCTACAATTATTTTTTTGGCAGGAAAATATTGAAATCAGACGAAAATAACAGCATTTCCCCATAATGCATTGCGCGACATAATTAAGTAATGGGGAATGGAATTGTAAATATTTTATACGACGACTTCTATTTATATACGTAGGCGAATAACAAAAAAAGAAATATTACATCTAATGTTTCGTTTATTTTTAATTAAAAAATCTTTTACATGTATTACATGCATAATTCAAAACATAGCTATTTTTACATGATAACACAGCATCATAATATGTTGAAATACGATTTATTTTATAATATAATAAATAATATTAGATTATATAGAATTATAATTAATGGGATATATTGCAGTTTCACAGACTCTTGTATATGATGCTGCAAGCCCTCTTTGCAGTGTATGCAATATATTCTAGCAAGAAGACTTGAAAAATATTACTTATTTTTAATGCAAACAACAAACACAGTTAACACTTGTTTTTGGAAGATGTGTTCATATCAAGCTGTGATTGTGGCCATACCTTTATAGTATCTAGTGGAGTGTTAGCGACTTAGCTTTGAACTTGTGTTGAACTTCAACATTTAATACAAACCTGCTTGTTTTTGGAAGATGTGTTTACATCAAGCTGTGATTGTGGCCATACCTTTATAGTATCTAGTGGAGTGTTAGCGACTTAGCTTTAAACTTGTGTTGAACTTCAACATTTAATACAAACCGGCTTGTTTTTGGAAGATTGTTCATATCAAGCTGTGATTGTGGCCATACCTTTATAGTATCTAGTGGAGTGATAGCGACTTAGCTTTGAACTTGTGTTGAAGTTCAACATTTAATACAAACCTGCTTGTTTTTGGAAGATGTGTTTACATCAAGATGTGATTATGACAATACCAAACTCATGCTCAGCAACTTTTAAAAAAGTCTTATACAAGTTAGATTAAAGTATTTATCGAATTTTCAAATATTTAGGATATAAATACATGAAAATATGTTCCAAAAGCAAATACTTTGGCGCAAATATTTCTAGCAGAGATAGGGCGTTTTATGTTAAAATAAATACCTCCCCGATATATACAGATTCCATCATTTCTATTATATTTTAATAATTTTAAATTCACAGATTCTGTGATAAATATATCGTAATATAAAATTTATCGTTATAATTCTGTTGTTGACTTGTAATTTTGGATTTTACATCTACTCCGGTGTAATATAATAAAAGCCATTTAAATAAATAAAGCCTAAAATATATTTCTACTTTTTAATCAACCTAAATACACCACATATATATTCTAATCGTTATCACTTGTATTACTTCACTGCCTTTCACCTAGCTAAAAAGTTGTTCAGGCTGCAAATTAATATAAAAATGAACCGATGCTTTTACGCCAATTCACAACACGCTCATAATTGTTGTGTACTATCAATTAAGAATGGAATTAATTAAAATGGAGCCCACTCCACAGAAGGTGAAATTGACTCGTGCAGAAATTTGATAAAAATAATTTTAATTAAGAATCTAGAGAACAAACATTTTGTTATTAAGTGTCAAACGATTTTTAAATATTTGTTAGTTTTCTCTTCCTTTGACACACTCTATGCTCTCGTTATTGGATTCTAGTTTATATGATATCTGTTTGTGTTATTATCTAAGGATGGAAACAAGTCTAAATCTTTTGCGAAATGTTCATTTATTTATCTAAAAAGCAAGATATTTCGAGTCTTGACTCACGACTAAATGATTGTAATCGTAAATTATTTAGAAATTGTCATAAAACGACTTAAATGTTCAGTAATAATAATAATAATAAAAAAGGTATATATACACTAACGGACAAAACTTAAGAAAGTGGAAAGTCTTTGATGTGGCCGGTCGTCTATTTACATATTTATTTTTGGAAGGAGACAGAAACAATTTTGTTCATACATGGTTATCTCGTGTATCTTCAATAAAGGTCACTGTGTATCAAATATCTTTCAGAGTTATTGTCTGAATCCCGATATACATACTAAAAGGTACAACTTCCCTAAGTTTTGTCCATGAGTGTATATATTGTTTCTTAAAATTGTTCAATTAAACAATATTTCGATTTAAAAATAGACCTTATTCCCTGATTTATAAAATAAATAAAACTTCCAAAGTTGAAAATAAAAAGTTTGCACAAGAAACTCAGCCCTGGAAGCTTTATTTATTTCATTATAATATTTCGATTGACTGAGCCTCAGTCTTTATCGAGATATAATAACGTATTGTTCAAAATAATGGATGTACCGTTAAACCTGTCTATAGCCCCCCCCTCTAAATAGCGCCTTCCTCTCTAGAGCGCCTGATTTTAAATACGTAGTACGATGGGATTTACTTTAAAAGTGACCTGTCTATAGCACCCTCTCTCTATAGCACCCTATTTTGGTTAGTCCCAAGAGGGGGCGCTATAGACAGGTTTAACTGTATTGAGTTTTATTTTTTTTTACAATATATACAAATACGAAAAAATAGTACAAATGTAATATTGTACTGGGATAAGGTGCATAAATTAAGAAAAAGGCATCTACTTATCGTGCAACTGAAAGTTGCTGATGGCTTGCGCCATATATCGGAATAAATATCAACTATTCTCGTTGATTTTTAATTATTCCAGAATTGGCCAAATACCCATTCTTGATTAATCAAGAAAAGCTAACCACGGACGCGTTTCGGGCTGTTGGCCCTCATCAGCGTGGTGCAAGCTTGATTAATCAAGAATGGGTATTTGGCCAATTCTGGAATAATTAAAAATCAACGAGAATAGTTGATATTTATTCCGATAGATGGCGCAAGCCATCAGCAACTTTCAGTTGCACGATAAGTAGATGCCTTTTTCTTAATATACAAATACGTTGTGTTAAATCATTATAAAGGTTGACCCCCTCAGTCAAATAAAATATTGGTAATTAAAACCTTTTATCTTTTGTGATACAATATATGATTTTTACTATTTGGATGAAGTAAGGGACTGCCCTGTAGGGCGAAGTACGGTGTCGTGAGCCCCGAGCCGCTACGGTAACCGTGAACAGGGAACTCTGAAATGTGGTTGACTAACGGGGCAATGGCACCCCCCTTTCCATAGAGTGGACAAGACACGACAACCACTTTTTTGATGATTTTTTTAAATTAGGGATTTGTCTATTTAATATAAAATATAATATTTTTAAATTTAAGAGTGCTTTTTATGAAATACACTCATGTGATCAAAACTTAAGGAAGTGGAAAGTCTTTGATGTTGTCGGTCATCTGTTTTTATTATTTTTTAAGGAGACAGAAGCAATTTTGTTCACACTTGGTTATCTCGTGTGTCTTCAATAAAGGTCACTGTGTATCAAACATCTTTCAGAGTTATTGTCTGAATCCCGATATACATGCTAAAAGGTACAACTTCCTCAAGTTTTGTCAATGAGTGTATATATTTTATTTCAAAATTTGATATGGTAAAGTTTTTTGGTTACAATAGAATATTTATTCATTATATATATTTTTTCTCCGTTAGAGGTTAGATTATATTGTAGGAACTCTTCAATTGTCTTAATTACGATGTATAAATTTCATTATCTCAATATTGATTGTGATTAGCTATTGATTTTTTACCTTATTTGCAGTGAATCCGCGGTAAATTCATGTAAAATAAATTTCTTTTCCTCCAATTTACCCAGACTAATCTATTAGCTTGATTGTCTTTATATAATTTATCCTGTATATAAATATGATATTACCATTAAGGTACTATTACTGTTTTTCCTGCATGTATCCTACATTGTTGCTTGGAGAATTTGTATAAGACTAAAATGTCTTAATAAAGCTTTTTGTTGTGGTATATTGTAGGGACTAAATTTAATTGACGTGGGGTTTTATTAGAGTATGCCATCTTGGTTAATTATGTTACCCTCTAATTGTCTAAACTGAAAGTTAGTTGAGAGTATCAACTAAACTCTATTGATTTTTTGTGTTTTAATTGTTAGCATCAATGACGTGAAATCTTCACGGGTTGGTTGAGTAAAAGCCTATAATAGGCTGAGGAGGACCAACAAGCACGAAACGCGTTTGGAATTGGCGATTTGTATTTATAATCGCAAAAAAATACCTTTGTATATATTTTTTTCTCGGAAGTGAAAAATAGCAATTAATTTCCACTAAATGGCAGTAGTTAGCTTTGGAACCTTTTGTTTTCGAGTATTTTGTCAATATTCGGATCTTCTTCTCTAGTTTTCATCGAAAATTTTAGTTAGTGATAATTCCCATATGCACAAACTTATTTATATTTTTGGAAAATAGAACAATCCATAAATAGATCTGTTATATCCTCGATGACATGTAGGATCAAGGAGAGGCAAACAGGTGACACAAGATGATAGTTCTTTATTTGGTCTGACTTATATACATATGTATGATGATGATAAATACTCTGTTGTCAATACACAATAAGATTTTTAATTAAAAAGGCCATATATTGGATCAAACAATAGTTTATTTACCAATAGTTCAGTTGGCTGAACGCCAACCTTTTTCAAGGTATAGCAACATATTTATGTCAATAATGAACTCCTAGTTTGTTTTGTTGACATAAATTTGTTGTTATACCTTGAAAAAAGTTGGCGTTCAGCCAACTGGAATATTAGTAAATAAACTAATGTTTGATATGTGTGGCCTTTTTAATTAAAGAATTATATATACAATTGACTTAATAATAGACCTATATACAATGGAATAAAAACATAAACTTTATATGATTCCTTAGTGTGCCATCTGTTATAAGAAATTGAAATTATTTCAGACGCGTATGTTTCTTTTTTTAAAATTAAACAATTTACTACTGACCTTACTGCGATGATGAATTAATGGAGGGTTTACCATTGATGAGCCAGGCCCTCCCGTTAATTTATCATTGTAGCAAGGACAGTAATATACGATGTATTTAGTTGTTTTTTTTTGTTTTGCATAATATTTCATTTATAAATTAATCTCATAATTTAGTCTGTGAAAATGAAAATATTGGACCGGTGACCAAAAACAAAACTGAAAATAGATGGCTTAATGTTATATAGTTATGATATATTGTGATGGTTATGTAATTTTGATCTTCATTGAATAAAATATATAAAGTTTAAATGTGATTTAAACTTTAATAACACACACAAAACAGTATGTTGTTGAATTATAAAAAGAATCATAAATTAGTTTCAATTTCCTATGCAA
The DNA here is from genome assembly GCA_030710605.1 of Cordylochernes scorpioides. NCBI lineage: Eukaryota > Metazoa > Arthropoda > Arachnida > Pseudoscorpiones > Chernetidae > Cordylochernes > Cordylochernes scorpioides. The sequence continues at coordinate 55,226,608 of CP092877.1, forward strand.
CTATATATGCTACGGTGTTGAAATTAAAGGTATAAAGCGAAATAAGGAAGGAAACAAATACATAAAAAGAGTGTTATCTAAATTTAAGGTTGTGGATATAGGGTTTTTGTTTGAATTAAGGATTATAAGATTAATTAGGCTTAGCGAGTTATTGTTTGGTATAATAGGATGAAACTAATTGTGTGTCTCTCTTCTCTGATATTTTAATCTTTTACCAGAGGAGGCTGTAGAATTTCTGGACCGTGTATATAGAGAAACTTTCTTGCTGAATATCTATTTTATATACTGTATTTTATCAAATAAAGGAAATCTTCAGATCCTGAATTCTTTAAAATAGAATCTTCAAGTGATGGCATCAACATTGATATTCACTTTGGAATTCCTTTGCTTCAGCTCATAGGAAGAATAACTTCTTACGTCCATTGAAGTCTATCAAAAATGATAAAGCGCACAATTTAGATTATAGATTATAGCTACAAGAAAATAAGACTTGATTCAAATAAATTAAGAGTGTGTGAAGAATCGGTAACAACTTTGTTACCATCATCAGACAAAAGACTAAATTGGCTATTCCTTTGTCTGATGATGGTAAAAATGCTGTTACCGAAACTATTAATTCTTATTAATTTAGTTGGATTAAGTCTTGTTTTCTTGTAGCTATAATCTATAATCTAAATTGTGAGCTTTACCATATACTGTATTTGATTGAGGTTGACCTTTCAGTCACACTTTCTGTCTAAAATCTTCACTAAATGTGACAGAGCGTGGACTGCAAACTTTCCAACCAGATTTCTTTCTTGATATCCTTGTGCAGAGTATTTCGTTATATGACGGTCTCTGGAACCCTTTGAAGACCGACATTCTGCAGTGACACATTTTATGTCTCCACAACATATTTACGTGGAGCAAGATTATCCAAACCACACATTTTACAATCCTTATAATCAACTGAGGAGAACTAGTGAATTTACATTATCAGATTTTCCAGTATATATTCTCAGTACTCGCTATTTTTCGGAGGTACTGCCTGGTCCCTGTGATACCTTTTCGGAGGTACAACTACTGCAATGGGAAGGATACAGGGAATATCAACATGGCCCCTGAGATACCTGTGTTCGACAGTACAACTACTGCAATGGGAAGAATACAGAGAAGCATAACATGGTCCCTGCAATACCTTTTCGGCGATACAGCTACTATATATATAAATACAAAAATAGACAACTCTCCCATCAAATGAATACCATACTACGGAAATGGAAAACTATTAGGCGGACCTAACTCGACAGTGATAAAACCTCCCAGAACATTCGCCAATTTAACTGAATTTACCGTTGATAAGTCATTCAATATTTACATTTATTTTGAAATAGTAATAAATTGACGTTTTTATATTAAAATATCCAAATATTTAATTTTTCCATTCGAAATACTTATTTTGTAATTGTGCATTCAATTTTTGTATTATTATTTTTGTAAGTGACATAAGCATCAAATACATTTTTCTATCGATATAATTTTAAACCTATTATTTTTTTTTGGAAAGCACATTCTGAAATACTATTTATATAATAATGATATAAAATAATATTTATTACTCGTAATTAACAAAAATAATTTGATACAAATATTAAAAATAGTTTCTCACAAATATTACTAAAAAAATCAGTAAATACAAGTCATTATTTATTATTATTATTTTTTTGATAATACACGTATTATACACAGTTTTTCATATAGGCAGTAAATAAAGAAACACATGAATGCCGCCATCTTGCTTTATCCACACCAAACGACATTCCGGCAACCAAAAGTAATTAAGGTCTGGCACTCCTGCTAGGAAATCATGATCATCAGTTACTCCCTTTCCTATGGGAAAAGAATCCATCTAACCATGGCTTATTTGACGTATATCTTTCATATCCATGCTTATCAAGGATTAAATATAGAAATTTGGATTAAAAACATCCCTTCTTATCACATTCCTTATATATGCCCATACAGTATGGGATTATTTTATAATAAACGTTTTAATAATTGTTAAAATATATGTAAATATGTTTTTCACAGATAGATATATCGGTATGTTTTTAAATATTTATTATTTTTCTAGAAATATTTGAAATTTTTTATTTTTTTCTTTTAAAGGAATTTTAATTTGATCTCCAATTAATATTTAAAAACGGTGTGAATATATATATAGTAAAAAAAATGGAAAAGGAGAGAAAAGTGCTCGTGGTCATTATTTTTAATATATATATATATATATGGTAATTTAAGCCAACAAACCCATATTGTATATAACTTATAACAAGATTTTAATGTTGTATAATAGAAACACATCTGTAAATGATTATACGCATTATTGACACGTGTCTTTACATCATCATATGTAATGTAATTTGTACAAACTGAGGATAATAAATAAAAATCTGTAATAGATTAAGAGTTGAGCTAAGCAAGAGATAGAAGTCATAACGTCAAAATCGAGATAGATTTAGAATTCCCACAACAAGGTCTAAAAATGGACCAGACCACCCACACTCTTCACATCTGGTGGAATGCAAAGCCCCCTCTCACATCTGGTGACATGCAAAGCCCCCTTTCTCAGAAACGGCCCCTGTCGCATAAGGCCCCCCCCCCCCGTCTTAACCTATAAATACAGTCACTTTACAGTCACTTGACAGTTAGTTCAGCATCTGTGCGAGCTCTCGTCGGTTGTATTTCAGATCCTCCTCATCCATCATGTAGACTAGTAAGAAACTTCTATCTCCCCATCTTTCGCTCCTAGCTCAACTTTTATCTGTTCACGGAACTTTCTTAGTGCAACTGTGTCTTCGTTTTTTGTGTGGACATTCCCAAGCTTTCCACTCTGCCTCGACCACGACTGCCTGTACTCTGTGAGAACTTTTAAAGGACTTACAAGGTGCAGAGAGGTACTGGAAAACTCCCCATCCTGACTGTTCCTCTTGGTCAACACAGTATAGCGAGAGTCAACACTTTATCATCACAAAGTTAGTCGACAGGATTCTACAAGAGGCTACCAGAACTTCACCTTATTACAGATAATCGACAGGATTCTACAAGAGGCTACCAGAACTTCACCTTATTACATATATGTGGTGAGATCCTGTTGACTCTCGCTATACTGTGTTAACCGAGAGGAACAGTCAGGACGGGGAGTTTTCCAGTACCTCTCTGCACCTTGTAAGACCTTTCTCACAGAGTGCAGGCAGTCGTGGTCGAGGCAGAGTGGAAAGCTTGGGAATGTCCATAAACAAAAAACGAAGACACAGTTGCACTAGGAAAGTTCCGTGAAGAGATCAAAGTTGAGCTAGGAGCGAAAGATGGAGATAGAAGAGTTCTTACTGGTCTACATGGTGGATGAGGAGGACCTTGGTGACAACCGACGAGGGCTCACGCAGATGGTGAAGTAACTGTCAAGTGACTGTATTTTTGGCTAAAGACGGGGGCCTTTTATATATTTTCCGAGAAAGGGAGTGTTGCATTTCAACAGATGCACACGAGGGTAGATCACGGGTGAAATTGGACACTGGCGCCGTGGCAGTTTCCATTTTTAGACCTTGTTGTGGGAATTCTGAATATATCTCGATTTTAGACGTTATGACTTCTATCTCTTGCTTCAGCTCAACTCTTAATCTATTACAGAGTTTTATTTATTTATCCTCAGTTTGTACAAAGTACAATACATATGATGATGTAATGACACATGTCAATCATGCGTATAATCATTTACAGATGTGTTTCAATAATACAACATGAACATCTTGTTATAAGTTATATACAATATGGGGTTGTTGGCTTAAATTACCATATATAAATTTATTTTGTTCATAATATAAATATATTTATTAAATTTTTCTCCCCATTGAATATAACAAAATATTTTAAGAAAACTTAATGCTGTTGACGTTATGTGGCGCTGAGTTTGTTGTTGACACACTTTAAAATGTTATAACACCTTGATAAAGGTTGGCGTTCAGCCAGCTGAAATATTGGTAAAATAAATTATTTTTTTGATCCAATATATGCCTTTTTAATTAAATATATATATATATATATATATATATATATATATATATATATATATATATATTAAAAATGCCATATCCTGACCAGGAGCACATTTGCTTTACAGAAGGCAGAGCACTGTAAAGCACATGTGCTCCTGGTCAGGATATGTCATTTTTAATATTGATTTCAACACCTGATCTTTTTATCTTTTATATTTTCTTTCGTTTTTTTAATATACATATATATATAGTAAATAAATTTTCGGAAAGGAGAGAAAAGTAAAATATAATATTTTAAAAAATACAGACTTTGAATTTAACATTGAGTCAAATATATATATATATTTGTAGTTTTTATATATCTTCATTATATATAAACAGCTTGCACCACGCTGACGAGGGCCAACAGCCCGAAAGACGTACGTGTTGGTTAGCTTTTCTTGATTTATCAAGAATGGGAATTTGGCCAATTCTGGAAAATATATAATAATATATATAATAATATTATTAATCATATATAATGTCATTTCTAATTATATATTAATAATTTCACGCACAATTATACAGGTATATGTTTTTTGTTAATTTTCTTAGAGTAAAATTATTCTTTTAAAAACTTATATTAAAAAGGATGAAAATACAAAATGTGTTTTTTTTTTAAAGTTTATTTTATATATTATTAATGTATGTTTAATGTATAATTAAATATGATCTATATATATTCCCCCCTGTAATTAAACTTAAACATATTTTCCACTTATTAATTCTATTTATAATCAAATATTATAATAGAGTAAATCTACTCAAAATTTATACATATTAGAGAGAAAAATATATTTTAAACTTGTATTTAACAACATTTTAAATTAAAAACTGTATTCTATATGTAGATAAGATATCATATACACTTAATGTTTCTAAAATATCTTTGAAATAATTTATGCCTATATATATAGGTGTATAAAATGCTAAAAATGAAGAGAAAAAGTTTTCTTTATTAAAATATATACGTTACAAGCTTTCGGGCACCAAGCCCTTCTACAGGTACAACGTATTGTGAGAAACTAAAGCTATATATAGAATCGATATGTGAAGAATCTGCATATTTTAACAATGTATGAGGCAAAGATATCAAAATAAGATATGGAAAGAAGGCTTGTTTAGAAATATTTAACAAAATATAAGATATGATAATTGACAAAATTATGATAGATTTAGCATACTACTAATAGAACTATTGCGAAATAAAATAACGCGTGATCATCTCTGGATGCCAAACAACTGAAAAATACCATACACACCGTAACGCTAAACAGTATTAACAGAGAGGAAAATAGGTTTGACCTAAAAATAGGTGTATTTTTATGTGAGAAATAGTTATCCAGAAATTTTGCCTGTGTTGTTTCACTTTGAAAAGTTTTGAAAATGGCCTTTTTTTTTAGTAATAACGTTTTTGTTTTTAGAATGCTATTTGCATTTTTTTCTATTCCAAATTTTATGGATGCAAAGATATTCTATTTAATAAATATTTAGCTGTAAACAGTCATATGCACGCCCGCGAGAGCATATGCCAATAACAAAAGTTTTCAATTATTCTGTATAAATATCATTTAGAGATTATACATAGAGAGAGAGAGAGAGAGAGTATCAGCCCGTTGAAGAGCAGTATATTTGCTCGAAAGCTTGCAAATATAAAATTAAAAGAAACTTTTTACCTGATATCTATTTTTACTTTTTCAAATATATAGGTGTGGAATATTAATTAGAACTATATAGTATTTAATAATCTTAGCATTTCACACTTGTTTATCCCCATTCGAATCTTCTTCTATACAATCTTCTACTGAATAATCTTTTGATGATCGATGGATTTAGATCGTCCCGGGATCGAATCCCGCATCAACACTTTTTTTTTATGGAAAAAATGCTTCAATGACCACCGATTCTCACAAAAGTCCAACCCTACCATTGAGTGTAATAGGTAAATAGAGCTCTGGTACATTTATAAGTGTAAGAGTCGAACTGTGAGCTTTCTACGTGTGTAGATATGTGGTGTACTTCTAGTAAAAGTAATCACTTACTATCCACCATGGTGATCATGACGTACTTGGGATAAGTACCTCCACCATGAATTTTGATAGGTCTTTAAGAAATTTTCTTCGACTGTTTTCTATTCTCTGTTTATATAGATATCTATAACTTGAAACGAAGCGATATTTATAGGATGTTTTTTTTTTCATAAGACATGTATATTGTCACAGCCGACATAGATCCATGTAAATATTCTCATTAATAATTTAACTTATTAAACAAATCAAGGTTGATTTGTTTATTCTTTGTTAACATTGTGCAGCCATGGCGTTCTTCATTCTTTTTGTAACCTTACCAAAATAAAGCGTCAGTTTTTTAATGAGAACTCGTTCTGGTTTATTCTACGATACAATGGAAACCGCTGAACAAAAACCATATACAATCTCAAGGTGTAACAATATACAAGGTGCGTTCATTAATTTCCAGGTCTGGCTAAAAAAAAAAAAGCTAGATAAAAAAATATACACAGTTAAATACGGGACATTTGACCATAACTGAATGAAAGCACGAGTCTCGAAGCGCACACGTGTCGATCTAAAAAAAAAAAAAAAAGAACAAAACAACTTCCTTGTACGGTTCGACACCAATGATTTAAATATATGTAAAATCAGGGTTTCATATTTACAACATTATGATAGAGAACTACAAAAAGTGAATATAGATTTATTGTTTTACTTACCATACATACCAAAACGTTGCCTAGAGAAATGGCTCCTTTATCTCCAAGAAATATGTATTTAATAAAAGGAAAATCTCTCTCTCTCTCTAGACGATTCAAGAATTTAATATTTTGAATTGATTTTTAAAAGCAGGTCTTATATATATATCTAGTCTTATAGGTTTATATATCAAATCTGATCACATATATCTTTTTTGGATATATAATTTACTTTATATAAGTTATACATAATATAAATACATATTCGATGTAATCTAATAAAAAATCATAAAAATGTCTAGAAATGTATTTGTATTCCTATAGTAATTTCAAATATTTATAAGGAAGAGAGAGTTAAAACAAGAGGTAATATATTTCAATAGAATATTCTCAAATAGACTATATTTTATTTAGATTACTCAACTTTAAAATTGAAACAAACCTTTAGCGTTACTTTTTTTAAATAATTAAACATTATTTTCCAAATCTTATATTGCAATGATAACTGTTTGATTTGTTTTAGTGTCTTGTACAAAACAACGAATCACTAACCTATCATGAACGATTTTAAATATTAAGGCATAACCATTTTTTATCATTGCGCAATAAATATTTAAAATAGTTGTTATTTATTAAAAAGTAGTTTTAAAACTGTTTTAAATTTCAGCGATGGATTGCATTTAAACGAGAATGATATTCAAACCTAATATAAAAATGAGTTAAGAAATGATAAACGTGTAATATTTTATAAAAAATAAATAATATACGAAACATATTTTTGCTATCAAAATATTTATTGAAGCTTTATTATTATTTTTTATCAATCTTGTGTTACACGTTAAAATATGGAGATATGTTAGTAAATAAGTTATACATCAAGTATGGGTACAATATTTTTATTTCCCTGTTTGTTTTTTTAAATAGTTTCATCTTGATTATTTACACATATTCGCAAAGCGTGAGAGTCAATTGGAGACAGCCTAGGTTCAATCATAAAAGCTGAGTGAAATGTCTTTATATTTTTTTCAATTTATTCTGTGATCTTTAGAAATCGTCTGGTATTATAAGCCAGAACTAGACTAAACCAATGCGCCGTTTTAAATAAAATATTACCCTTTTACTTTTTGGTCCATATAGATAAAAAAATCCTTTTACAAATGAAAAATATTCTTTAAAATTTCTTTTAAATAAATGTTCTCAATTTAAAATTACAAATTGGTGATATCATTGAAGATATTCTATGAACAATTAAAATAGTGTCTGTGAATGTAATATCCAAGATTTTCTTTACAAAAAAAAAAAGAGACAAATTCAATTTTATATATTTTCCACATAATATATATAATATATAAATAAAAACAAATAATAAGATAAATTGGTAAATATTATTTACAATATTTATAATCTGGCAACAGTGGATTTTTTTAACGTTCTTTAAAGATCTTTTGATAATTATTTTCTTCCATTTTTCAAAAATAAGCAATTTTTTTTGTATCTACTTTACTATCGCTTTATAAACAAAGTAAAAAATTCTCACTTTGATGCCATTTTTTAGATTTTATAGAATTCTATATCTAATATAGTTTTTTTATTTTATTTTTAGAAAATGTAATCTGTGCTAAAATACATACGCGTGCTATTTAGTATTTTCCTTCAAAATTTGCTAACCATTTTGGTTTTCAAATTACAAAGTATAAAAACACTATTTTGTCTCCAAAATAAAAAAAGACAAAAAATATTTTAAGAAATAAAAATGACGAAAGTGGTAGAAAATATTTTCCAATGATTAAAATTACAATTAAAAAATATTAAAGTTTGACATATTAATTGAAAAAATAAATAGTGCCAAATACGTTGAAAAGTATTTAAATATAATCAAACGAACAAATCAAATTATTAATTTTGAATTAGTACATTTGAAAATAAAATATAATATATTGTAGTGAGATATATATTATTAGAAATAATATGTTAAATATACATACATATATATAATAGTTATATACTCTATATTTTTTAATTCTACCTTATAATTACGTTTTGATTTTATAAAAATATATAGGATATATTTTTAACCTATACAATATTTTTTTTTTATCTTCATGAATGGTAAGGCATACATTTTTCTCTCAATTCAAATTTTATTTTTAGCCCTCCGCACATTTTAAAATTTTTAATTTCATATCCTTCCCGTATATATGCAATTTAAATTTGTGTCTGAATAAAAATAATAGTGGACAAACATTTTAGAAATATTTAGGATTTTTTTTCTAAAGATATTTGGGGCTTTAAAAGTGCCAAAAATTGCTCAATTCTGATAAAAATCATTTAAAGAAGGTGTAAATACATTATATGAGGATTTTTTCGATATTTTATGTTGACCCTATTTACACAACTTTTTATTAAATTTTAATAATATTTTAGAGTTACATTTTTTTTTCAGTAGAGAAATATAATTGAGGCGATTTTAAAATGTTTATTATACTTTTAAAAAATGAATATTTATTTAACATTTTTAAAATATTATATCTTCAACTAAAATGGTTATTTTCTTGTGTAAAATAAAAGTTTATATAGAGGTAGTTTTTTTATTATTTTTATAGAAATGACTATAAATTTTATAAATTAATATTTGGCGAAATAATAAAATAAGCTAGTAGGCGTTTTGTTTATATATTATACTATTTTAGAATTTATATTTTATTAAGAGGATTATTTAAATTGAAATAAATAAATAAAAACAACATGGTAAAGATTTAAATTTATATGTTATTACTTCTTTTTTTTTTAAACAGAAGAAATTGATTTTTGCGTTGTGGTTTAAAACCTCTAGATACCATTTAATTTCAATTATAAGAACATATTCACATATAAGAAATGAACCATAAAGCACGAATGTTTCTTTTACAAACAAAATCTCAACTATCCTTACTGCGATAAAAAATAGAGCTTGGCTCATCAGTATTGTAATTCTACTGTCCTAAAAGCTTATATCCATAGCTTTATAAAATATCATGGGGGTCGGTGAAAGGATGGTCTAAACCGTTGGTTTTCGACCGCTACGACCCGGGTTCAATTCCCGTATTGGGCACTTTTTTATATTTTAAAAATGCTCCAATCGCCCCCGATTCTTGCAAAAGTCCAACCCCACCAGCGAGTGCAAGTAACCAAACGGGGCTCTGGCACATTTGTAAGTGCAAAGTCGAACTGCTTTTTACATGTGTAGACATGTGGCGCACTTACAGTAAAAGCAGTCGCCTATTTCTACCCACCATGATTTGGCCTGTACCACGTGTACTAGGGATAAGCAAAAAAATAAATAAAATACCATAATATAGATTCCATCCTTCAATCTAGCATTTATAAGAAGAGTTGTCCAATACAGTATTAGAGCTTTAAAAAGCATTCTGGTGGAATAAATTTGCATAACCGCTGGGAGGGTTCACCAATGATGAGCCAAGCCCTCCCAACTATTTTTAATCGCAGTAAGGAGAGTAGAAAGTTTTTATTTTGTTTGTAAATCGTGATTTACGATTCTATTTATTATATTAAATACATCATTTTATATTATTAAACATATAATAATAAAAATATTACTTTAATATCACAACAGTTAATTTTCTATATAACTCCATTAATTTTAATCAAATTCATTTTATTTTAATTAAGAAATATATAGCCTTTTTAGAACACAACTAACTATATCTTAATAATTCGCCAAACATATTGACATATTTACATACATAATGATAATAGAATGTTTAAATATATATTTTGTAGGTATAAACCAGGGGTCGGCAATCTTTTGAGTCAGAAGAGTCAAAAATTAAAAAAAAAAACCCAAAGTTTTTAAAGAGCCACAATTTTTTTCTTGCCAACAATAAATAGCACTCACATAAATAATATTTACGTATGGAACTATATAAACAGCTTCACATCCAAAGAGCTCGCAGGTTGCCGACCCCTGGTATAGACTATAAATGGGTTGAAAACACATATAATAAGTTATTTTTTTTTGTGGCAATCTTATTTTTAGTGTGTAGTAGGGGAACAAAGCTATATAGATTTTTATAGTTTCATAGCATTAGAAAGAGTAGAATAGGAATAAAAGAAAATACCTATTTGTTTAATCAAATACCATATATATATACATATTAAATATTCTATTTGCATAAAAAAAAAGAAATTTGGTAAATCTTTGCTCATTTTTTTTTTGAGTCCACAAACGAAAATAAAGTTCTTTAGCCATATATATACATAAATAAGTTGTTATACCTTGAAAAAGGTGGGCGTTCAGCGAACTGATATATTAGTAAATAAATAAATTGATCCAATATATATGCCTATTTAATCAAAGAAATATATCTTTAGATATGGATTATATATCATACACACACACGATATATGTATATATGGTATCGTAAAGATAGAGGCTGCTTGGCCGGCATTCATAGTTATTCAAATTAAAGATATATGTGGTATGTATTGAAGTAAGAATATAGATTTTGATGCCATACAAATAGCTAATTCTCGGTTTAATACCCAACCGAGTGACAAAAATTATAGCTATTCGATTCAATCAGGAATTTTGATCATTGTAAAGATAGAGGTTGCCTGGTCGGCATTCATAGTTCTTCAAACTAAAGATACTTCGGCCAGCTGAATCATTATCAAATTACTGAAAACTTTTTATTTCAAGTTTAAATAATAGTAATTACGAAAATGCTATTACTGTAAACAGTCTGATGCACGCCCGAACATGCCAATAACAAAAGGTTTTCAATTATTTTGTATGAAACTTATTTAGAGATTGTACATAGAGTATTAGCCCGTTGAAGAGCAGTGTATTTGCTCGAAAACTTGCAAATTCAAAATTAAAATAAACTTTTTACCTGATTTTTACTTTTTTCAAATAATTTATGGCTAACTATTGTTCAAATAATTACGAATTTAATAGTAAACTTCATTTTATAGGACAAAATAAGTAATAATATTATTTAATACCATTTTGGTGTAAAACACAATCAATTTGTATTATAAAATTGAATATGGGACATTTTGGCCTTGAATTCTATTTGGATTTAAATGCAATCTGTAATTCCAATTCAGTTTTCCTACTAGAATTGTGTTTGGGACTGGAATATTTAGGACTTAAATTCAAGTTGGTCTTAAATCGAGATTGTACTATCTATGTTTTACATTTTATATATTTTATTCTGGTTGTGTTATTATCGATTATTTTATTCCTCTTTACATGTTTCATTTTTAGAATAATTGCCATTACTGTACGAGGTATTTTTTCAAAATTATGAATAACATATTGTTATCAGATGAGCAATGAATAAAATAATATAACGCATACATTTCTCAAACATATAGAATTTATAAAACTCATTTGCATATTATAAAGTTAGGTAAAATATAGTAAAGAAAATCATTCAAGTTCATAGAAATACAGTTAAACCTTCCTAAGGCAAAGACCTCCAAAGTAAAAATGGTAAATTTAGGGAAGTTGTAAAGAGAAGTTCAGTGAAATTAATTAATAATGTGCAGAAAAAAAAAGGGATTTTTTAGGGAGGAAGGTGGTGGCTTCAGAGAGGTTGCCTTAGGCAAGTTCAACTGTATAGGGAAAAACAAAGTATAACAAATACAAATTTTTATGAAAAAGGGGTTTTCTAATCAGTGCAGTGGGAATGTGGATATTCAGCCTGCTCATTAACACATCCTCGTACAAGAAAACCCTTCTAATACGGTCTCTTTCCAAAGGTGACCAATATTTGAGACCTTAATATCGAGGAAAAGCTTAATAACGAGGATAAAAGTTGGACAGCCATAAAGGCAAATAAACCTAGACCGTATTGGAATGGGTTTTACAGTATTTCTCTTTGTCAATCCATCTATAGTCATCGGTCAAAATAAGATCTACTTGGATATCTCAACATGCTGGGGTGTGGTAGGCCTATCTTCTAAGGCACTCTCCTTTCTTAGGTAAGTTGGCCGGGCTGTACTTTGATTGGTGGTACTGAAGTAAAACCCCAAAACTCCCTTCTTAGAAAAAACCCCAAGTCATGTGTTTTTATTATATTTACCTAAAACTTCAAAATTTATAATAGAAACTATAGCTATGTTACTTTTTTAAATAGTGCAGTGTAGACTTATAATCATTTTGGTTTTTTAAGTTTTCTCTTGTCCCAGTTTTAATCTTATTGTTTTATTCTATACCAGATAGGATGCATATACCTAACAGGGGTTTTAACATGTCAACATATTTTAAAGTCGGTATTTATCAAGCGCCTAGATTATGTTGTGTTTGTAGTACACTATTACAATTAACAACGCTGTATTTTATGCTAGTCTTTCTTTCTTCTTATGAGTCAAATAATATTTTTAGTATTTTTATTACTTGAGAACTTTTTTTTATTTAGTTTTCTTTAGTTTCTCTCTCAATCTGAAAGTTATTTTTATATATTTATAGAGCTTCTTCCACTTTTTAGATTTTTTAGTTCTTTATTACCTGTACGAATCGAGTTTCAAAATCCTCTTTAACAACTCGCCCCCTTTTTTTTTGGCTTAGTGAAATAAACTAAAACCCCAAATAATTAGATACAAGTTGAATATTTTGTCTAATTGAAAAACCTTTTTCTTAGAATTAATACTTAATGTATATGTAATTCTATTAATTAAAAAATAATTAAAAGAAATCCTTATTTGAATATAAGTATAAAAGAACAAGTCATCTTTAAAACATCAGATAGAATGTGTATGCAAGTATGGTATGCTATGCAAGTATATAATCGAATATATATATATTTGAAAAACTATATATTTAAGCAATGATATTATAAATATATATTTCATTTGGAAAATACAAACCTAAAATGAACTCATTAAATCTTTTAAGGTAAAAGAAAGCTCACAAGAAAAAGAAAAAAAAAACAATTTCAGAAAAGAAAAGGCATTGACGAAGCCCATCTAGTGAGCAATTAAGTAACAATCCCTGGTCAAATAATATTTATTATTATCTCACTGAGGCCAATGTCGGGGTAGAAAGAGGATTCGGCAACCCTGGTTATCTGTGATCTCTAAATGATATTTGTTGGCTTCAATTTTCTAATATTTTATAATCAGCAATGGCACATGGTGTACTTTTAATAAACCATGTATTTTTCTTATTTCCATAACATCTATGTTTATCTTAATTTTTCAATTTTTTTTTCGGGAAACAATGCGATGGTCTATCAATCAATATTTATATTCTATCCACATCTTATCTTGTAATTAATGGTATCTTGTAATAACTATAAGTACACCCTCTCCCATCTTCTCAGCAAATTTTATAGAAAACGATAAGGATTAAAATGTATTTTATATGTAACGGTATTTTAAAAACTTTTATTATAAATGGACATGTTTCTTATCTGTATATATTCTCAATTTTTACATCGTATTTACTGTACCGATTCCCCCCTAATTTTATAAAGCACACCATTTTAACTCATTATATTGTTTAAATGATGAGTTTGTTGTTTTCATTTTGATATATTTTATAAAGCGTTTTTCTAACTTTAAGAAATATTTGAATTAACTGATAGACTTTGTTGTGCCCTGTCCACGCCCTGATTCTATCTTTTTTTTTTTGCTAATCCTAAATTTTACGTAATACTCATAGTTTTTGTATAACTTGGAAGCAGTAAGAATTTTAAATAGAATATTTTCGTTATCAATATTAGTCCGACTCCAATTATCCGAAATTTCAATTATCAGAGTCCAATTATCCAAATTTTCAATTATCAGAGTCCAATTATCCGAAATTCCAATTATCAGAGTACAATTATCCGAAATTCCAATTATTAGAGTCCAATTATTCGAAATTTCAATTATCAGAGTCCAATTATCCGAAATTCAATTATCCAAACTACCATTTTTATCCAAAATTCAATTTTTCCGAAATTCCCATTATCCGAATTATCAATTATCTGAAATTCATATTATCTGAAACATAAACCTGAGAAATTCAATTATCTTAAATTCAGTTTTCTCTGAAACTATAAAAAATTCCAATTATCTGTAATTCCAAATAGCTGAAACTAATTCTCTGAAATGCAATTAATCTAAATTAAAATTACAGAAGATTTTTGATTTTTTTTAAAGAATGAGAGTCTAGTTTTAAAAATGCATTTCTTTCTATTTTCAAATTACATCATTCAATAACTTCAAATTAAGTGAGTTTGTAACACTTCTTGGCGCACAAAAAAATAGCGTTTTTTAAAAACGAAAAATAAGGTATGTGGCCATTGTAGTAGAGAAATAACTTATTTGGATAAATATTTGTATTTTAATAATTTCTGTATTTTTATTACATTTATTTTTCCTTATTTAGTATATTATGTACTGTACGCGGCATAAAAAAGTTTTCATTCTTTTACCATTTCTGTCCAATTATCTGAAAATATACCTCTTATACGAATCCCCGTGAGTCCTATAATGTTGGGGTAACTGATGTTGTGTGAGTTTTATATATCGTCAACACAAAGCATAGATACGGTAATTATAATGGCACATTGTATGTTGCACGGTGTCCCACTGCTCACACGTTTCTTCTTTAGAATCCGAATAAATAATATTTTTGAAAAATATATTTTTAGATATAGAAATAAAGTGTGTTTGTAACAAGGAGTGTCATGCCTATGATAGCAATCATTGCTAGTAAACATGGGAGCTGTCAGTATCAAATATAAGGTATTGCTACGTCCTGGGAAATTAAGGGAAAAAGAAAGGAGTGTGTGTGGAGGAAGGAAGGTTCGCCAGGATAAGGCACCACTCAGACGCGGCTGGCCTTCTTCAAGTCAAGGTTGTTGTTGCCGTTCCCCGGTAGCCAATGCTGGGAACGTGACAAGATAAGTTCTGCTGTCTTAAGATCCATCTCTCTCAGGATCTGGATCTTCTGAACCATCTCGCGGATCTCGTACCGCAGGATGGCCAGAAAGCACACTTTGAGGAAGGCTACGACGCAGAAGCCCACCACCGCCAAGGTCTCGGCGCGGTGCTGCATCCACCGGTGGAGGGCATCCAGGCATCCCCTGGCGAAACACGAGGCGTTCGCCCCTGGGGGCGATGGGGCGAGGCAGCAGCTAGGCGGTAGCCGCGTGCCGTTAAAGTCTAACGGTCCCAGAACCCCGCAGCATTGCGACTCCGATTGGAGGCGATCCCAGAGTTGGGCGAAGTCGGAATTCGATGAGGCGGCGACGGCGTAGTCACGGTCGAGACGCGCACGTAGCTCGGCCCGTAGTCCGCGTGACAGTCCGTGGAAGCGGGCGAGCCACACGGCTCCCAACACGACATCCCCGGCTAGCAGGATGAGAAGTAGCGTCCAGTAGGCGTGGAGGAGCCGCTCGCTCATCCGTAGCGCCGCCCAGCACCCTAGCGCCTGCACCAGCCCGCCCTGCAGGACGAGCGCGAGGCAGGCCCCGAGCAGCGAGGGTTCCCGCAGCCGTATCGCGGGCAGCAGCCCCGTGCGGTAGTCCAGCAGCGCGTGCCCCGCCACGGCCATGAAGAGCGACACCCCCGCTAGCAGCGCCACGTTACACGAGTAGATCCATAGCCGGTAGTACCTCATCGCGCGTCGGGCCAACATCGCTTCGGGCTGCGTTGGCCCGGCATCGGAGCCCGCGCCCGCACCTACACACACACCATCACTTTAGTCAAGACAACCATGCTCTATATAGTTTATTAATACAGAGAAATGGAAGAGTATCAGAAGGAAATGGTGTAATATCGTGAAACCTGGCACCAATATACACAAGCTATTACATAGACCAAATGATTAAAAGTTGAAAATAATTTAAATATAACCATTTTTAGACGATTTTCATCAAAAATTAAATCATTCTTTATACGCCACAAGAATTTGATTTGAGCCAAATTTATTTTTTTATTCAACTCTCCTATGGGGGTAACACTTTCTATGTCCACTAGCGTTTTTTCTATAATTTCATTCTCGACACAAACTCCCCCCATGAAAGATCGTATATAATCATAGATACGAGGTGTGTTCAAAAAGTATCGCGACTTTTGAATTTTCGCGGGTTACGTATATTCGAATTTCGAACTTTTTGTGGCTTTATGTTGGTACTCATGTCTCTCACTTATGCCGACAAGCTCGGCCGTTTTGAATGCTCACTTAATTGTTGACAGCTGCTTTGCTTGCAGGTGTTTTGGATCGTCTTCGATTTTTACCTATTAAAAAAAAAATGGATCAAAGAACTTGTATCAAAATTTGTGTGAAAAACGAAATTAAGTGCGCGGATGCATTCCGAATGTTGACTGTGGCATACGGAGAAGCTACCTTGGACCGAAGCAACGTTTATCGGTGGTACAAAATGTTCTCAGAAGGCCGAGAAGATGTGAACGACGAAGAGCGTGCCGGACGCCCGAGCACTTCAACAACAGACGAAAAAATTAATGAAGTGGAGAAAATGATTTTGGCCAATCGTCGAATCACCGTTAGAGAAGTTGCCGAGGACCTAAACATATCGATTGGCTCGTGCCATTCGATTTTTATCAATGATTTGGGCATGAGACGGGTCGCCGCGAAATTCGTACCAAAATTGCTCAATTGCGACCAAAAACAGCATCGCATGAACATTGCTAATGAGATGTTGGACTCTGTCCGCGACGACCCAAATTTGCTCCAGAGGGTCATAACTTGTGACGAAGCGTGGGTTTATGGTTATGACGTGGAAACCAAAGCTCAATCATCTCAATGGTAGCTGCCGCACGAACCAAGACTGACAAAAGCGCGCCAAGTTCGGTCGAATGTGAAAGTTTTGCTGACAGTTTTCTTCGATTGTAGGGGCGTGGTGCATCATGAGTTCTTGCCACAGGGTAGAACGGTCAATAAGGAATATTACCTGCAAGTTATGCGCAATTTGCGCGAAGTAATCCGGATTTGTGGAAGAACAAAAATTGGCTTTTGCACCACGATAACGCCCCTGCTCACACATCGTTGCTTGTGCGCGACTTTTTGGCCAAAAACCACACACTAATGATGCTGCAACTACCGTATTCCCCAGATCTGGCCCCCTGTGACTTTTTCTTGTTCCCTAAACTGAAGAGGCCCATGAAAGGACGACGTTACGCTACGCTTGACGATATAAAGACGGCATCGAAGGAGGAGCTAAAAAAGATTTTAAAAAATGATTTTTTGAAGTGCTTCGAAGATTGGAAAAACCGTTGGCACAAGTGTATAATATCTCATGGGGATTACTTTGAAGGGGACAAAATAGGTATTCATGAATAAATAAATAATTTTTGAAAAAACAAAAAAGTCGCGATACTTTTTGAACACACCACGTACTCCTGGTCTCTACTGGAAGGAGGCAGTCTTTCATTAGAGGTTATTGTCGCAGGTTGAGTAAGTTTTGATCTTATAACGGTCACTCATGGAAAAGGTGATACAGTGACGATATATAGAAACGATAAAAAGAGTCGACGCTGCTAGCCATATCAACATTCTGTAACCAAAGTAAAAGTGGTTAACTAACCCATCTCTAATAGCAATATTAGTTTGAGGACACACTCCGTTTTAATCCCATTCATCAAAATGAACAAATAATTGGGATTGAATTTTTCAAGAGGAAAAGATGTAAAAATCCAATCTCCCTCTTCCTTCCAAATTTAATCACAAACCCACTTTTTATTTTTAAAAATTTTCACTCTCCCTTTTATACCGAAATTAAAGTTTTAGATGAAGTTGGAGATCTTCCAATTTTCCCCATCGTTCTGAACTATATGTCCTATTCTTTAAGATCTTTATCACGGACATTCTTTTTATTATCTCCGTTTTTAATTTGTTGATAATTAACTTTGTAAAATTTACGGCCTCATTAACTATCTAAATGTATGTACAACGTGTCTCGTTGCATTTTAATTGAATTTCTATAAACGAATAATTTATTTCCATGTAGTAAAGTAAAGAGATCCCTAATTGTAAAATAAAAGAAATTTAATGGGATTATATTAATGAATTGTCATTCTTCTAAAGAGAGGATTTCTCCAAGATTTACAAATACTCTCCTTGTTCTCGAAACTTAGCTTTTATAATTTTAAGAAATTTAATTGGGGATTTTAATATAGTTTTTTTTTTATTATGGAAAACATTTGATCATGTTTCTGAAAAATAATTTTACGTATTCATTATCAAAGGATTGTGAATTTCGACAAATTACAAAAAAAAAGAACAATAACCTAAAACGCTACAGTTATTTTGATTGACTTGATTAAAGGAAGCTGTCGAGAAAGCCTTTCTTTCCCATAATTATCATTATATAAATAATTATTTTATGATGCATTAGCGCGCCATCTGTTATCAAAATTCGAAACTATTATAGACCAGGCCCTCCCATTAATTTTTCCATTGCAGTAAGGACAGTAGAAATTGTTTATTTTTAAAAAGAATCATACGCGTCTATAATAGTTTCATATTTTGATAAATTATTATAGCCGGATTCGCTTTGCTTTAAACAAATTTCAAATCTTTTTTATTCAAAATTTGATTTTTATTAGTGTTTTATTGAATTTATGTGTCCAAACAATTTAGGAATGTATAGAGTAAAAAAAAACCCGTTATAATAACCAGTGTATTATGGGAGTCTTGGCCAAAAATACACTCTAATTGGGATATATAGAGCTATATACGGTAAATTATAAAAGACAATTTAGGACTGGGAAAAGATATCGCAATAAGCGGGATGGCGTTGTAACGGAGTTTGAGTGTATTGTAAATCTTAGTTAAGTTCAACTAGAATTAAATGTATATACTCTCCACACACACACAAACATTTGTTTTATGTTTAGATTTTGTAAATGTAGCTCCTCAAACTCTATATGAAGATATAGTAAGGATGGGCAGATATGCAAAATGGGGGGAAATATAGATATAAGATTCACAGTTCATATACCATAGCATATATCATATGAAACCATATATTAATTAGATCTCCTGAGTGTATAACTATTTAAATCTTTCTTATTGAGTTTTCTCTGTAAATCAAATTGCGGTACGCATGACTTTCGTTGATGTTTTTCCTCATGGAGATTGCATAAAGGGGAATGAAGATAACATGAAGGCCGACCGACAATAGAATATTCTCATTAAATTCGTCTCAGGCAGTCAAAGAAACTGAAATAAGAAGCCTCGAGCAAGATCAGCGTATAAAATTATTGATTGGATTTTAATGAACTGCCTGTATCTCTCTGTGTGTACATTGGCCACATTAAAAATATAAAGAAAAATGACGAGAAATTTGTGCTGAGTCCATATGTAAATATGCCACAATCTCCATATATTCCATTTGTAGGGCGAAATACAAATTTTAAACATCTCTATACAAATTTCATATATTCATCATTTTCAAGATCGAATTCAACTTCTTGATCAAGAAGATATTGAACTATATTGGCATGGCCATGTTTAACAGCTTTGCATATCGGACGAGTACCCCAATTATTTTATTTATTAACATCTGAACCTGCTTCATATAACCTTTTTACCACTTCCAAATTGCCATTTACAACTGCAATCATTAAAGGTGTTTCACCACACTATACAAATTATGCTTATTATATAAATGATCAAGCATCATTTTAACACGGCTCTGTTGTCTAATAATTGGAAATTAAGAGTAGGATATCAAAGTCAATATAACTAAGCCAATATATAAAGAATTAAAGCTCATCAAGAAAATAGAGTAGAAAAAAAAACTGGAAAAATATTATTCGGTGAAAATAATTATTTTCAAAAATGATAGTTTACCAGCTGTAATAGGCCTCTAACGAAATCTAAAATCGAATTTAATCATTTTCAAGCTAGTATATGATGTCTGGAATTTAAAGAAAGACACAGAAAAAAGTTAAAAAAGATATATTTATAATTATTTCATAAGTTAAAAAATTTGAAATAAAAACAGGTTTGAAAAACTAGAAAATAGAACTCATTGAAGAATTTATTTATATTTGACCATTGACCTTCAGACGCTAACTACCATCCAGAACGACCAGATTTTACATAGCGATAGGAATGGTAGAGATTGTGCAAGTCCGCCATTTTGCCTGTTGCCATTTAAGAATTGGGCCAATTTATAATTCTGGCGAGGACCCAAAATATGAAATTTTACTCTGGGTGAGTCATTTAAACGGACCATTTGGCCCTATCCCAGTCTTACTGAACGGCAAGCGTCATTTTTTATCTTGCTAGTTATGGGGAGAATGGATGGAATTTATCTCTACTATTTATTTGGATGCTAAATTGTTTAGATATAGTATTTTTCAATAAACATCGAGCTATATATATGGCAGAAAATTTCAACCAATTATTGATAAATCTCTATAAGGACATTCAATTAACGTTAACTTCCATTTCACAAGAGAGCTTACAACATCACTATAGCTAGCCCGAACACCGAATGTTAGACAAGGTGAAGTTAAAATTACACTAAATATGTGTGTACATCTTTATATATTTGTATTAAAGAAAGATATACAATATATAGCATTGTCTGAGGATCTGTCCTTGATCAGGATTTCCTGGGATTTAAAACATACACTCATGGATAAAATTTAAGGAAGTTGTGCTTTTTAGACAGTCGGGATTCAGACAGTAACTCTGAAAGATATTTGATATAACCTTTATTGAAGACACACGAGATAACTAAATGTTGCATTAGCGCGCCATCTGTTATGAAAATTCGAAACTATTATTCTAATGCCCTTGCTACAATGGAAAATTAATTTTTCCATTGCAGTAAGGACAGTAGAAATTATTTAATTTTAAAAAAGAATCATAGGCGTCTATAATAGTTTCGAATTTTCATAACCAAATGTGAACAAAATTGCCTCCGTTTCCTTAAAACAACAACAACAGATAACCGGCGCTTTCAAAGACTTTCCACTTCCTTGCTTTTGCAGTTCGCACTCAAAGTTACTGGTAGATATCTATTTTGCTACGTTTGGGGGGGTATTTTATAGATAAATATACCTTACAAATAATGTCACATGACTATGTATAAATCATTTACCGGTTTCATAAAAGTCGTGAATGCCCCTTTTTACTCTCTCTCTTCTTTAACAAATTCATGAAAAATATTGTCGTTAAAATGTATTTATTAGTTCAAAATTATCTTTGAGAAAATGAGACACACACACATACAACAGATAGCGTTAAAAGTAAAAGGCGTGAATGCCCCTTTTTACTCTGCTTTAACAAATTTATGTCAAATATTGTGGCTAAAATGTATTTATTAGTTCAAAATAATCATTGAGAAAATGAGGCGTACATATATAGATAGCGTTACAAACTACAATGCGTGAATGCCCCCAATTGTGTCTCAATTTAGCATTACCCAAACGTACCATTTCACCACCCAAGAAGAAGATAAAAGAAGAACACGTGGCCTTATCCATCCATTCACGCGGATCATAATGGATAACTGATCCTTCCATCAATCATCCTTCGATAGACCAGAACTACCTTTTTTTTTAAACCCCCACTTGCCCGCAGAAATGGTCTCGGGAGAAAATGTGTCGGGTCAGCGGGAGACCTTTTCTTCCTCCATTTTTGGGAGGAGTGCGGCCTGTGGTTTCCTAGGAAATGTAATGGATCAAAGGGTTTAATTGTAGAAATGGGTGATTATATAGGGCTGGATTAGATTAGATGGTGAGGGTCGGTAGAAGGATGATCTAAACCATTGGTTTTTGACCGCTACGACCCCGGATCGAATCCCGCATTGGGAACTTTTTTCTAATAAAAAAAAAAAAAAAAAAAAAACTCCAATGACCCCCGATTCTTGTAAAAGTCCAACCCCACCAGCGAGTGCAAGTAACTAAACGGGGCTCTGGTACATTTGTAAGTGCAAAGTATAACTGATTTTCACGTGTGTAGAAATGTGGTGCACTTACTGTAAAAGCAGTCGCTAACTACCCACCACGATTATCATGGCCTGTACCACGTGTACTTGGGATAAAAAAAAAAAGATTAGATGGGGTGGAGAGGAGGTTGGGTTAGGTTAACGGAGATTGGATTAAGTTAGGTTAAAGGGTGAGAGAGGATGTTAGGCTAGGTTAGGGGGTTGAGATTTAGGTCAGGTTAGATCGGGTTATTATGAGATTTAGGTTAGAGGAGTGAAGAGATAGTTGGATTAGGTTAGAGAAGCTATCGAACATTAAGTGAGAGGGGTTCATAGAGATCTGGTTATGTCAGAAGGGTTGTGAGAGCTTTTTAAATTTACATTTCACTTTCAGAAAGGACAGTACAGAACTGGATAGAAACACTGTATAAAAATGCTAAATAGTTTCTATATACATTTTAAAATATTAAAAATAAAGAAGGCATCTCCTGACCACGAGCACATGTGCTTTTTAGATGGCAGAGCGCCATCTAGTAGAGCAAAAATAAACTAAACGTTTATTTAGCTTGCTCCGTGATATTTGGCCAACTCAATTTCTTGATAAATCAAGAAAAGCCATCCACGAACACGTTTCGCGCTGTTGGCGCTCGTCAGCGTGGAGAAGGCTGTAACCACTGCGACCAAAAAGATTTTTGGTCCCAATGGCTTCCCGAAAAATCAAGAAATTGGGTTGGCCAAATATCACGGAGCAAGCTAAATAAACGTTTAGTTTATTTTTGCTCCACTAGATGGCGCTCTGCCATCTAAAAAGCACATGTGCTCGTGGTCAGGAGATGCCTTCTTTATTTTTAATATCAACACCTGACCCACTTATCTTTTATTTTTTTCTATTATTTTTCCATTTTAAAATATGTAAATAAGATATAAATAATAGTTAAAAAATTATTTTGTCGTATACTTCTGTAGAAAGGTTTGTGATACCCGAAAGCTTGAGAGATCGTTTAAATAAAGGCTTATCCTACGAGGCCGTTTTTTATGATTGCTTACATTCCAGAGGTTTCTATCTTTAGAACTGATCAAAGTGAAGCTACGAGCGAAGATGTAGTGACCCTGGCGGGAGAGGTTAAAAACCTCCGACACAATCCCTATTGACCGCGGGATAAAACAAATGAGGCTGTGTGGACGTGACTATCATGACAAGTAGCGGACCCCCTAGAGTGGGACATATTCTTGTCTGGCGGGTTATTGATTATTCGATAGTTTAAAATTTGGCAAACTCCTTTAAAATTCTTCAAATTAAAAATACTTCGGCCAGTAAATATTTTTTATTGTCTCGACGTTTCGACAAAAATCTTTTGTCCTCGTCAGGAGCGAACAAAAACATTTGACAAAGCGTTAAAAAATATTCTAAGGCTGCAAGGGCGTTCTCACGCGATATTTCAAATTTTGTACAACATCTAATTTGAAGAAAATATGAATTCCGGCCAGGCAGCCTCTATCCTTCAAAATTGTATCTAATTTGGAAAAATAGTACAAATGTGACATTGTACTGGGATAAGGTGTATAAATTGAGAAAAAAAAAGATATCTCCTTATTATGCAAACCATCAGTTGCAAGACAAGGAGATGCCCCTTTTTATTTTTATCTAATTTGTTTCCTTTTTTTGTCACAAATATAATATTCATTGAACTGTAGAGCTTGTGGAAACTTTAGGAGATGTGAAGACTTGGACATTCTGCCGCCTTCAGATAACACGGACTCTCTAACTGGAGTACATATAGCTACAATAACGCAGGCTTTAGCTAGTATCACAAAGTGCGTACATATTGGTAGAAACCTAAGCAGATACAATAAAGAAGTAGTTCATATACTAGAAAGTACTAGAGATTTAGAATAGAAATTCAGGCTAGTAGAATAACCTGCTGGTACAAATTTGGGGAGTATTTAAAGTGTCTAGTACAAATTTTCTAAGACAAGAAAGTTCGAATGCACACACACATATAGCTTTATTAAGACCACAGGTCTGGAGTTCCTATACTCCAGGCAGCACAGAACTTAACAGCCTCCAGGTCCGACGCATGTCCAGTTGCCACACCGTGCATAGGTTAGCGTACTACTGAAAAGACGAGTGTGGAATCAGCCGCGTTCTAGTCTTCACTTTCCTCATCCAAATGGACCACGACATTCGGTGATTCTATTAATCTCCTCCGAAGAAATTTTGAATGTATACTTTATCTACGTATTACAAGAGAGTGACAATTTTGACAATTAAACAACTTTATTGACATCTCGTCAATCTTTACACTCAAAAGGAGTTATAAGGTAATAATAATGGTAGGAATGAATAGAGATATTTACAATCGACGTAGTCCTCTCCGAGGGCATGTCCGGATCAGGAGCTTAAAGCCGCCTTGAATCTAGACATATCCCTGCCATTTGGGGAGTTCATGTTCGGAACATGTTTGATGATAATGTCGAAGAATTTGTCGAGAAGAATCTTGTCTTCAGGCGTGAGTAGCCCGAGGAGGTGCTCTGTTTCTTCTTCGTAATAGACCGCGAGTATTACAAGAGAGTGGATGGCATTATACATGTTGCTAGGTATCACGCACCACCTCTATATAAGAAATTCAACTATTAACTTACGAATGTTCCTTTTACAAACAAAATTAACTTTCCCTGCCCTTACTTTTTCATAGCAGTAAGAACAGTAGAAAGTTTTATTTGTAAAAGAAACATTCGTGTTTCATAGTTATATTTAATATATACATATCTAAAGGTCAAATACTCTTCCAGTAAGATATGTCAAGTAAGAAGTTTCAGAAGATGAGTTTCTTTTAATTGTAAAACATTACAAGCTTTCGGGCAATGCCCTTCTACAGGTAAAATAAAAATAAAACAAAAATTAAAGGTAAATTAAGGCAACTAAGCAACTGAGTATTAAACAATGTAAATATATATCAGCTAACCATTTTTATTTTAATTTTTATTTTACCCGTAGAAGGGCATTGCCCGAAAGCTTGTAATGTTTTACAATTAAAAGAAACTCATCTTCTGAAACTTCTTACTTGACATATACATATCTAGTTAATACAGGAACATTCGCTATTACAAACTTCATCAGGCACAAGAAATTTCGAGTGAAAATATGCTACCACAAGAAAATAATACTAAAACATACCTCGAGAAGGTAGAGATAAAATAAATTAGATAGTACAAGAAAGTTCTATTATAAACTTGAAGTAGGCAAAAATCTAAGTACCAATTTGTTCATACCAGTAATCAGTATTGAAATGTGGCAAGATAGTACGTGTTCTAGTAGTTCAGGAATCACCAAATTGATCTAACACGAAGTTGTTTAATACAAGAAGATGGTCGTATTTTTTGCTTATCTCTAGCACACGTGGTATAGGCCATGATAATCATGGTGGGTAGAAGGCGACTGCTTTTACTGTAAGCGCAGCACATGTCTACACACGTGAAAAGCAGTTCGACTTTGCACTTACAAATAAATATGCCAGAGCCCCGTTTGGTTACTTGCACTCGCTGGTGGGGTTGGACTTTTGCAAGAATAGGGTGACATTGGAGCGTTTTTTTAGAAGATGGTAGTATGCTTGTGTTGTTGATCCAACTAACAAACCCAGATGTTTAGTTGAATGTTAAAAGACAAGGAGATCATTAATGAAGAAATCTTTTTTTATAGAAAATGAAAACATTTAGACACGAATGTTTCTTTCACACATATATCAAACTTCTACTGTCCTTACTGCGATGAAAAAAATATTGAAAGGGCTTGGCTCATCAGTAGTGAACCCTCCCAGCGGTTTCGTCAATTTTTAATCTACCAGACCGCCTCTTTAAAGCTATAATACTGTATTAGATCATTCTGCTTCTATATGCTACACTGAAAAGTGGAATCTCAGAAATGGTATTTAGGAAAACTATGGACATAAGCTTTTATAACAGTAGAATTACATATAATACAATCCTTTTATATTATTATTCTTTCTCACCCCGACTTTTCTATGCTCTCAGCGAATAAAAAAAGCGCATCTAAACACAAATCTCACACCACAAAAATAACAAACCGTCCTCGAACTTAACAAAACCTTCAACCCGTCACTATTCCCAATCCGCGTAGGTTTAAATTTTAATTAGAATAAAAGAAACCGTGAGGTATAAAAAAACTATCCCAAGCAATTAGTTATAAAAAAGAGGGAAATTTTAAAAAGAATTAATTAAAACCATTCAGATAGAGGACTAATTAGTTTACATTCTGGAGGGTAGATAAGGGTTTTCCAATTAGCAACTTTTTTTCCCTGACTTTTCAGACACCGGCTTTGTCTTCCTCAACTTCCAGACTTCCTGGTTGAAATGACAACATACCATTTCTTCATTCACTCAGATTTTCTTAAACTCCTCAAGATATATTTTTTTTAAATGTATAAGATGACTTTTGCCTACCAGAAAATTCGAATGTAAATCAGATGTAACTCTAGTATAGGATCCTGCTATCCTATAAGCCGTTTAACGTTATATAAAGGAAATAAATTTACAAATATTTGGAGAATATGGCCATAAAAATATACCGTGATTTGGTGAAAGATCGTTTTTACAAGTTTTTACTGTATCATTATATAGAAAAAAAAAAAAGAGTAGAAAACCAAAATATTTTTCTTCTATCTGCTTATGTTGTTGTTGATTTTTTTAATATATATGTTTATTCAATGCTCTTTTTCTTAATTGTTTATTTTCTTTTTGATAATTCTGTTACTACTCTACTACAATATTGTAAATAGTTTCATGCGCAATTATCCAGATCGTTTATAGCGTGTCTTGTTTGCAACTGGTAATAAATAAAATATTTTTATTTAAGACCCAATTAAGAAAAAGATTAAACACCAAATTTTTCATGTTGATATTTAAAATTTGTTTATTGTGTGTCCATTATAAAAATAGACCTATTCATCACAAATAAGTAAACCCATCGCCGTGCGACTTGATCTTTCTTGTCCTCTATCTTTAAAATAAACCATATAAAATAGTGTTTTTTTTTTTCAAAAAGAAATACAATTTCCGTGATATCTTTAAAGATAGATGTAATAAAGCTCTCTAAACGGATTGCGGTTTTGAAATTAGTGTCATTCACTATACTTGAGTCAACAAAAGCTATCTCAAAATTTTACACGTATAATGTTAATAGAACGGTAAGTTGGATGCATTCATCTAAATCTTGAGATTTCACTGATTTTCTTTTGGTACGCGATTGAATGAGCAATAACTTTGGATATATACAGAGAAAGCTACTTTTTTTATAAACATCCCTGGACACTTTTATTTTTCCGTTTATCATTACTCTTCACAATTCATCCTTTCATACCTCATCCCTAAGGATAGAAATAATCGTTATTTCTCCTTGAAGTAAATTTAGATTTTTCGTTGAAAAGAAACACATGCGGGATTATTTTCAAATATGCCGTTTTACAAACAGAATTCTACTAACATTATACACCATGTAGGTAGGAGAGCTTGGTTATCTCACCAGCTATGGACTTTCTTATGGTGTTCAATCATTTTATAATCATTATATAGCAGAATGGCATGACGGAATACCATGGACGAATACCAGTTCCGGTCAAACGATGCATTGCGCAATTAAGAATCTTATTATAAAATAAATAAAGCTTCCAGGGCTAAGTTTCTTGTTAAAATTTTTATTTTCAAGCTTTCGAACTTGTCAGTCCTTCAACAGGATTATCACGATAAAAAATAGATGATATATACTATTTTTATATACAAACTAATTTTTACATATTTAAATATTAATGATATTGAAAGGGGAGAAAATATATATTACATTCTTTGTGTGTTATAAACAAGTTTTGAAAATATACGTGCGTGGTGGATGATACGTGCTGGTTGAATGATATCTCGAGATCTCAAGTTAAGCCCAATAAATTTCTGAACTATTATGGTATATATAGAAGACTGCCTACATCTATGGGATAGTATTTGTCCATATTGTTTCGTATGTTTCTGATATTTCTATGCATCTGTTTATGTTTTTTTGCCGTTTGGTTATCATAGATTCTATTAATCAAGAATCTTGTTTACATTTTTTTATTGAAGACCATATAAAAACTATGAAATCAGAAAATCTCGTATGTGTATTGTGCAGGGATAATTTTGAGTCAGAACTAACTCACTTTACCTGCATCATCTGTATGAAGAAAGTAAATTACTTTTTAATAATACGAGTGCTAATCATTTATCACTCTATGTCCTGCTGTCAGAAACGGTGAAAAGTAGACACAATAGATTTATACAAATTTTGTGAGAAGGCGAGAAGGAGGAGATACATATAGGAAGGGGGGGGGGGGGGGGGGGGGGTTCATGTTAATACAACAACAACAACAACAGCTTTGTTAGGACATTTCCGTCCTGTAAGGACTCGCCATACATCATTTTCATGGAGAAAAGGAAAAAAAAAAAACATAAACAAAGGAAAGAAGGGAAAATGAAAAGGAAATCAAAGTATTCAACATAACTATACAAATTAATTATGGAAGGAAATTGTTCTGCAATTTTAGTTCTTAGAGATTACCTTGTTCTCTAACGCTTTTTATGAAAGTTAAACAATTCTATCGCTATATATTTTTTCTCGGACATTTTTCTGATTAGCTGAACATGTTAATACTGAATTGTATATAGTACTTGATTTATGTTCAATTAAAACCATTGCTATACTGGGAGAATCCTGTATGGGGCTTGATCCCTAATAAAGGTTTTTGTCTGTGTGCATATAGAATTAGAAACTCACTGGCTTAACGGTCACCGAGATGGTACATCGAGCTTAAGACAGCTTAAGAGCTGGCATCGCATCGTGTTTGGGATGTAATGCATACAATGGGCCACAACGTTCGATCGCGAATAAAATGATATTACTATATTACTATATAGAATTAGGATTTTCCTGTCCCCAGGAAAATGGGTATATGGGGTATCTTGGTATATCGGGTAGAGGTATTTTGAAAATCTTTATATCTATCAAAATGGAATGCTAGATCAACGATTTGTTATCTTCACCACCAAAACTACTCAATCAATTATTATTAAACTCCACACTTAAGTAATCAAAGATATAATTTAACGTATAATCGAATATAATAATTTTAATCGAAAACCATATTTCTATAGTTCTGCTTTCTGTCACTAAGGGGGCAGAACTAGTAGGGATAATACAGAAATTTGATTGGTTACTAGTGTTACGTTGTACAATATTATTTTGCACAATGCTCTTTTTATAAGTAAAAGTATTTAATCTATTAGGTGTCCTGAAATTCATCTGGATCAATACTCGGGCGAAGCCGAGAATCCAATCTAATAGCATTTTAATAAGAAAAAGACATCTCCTTATCGTGCAACTGAAAGTTGCTGATGGCTTGCGCCATCTATAATAATAATTTTTAATTTTAAATTTATTCCGATAGATGGCACAAGCCATCAGAAACTTTCAGTTGCACGATAAGATGTCTTTTTATTAATTTATGAACCTTATACCAGTACAATGTCACATTTTTACTTTTTTTTTCACATTTTAATAAGAGTTTAAAAAATCGACGTTTAGTTGATATTTATTCCGATAGATGGCTGGAGGTATATTTTAACATTCAATTACGCACCTGATCAAAAGCTATAATTTAAAACAACAACAAATAGGTTCAAGAATACCCCGTTGTGGAGAGACAGCTGTCCAAACATATCAACGTCTCATTAAAAAAAGAAGGGTGAATGAATACCAAGACTTCACAAAGACCTAATTTAGATATTTGAAAAGAGATACCTTAAAGAATTTGCCTTTAAATTACAAAAAAAAGATGACCCTTTTTCTTCTCAGATATTGTTTAAATCACTCTAAAATAACTTTGAACTTCCCCTTTTTTTTTCGACAACTTTCACCCAGAGAATTGCTATTTTGAAAAGAAAAAAATCCTTTTCTTTCTTTTTCCCTTCTTCTCGCGTTCCCTTTCTCTTTTCCACCAACAAAGAAAGGTCTCGTTTATTTGCTGAGACGAAAAATATTAACGAAAATAAATAGATAATGGTGAAGAAATCTGGTTTTCAGCAAGTATTGCAATAATTTTCTTTTTATTTTTCTCTCTTTCTCCTTGTTAATATATGACTATACGGCCTAAAATTATTGTAAAAATGTATAGACAAAGGTATACATGTATGACAGCGCAAGTGTCCCTAAGGGGACATAATGCTTTAAATAGAAATAAATAAATAAATCGTAATAATTAAGATCCATAGTTTCTTCAAATAAAAGACACTTCGGCCAGTGAATCTTTTTATTGTCTCGACGTTTCTTTTGTGAGTTAAATATTTGTTTTTTTGACTCGTGCTTTAGATGTTGTACAAAATTTCAAATACCGTGTGAAAACGCCCTTGCAGCCTTAGAATAATTTCTAACGCTTTGCCAAATGTTTTAATTTTTGTTCGCTCCTGAACGAGGACAAAATATTTTTGTCGAAACGTCGAGACAATAAAAAAGATTTACTGGCCGAAGTATCTTTTATTTGAAGAACTATGAATGCCGGCCACAGGCAGCCTTTATCTTTACGATAAGATCCATAGAAAGATCCATGTTTGTTGAAAATAAGTTAGTTTATAATGATGTATTCAGCGTGTACTCTTTTTTTAAAAACATACGGTAAAGTAGGTTGATCATTCCCACAGTCAATTTCGGGGTTTTTAAAGAGTCGATGATGTCTCGTCACTTGTGCTGATACATTAGCAGGCCATCTGTTAGAAGAAATCTGAATTATTTTTGACACGTATGTTTCTTTTTAAAATAACTCAATTTTATACTGCCCCTTACTGAAATAATAAAATAATGAGAGGGCCCGGATCATCAGTGGTGAACCCTTCCAGCGGTTTCTCCAGTTTAATCTACCATTAAACTAGCGAAACTGCTGGAAGTATTCACCACTGATGAGCGAGGCCCTCCCATTATTTTATTATTGCAGTAAGGGCAGTAGAAAGAAAACATACGCGTCAAAAATAATTCAAATTACATATATTTTAATACAACAATAAAGAAGCGAACTCCTTTTTTTTAAAGAGAAAAATCATTATGCATTTACGCATTAAAAACAACTTGACTTCTTTCCCTAAATTCACACACAAAAAAAGCAATTTAACCAAGATATTCTCACTTCTTTTATTATTATCTCTCTCTTTTTTGAATTCCTCGTTTTATATGAAACAAAAACATAGAAGAGATTTTTTATATACGATGTTTTTCTGTTGTGAATTTTAAAAGAAAATAAAGTTGTGTTTTTTTAAAGATTTGTTTAGGAGATAGAGGAGTGGACAGATAGAACAATTGTGACGAGCTTGGTTGGTGTGGAAAATGAGAAAAGCGAGGTGTTCTTAATGTGTTCCCAGGGAGACCTCGTTAAAAAACACAATTAGGGGAGTAAAGTGGGAGTAAGATTACAATATTTGAAGTCATTTATGGGGTAGGAGAGACTTTTTATATTCATAACTTCATTAGTTTTTTTTTGTTACTTAAACACGGATGTAAAGGTCATTGTAATTCAAGGTAAGTAGGCATTTATAACGGATTAAATTGTGTGTATACTACTTGCTACTAGATTTAAAACTGCCTGCACTACACTAACGAGACCTAACAGTCTGGAACGCGTTATTAAATACATAAAAGTCTATATATAAAGTAGTTATTCTTCCCGATAAATGTTTTTCTTCTATAGTTGTAGGGAGATCATTGTTGTCTTATAATTATAGATACAAGGTGCGTTCATTAATTTCCAGGACTGGTTAAAAAATAAAATGAATAAAAAGCTAAAGAAAAAAAAAATTAAACAGAGTTAAATATTGGACATTCGACCACACCTGACTGAAAGCACGAGTCTCGTGGCGCACGCGCCGATCTAAAAATAGAACAAAACAACTTCCTTGTAAGGTTCGCATTTCTAATTTTAAAATGGCCATTTTCGAAGAGCAGAGAATCTGCATTAAGTTTTGTTTTAAATTGGAAAAAAAAAGTGCTACTGAGACGTATGAATTGATTAAAGGAGCTTTTGGCGATGCAGCTTTATCCCGTTCGAAAACTTTTGAATGGTTTTCACGCTTCCTAAAAGGTCGGGAAAAGGTAAACGATGATCAGCATACTGGGTGTCCAAGATCATTACGTTGCGAGTAAAACAAGCTCAAAATAAAGGAATTAATTAAATATAACAGAAGAATTTCTATTAAAGACTTATCTTCAGAGACTGGAATATCTGTAGGACTGTGTCATCAAATAGTAACAAAAGATTTGGACATGATCCGGACGTCTTCAAAATTTGTTCCCCGGATTCTAACAGAGGAACAAAAGGAAGTTAGAATAGATGTTTGCAAAAACATGGTTGAAATGACTCGGACCGATCCAGAATGGATGCAAAAAATCATTACCGGGGATGAGACATGGGTCGTATGACCCGGAAACCAAACGTCAATCCAGCCAATGGATTGAAAGAGGGGAACCGAAACCCAAAAAGGCAAGATTTACAAAATCCAAAGTCAAGACATTGCTTGTTACATTTTTTTTATATTAATGGTTTGGTTCACCATGAATTTATTCCTTTCGGACGTACAATTAATCAAGAGGTTTATTTGGGGATAATGAGGCGCTTAAGGGAGGCAGTGCGCCTTAAAAGACCTGAAAGATGGCAAAACAATGACTGGATACTTCACGTCGATAATGTGCGGCCGCACACAGCCCATGTTGTTTTGCATTTCTTGGCCAAGCATTCAACCATACAGATCCCTCATCCACCCTATTCCCCCGACTTAGCCCAAATGACTTTTTCCTCTATCCTAAATTGAAAATGAAGTTAAAAGGAAGGAAATTTGACAACGTTGATATGATACAAGCTGAATCGAAGGCAACCTTGAGGAACCTCTCAAAAAGTGATTTCATCTCCTGCTTCGACAGTTGGAAAAAAAGATGGAACAGGTGTATTGAGGCAGGAGGAGCATATTTTGAAAAATATTAAATTAGTTTTTTTTTATTTGTTTTATTTTTTAAAAGATACAGAGCAGTCCTGGAATTAATGAACACACCTTGTATGTTGATGAAAACTTAGGTTTTCTTGTAGATTGTGTTTAAAGAGATAATTTATTTGTAGCAACTATAAAGTGTTGATGAATAATGTTGCATACATGTGTGTTTATAGTGTGTTGAACTCTGCTAGAGTTCTGGCACAGTAGTGACACTCCATTTGTTAATGTGTCAACTTCAATGATTAGCTCATCCAATGGCTGCAACAACGCCTGAATCCATTAAACAAGAGTTTTAAAACCAAATTGCCAGGTTTTTTTAGAGTGGCGGTGTTCACAGATGGCAAGTTTCCAAACCTTGATTTGCCGCGCTCGTTAATTCCGGACAGCTCATCGACTGCTAGGCAATTAATAAAGTTCCCCTCAGTTTCTTTGTAGGACTTGAGGACTCCATAATCCCTCACAGACAACGCCGAGTTTTTATGCTATCACTTGTCTTAATATTGATAAGAGAGAGAATGAAGTTCGGGATACCTAAAATATGGTAAAAAAGATTCCATATCTTAATTACACATTTCCATGATGTATATTAATGGAACTGTTTTGAAAATAGAGCAATCCATAAATAGATCTCTTATTAAAAAGGCAATTATTGGATCAAAATATCATTTATTTTACCAATATTTCAGTTGGCTGAACGCCAACCTTTATCAAGGTATTATAACATATTAATGTGAGTCAACAACAAACTCAGCGCCACATAACGTCAATAGAATTAAGTTAAAAAATATATTTTTGCCTATATTCAATGGGGAAAAATTAATTCTGTTGACGTTATGTGGCACTGAGTTTGTTGTTGACACACATTAATATGTTATAATACCTTGATAAAGGTTGGCGTTCAGCCAACTGAAATATTGGTAAATAAATTATATTTTGATCCAATATATGCCTTTTTAATTAATGAAACTGTTTTAGTAGCTTTACTTCGTTTTACAACAATTTTATTTTATAACTGGCTGATTTCTTTACTGCTAACGAACATTGCTCAGTGTTTTCATATATAAAGTTATGTGAAAAAAACAATAAAAATATAAAAAGGTCAGGTGTTGATATTAAAAATAAAAAAGGCATATCCTGACCAGGATCACATGAGCATTTCTAAATGGCACCATTTCTTGATTTCTCAGGAAGCCTCTGGGACCAAACTTTGGTCGTAGAGGTACTGCCTGTACCACGCTGACGAAGGCCAACAGCCCGAAACGCGTTTTTGGTTGACTTTTCTTGATTTATCAAGAAATTGGGTTGGCCAAATATAACGGAATAAACGTTTAGTTTATTTTTGTTCTACTAGATGGCACTCTGCCATCTAGAAATGCTCATGTGAGCCTGGTCAGGATATGCCTTTTTTTTATTTTTAATATAAAGTTATTTTTGGAAAATTGGTCAGTCCATAATTAAATATTTATATTTAAATGATATATAATTAAATAATTTTTTCTATTAGCCCTAGTACAGGTGGTACAGGCCATAATAATGATGGTGGGTAGAAGTTGATGCCTGCTTTTACTCTAAGTGCACCACTTATCTACACGTGAGAAGCAGTTTGACTTTTGCAATTACTAATAAGCCAGAGCTCCGTTTAGATAAAAAATGAATTCATTTACCAATATTTAGGTTGATATATTGGCAAACAATGTTTTTGACATAATACATTACCTCTTTCTAACTTTAAAGCGTAAATTTACGCAGTTACAGAAACTTGTATGTCCACAGTTTCTCTAAATACTCGCTATATAAGCTGATACAATAGTAGAGCGGTCTGGTAAATTAAACTGGCGAAACCGCTTGTACTGATGAGCCAGGCCTTCCCTATATATTTTCTCATCACAAGGGAAATGTAGTAAATTAAAAGAGGCGTTTATAAACGATTTATTTTTATAAAAATGACTATATTGAATTTTTAGAATTTGATTAGATATAAAAGTCCTTTTTCACAGTTTGTAAAGTCGAGAAAGAGGGTGAACATCCATAATACAAACGTTATATTTCGTCATAACAAATTAATTTTAATGATGATTGTAATATACTTATGCAAAGTACAAACCATGCTAATTGTGGTGGTTAGATGTTTGAAAGTGTTGTAAATACATCACAAATACATTACAGCGGTATGGTAGATTAAACTGGCGAAACCGCTGGAAGGGTTCACCACTGATGAGTCAGGTCCTCCCATTATATAGTTTAAAATTTCTTATATATATGCGCGGACCCGCTATTTTCCCGTTCTTACATACTCGCAAGGTGGCAGTTCCACTAACTTCAGCCGTTTTCATAACGCATACTTTTAATTAGAAAAGGTTAATTGAGTACTTCAAATGAGTTTAGCATTTCTGTTTAGATATCCTCGAATTTCCCCGCCGTATTTGCGGAGGACTAATATATAAAACGTGTAGAAAAATCTGCTATTGTATTCCAGCAAGCATAAATTGATACATTTAGCAATAACAGACGCAATTAGAAAAAAATATACAAGTCAATATGGTAGGGAGTTTTCCAGTAATTTGCTCCTCTAATAAGCAAGTAGCGGGGCGTAGACAAGTAATTAATATGTCCACCATGGGAAAAATCTTTGATGGATCATGTCTGGCGCCACTTCTAGCGTTGGTAAACCTCCATGTTGTACTGGGGAAATACCAACTACTAAGAGAGTCGGTGGAAGGATGGTCTAAACCGTTGGTTTTCGACCGCTACGACCCAGGATCGAATCCCACATTAGGCAACTTTTTTTTTCTAATAAAAAAATGCTTCATTGCACCCCCCCCCCCCCCCCGATTCTTGAAAATATCCAACCCCACCAGCGAGTGCAAGTAACCAAACAGGTATCTGACACTTGTAAGTGCAAAAATCGAACTGCTTTTCACATTATTGTAGAAATGAGTGAAGATAGGGCTGGGTTAGATTAGATGGTGAGGGTCAGTGGAAGGATGTCTAAACCGTTGGTTTTCGATCGCTACGACCCGGGATCGAATCCCGTATACATATACTATATTTCAACGATATTCCCGTTTCTGATTATAATATTAGCATCTCTTTTTGAAGAATAGATTCTCTATATGCATTATTTCATAATGATGTAAATTTCTTATTTGCAATTCTCTTTACCATAGTTATGTAAATATCATAGATGTATATATTCTTGTCTGCCATGTGTACCATGTTTGTATCGCCGCGTTTGCTTTATACTGCCTGTCGAAGGGTTTTCACCCGAAAGCTTGCGTTTATTTAAAATTGTTTAAGAAACTGGTCTTCTTTTATTTTGTTGATTATAATATACCTTGCTAAGAAGAATCTCTTATTTCTTACTTTTTTTCTAATAAAAAAAAAATGCTCCAATGTGGCCCCAGATTCTTGAAAATATCCAACCCCACCAGCGAGTACAAGTAACCAAACAGGTCTCAGACACATTTGTAAGTGCAAAAGTCAAACTGCTTTCTACAGATGTAGATATGTGGTGCACTTACAATAAAAGCAGTCGCTAACTACCCACCATGATTATCATGGCCTGTAACAGGTGTATTTGCGATAAATAAAAAAAAAAAACGAACTACTTATTTACACATTGGATTATATTTTATATACATAAAGATAGTTGGGAAGTTGTTTTACTAATAAAAAAATAAAATCGGGATAATATATGGTTTCATATCTAGGTGACGCGCTAATTTCTTATGTTGATATACAAACAGACTTTAACATTTCATTGTTTAAATCTAAATATCAATGCTATAATTTTATATATTTAGACTTTTTTCCGAGAATAGTTATTTTTAAAGATTAAAAGTACACCTCTCTCCCGTCAAATAAGATATGAAAAATCTCTGTGCCATCTAAAATCCGTCTTTGCAATCATATAGATGAACTTTCTAAATTTACCAAAGCCTGGTTTAAAGTATGTGGTGCATTTCATTTCTTAAATACAATATTACATATTAAAAATAAAAAAGGCATATCCTGACCAGGAGCTCGGGTTTTCGATAAAGGTCACTATGTATCAAATATCTTTCAGAGTTGTTGTCTGAATCCCGATATACATGTTAAAAGGTACAACTTCCTTAAGTTTTGTCCATGAGTGTATTTCAATTGTCAATCTTGGAGATATCTCTAATAATAATAATATTACATATATATATATTACAATATAAAGTTGCAAGAAGGTGATATTCATATACCAATATATATATCCCGATCGTTCAACTGAAAGTTGCTGATGGTTTGGGCCATCTATCGGAATAAATATCAACTAATCGTTTATTATTTAATTTTCTGAAATGAAAAAAAAAAAAAGAAGATTATTTTTATTTATTTCGATAAATGGCGCAAACAATCAATAAGTTCCACTTGCATGATCGGGAGAGGAATTTTTCTTAATTTTTCCATCTGATCTGGTGCATCTCCCCCTCCCCCTTTTTATAATTACTGGTATACACTCGTGGAAAAAACTGAAAGAAGTGGAAAGTCTTTGATGTTGCTGGTCGACTGTTTTTTTTAAGGAGAAAAAGACAATTTTTTCACACTTTGGTTATCTCGTGTGTCTTCAATAAAGGTCACTGTTATAGACGCGTATGATTATTTTAAAAATGAAACAATATCTACTGCCCTTACTGCAATGGAAAAATTAATGAGAGGGCATGGCTCATCAGTGGTGAACCCTCCCAGCAGTTTCGCCAGTTTAAGTTTAGTTTGGGAGGAATCACCACTGATAAGCCAGGCCCTCCCATTAATTTTTCCATTGTAGTCAGAGCAGTATATATTGTTTCATTTTTAAAAGAATCATACGCGTCTATAATAGTTTCGAATTTTCATAACAGATGGCGCGCTAATGCATCATAATATAAAGGTCACTGTAATATCTTTCAGAGTTATTGTCTGAATCCCGATATACACGCTAAAAGGTACAATTTCCTTAAGTTTTGTCCATGAGTGTATACACACTTGGTTATCTCGTGTGTCTTTAATAAAGGTCACAGTGTATCAAATATCTTTCAGAGTTATTGTCTGAATCCCAATATACATGCTAAAAGGTACAACTTCCTTAAGTTTTGTGCATGAGTGTATATACACTTGGTTATCTCGTGTGTCTTTAATAAAGGTCACAGTGTATCAAATATCTTTCAGAGTTATTGTCTGAATCCCAATATACATGCTAAAAGGTACAACTTCCTTAAGTTTTGTGCATGAGTGTATATACACTTGGTTATCTCGTGTGTCTTTAATAAAGGTCACAGTGTATCAAATATCTTTCAGAGTTGTTGACTGAATCCCGATATACACGCTAAAAGGTACAACTTCCTTAAGTTTTGTCCATGAGTGTATACACACTTGGTTATCTCGTGTGTCTTCAATAAAGGTCACTGTAATATTTTTCAGAGTTATTGTCTGAATCCCGATCCGATATACATGCTAAAAGGTACAACTTCCTTAAGTTTTGTCCATGAGTGTATACACACCTGGTTATCTCGTATGTCTCCAATAAAGGTTACTGTAATATCTTTCAGAGTTATTGTCTGAATCCCGATATACATGCTAAAAGGTACAACTTCCTTAAGTTTTGTCTCTCCATGAGTGTATAACAATTGTCAATCTAGGAGATATCTCTATTAAGAAGAATGTAGCTCCACCCAGTGTTAGAATACAAAACGGAGAAACTACCTTTCTTCTCTCCCGTTTCAATGACCCCTGTCACACTTTTATAGGAAAGTTCCCCCGATAGAAAACTTTAAAAAGACAGAAAAAATAGATTGGAAGGTTACCGTCTTTTAAAACTTTTTCTTGGCTTTAAACTCGTGTGTGGTCTTTTTACACCAAATAATGTTATCTTTTTAATTATTAGAAAAAGTACACATAAAATTAAGACATGATTATCATAATGGGTAGGGAAGAATTTGCGGCTCCTTGTATTATCAAAGTTGCACTCATCTACGGAGAATATGGTGCAGTTTGAATGAACAACACTCGTCTCTGGTACACGCGACGGAGAAATTGGAAGAGATCTATATCGGAATACTAAGACTGATTTGAAATTGAAATTTTCAGAATAAATATAGCTGTAGTCATTATTAGACTACTGAAGTTTGAAGGAAATTTGATATATGGACATTCAATGACTGGGGTACAATATATTGAAGTGGTCTCACGCATGTGTCTTGCTGGTTAACTCCGATGTCACCAGATGGCGCTGGGATATAGCCAATGACCGCTCTCCAATATCATATATAGAATATAAGAAAAATGTGATATACACAGATGGACAAAACTTAAGGAAGTTGTACCTTTTAGCATGTATATCGGGATTTAGTCAATAACTCTTAAAGGATATTTGATACACAGTGATCTTTATTGAAAACGCACGAGATTACCAAGTGTGAACAACATTACCCCTGACATCAAAGATTTCCCACTTACTTAAGTTTTTTTTCACAAGTGTAATATCATAAAAAGATCATATATTGAGGCCTATTATATTATAGTAAGTATAGAGTATAGTTAACTAGTGAGGCATTTCCAGTGACAGAGAATTCTTCCCCAGGCAGTAAGGGAGGGGTGTCTTCATAAATTCCAGTCACTGCTAGGATCAAGTAGAATTTATGACTGCACGTCGATGGCCAAGTAAAATAAATCGATAAAAGTTGAGAAAGCCAGCAAGTAGAGAAAGACATTGAATACTTATAGATTGCCATAAATACAATCATCTAGTTCACGTGTGAAAGATCTCATTAAGAGAGTAAAACGTTGAGAAACTCGGCAAGCGATGGATGAAGAGCGGCAGTAGCGACTCGCCCTTTAATAAATAATTAAAAAAAGAGGAGACTCCACCCTTTCTCGCCAATTATAACGTTGGGGAAATTAAAAGCTCCCGCCCATACAACGGAAGAATTAACTCTTTCTAGCATCATCATTACTGGAATAGATAGACGAACGTGTAGGACTGGCGCATTGCGGCTACTTGCCTGCAGCTATCCTAACCTTAATCAACTTTGTCCCAACGCCTTGAGTTTATCTTCTTGTAAAAATTCGAAACTATTATAGACGCGTGTGATTATTTTGAAATTTAAACAATTTCTACTGCCCTTACTGCAATGGAAAAAATTATGGGAGGCTCATCAGTGGTGAACTCTCCCAGCGGTTTCGTCAGTTTAATCTATCATATCGCTGTTATATTGCATTTTCGAGGTTCCTTTTATAGTGATACTGATGCTAGACTCTTGGAATGGGTATTTTAGATGAACTATGGACATAAGCTTTGAGGACAGCAGAATTACATACAATTATAAACATATAACTTATTGTAACACACACAGTTTAGATATCATCCATTTTTTCTTTCGTAGATGCACCGAATGCTCTACTGATCAATGCATTCAACACACATATCATTAATATGGCCAGGTTGCCTGGCCGGCATTCATAGTTCTTAGAATTAAGAGACACTTCGGTCAGTATTGTTTTTTTTATTCTCTCGAAGTTTTTCGACAAAAATCTTTTGTCCCCGTCAGGACATTTTTTTCTCGACATAAGGATATAATGAGGATAGAGGTTGCCTGGCCGGCATTTATAGTCTTCAGAATCAGAATTCAGAATTAGAAAAAATAAGAGACACTTTGGTCAGTAATTGTTTTTTTTTTATTCTCTCGAAGTTTCGATAAAAATCTTTTGTCCTTGCAGGAAAAAAAATTAAAGCATTTTGTAAGGCGTTAAAAATACCGTTTTTAATTTTTTTTTTCATGACGAGAACAAAATATTTTTGTTGAAACGTCGAGAAAAAAACAAACAAAACAAAACATTTACTAGCCGAAGTGTCTCTTAATTATCTTAAAACTACGAATGCCGGCCGCCTGGCCTCTTATCTTCAAGATATCCTTATGCCGAGAAAACATTTTCCTGACGAGAACAAAATATTTTTGTCAAAACGAGGAGAAAATAAAAAATAAACACATAAGGATAGTTGAATATA
Source organism: Cordylochernes scorpioides (assembly GCA_030710605.1). NCBI lineage: Eukaryota > Metazoa > Arthropoda > Arachnida > Pseudoscorpiones > Chernetidae > Cordylochernes > Cordylochernes scorpioides. Next base: position 55,268,371 of record CP092877.1, read on the forward strand.
ATTCAGAGTTTTTAGGATGGTTTTTTTTTTCTATTAGAAAACAAAAATTTTACAATTCCTACTGCAATAAGAGAATATATTGAGATGTCTGGCTATATAATCAGTGGTAAACCCATCATTATATAGTTTCGGCATTGTAATCTACCGTTATAACTCTATTGTAGTTGACCCTTATATATGAAAGGTAGTTTCAGAATTCACATGATGGAAGTATTTGATATGTTAGGAGCTCAATCTTGGGGAACCGTAGATACATTAAGACAAGACCTCTTTTACGTAGTGTCAATAGATAGCTTGCGCTAATGTATTTATTCTCTCTCCTATAGAGTAGAATATATTATTGTTAGCGTAATGTATGATACATTTTAATCTTTAGGAAACTGATAATCTATATTATGTTGATTGTAGATATTGCCAGAAATTTCTTTCTTTTATACACAGTTCTCTGTTCTCGTTAAGATTTAAGAGCTTCATTTGTCTTTAGATTGTTTAAATTCTTAACATTCTTTTCTCTTCTTTCTTTTAATAATAATAAATGAAAAATTTTAATGTAAATATTTGATGTCAATGTTTTTTTTTTTAAATTTTCATCTCTTTCTCCTTGTTAATATCATATGGCTATTCTTTACGGACTAAAATTATTGTAAATATATACATAGACAAATGTAGAGACATGCATGTATGACAGCGCAAGTGTCCCTAGAAGGACATAGCGCTTTGAATTGAAATAAATAAATAAATGTTACATTTTAATGGTATTAATTATTTAATTTCGATATAATTGGAATGTTGTATGAGATGGTTATAAAATGTTACATTACCCAAACAAGAATCACTTCGACTCTACTAAGAGAAAGTCACATTAAAATAATTAGAAAGAAAGATATAATTTGTAAAATATGCCAAACTGAAATCATAGAAGAAATGACCCACTACATATCTGAATGCACTATTGTTAACGAGGAACGGAATAAGATCTTAAAGAACATTATCCAAGTCTACGTGAACCCAGTTCAGCTAATCAGAATAATGTCTGAGAAAAAATAAATAGCGATAGAATTGTTTAACTATCATAAAGTGTTAGAGAACAAGGTAATCTCTAAGAACTAAAATTACAGAACAATTTCCTTCCATAGTTAATTTGTATAGTTATGTTGAATACTTTGATTTCCTTTTCATTTTCCCTTCTCTCCTTTGTTTATGTTTCTTTTTTCCTTTTCTCCATGAAAATGATGTATGGAGAGTCCTTACAGGACGGAAATGTCCTAATAAAGCTGTTGTTGTTGTATGAGAAGGTAAAAATCTCCCATTAAAATGATATCGGCCTCAATGAGGCTTTAATTTCTCCTCGTAGAAAGAGATACAGTAAACATGTGTGGAGCGCAGGTCCTATATAGAACTATGGTATGTCACACCGTAGAAACTGTACTCGAACCTGTGTTAGAAGACTGTGGTATATCTATCCAGCCATTGGAGATACTCACTGTACCTCTTCTCAGACAGGGCTTTCTCTATTCAGAAATGTATACTACTCGTATTTAGCACGAATGTTTCTCCTTCAAATAAAACCATTTTCTACTTCCATTTAAAAAAAATTATTATCATCAAATCAGACGCGATATCCCAACAAGGGATGCTTGCGTCAAGAAACAACACTAAATTCAGAGAACTATTTTATATATGCAAACGTCATTTGTATAGAACTAAAGAAGTATAAAAACAACCACACAATCTGCAAACAAATCCTAACCACAACTCTTGATTTAAAAATAAACGTTCTTCCATGATTTATTTTATTAAATTCCAACACTATGTGTTTTAAAACAAACAACTCACTTTAAAGCGCCATCTATCAATCAAAATTGAAACTATTACCGCTCATTTTTCTTTCCTAATTGAAACCTATCAATGTCACACCACATGTTAGTTAAGAAAATCCTCTCTATATTTTTTAATAAAGTAAGCTAATCCCGTTTGATGTACACACTGAAGAACAAACCTATATTAAACTCCCCAGAATTGGAAGAACATGTAATTTAAAGAGTTACTTTCAGTGTAAATGACTCCACGGGGAAATTACTGGTCAAAAATACGTATTTAAGATGGCGCTCGTAAAAATAATATTTCGAATAACTTTTTATATTTATGTTGGAGAACATTATATAGAGTCTACAGTCTCCTAGCACACATGCGACAAATATTTTCAAGACTAATTAAACCTAACAATGTGTCCGATAAAATGAAATCGAGCTATTCTCTTACGCTGATAAAATTCGCCATTACAGTATAAAGAGATCAAGTATCAGATCTCTATAATACAGATTAAAAAGCTTTTGTAACAACACACTGCCTCAGTGAATAAGTTTCTTGCTTTATTTAAATGATCTCTCAAGCTTTCGGGTATCGCAAACCTTTCTACAGGAAGTGTGTTGTTACAATTTATATTTCAGAGGATTCTATCTTCAGATTTAAAAAACCTCTAAGACCATTATAAAAGATAATTCCAACCATAAAAAATGTTATAAAAAGCGTGCAAATATAGAATAACAAAAGTGAAAACAATTTTAGTGTCATTGAAAAAGTGAGAAAGAAATTCTGAGAAGCGAACTTACGATCTTATATTTAATTTCAATGCAACCACTGATCTAAAAAGGTATGGCACGCTGATTGGCTGACCAAGGTCACGTGATAGTAGAAAGCCAATCGGCGGGTGAAAAAACGGACATCATGAACAAAAACAAGGCGTATATTATAGTTGATTCTGTGACATGTTATGAATAATGCCTTTCCGTCTTCTGAAATGAGAATACAACTTGAAAAAAAAAAAAAATTGAAAACCTTATATGAATAAAGAGAGTTGAAACTTTATTTAATAATTAGAAGATGCAATCTGAAACCAAGATTCTGACCACAGAAGCCAAAGGATGTTTTTTGAAAATAATAACGGATCTCAGCGTGTTATTTGAAAATAATAACGGATCTCAGCGTGTTATTTGAAAATCATAAACGATTTTCAGAATTATAAAAAGAGCAGAGTTAGTCTATATAAATAAACATTCGTACAGTTAACATATTTTAATGGAACTATATTATATATGTGAATATATATAAACATTAGAAAAATTTGGAGGGTCACACATACATACGGAGGGATATAATTATCTTTGAATGAAATCTAATGATGGAAATATGCTGTTTTTCATTAATCGCATAAAAAATGTAGATTTAAACGAAGATGAACCTTTTTCCTTTTTCTAAAAATTTAATCCTTTTTATAAAAGAGAAAACACACGAACTTTAATTGGGAATATCGATCTTGATGGAAATTTTCTTAAATAAATTTGGCATGGCTGGGCTACGATTAATCGGTTATTAAAAATCTTTGATTTTTCAAATTTACAAATAAATTACTCTTTGATATATATATATATATATAATTTTTTTTCTATAATATCTATAATTCTATAGATCTTTAAGGGTATTTATATCTAAATCAACAACATAAGTAGAGATATATTGTTTTTTATTTTATTTTATTCACAGAGTGATAAAAACATATAAAATCAATAAAAATCATTTCAAAAGACAAATGTTTTCTATATAAATTTTTAATCAGTTATAAAAAATCTATGATTTCTGAAATTTACAAATAAATTACTCTTTGATATATATATATAGAAGAATTTTTCAATAATATATTTTTTTAGATCTTTAAGAGTGCATTTATATCTAGATCAATATAAGTTTTTTAGTTTATTCACAGAGTGATAAAAATATATAAAATCAATAAAAATCATTTTGAAAGACAAATGTTCTCTATTTCAATTTTTGATTTTCAACTAGTTTCCTATCAAATTCCGTTGGGAAATTTAAGAGAGTTGGTCGCCTTTATTTATCTCACTGGAAATATCTTTATATTACATCCCCCCCCCAAATATATTAGTTTTAAATATACCTCTCTCTCCACACACGAATATTTTTGAATTTTAAACATTTTGTTCGAATCATACAAAAGTTAAAGATCTAGATTCTTTTTATATGGCTCTCTCTTTAAAATAAAATACTGAAAACCTATATGTGATAAACTGTGATTGAGGTCATTGATGCCACAATTCAAAATGGTAATTTTGGATCCGCTTTAAAATCCCTTACGACTAATTATAGAAATATCTGTTTATTTACATGAAAAGTAGCATTATGACAGAAGAAAATATATTCTTAAAGCTGCACATATTAATTGATAATTAACACTATATATAATATGTATGTAGTTTATCCTAAAACAGTAATATAGGGTGTTTAAAAATTGAATATATTCTGCTTGATGACTCTATCAACGAAAGACAATCGTTACAACCCATGCGCGAAGTCATTTTGTTTTTTTTATTGCATTCATACAAGGCAGAAAACCCAGCAAACTTCAGAACCGTTTTCTTAACGACTTTTTCATTATTTTTGATTATGATTTTGTTTGAAATATAGTTGAATGGAGATTTAAAACAAGGTTAGCATTTCGGTTTAGATATTCCTGAATTTTTCTCCGTCGCACTGGCTGATGTTCTTGTGTGTAAAAATGTTTATAGCTGAGATATTGTTATATATTAGTAAAGTTATATAAGTACTGGAATCCCTTCAATAAAGTACGATAAAATTCAAGAATCAAGGGACGAGTTTCTTTTATATGACGATTTATTACAAAACGCTCAAGCTTTCGGGCCGGCCGGCCCTTCTACAGGAGAAATGTGAAAACATATGGAACATTGAACAGTATATAGGGATGAGACTATTTGCATATTTAAAAACTATAGAGACTTTGCATATCTATGAAACGTTGAGATGAATAATTAGCATACCAGGAAATTATGGAAAGGCGCAATTAACATGCATGATAATAGCTATTGAATGTAGTAGAGTTAGGAATATTTTCTAATGTCTATGAGGGAGGAGAGGGGGATACGCACAGATGGAGGATACAAGGCTATGGGAACAGGGATTGGTAGGATTCAGGGAGGTCGATGTGTCTATTGATGGCATGGAAGCCCTGGGAAACGAGAGCTTCCAAGGTGAGGCGCTGCTGCTTGTTGTATATGCGGCTCACAGATGGATTGGCCAGATCGAAAGAGTGGTTGGAGGTCCGGATGTGTTGATATATAGCTGATTTCTCATCTTGTCTGGAGATGTTTTTGCTGTGCTCCTCGAGTCTTGTCCCTACGCTCCTGCCTGTCTCACCAACGTAGACAACGTCGCAGTCAGCGCAGGGGATAGAGTAGACACAGCCAGACAAGAGAGATGGGTTATATGGGCTATTGCTTTTTGTGTCTGGGTTCCTAATGAGGGAGCTGACGTTAGGGGAGTTGGAGTAAAGGGTCCTGACTCCAAATTTGCTTAGGGCTCGGGCTATGGAGGAGCTAGTGGGGGAATATGGGAGGACACATATGGATTTATATATTGGGTTGGAAGGGGTGTGGTTGGGGTTGTGGAAGTGGCGTAATATGAAAGACTTCGGGTATTGGAATTTAATGAGATTGGCTATGACTCTATTGGTCTCCATGGTTTTGAAATCAGAGGTGGAACAGTGGGTGTGAACTCGTTTAGATAGGGTTTTGACGGTGTTGATTTTGTGACTTAGGGGGCAGAAGGAGTTGAAGTGAATATAATTGGGTCTAAACGAATTTTTGTAATGTACTGTGGAGTGGGGGGTATCTGGTTGGGGTAAAGTTATTTGTTATATTCTTAAATAATTAAATATTAATAAACAGAGTAATATTATCACTGTTATACAGTGGTCTGGTGGATTAAATTGGCGAAACCGCTGGGAGGGTTCACCACTGATGAGCAAAGCCCTCTCAATATTTTTTCGTCGCAGTAAGGAGAGTAGAAGTTTGTTTTATGTTTAAAAGAAAAATTCGTGCTTTAATGATTCCATTTATTATATATAGAAGGCACGTTATATCGTCTTATAACTGTTATACAGTATTCGACTTATTATCCTTATATACTTGTATGTAAACAATATAGCTTAAAGAAAAGACTACTTAGGATATAAAATAATTAAATGTAAACATTTGAATCAGAATCAACTGGTATATAATTCCTTTCTCTTCACATAAAAGACATAACAGATATCCCCGTGGAAAAAGACTCCGCTAAAGATGGTTCGAGTGTTTTCCATCCTGACAGGATCAGTAAGTAAGGAACGAATGACAATGTAGATATGCAACTATGTCGCCATCCACAAAGGTGAGCGAGCGAGGACGTGTGACAATAATGAGGACGGGGTGACGAGGTAGGAGACATTCCAGAATCTCCATGGCAACGGAGGATATTAAAATATGGAGGACATTCCGCTCCACAGACATAATTAGTCGATGTCCTTCTACCCACCATTCTCAACCTACTTGGATCATCTCAGTCGTATTCTTTGTCTACACGCTGCTTTGTTGTTGTTCTTCTTGGTACTTCAACAATGATAGCTTTATATATCCTTTTTATTGTATTATGTGGGAAGAGTAAAGTTTAAAAGAAAGGTAGAAGGAAATCGAGATAGCGTAGCTAAACAATCTCAACAGGAAAGATGTGCCGTCACACTATGCACATGGACAGATCTTCGGGTTTGGCCTTCATCACTTTGACATCGCCATTTTCCGACAAATCAAGAATCTACAAGTTCTTCATGACTATTTAAATTATCCGTGATCTGATTGCTTGGACTCTTTATCGTTGAAAGAGCTTCCTTGATTGAACATACTTATATATTTTCACTTTCTTTATTATTTTTATTATATATTTTTCTTCTTATCAAAGTGTCAAGCCGGTACTGTAATTTCGAATCGTATTTATTTTTTCTCTCCTGACTCTTGTGTGGTAAATACAATGTTTTCGATCTAATCACACTATGCACATGGATTGATGGAAAATCTTTAAGCCATGTATTGTTGCATATTCCAACTCCTAGGTAGTTGGTGTTATGGAGAACCTGGGTTATCTATATAGGTATCTTAGCCTAAGTACATATTGGACTTCATTATGCGATAGCAGGAGTTTGAGACTTCACGTACACCTCATGTCTATATACGTACGTAGGAACAGTTTGACCTCTCTATGACATGCCAGAATTTGGTTACTCACATTCACTGATGGAATTAAAAAGTGAAAGAATCTGAATGCTATATTGTGTGACGCAATTTATTATTTTAAAATGAGAAAAACTATCTCAATACAGATTTCAATCTCGGATCCATGTTTTCAAGAAAGTATTGTTGCGCTATCATCCATACATGACACTCTTATCCACTTTTTAAGTAAAATTAATAGTAAATATGCAAACATACCATAAATGCATCGTAATTTGACTATTCGAAACATATAATCAAATTTACTCAATACTTTAATAACTTTCTTTTAAACGACACCGTGCTCTGTCAGGAGCCAAATACAGAAATAGCCGTTAAACACTAAAAGATAATATGAAAATATAATAATAATTTTATTCGGATGAAGGTTTTACAATAATAATGACATTTTAAAACCCAATAAGCACCCACACAATCTTTATTTAAGACACCAGTCTTAAACAGATTCTTCTCTCTCATTGCCGGCTTGCAATGATATCTCCACCTAGATCAATCACCATTATGTAGTGGAGGAGAAAACGTTGACCCAATAAGCACACACAACCTTTATTAAGACACCAGTCTTAAACAGATTTTCATCTCTCATTGCTGGCTTGCAATGATATCTTCACGATGATCAATAACCATCATGTACTGTTGGATAAAACGTAGGCCCAATAAGTTATTATTTTAATAATTGATATACCGTAAAAAATCTATGCTATATTCATTTTCCTCTATAAGTTACATACAGTGATAACCTTAGTTCTACTGCATGTAGTACCAAGCCATTACAAGTTAAGAGTTTTCCCTCCAATACAAAGTTAAGAAAGATTTAAGATATTTCATCTAAGAAAGAGATGAAAGTTTAAAGTTATTTTTTATTTTTTTACATTAAGATCATTAAAGGAATCCTTCAATGTCATTCAATTTGTTGATGTATTAAGTTTTTCAATAGATCAAAGCAAAGCAATACATTTATATCGTTTTGTTTACAGTTGACATTTATCAGAGCGTTGTTTCCTTTGATATGTTAATACAGTACAACAATATATGTAAATAACATTATATCTATATGTTTATATATGTACATTCCATCATTTTCTATTATATTAGACTCTATTTAATTAGATTATTGTAATTAAAATAAAAAAGGCATATTTTGACCACGTTCACATGAACCTTTTAGAGTGCAGAGTGTCATCTGAAAGTTCATGTAAACGTTGTCAGGATATCCCTTTTTTGGTTGTAATACCAACACTTGACATTTTAATTATTTTTCACATATATTTGTATTAAAAATAAAGAAGGCATCTCCTGACCACGAGCACATGTGCTTTATTTTTAATATCAACACCTGACCCACTTATCTTTTATTTTTTTCTATTGTTTTTTCATATTTGTATTAATGAAAAAAGGCATATTCTTATCGTGCAACTAAAAATTGCTGATGGCTGGCGCCATCTGTCGGAATAAATTAATTTATCTACCTTATCTCAGTACAATTTCACATTTGTACTATTTTTTTCACATGTTGGTATGTGTGGAATTTTCTTTCAAATACTAAAGGTGATCAGTAAAAAATGAATTTGCCCTTACAAAATCCTGTATACTAAATTGTTAATAAATATTTGTCTGTTATGTTCTCTAAAACTCTCTTAGCGCCACTGGCGGTAGTCCGTAGAATTACTTCTGTAAACAAGAAGATTGTTTTCTCTAATAATTTTAATAAAACAATCGACACGTGTTCTATAAATATAGAATTTTTATTAGAAAAATTAAAATAAATTTCAAATACAAAACATTAATTTAAATAAATAACGTGTATGGGGTGAAAAAGACTTGAAAATATTCAAGATAAATTGATAACGGTGTACACTCATGGATAAAACTTAAGGAAGTGGAAATATATTTGATGTTGCCGGTTGACTGTTTCTTTTTAATGAGACAGACAATTTTAGCTCACAATTAGTTATCTAATGTGTCTTCAATAAAGGTCACTGTAATATCTTTCAGAGTTATTGTCTGAATCCCGATATATATGCTAAAAGGTTCAACTTCCTTAAGTTTTGTTCATGAGTGTATATATTGTTAAAACTTGGTTATCTCGTGTATCTTCAATAAAGGTCACAGTAATATCTTTCAGAGTTATTGACTGAATCCTGATATACATGCTAAAAGGTACAACTTCCTTAAGTTTTGTTCACGAGTGTATATATCATCGTATTTATGCGTCGTATGTGTGACGGGCTCTAGTGAGGATTGGTAGGGATGGGGGCGACGTGGTATACATTGTCGGTTTCCGTCATCCAAGTTCCAGGATCGAATCCCGATTGAGCAACTTTTACACACTGTCGGACAATGGAATTTAAGCACCGAGAAGGAAGCATAATACAAAACGTCAAACTATGCAAATAAAAAGGATAAAGTCAAATATTCATATAAAAAGGGCGTACCTGAATCTGTTAGAGGAAAAAACAAACAATATTTCCTTTCACATATCCAGGTATGCCCTTTTTTATATAAATATATTCAATAAATCGCCTTTTAACTCAAAGTCAAATATGTAAATATATATGTATATAAAGAGACAAAGGTCGCCTCTCCCGTCAAGATAGACGTCAAAACTAGACGCCATCTATTGACCGTCGCCGCAACTAGCGGCCTCGGGTCGGTGACAAAGCCACAACACCAGCTTTGGCAAACTGAAAAGCGTCCACCTAGAGATCATGGATTTTTCACCGACCCAAGGCCGCTAGTTACGGCGACGGTCAATAGATGGCGTCTAGTTTTGACGTCTATTTTGACGGGAGAGGCGATCTTTGTCTCTTTATATCAATAAATTCCCGGCAAAATTTCCATCTATATATGTATATGTAAATTATAACAGTTTAGCGCAAATGCGCAATACGGAACACTGGGGAAAGCGGAACAAGTTAGCTGTTCTGGTTATTTTAGAGGACATATATCAGATGATGCATCAAAACAAACAGAACCTAATCATGATAAAAAAAAAAGAACGGTGTAACAAAACGCAAGGTTTACAGAAAACAATTCAACCTTTTTCCCCCAATAAAATGCTCTCCTATTTTGTCTCTCCCTCAATGAAAATACAGTTAAACCTGTCTATAGCACTCTCTCTTGGGACTCACCAAAATAGAGTGCTATAGGCAGGTCACTTTTAATGTAAATATCGTATCGTACTACGTATTTAAAATCGAGCGCTATGGAGAGGAAGGCGCTATTTAGAGGGGGCGCTATAGACATGTTTAATGTATATTTAAAGGGTATTGCACATCAATGGTGAACCCTCCCAGCGGTTTTGTCAGTTTAATCTCCACCATACAGTTCTTCTATTGTATTGGGTTCTTCTTATCTGTCACTTTAAAGTATTGGTTCTCTACGTGGACGGTGCTGTTCCTTCCAGTGGGCGCTGAAATATTTAAGGAAGCGTTCAGGCAGTTGAGGGGTTGGTGACTCTTTATAAACATACTGACGCCATTTTGAGTGTTCTCCATATGATGAGCGATTCAATCATATTCTAGACAAGAATATATAAAATTGGATTCTAAATCCTTTGTCACATGTGAACCCACATAGCAGAGTTCCTCTTATCATATTTTTAAAGCATTAATATCTCAAAAAATAAAGAGAATTAAAATCAGAAATAATATAGCACGAATTCTGGTTTCAGAAATCAATATTATATCCTGAATTATAAGAAGTATAAGTAATTGCTCGAAGCATCTTATATATTTATAATTATTTGTATTTCTACTGTCCTTATGCTTATGTCCATAGTTCATTTAAAATACATTTTACAAAACGTCAGCTGAGTATCGGTATAAAACCAAAACAGTCCAATGCAATATTACAACAGTATGGTAGATTAAAATTGCGACATGCTGGGAGGGTTCACCACTGATGAACCAGGCCCTACAATTAATGTATCATTGCAGTTAGGGCAGTAGGAAATTGTTTTATTTTAAAAAGAATCATACGCTTCAAAAAATAGTTTAAATTTCTTTATTATAATAAGTGGTGCGGAAATTTTTAATTGCATATCCATCATTATTTGGTTGAGTGTGGGTTTAGTGTTTTAATAAATTTACTGTCTAAGGAAAGGAATAGATTATATAGAACACAGAGACTTTAAATGAAAGTTGAACCCGATATTTAACAAACATTTACACCGGGCTTATCCTTGACATGAAGTTGTTAGTTTTTTTTTACTTGTCCCAGGTCTGGACTTCAAGTCTAGACCAGAACCCTGAAGGCCTCTTTATCGCCTCGATGACCACAGCTGGGTCGGTGTAGATGTCTGTTCGGCAATGCCCGATGTGATGTGTTCTGGGCTCGCTGGAGAATCCTGACATTTGGTGCAATTCGGAAAGGTTTTGGATCCACTTGTGAAAATCATTGGACGTAGATGGCCTGTTCTAAGACGGGAAAGCATGGTGAAGTCTGATCTGTTAAGTTGTGAGTTGGTTTTCAGGAGGGGAGAGTTTACTTTGTTAATATTCGACATAAATAATTTTAAATACATTTTATGGCGTTTTAGTTTTCAAATGGGGGTGGTGTCTTGTCCATGAAGCAGATCAGATAGGTCCATGCACCCTGATCACAATACCGGCCAACTAAGGTGGTAGTGGTGTCTTGTCCATGGAGCATATTAGATCGGTCCATGCACCCTGATCACAATACCGGCCAACAAAGGTGCCTTGTTCGTATGGATGTCCTCTTCCGGATTGATGTCTGCCATATAGAGGGGGCAGATATAATTCCATAATTATCAAATACAAATTTTTACTAAGGTAATACCATCTTTTACCTAACTACACCAAGTTTTCATATTGTGGCGAAGAAAACATTTATATTTAAAATATTATTTAATTTAATTAATCGAGCATTTAACTTTATTAACATCCTATAACGCGATATCCCAAACTCAGAGATATTTGCGTCAATACATTTCTAACCTCATAACAAATTGGCTATATACAAGGAGAAAGGAGAAAAAAGACAAACATACAAAAGCAATTCTCTCAAAATTTCCTTCCCTCTCTTTCCCAGTTCAAAAGATAGTTGTATATATATCTACAAAATTGATTAAAATTTTATATGTTCTTTTCTCATCTACGAATTCATATAGCTGCCCGATGTCACCAAATTTTCTTTCCCTATAATCCCGAAAAATTGGACATTCCAGAAGTAAATGTTTCAAGTCTTGAATTTCTCCTCCGCAGAAGGATTTCGGTTCCTTCATCGAGTCGATCAAGAATTGAGGCATTTAATTAACCCAGCATCTTCACCAGTTGTAGCTTAGAAATGAAGTCTTGTAATATCTTAAGATGTGACAGTATTTATTGATGACGTCAGCAAGACTAGCCGACAATTAGTAACAAACCTAAATAACTATATAGAGCTAGAGAGATAGATATTTATGACCCAGGTTCCTGGAGCTCAGAAACAGCTAGAGGATATTGAACAATCAAGCTATGGAACATAAATGATGATTCCAGAAATACAGAGTAATAATATCCTGAAGATAGAGGCTGCCTGGCCGGCATTCATATTTCTGTGAAAAATAAACACTTCGGCCAGTTAGAGTTTTTTATTTTCTCAACGTTTCGACCAAAATCTTTTGTCTTCGTCAGTAGAAATAAATAAAAATAAAGCATTTGGCAAGGAGTTAAAAATCGTTCAATTGAACAATATAGTGTCTATTTGTGTGTCTATTTTTTCAGAATAATAATATATTTAGTATTTTCATTGAATAATTAAATTAAATAATATATATAAATATATAACTTATATTTCTACGCCATATAATTAAACTATTGTATGAAACTGCGCACCTAATGTTACACAATAAAGGCTACGTTTAATCAAAATCGACAAAATATGTTTCAGAAGGAAACACTAATTCGTTAATAATTTACCTGGAATGAATAGTGATACATCTTTTGTTCATATAGGAAATATCAAACTGATTAAACACGAAACAAATGCGTTAACGGTATAATGGAAGAAAAGTATTTCTTGCGATGTGGGCGGTGGCTCGAAAGAATTTGGGAATCTATTATTGATATATAACAATCCTTGGTAAAATACACTCAAGGACAAAACTCAAGGAAGTTGTACAGTGACCTTTATTGCAGAGACACGAGATAACCAAAGAGTGAACAATATATACACTCATGGACAAAACTTAAGGAAGTTGTACCTTTTATTCATGTATATCGGGATTCAGACAATAACTCTGAAAGATATTACAGTGACCTTTATTGCAGACACACGAGATAATTAAGTGTGAACAAAATTAACTTTGTCTCCTTAAAAAAAAATAAAAAATAAAAACACAGACGACTGGCAAATCAAAGACTTTCTACTTAAGTTTTGTCCATGAGTGTTTGTAGAAGAGGATACAACGAACATAAGGTTTAGGAATAAATACGTATATCGCACCAAGAAGATCCGTAAATAAATCATAAATAAGGTGACAATTAAAATAAACAGTTACAATATTCTCCAGTCTTCAATTTGTGACAAAGAAGGTTGTTGTGCTGGGAGCGTAGAGAATTATTTAACTCCACGGACTCATAAATAAATCTTCCATCCAACTTATCCGAAGATAAGATTGAAGATTTATTGTGTCTCTATCTTCCTCCGCTGTGTGGACATTTGTCTGCCACGTTTATCCGGCCTCTGGTGGACTCACTTGGCGCTAGTCGCTCCAAGGCTCCAACGCGTATTCATGCAAACATTTGATCGAGATGAATTCAACTTAAATTTGTATTTGTTGCATTTTTTTTTGTTCCGCCTACGTATCCTCAATATTTGACATCTACGGATTGTTTTAATTGAAGATTTATTCAAAGTACTAACATAGAGTTTTATTAAGAACAAAGGAAATTGAAACTAAATAGACAATTAATCAAGGCGACAAAGAAAAACTATTTATACTGACGCACAAAACAATAGAAAGTTGTACTTTTTGCATGTATATTGGGATTCAGACAATAACTCTGAAAGATATTACAGTGACCTTTATTGAAGACACATGAGATAACTAAGTGTGATCAAAATTGCCTGACTCTTTGAAGAAAAAAAAAAAAAAAACGACTGGCGACATCAAATACTTTACACTTCTTTAAATTTTGTTGATGAGTATATAATAAATGTCGCTTGAAACACTGGCTGTTGGTTGGTCAATACTGTCATCAACTCCAATTTTGGTAAATTCGGAAATTTCACCTGAAGACAATGGTTCTTCCCAATCTAGATTTGCATATGTTTTACCAGGAGGTGTTAGAAGACCAATTCACATATTGGCCAATTAACCATAACAATAGACATGGACATGAGTTTACTAAATCTCACGGGGATATTACTTCTGAAAGCTTCTAAATTTAACAAAGCAATGTTCTCATTGGTGTAGTCAAATATATAATTTTATCACAAAACATATGGAGATGGGAAATATATTAAACTAGCCGAGTGACCCGGGCAACGCCCCGGGTTTACCCGAAGGACCCGCAGGTGAGAAACTATAGAAGAAAAATTTTAACAAATCAGAAAATGAAATTGCAAACAACAGAACTACACTACTTTAAGGACATGAGAGCACATGCACTGTATCACCATACGTGTACCATTTTCAAAGACCCTGCTTAGGATTAAAACTTCTCAGAAGCATAACAATAGTACCAACCTAGAGGTTAACTGGTGTGGATGCATTCCTCTGGGAGTGAGACTATTGAGAAATTCAGTAGGGAGTTATTTTGCTTCTCCGCATTCTAACACTCCAACTGTTAACACTGTGGAAACACTGACTCATGTTTGGTAAGCAATTTCAGGGAAGAAACTATAGACATTGGATTAAATAAATTATTAATTAAATTGCATTAAATAAAAATTATTAGATTTAAATAAATATTATTAGAGTGAAAAAAAAAAAGAAAGAAATTAACAAATTAGAAAATAAAATTTCGAAAAATACAACTATATTGCAGATAAGATAAGAGGACCTTATTAAAAATACATAAACAAACTGTAATTCGACACTCGATAATTCGACACTTTCGATAATTCGACACTTTCGATAATTCGACCATTTTAAAAATCAAATTTACAAGGTTGATTGTTGTTTAAATACAACTTTGCTTTTGCATGCATAAACACAGGCTCTTGTAGCAAGAACCCAAATATTATTTATAGTCATAGCAAAAGCAAACTTTAGTGAAAACTGATGCCTCTTCAGAATGAATGGAAGACTGAAATCTGAAGGAGCAGAATATATGGGTCATTTATACTTTCACCAATGCCTTTAGGATCTTTGCGATGGAACGCGTATGGTGTTTCAGCGCATGTGCTCTCATGTCCTTGAAGCACATATACTGACAGTGCCCAAAGTTGAACACACTGTATAGTGTCTGAAATATCTTTGGCCCCTTCGGATACCAACCTTCGCTTCATTCTAGAGAGGCGTTAGTTTTCATGTCATATCTGTAATATAGTTTTGTTGTTTGCAATTTTCTTTTTTTTTTTCCTTTCAAATATGTATCCACTCTGAAATATAGTTTGTAAATTTTTATTCCAATTTATTTTCTTATATATATATGTATTTTTTGTTCATTTCCAAAATATTTATTTATACTTTCACCAATGCCTTTAGGATCTTTGCGATGGAACACGTATGGTGTTTCAGCGCATGTGCTCTCATGTCCTTGAAGCACATATACTGACAGTGCCCAAAGTTGAACACACTGTATAGTGTCTGAAATATCTTTGGCCCCTTCGGATACCAACCTTCGCTTCATTCTAGAGAGGCGTTAGTTTTCACTAAGGTTGGCTTTTGCTATGACTATAAATAAGGCTCAAGGCCAAACCTTGGCTACAAGAGCCTGTGTTTACGCACGGACAACTTTATATGTAGCTTTTTCAAGTGTGCGAACATTGGATAGCATACATGTAAAGATGACCCATATCTTCTGCTCTTTCAGATTTCAGTCTTCCATTCATTCTGAAGAGGCATCAGTTTTCACTAAAGTTGGCTTTTGCTATGACTATAAATAATATTTGGGTTCTTGCTACAAGAGCCTGTGTTTATGCATGCAAAATCAAAGTTGTATTTAAACAACAATCAACCTTGTAAATTTGATTTTTAAAATGGTCGAATTATCGAAAGTGTCGAATTATCGAAAGTGTCGAATTATCGATAGTGTCGAATTACAGTTTGTTTATTTATTTTTTAATAAGGTCCTCTTATCTTATCTGCAATATAGTTGTATTTTTCGAAATTTTATTTTCTAATTTGTTAATTTTTTCTTTTTTTTTTCACTCGAATAATATTTATTTAAATCTAATAATTTTTATTTAATGCAATTTAATTAATAATTTATTTAATCCAATGTCTATAGTTTCTTCCCTGAAATTGCTTACCAAACATGAGTCAGTGTTTCCACAGTGTTAACAGTTGGAGTGTTAGAATGCGGAGAAGCAAAATAACTCCCTACTGAATTTCTCAATAGTCTTACTCCCAGAGGAATGCATCCACACCAGTTAACCTCTAGGTTGGTACTATTGTTATGCTTCTGAGAAGTTTTAATACTAAGCAGGGTCTTTGAAAATGGTACACGTATGGTGATACAGTGCATGTGCTCTCATGTCCTTAAAGGACATTGTTTGCAATTTCATTTTCTGATTTGTTAAAATTTTTCTTCTATAGTTTCTCACCTGCGGGTCCTTCGGGTAAACCCGGGACGTTGCCCGGGTCACTCGGCTAGTTAACAACATATTAGACTGCAGAGCGCAAAAATGTAGAAAACTGTATGTATATAATTGTATGCAAATAATTGTATGTATAGATCAATGAGTAAAATAATTTTTTTTTTGCTTATCCCTAGTACACGTGGTACAGGCCTTGATAATCATGGTGGGTAGAGTAGGCGACTGTTTTTACTGTAAGTACACCACATGTCTAAACATGTGAAAAGCAGTTCGACTTTGCATGTACAAGTGTGCCAGAGCCCCGTTTGATTACTTGCGCTTGCTGGTGGGGTTGGACTTTTGCAAGAATCAGAAGCCATTGGAGCTTTTTTTTTTTATTTTTTCAGAAAAAAGTGCCCAATGCGGGAATCGAACCCGGGTCGTAGCGGTCGAAAACCAACGGCTTAGACCATCCTTCCACCAACCCCCAGTAAAATAAGTAAATAAAAAGAAGACCAAAAATAAGTGATAATAGTTTATTGAATAACAAATAAAAAAAATCTTTCAGGTGAAAAATTATAGGCATTGGTAAAAAAGTAAACAAGAGAAATAGCCTAGCGGTCAGGGGAGTGAGTCTTCCACGGCCTTTCCGAGGCATGACAGAAGACGCTAACAAAAAAAAAAAGGTAAAATAAGAACCAAGCAGAGGAAATCTATAAAACTGAAAGCCAGGACAGGCATAAAAAGAAAATTCCAAGCATGTGAGGAAACAATTGATGAAAAAAAAAGGATTCCAAAAAAATACTGCAAAAAAGAAACCAGACACAAAAAGCAACAATTGAGTACACAAATACAGCATCAGCCTATTTATGAGATGAAAAAAAAAAGACAGACACAAAAATGGAGCTAAATTCAAATGAAAAACTATAACAAATTAATAAAAGAAAATTAGACCTAATCCAAATAATTTAATAAAAAAAAAGCAACAATTGAGTACACAAATACAGCATCAGCCTATTTATGAGAAGAAAAAAAAAAGACAGACACAAAAATGGAGCTAAATTCAAATGAAAAACTATAACAAATTAATAAAAGAAAATAAGACCTAATCCAAATAATTTAATAAAAAAAAAAGTCACACACTATTAAATTATTTGGATTAGGTCTTATTAATGAGAAAAAAAAAAGATGCCAAAGAGAGATGAAAAGTGAGTCTTCCACGGCCTTTCCGAGGCATGACAGAAGACGCTCAAAAAAAAAAAAGGTAAAATAAGAACCAAGCAGAGGAAATCTATAAAACTGAAAGCCAGGACAGGCATAAAAAGAAAATTCCAAGCATGTGAGGAAACAATTGATGAAAAAAAAAAGGATTCCAAAAAAATACTGCAAAAAAGAAACCAGACACAAAAAGCAACAATTGAGTACACAAATACAGCATCAGCCTATTTATAAGATGAAAAAAAAAAGACAGACACAAAAATGGAGCTAAATTCAAATGAAAAACTATAACAAATTAATAAAAGAAAATAAGACCTAATCCAAATAATTTAATAAAAAAAAAAGCAACAATTGAGTACACAAATACAGCATCAGCCTATTTATGAGATGAAAAAAAAAGACAGACACAAAAATGGAGCTATATTCAAATGAAAAACTATAACAAATTAATAAAAGAAATCTTATTAATGAGAAAAAAAAAAGATGCCAAAGAGAGATGAAAAGTGAGTCTTCCACGGCCTTTCCGAGGCATGACAGAAGACGCTCAAAAAAAAAAGGTAAAATAAGAACCAAGCAGAGGAAATCTATAAAACTGAAAGCCAGGACAGGCATAAAAAGAAAATTCCAAGCATGTGAGGAAACAATTGATGAAAAAAAAAAGGATTCCAAAAAAATACTGCAAAAAAGAAACCAGACACAAAAAGCAACAATTGAGTACACAAATACAGCATCAGCCTATTTATGAGATGAAAAAAAAAGACAGACACAAAAATGGAGCTAAATTCAAATGAAAAACTATAACAAATTAATAAAAGAAAATAAGACCTAATCCAAATAATTTAATAAAAAAAAAAGCAACAATTGAGTACACAAATACAGCATCAGCCTATTTATGAGATGAAAAAAAAAAAGACAGACACAAAAATGGAGCTAAATTCAAATGAAAAACTATAACAAATTAATAAAAGAAAATAAGACCTAATCCAAATAATTTAATAAAAAAAAAGCAACAATTGAGTACACAAATACAGCATCAGCCTATTTATGAGAAGAAAAAAAAAAAGACAGACACAAAAATGGAGCTAAATTCAAATGAAAAATTATAACAAATTAATAAAAGAAAATAAGACCTAATCCAAATAATTTAATTAAAAAAAAAAGTCACACACTATTAAATTATTTGGATACAAAAATTGTGCTAAACCAGATACAAAAATTGTGCTAAATTCAAATGAAAAACTATAACAAACACTTATAAAAGATAGAATAAAAGTAATAATTCAATCTACAATTCGAAAAATAATATAACCTGGTGAGTTCCCAGAAAAGGTTAACTTTGGTAGGCGGCGCTGTACGTTGACATCGCCGTACCTTCGAGCCGTTTTACACGAGTTAAAGCGAAGATTTTGGACATAGTGATTTTTACATTTCGATCTTTTATATTAATATATATACTTACTATTTCGAATTATTTTCTAAAAACGAACATTATTTTTTTTAATTATCTGAAACTAACCTAATTCAACTTATCTAAAACTAACCTTATTTAGCGATTAAACTAACATAATTTAACCTATTTGAATCTAACCTCATATACACTTTTACACTACCTTTTCATTTCAAAATTAAATTAAAATAAGTTTATATTAAATAATAACATTTTTAAAAATCGACTTTCTGGTTCACACTTTTGTATCTAATCAATTATGTATTTCTTTATTTCTCTCTATAAAATTACGCAATTGTAAACAAAAGAATTGATGATGATAAATGCAAAAAATCTACGATTGTAAAATAGATTAAATTAAAAAATAAAAATAACTGTTAACATTAGGAAAATAAAAACAGGCCTATCATACGAAGAAAAAAATAACGAAAATTTTGGTATATAGATCGTTATGTGTAGTTCAGAATCTTCGGAGGAGATAGCTCAGGACTTTACAATGGAAAACTCTGTTACGGTATTATCTATATAGAAATAGAATAATCATTCCCGATGGCCGGCTCAAACTTTTGTACATTATGTAAATAAGCTTTTGATTTTTTTATTCTTACGCATTAAGCCAGGCAGTACTTTTATCAAATTATGTTTTTATATATTCCTTTATTTCAATTAAAGCAATTCATGATCTAAACTATTTTTATTATTATTCTTTCAAGAACTACGACTGCATTGAGATAGCACAATCCTCAAGATAATCAAAAATCAACAGAAAATATATATTTTTTATAACAATTGGAGATGGGAATTATATTAAAAATAGAAAACCATAGAGTAAATCTTTTACACCATGAAAATCTAATTTGAATTATACGCCATGTCCAGCGAACGTTTGTTAAAGGTTGGTTTCATAATTTAAAAATATAGGAAATTACGACATAACATTTTAAAATTACTTTTAAAAAATAATTTTATAAGGCTAATTTCATAACTTAATGAAATGTAAAGGAAACCAATCTTTTTAAATATATCTCTTTATTGTGGAATATAGTGCAGTGGACAGGTTAAAATATGAACAAAACAAGGCCTATTTTGGATTCCATAACTCGCAAGGGCCTGTCTGAACTCAAGACGATTCTAAGCTCCTGATAGGATCCAGACGTACCTTCGGAGAAGGCCTCGTCTGGTGTATATATTTTTCTCTACTATTTAAACTCTGTAAACTCTCTTTTGACCATTGACTTGATGTTAATAAACCATTTTTAATTGTCAAATTGTCAAAAAAGCTTTATTAAAGAACTAAATATTTAGAGAGTAGAGGAACGTCTTTTATAGTTATCTCTATTCATATAAATATATTTATTACAGTCGTGAAACTTAATATTTCTATATAGAAAGACAGATAAGGGGGAAATGTGCCCATGATTCTAGAACAACATACAAAGAAGCTATCCAAATGATATGAAAATAGGTAGGTTTATTTAAAAAAGAATCATACGCGTCAAAAATAGTTTACATTTCTTATAACAGATGGCGTGCTAATGCATCATATTAATAACTTACAGTATGTAAAAATGAAAGAAAAAAATAAAAGATAAAAAGATCAGGTGTTGAAATCAAAAATAAAAATGGCATATCCTTACCAGGAGCACATATGCTTTACAGAAGGCAGAACGCCATCTGGTGGAACAGAAATCAACTAAACATTGATTTAACCTATTCCCTGATATTTGGCCAACCCATTTTCTTGATAAACTAAGAAAAGCCATCCACGAACGCGTTTCGCGCTTTTTGCCGCTCGTCAGCGTGGAGCGTCAGCGTTTTTTTTTTAACTTACAGTATGTAAAATCAGTCACTATAATGGCCTGTATCACCTGTACACTTGGAATAATTAAAAAATAATATAAATTTGTAGGCTTACTGTTATGATATATACAGGGTGATCCAAAAGTCCCGCACAATTTTAAAAATTAATAACTCCCCGAATATTTGCGCTAGAGCAATGCGGTAAACACCATTGTGTTCAGGATGCAATGGGATTTTTTATGGCAAATAATGAAAAATTCGAAATTGATTTTAGTTACAATTTTATTCGCCAGATGGCGCTCTACCAGAATCAGAGATTCAGCGGCCGAATTGTTTGATAAATTGAAAAATATAACTGATCGACACGTATTTTTCCTTTTTGAATACCAGGAAAGAACCCTAATAATATCAAATAACAAATTAATAAAACACCACTTCGCCAAAAGTATGAAGAATTGGTTAACGATTTTCAAATACAATCAGAGATATGTAAAATAGGTAAATGCAAATTAAAACATGTAGCAAAAAGAAAATTGATATTTTAGATACGGTTTGTTTCCGAAGATAATAAATTTCTAATATTTTTAATCAACTCTCACTCAGTATCGATTATGTTTATTTTAATTCATTTGAAAAATATGTATCTATCTCTGATAATTTATTTTACTCTGGAATGCCGTTGTTGTTTTTGTCGTGTCCAATAAATAGCCTCAGATGTCTACATGCATTTCTATCACAGCAGCAGCAATGTCCACTATCTTGGATGTATAAAGCTGCTGCTCTGGGTCTATGTCAATTTTCTGCAAGGCTGCGGGAATGAGAATATGTGGGTAGGTGTTAGTTCCACACCAGGACAGTTGTTGCATGTTCTATAGGTTCTTGTGCCATCTGAATGTATTTTCATTCCTTTATAATGTTTTGTTCTAAGTCTTGTTATAGTTTTTGTCAGTTTTCTCTCAGAGGTTATTTCACATATTTGATCTTTTCTTATTTTTTGTTTAATTATCTTGTATTTTGCCAAAGCATCAGCGTCAAATACTGACATTTGTTCTTTATTTTGGCTCAGCCTTTTGGCTTCCTTTGCCAATTCAACTGCCATTTCATTACCCCGATCTCAACACGGGCAGGAATCCATTGTAGAATGCAGTTATTCTCCAATGATTCCAGTTGGGTAAGTAACGAGTGTATTTTATGTGTGATTCTAGTATTGCCCTTCTGAATTGCTTCTAGAGCGGATATGGAGTCGCTGTATATTAAAATTCCTTCTGCTTGATGCAGGGATGGTTGGTTAAGGCACAGATCAAGAGATTTCCAGATAGCTGTCAGTTCACAAGTGAAGTTTGACGAAATCTCTCCTGCTCCTTCTTTGATTTTGATGTTTGTTCCATCTTGCAGTATTATGTTAATTACGGCCCCTCCATTACTCAGGGTAAGGTCTGAAGATCCATCTGTATATGCTGTTAAATGGCGTGGCCTAGCATTTTTAATCAAGAATTTGTACTATGAGGACATAGCCGTTAATATTACAAACACATTTAGACCTCGAAGCCCAAGGTATCAAAGTCTACCTCAATCAAAACAAAGCCATCAACATATACAATATGTATCACCCTCCAAACAATACATTTATTGACGATGGAACAATGGCTCAATTTCTTACAGACAACACTATTATTGTAGGTGACCTTAATGCCAAACATCAACTATGGGGATGTCCTACGCCAAACCCAAGAGGCAAAATACTATCAAACATATTTGACGACAATGCCTTCATGTGCTTAAATGATGGGAATCCTACCCATCATTCATACAAGCTATAATACTGCACAAGCCCTTGATATAAGTTTTAACTATCCTGACATTTTCCACAAATGCAAATAGCAAATATTAAAAAGTTTTGGAAGTGATCATTTGCCTAATTTGATAGAAATTAGCACCAAGACCAAAACTAGCTCAATTAAGAAAAATTCTGGACCTTCAAAAAGGCTAATATGATATCTTTCGAAAACACCATTATTGAAGCAGCCAAAGTTTCAATACCAAGAGGTAATATTAAGAAATGGATTCCAAATTATACACACCAGGCAAAAAATATTCAAACACTTATAACTAAAAGAAATGAACTACAAAAAAGTGCACCCAAAACCAAACAAATTGTATAACTGAACTGAACATTGTGATTGCAAAATTAAAAATATTATACGTAAATGTGAAAAGGAAAAAATGGAAACAAACTTGTGAAAACCTGAACCCAAGAAACCCAAATACAAAACTTTGGAATTTGGCAAAACAAATTGACAGAGCCCAGCCAAACACTGAAAGCACAAATATGATTAAGAATACAGATAGTACACCAGCAACTAATGACAAAATTGCTGCCAATCTTTTAGGTAATTCATATCAAATAAGTAGTAAAATCAAGGTTGAAAAAAGGCCCGAAAGATTATTCATTACTGTAAAATGTCACCAGCACTCATAATATTTTCCATGAAAAAAATCAATATGAAAAAGCTAGCTTATGCATTAGAAAACACTGACCTAAACAAGACTCCTGGGCCAGATGGAATCCATGGCCGAATGATATCAAACTTGGGCAAATTTGGCAAAGAAAGACTTCTTAATATTTTCAATAACTCCTGGAAAACTGGAAAATTGCCTTAAGACTGTAAAAATGCAACAATAATTCCCATTAAAAAACTTGACAAATCTGCTGATGACCCAAAAAACTACCGACCTATCTCCCTAACAAATATTTGCTGCAAATTAATGGAAAAAATTATACTCAGACGACTCACCTACCACCCCGACACAAGAAATCTCTTACCAGAAGAACAATATGGATTTAGGAAAGGACATGGGACAATAGACCAACTCTTATTTTTCACACAAAAGGTAAAAGATGCACAAAACAAAAAAAAAAACAACTAACCACACCATAGCTGCTTTTTAGACATTACACAAGCTTTTGATAAGGGGTATGGAAAAACAAGTTAATTACAAAATTATACAAACATTTCAAAATTGATGGAAAAGCTATCACTTTGATAAATGATTCTCTTAAAAATATATAAATCAGGATCAAATATAATGGCACTCTATCTAAAACCTTCAAATTGTACCAAGGATTACCACAAGGATCAATCCTTAGCCCAACTCTCTTCACCCTATTTATTGCAGGCATAGAAGAAAAATATTCAAATAAAACCAATATTGGACTTTTCGCTGATGACATTATTCTATGGAGCAGTAACACTAACTGGAAAAAAGCTGAAAGAGATTTGAACAAGACTCTTCTCCACCTAGAAAAATTTGCTAATAAACATAAATTAGAATTTAACCCCCAAAAATCTGAAACCTGTCTTTTTACTACCAATAAGAAACTATACAAAATAAGACCAAATATTATTCTGAAAGAACAACAATTACAATATAATAAACATCCTAAATATCTCGGCTACACCCTGGATCCAGAAATTAAAACCAGTAAGCATATTGAAGGAGTTGTTAGAAAATGAAGAGACCGACTAAAAATCTTGAAATATATTTCAGGAAGAGTGGGGAGCTGAAGCAACAACACTAAAATTAACTTACACATCTCTAATGAGACCTATCTTGGAATATGGATATCAAATCTATGGTACAGCATCTGAAACAAATCTAAAATCACTGGAAAGGATACAACTAAGTGCAGCCAGAAATATTACAGGTCTACGAAAAACCTGCCCTAATAATATTGTACTTTACGAGGCAGACATTATGCCCTTGAAGGATAGAATAAGCTACAATCTGCCAAAATATATAAACAAAATCAAGAGTTATGAAAACAAACACAGAACTTTCAATTACATACTTAATTGGGAACCCAATATAAGATTAAAAAAAAGAAGGCCCTCTCCACCTGGCCAAAAGAAATGGATTTTTAAAATATAAAGTGGAAAAATATTATTTAGCTGAAAAAATATCTCCATGCGAACCATTAACAAAATGTTATTTTTAATGCCACTTTAAATGAACCCACCAACAGACAATACCAAAATCCAGAATACTTAAAACAATTATCATTAGAAATAATTAATAAAATCCCTAAAAATACAATAACCATCTATACCGATGGTAGCAGAGACGAGTTGGGACACACTGGCAGTGGTTGTCTCATCAAAACCACAAATGGCATTGAGAAAATAAACAGAAGAAACCCAGAATTTTTCTTCAGATCAGAACTTATAGCCATCTATGAAGTCTTAAAATCCATCAGAAACATTAAACATCACGATATATGGATTCTTACTGATAGTAGAAGTGCCATCAACACTTGAGTCACACAGGGGATCTTAGAGACAAAGTAAGCAGGAACATAATTGGTTATCTCCAAAAACTCTCAATACCTCAAAAATTCACCTTCAATGGATACCCTTACATGTTAGCATTGAAGGCAATGAAGCTGCTGATGCGCTAGCGAAAAAAGGCACAAAAGAACCCTTGCTACAGAAAAATAAACTTCCAAGTTTAACTAAACAGCCATCCGGCATGCGAAGCATGCCCTTCGCTGCTATTCTGTTCAACTCATAAGCCAAGTAACGGTATCCAAGCTAGTGCTTGGACATTGTACCTGGAAGCACCACCTCCCAGACAACATGTCTGGAAGGATTTCTATACCGGTGGCCTTTAATCATAGCAAAATAGGAAACTATCTACTGTGTCCAGTAGGGACCGCGGGGAGGCAGCCCCCGGTCGACTCTGTTCACTCACAGCTGAGGAAAAGCTCAGCTGCCACGTCGTGGGCTTTCTCAAGAAGCTTGCTGTGGTTTCTCAGCAGCTTACTCTCGATCACGCCCCTCGCCCTCCTTCTCTCTTCCTGCACACCCACTACCCTTAGACAATCCAAGACGTAGTGGCGTGCATTCATATCCCTTTCTCCATAGACGCAATCAGGGTTTCTCTTAATTTTAAATCTGTGGAGACTTGGGGAAGTGCCCATGTCCCGAACTACCCTAATGAGTTTGTGGGACATTGCCTTACAGAGGTACTTGGGTGTTGTTACCCCATTGAATACCTCTCTCCCCTTCACACTGTTCCTCCATCTGTCCAACCATAAGTCCTGGACGTGCCCCCTGATCCTCCTATAAACTTCTTTCTTGGTCACTGGGGTCCTCAGTGATCTACCTCTAAAGCATCCTGCCTTAGCAATCCTGTCTGCGAACTCATTACCTTCGATGAGGCTGTGTCTCCTAAACCAAAGGAGCTCCGGAGCCCGCGTCATCATCTCCAGCTCCTGGATTATTTGATGCGCGATTTGCCCTTTCTCCAGATTGATGGCGACGAGGGCTGACATACAATCTGAATAGAGGCAGTCCGGGCTGAAGTTCTTCTCGGCACACACTCTGAGGGCTACCCTGATCGCAACCAGCTCGGCTGAAAAGACCAATTCGTCCACTCTGAGTGTTAAACTTTCTTGGAAGGTCAGCTCTGCATTAGTGAATATCACTACCCCAGCTCCAGTATTGGTTCCAGACTTACTACAATCAGTGAAAACCTCCGTGCCAATCCCTGTCGGCCCTCCAGGACTCCAATTCCACTTTGGCAACCACTGCGGAGGCTTCCTTGGATCCCTCTTCAATTCCAGGGTCCCCGCTTCAAGTCCCAGGGCATCTTCCCTGTTCTCTGATGTCTGATGGTCTCCTCCTCTATTTCAATCCCAGGGGAATAAGTCCAGCGAGGACCAAAAAAGGCCTCACTGCTGGTAGTGCGATATCCCCCTGTGATTCTGAGTGCCGCTGTCCTCTGCACTCTCTCTTGAGTTGTTGCCACCTTCTGATCCCTGTTTCGGCGCCACCAAGCCCCGGAAGCATATAGCAAGATTGGCTCGAAACAGGAGAGGCAGAGGTTCCAAAAATAGTACCGTCCTTCTCCCTCCCACCCTGTTGAGAGCCAACCAAGACAGGCCTGCACAACGCCTCCCTGCCTCTCGCCACCATCTCCTCCGCCTGGTATTGCCAACCCATCTTGTCATCAATGACCACCCCCAGAATGGTCATCCTATTGACCAACGCTACCCTCCGTCCTTCCATCCCGATAGCCGGCTTGTGTTCCCATTTGATCCCTTTCCTTTTAGTTCTTATGTCCCTAGGCTTAAAGCTGAGGGCTTTAGTTTTGGAGACATTGAACTTAAGGCCAGAGTCATGGGCCCAGATCGAGAGAATTTGGAGAGAAGTTCCAACACACTTCTCAGCCTTCGCTCTCGAAGCAGCCTCAATGATGAGGAACTGGTCGTCAGCATAGAAAACCAGCCTGGCTCCCTCAGGGAGCTCCTCCTGGAAAACGGTGTTTACCAGGATATTCCACAGAATAGGTCCGTAGCAAGAGCCCTGGGGGCAACCCCTAGCACAGTTTCTTTCCAACTTCCGCCCACCAAAACTGAGGCTGATCCGTCTATCCCTCAGGAAGTCACGAACCAAGCTGCACAAATTATCAGGACAACCCATGTCCATCAAATTTCTCATCAGCTTGTTCCAGCTCATGGAGTTGAACCCGCCATCCATGTCCAGGGCCACGAAAAGAACCCAAGCACCCTTATTTAAGCCCATCTCAACCCCCTCTAACACCTCGTTCAGAGCTGTGGTTGTGGACTTCCCTTCCCTAAAACCATGTTGGAAAGAGGAAAGGAGTTCATTACTCTCTAGCCAATGCTTCAGTCGCTGAGCTAGTAGGCTATCCAGGACCATACCTAGACACACTAGTAAAGAAAGCGGACGATAATCAATAGGAGAATTACCCTTTCTACCAGACTTTTCGAGAAGCACTACTCGGGCAACCTTCCATGCCTCAGGAAATGCACCAGTGTCCAGGCACCTATTGAATAACCTGGAAAGAAGCGATGGGTGCATCCTTACCAGGGCTTTCACGACCGTGTTATCGATCCCTTCGGGACCAGGAGATTTCCTTTTCACGAACTTGAAAGCCGTCAGTTTCACCTCATTCTCAGAAAAGGGCGGATCTACCAAACCACAAGTGGTCAGAGAGATCTCGTCCTCTGGTTCCTCGTTTCCGAAGTGCCGATCCAAGTTGTTTTTATTTTGTCTTCTGCTTTCGAGCGAGTAGGTCTAGAACATATTCTCTCTGAATTTTCTCATTGTTGGTGGATGAAACAGCACCAGTGATTATTTTGGCCGCTTTTGCTTGAACACTGTCTAGTCTTACTTTTAGTGATGAGCTTGAGGGAGCCCAGACCGGTGTTGCATATTCCATTATCGGCCTTATTAAGGTGGTATATCTTGTTCTGAGAATTCTGGGTTTTGCTCCCCAATTTATTCCACATAGCCTTCTCAGAATGTTTAGTTTTCTGATAGCTCTATTTGAGGTGCTAATTATGTGTTCTGAAAATTCCAATTCCTCATCAATAATAATTATAAAATAATTTTGTTGACACATCTTGTCAATACATGCACAGTCTGCACTATTAAAAAAAGATAATATGCATTATATACACTATGTACAATGAATATGGCGCCTCTGCCAGCCCTGCAGAATTTGGTGGAGAATCGCCAGTGGGTCTCCAGCGACACCACGCATTTTGCGATCTACGATGAATACGTAGATCAACTTGAAAGATCCAGGACTGCAGTATCACACCTAGGTATTATGGATTTCTAATTTTATCAAATATTTGTTTGTTTATGCTTATTTTGTGGTTATATTTATGTCTTTTTCCCTGTGAGTGGAGAAGACGCATAGGTTTGGTTTTATTGGGTTTATGGTCATTTGAAGTTCCATTGCCCACTTTTCCAGGCCTCTCATTAATGTGTTCAGTATTTTTTACGATTTTTCTATGCTGCTACTTGTGTGCCATATGGCTATATCATCTGCATAACAGGCAACCTTTGTGTCTTCAGTGAGGTAAGGATGGATGTCGTTAATATATAGCAGATAGACTAGAGGACTGAGCACAGATCCCTGAGTTACACCAGCCCATGTTCTTCCTTCCTTGGAAAATTCTCCATTGACCCGAACCTTTAACCTTCTTCCCCTTAAGAAGTCTGCAATCCAGATTAAGGTTTTTCCTCTTACTCCGATGTTGTGCAGCTTTTCACGTAATTTCTCCCTCCACACTGGATCAAAAGCTGAGGTCATATCAAGGAATATAGCCGTGGTCTTCTTTGGCGGTTTTTCCTGGAAAGAATCTATTATTGATTGACAGAAGTAGAACAGTTGATCAGTCGTACAGTGCTGGGATCTATAGGCAGTTTGGTAGAGGTTCATTTTATTATTGTTAGTGAGCCAGACTATGAGCCTAGAGTGGATAATTCGTTCTGGTATTTTACAAAGTATGCTGGTGAGAACAATTGGCCGATAGTTCTTGCATTCCTTGGCATATTTGTTTGGCTTCAGTATTGGCACTATAATTGATATCTTCCAATTCTTTGGTAGTTTACCAGTTTGCCAGGAAATGTTCAGTATTCGTAGGAGTTGATTATTAGCCTTGTCTTCAAAGTGTTTAATCATTTGACCAAAGATTAGATTATCTCTTGGTGACCTCTTGGATTTTTTTATTGATAAGTTTAGCTCATTCAGTGTGAAGTCTCTCGAGAAAATATCTTGTTGATGGAAGTTTCTTGCTTGTTTAACTAACTGGTTTATATTATTTTTAGAGTCCTGTCTTCATTCGTATAGTTGAGTATGGAAGTGCTTGAAAGATATTCAGCAATTATGTCAGCCATCTGTTTGTTTTCGTTCTCGCTGTTCTATTCATATCGGTTAGAGTATTGGAGGATTGGTGTTGGTTTTGATTGTTCTCTAACACTCTAATCATATTCCAGTGTTGCCTGTCCTTTCTTGGATCCATTTTTTCGCAGAATTCTGCCATTTTTCTTGTTTGCATATCCAAATTTCTTGTTCTATTTTGTGACTAATTTCAATTCCTTTCTGTTTTCTTCTGTTTTATTTTTTTAAGAAGTTCATTGATATTGTCTCTCTCTCTGAAATCATTGCCTCGATGTTGTGGTCCTTCCAGTAAGGTATCCACAGGTCTTTACGTCTACCTCTAGGTATCGATGCTTTTGCAGCTTTTGAAATGTTCGAAGAGAATTTTTCCAAGTTTTTGTCAAGCGTTCTGTAATTCAATTTTTCGTTGCACAGTTCTTCAAGCTTTTCTGTGAATTTTTTTCAAGTCGGCTTTCCTGAAGTTCCATGTTCTTTTATTCTAATGGACATTCTCAATTTTGAAGTTTAGGGTTGTTAAAATTGGTCTGTGGTCACTGATTGCACCTCTCGGGATTTTCCATTGTGTTGTGGGTGCGATGTTGTAATTTATCGCTGTGATGTCTATTGCGGATTCTGTGCCTGTGGACTTAGATAGGTAGGTGTTCTCTCCGTTATTTAACGGTGTAAGGTCGAGGTCGGTTAGCATGTCCTCAACCTGCTGACTTTTGTTATCCTGGACAGGTGATCCCCAAATTGAACTTTTGGCGTTAAATTCGCCGAGTATGATTGTGATATCCGAAGACGCTTCACTTAATGTCTCTATTGTGTGTACCTATACAAAATCCAAAGATTTCACGAGCTGAAAGTTGGCGATTTTGAGTGCGTCAATAATTCGCTGCATGGGTT
This sequence comes from Cordylochernes scorpioides, assembly GCA_030710605.1. Lineage (NCBI taxonomy): Eukaryota > Metazoa > Arthropoda > Arachnida > Pseudoscorpiones > Chernetidae > Cordylochernes > Cordylochernes scorpioides. The sequence goes on from CP092877.1 coordinate 55,299,262, forward strand.
TTACGGCAAATTGATATTGATGAAAACTGGCTGTCGAATGTTCTGTGGACAGATGATGCTCACTTTTCTCTAAACGGAGAATTTAACATTCAAAACAGCCGCATTTGGGCAACAGAAAACTCTAGGATTTTTACAGAAATGCCACTTTACCAGCCTAGAGTTAGTTTTGTGTGGGTTCACTTCTTTTATTATTGGGCCATTTTTCTTTGAAAAATCAATGGAAGAACTTTTAACACCGTTTTTGTAACTGGTGAACGTTATGTTCAACTTTTGAGATAAAAGGGTATTCCCATATTGTGCAGGGCAAAAGCACTAAGCGAAATAACATTCATGAAAGATGGAGGACCTCCTCATATCTCCCGAGGTGCCAAACAATTGCTGAAGGATACGTTCGGTGAAAATCGTATGATAAGTCGCCACTTTATATACCAGTGGCCTCCAAGATCACCAGACTTGACGCCTTGCGATTTTTGTCTATGGGGGTACATTAAATCGTGTGTTTATCGATGCTGGCCTACCACATTGGCCATGTTGAAGGCTTCTATCAGATGGCACGTTTTATCAATTTCAACAGATATGTTATTTAATGCTGTCCATTCTGTCATTTATCGTCTCCAGGCGGTGATTGAGAATGAAGGGTGCCACATTGAGCAAGGATTGTGACCTAATACAAGAGAGAAAGCAGTTACCTCATGTGTTAGATAAGCCGCCATGTATTATATTATCTACCAATATTTTGCAGCTCTTTGTGTTGGGATATGGGGACAATAAATGCTGTCCTCACATCTTGACTCTATTTTTTGTGAACAGTAATATTTTGTTTGTCACTTGCTCACATATTATGTCGTGCAAACCAGAGTGTTATAACTTATCGAATAACACTGGTACACACAATTTTCCCCCTTATGTTTAGTTTTCGCTTTTCGCTCATTAAAGGAAATAGCATAAGGAATATTTTCTGTACACCAATAACTTTAGAAATTTTGTGAAAAAAAAAAATAATACGAAATGATTTTACTACCACGTTTTTCAACGCAGAAGGTGATTTAAAAATTATTTTTATTTGAGGGGACACATTTTTTAAAATTGTGTACAGTATAATAAACAATGATAACATTTGACAAGCCCATAGGATATTTGGAATAAAGTACGACAAATATATTTTGTCACTCCCCTCTATATTTCATTTGTTGGATCATGACAAATATCCAGTTAAATAGTCAAGGGTCGCCAATCAGTCAAGAAACTACACATTTCTTATAGCAAGAAATCCTATTAATAGTGCCATAATAATTTTTGGTACTATATTAACATTTCAAAAATTCGTGTATTGATATCAGCAGTGATTTTCAAACATTCAATCTATTTCACAAAACCCCATATAAAATATACATATTTTTGCTACATGTTTTAATTTGCATTTACCTATTTTACATATCTCTGATTGTATTTGAAAATCGTTAACCAATTCTTCATACTTTTGGCGAAGTGGTGTTTTATTAATTAGTTATTTGATATTATTAGGGTTCTTTCCTGGTATTCAAAAAGGAAAAATACGCGTCGATCAGTTATATTTTTCAATTTATCAAACAATCTGGCCGCTGAATCTCTGATTCTGGTAGAGCGCCATCTGGCGAATAAAATTGTAACTAAAATCAATTTCGAATTTTTCATTATTTGCCATAAAAATTCCCATTGCATCCTGAATACAATGGTGTTTACCGCATTGCTCTAGCGCAAATATTCGCGGAGTTATTAATTTTTAAAGTTGTGCGGGACTTTTGGATCACCCTGTATTTTATGAAAAAAGGAATCTCCTTATCGTGCAATTGAAAGTTGCTGATGGCTTGCGCCCTATCTATAGGAATAAATATCCATTCTCGTTGATTTTTTAATTATTCCAGAATTGACCAAATACTCATTCTTGATTAATCAAGAAAAGATAACTACGGACGCGTTTCGATACTGTTGGCCCTCATCAGAGTCAGCGAAATATATTTTGTTGTAAGATAAAGATTTGAAGGTGCAGTCGTGTTAAAAGAAGAAGAATAATTATTTACTATCAAGTAGTTTTATTTCTCAATTACTTGAAGAAAATTATAATAAAATATTTTTTCACAGTTATTTAGAATTTTTAAAAGTAATTCTATATTAGTGAATTTTAAAAAATAAGTTAGTTTTTTTTTTAACTATATATATTTACAACAAATAATCAAAAAGGTATATTGTAAAAGTCTATGGTAAAAAAAAGTAGAATTATCAATGAATGAAAATAATATATATATATATATATGCGGACACCTCTCAACAAAGGACAGTTTTCATTTGCAAAATGAGCATTTTTACAATTTAGCAACTCTCTTGTAAGAGAACACCTCTCCCTAAAGGACACTTTAGCTCTGCAATTAGGTGTCTTTTACAGGGAGGTAGTTCTACTGTATATAGTGTCAAACATAACAATAGTAGTTTAACAGATTATTTTTTCCTTCAGCAGCTTGTGTGTGCTCATCTTATCAAAGGATGACGGCCTACATGTGTTTAGTGTTTGCACGCTAGTGATAACCAAGGCTTTAGCAAGTTCTGTACAAATTCAATTACTGCACTTCCCATCCTTGGAGAAAATATCGACCTCTAAGAACATTTTAACGGAAATTAGTTTGTGATCAGATCCAGTGATATCAAAGCTGTGTGAATTTAATTATAAAAATTGTTAGATGAACCAAATTTGTATCGTTAATTTAATAAATCAGTGGAGAAAACGTTTGCATAAAATTTTCATATGCAGCAACAACAACAAAAGCTTTATTAAGACCTTTTAGTCTTATACAGATTCTACAAGCAGAAATTTAGGATACATGCAGGAAAAAACAGTAATAGAACTTAATGATAACATGATATTTATATACAGGGAAAATTTAACAAAAACAATCAAGCTAATAAATTAATCTAGGCAAATTGGAGGCAAAGAAAGTTACTATACATGGATTTACCCCGGATTCTTTGCAAATGAAGATAAAAAGTAAGAGCTGATTACAATCAATATTGAGAAAATGAAATTCATATACCAGAAAACCTAATTAAGACAATTGGGCTCATAAACAGATTCGAAAGGATAAATCCGATACAAAATAAATGAATGAAAAACAAGAAAAACACTGGAATTTACATATGATACATGCACTAAGATAAATTTGCATATGCAACACCCACCATGTATATGCATATTGTCGCTGTGATATTGTAAAGCATTAGAATTACACTATGGTACTGGGATAAGATGCATAAATTAAGAAAAAAAAAAGATATTTCCTTATCGTACAACTGAAAGTTGCTGATGGCTTGCGCCATCTATGGGAATAAACATAAACTATTCGTTGATTTATAATTATTCCACAATTGACCAAATACCTATTCTTGATTATTTGGCTAATCTACTTATATAATTGCCTTATTCTGTCTGTGTGAAGTTCACGGATAGATTTTGGTCAGAATGGATAAAATAAAAAAAGTGTCAAGGGATGGGAATCGAACCCACGACCTTCCGCTTACCGGGCAGATGCCATGACCACTAGGCTACCCTGGACATATTTTTCCGTTCATAAATCTACTTATATATTTGCCTTATTCTGTCTGTTTGTCTGTTTGTCTGAAGCTCACGGATAGAATGCGCGCTCATTGGCTGCAAGGGAACACGTGTCCTCCCTGCCCCCCTCTAGACAACCCTGTTATTCAAAAACCATACATCCAATCGCCATGAAATTCTGGGATATTATTAGGTATATCCCCGGAAAGGTTTTCGAAAAATAATTTCTTGAATATCTTGAATATCCTTAGAGTTATTTGCAGAATTGTAGATATAACTCGCAAGCAGCGCCGCCAGACGGTGATAGGCTTAAGCTTGCTGCTCCACCCCTGTTGACCTTGGGTCGTCGTGTGAGTCACAGCATGATGCAACAAAAAACACTCTCTCTGGGGATTGCGGCGTCAACAACCTGTAAGTTTGTGCCTCTCTCATAAACCTGTCTATACAGACCACCCTGTCTATAGCGACCACTCTAGACAACCCTTGTTATCAGCTGTGTGATACATCCACCTGTCTATACAGACCACCCTGTTAATAGCGACCACCCAAGTCAACGTTTTTAGAATATATTCGCACTCGGGTAAACCCCGGGCGTTGCCCGGGCCATTCGTCTAGTATAATATAAATATTTATATAATAACTGCTCTAATTTGAAATATTTGGTAGGTTTCATTTATTTATATATTTTCTTTTTTAGATATAACTGATCTAATTCGTCGTTTAAAATAACTAATAATAGTTCGCTTAATAACACATATAATATAAATATTTATATAATAACTGCTCTAATTTGAAATATTTGGTAGGTTTATTTATATATATTTCATTTTTATATATAACTGATCTAATTAGCCGTTTAAAATAACTGCTCTTGAAATATTTGGTATGTTTTATTTATTTATATATTTTCATTTTTAGATATAACTGATCTAATTCGCCGTTTAAAGTAACTGCTCTAATTCGAAATATTTGGCATGTTTTATTTGTGTTCACTCTATTTCTATTTATTTGAAGTATTATAATTTCCATGTTTCAAAAACCTATTTCAAAAAGGTCGTTAGAAATATGTAAGGCCTAAAATAGCTTTGCATGCGAATATTTATAATGCCAAGCGTAGCTTAATGGTTAGGTTTGCGGCTTCGTATTTCCACAACCTTGGTTCGAAACTTAGCATGGGTGTTTTTTATATTATATTATTGAGCAAAGTTTTTTTTTACAGTACCAAGATTTCCATACATAGGTAAAAAAAGAACGAGGAAAACGATAGGCTATTTTAAATTATATATAAATTAAATATTAAAAATATATATTCAATTTATTCTACTTAGCTCACGAACAGCGCCCTCTATCAAGGTTATAAATACGTTTAAAATCGATATCTTCTCAAAAGTTTATTAATAATAGTGTTCCCTTAATAATTAGAATACTTGATCTAAATCGTGATATTTATAGACACCTATGATTCTTTTTAAAAATTAAACCGTTTTCTACTGCCCTTACTGCAATGAAAAATTAATGGGAAGGCCTGGCTCATCAGTGGTAAACTGACGAAACCGCTGGGAGGGTTCACCACTGATGAACCAGGCCCTCCCATTAATTTTTCATTGCAGTAAGGGCAGTAGAAAATGGTTTAATATCTAAAAGAATCATACACGTTTATGATAGTTTTGAATTCTAATAACAAATGGTGCGCTAATGCATCATAAAAGTTTATAGTTAAAAATAATATTTTTTTTTCACACAAATTTGACCGAAAAAAAAAAGATTGAGAAATGCTGTTCTAGTTTTTTTTTTTTTATAAATTTGACTCACATACTTTATTGGAGTTACTAATAAGACCAAGAGGCTAGATTTACTATAAGAAATAAAACCTCAAATTATAACCACCTCTTCCAAAATCTAGATAAAATATATTTAAAAAAGGTTTATGTATATGAAATACTCGACATTCTTAGACTAATTGGCCATTAGAAATGGTCTTCTCGTCCTAACGTATGTAATACAATACTTGTATATTGATATATCTAGATGAAACAGTGCTAATATATACAGTAAGGCCTCTCTGTGAATGAGTTCATAGTTCAACACGGAATATGTGAATTAGTCTGATAACGGACTCATTTACATATTGTCCGGGTTTGGAAAATGATGATGATAATAATGAGAAGAGTCGGTAGTTGACGGTATAACCCTTGGCTCCCGATGGCCATGAACCAGGATCGAATCCCGGATTGGACTTTTTTTTCTGTTAGAACCTATACATATTATTCATTATATTACGATGCCCTAGCGCGCCATCTGTTATGAAAATTAGAAACTATTTTAGATGCGTAAGTACTTTTTGTAATTAAACAATTTCTACTGCCCTTACTGTAATGGAAAAATTAAAGGGAGGGCCTGGATCATCAGTGGTGAACCCTCCCAGCGGTTTCGCCAGTTTAATCTACCATACCGCTGTTATATTGCATTTTTCGAATCTTCCTTTTATAGTGATACTGTTGCTAGACTCTTGGAATGGGTATTTTAGATGAACTATGGACATAAGCTTTGAGGACAGTAGAATTTCATACAATTATAAATATTATCCATTGTAAAAAACATAAGCTAGGTTATTCTTTTTGAGCGGTAACTAATAAAGTTATTTTAGAAAATGATGACGATAATAATATAGTGATAGATATTTCTGTAATTTGACTAGTTAATGATGAACCTTCGCTAAAACAAGATTAATTAGCCAACATTCACTCTAGCAGAACTCGGTCGAAACCAGATCATTCGTCCTTGTTGTCAATAAAAAGCGTATTGCAGCGCCTTCCTACCCAATTGAAAGTATTTTCACCAAATATTCAGTTTTATACACAATAGTATAATCTTCACAATCATTAACATGTTCTATAATGTGAGAGTATATATGTTATATAAAAATATTATTTTATTTAAAATTATATTTCATTGATACAAATACTCTGCTATATCGACCGCCAGAGGTCACGCTTCCCCTATAAAAACTCATTGTTGTTGTTTCCCGATGGCCGGCTCAAATCTTTTGTACATTATGTAAATAATCTTTTGTTTTCCTGGTTCTACTCGCCTTAAGCCAGGCAGCACTTTTATCAAATTATGCTTTTATATATTCCATAAGCTCAATTAAAACTATTTTTGATCTTTACAATTCTTATTACCATAATTACAATAATACTAAAATCAAGCAGAAATTCTCTTTTTTTTTAAATTTATATATATGTTATATTATATAAATTTTAGCCAAAACCAGCTCATTAATCCTTGTTGTCAATAAAAAAGCGTATTGCAGCGTCTTTCTTCCCAATTGATAGTATTTTCAGTAAATATTCAGTTTTATAAACAGATATATCAGTATAATCTTCACAATCATTAACGTACGTATATAAACATATTCTTATAAAAAATTGAGATATAATGATTTAAAATGTTTTATATCTGTTATACTGAATATGTTTTCTTTCTAAAGGGCGCTACATCATCAATATGCGAGAATATATAGCAGGCTTCAACATCAGCACTTGTATCATAGCATGATATATGGATATTTCCTAAATCCCATAGATCGAAACGGATAATGGAATCCTTCCATGGATCTATACTGGCCTCATCTATATATTCTATGGTTCTGTTTGTTCCATGGTATTCTGCATCATGATACTCTCACGGTGGTTTCACAACTTTACAAAATACAGTGTGTGAAAAAATGATAAAAAATATCAGGTGTTGATATTAAAAATAAAAATGACATATCCTGACTAGGCTCACTTGAGAATTTCTAGATTTTTATATATATATTTTTTTTCACATGAAAAGCATATTTACGCAAATTTGCCCTTAAATACCCATTTATTGATTTCTCAGGAAGCCTCTGGGACCAAATTTTGGTCGTAGAGGTACAGTCTGCATCATGCTGACGAGGGCCAACAGCCCGAAACGCGTTCGTGGTTGACTTTTCTTGATTCATCAAGAAATTGGGTTGGCAAAATATCACGGAAAAAGTTAAGTAAACGTTTAGTTTATTTTTGTTCCACTAGATGGCGCTCTGCCATCTAGAAATGCTCATGTGAGGCTGGTCAGGATATGCCTCTTTTATTTTTAAAATACATTATATAATGCATGTAGAAGACATTAAGACGCGAATGTTTCTTTTCACAAATAAATCAAACTTCTGCTGTCCTTACTGCGATGAAAAAATATTGGGAGGTCTTGGCTTATCCCAATATTTTTTTTATTGCAGTAAGGACAGTAGAAGTTTGATTTATTTGTGAAAAGAAACATTCGCGTCTTAATGTCTTCATTCATTATATATAGATGGCGCGTTTTTGCATTGTATCAAAATACAGTATATTGATATACTGGACAATTACAATGCAAAATATTGAAATTTAGTTATAATGGCTAAATTACAACAACAAAAGCTTTATTAAGGCATTCCGCCTTGTAATGATTCGCCATACAAAAAATAAAAAGGAAAAATGGAAACAAATATTTACATAATTAAGTGCATGAGAAGAAGGTTGTTTTATATACATGTTCATACTTTTATTTTCTGAGGCTATTTTTCCTAAGACCGCTTTATGATGTGTCTTCAATAAAGATCACTGTAATATCTTTCAGAGTTATTGTCTGAATACCGATATACATGCCAAAAGTTACAACTTACTTAAGTTTTGTCCATGAATGTATTTGTATGAATTGTTCTGTCCGTGGTGTCTACTGTTTAGTCATATGCCATTCTCCAATATAGCTATCCAGACGTCCTTAACTACGTTTATCTATACGGTTGTGCGTTTCATTGCTTTGTTAGACTTAGGGACCTGAATAGGGCTATGAGGCCGATGTACATCTTTTTTCATTGGCGTTTCAAAAATATATAATTTAAAAATATTATTGAACTTTAGGACCGTACCTCATCGGGACGCCATAGCAACGTATCTAGCAACGTTTCCAATTAACTCTTTTAAAATGAATGGCAGGTATCTCACTTGGTTACCACTTGGTGACGGGCCCGAATTGGAGGCGTCGCAACTGTCTCCTCGTGTGGAGACACTTGACCCCAGCAATATAAATGAGACGCACCGTCATATTCACCGTCACCGTAGTATTCTTTTTTCAAACTTCAATAATTAAGTCCCCAAGTTAAATTTGAATAGGATTTGAATATCCTTATATTTTAGAATACAATTTAATGTTTATACTATCTTGTTAAATTTATGAATTGTTATCGGTAGCTTTTGTGAATGTGTTGACCTGGTCTCGGACGTTTTCTGTTCGAGCGAATGTTAGCCAAAATAATTTTATTTCTGCCTTTTATTTATTAAAAAGAAGTAAAATTGTCTATTGTTTGGTTAATTTATATATTCTTTGGTTGAAAATGTGACAAATTATCCTCCAGGATTCAAATATATTGAAATTTCAGCCGGATTGAGGCAACCTATAAGACATAATTATTAATTAAAAATAAAAAAGTCATATCCGGACCAGAACCACATGTGCTTTTCAGAAGGCAGAGCGCCATCTAGTGGAACAGAAATCAACTAAATATTGATTTAGCCTGTTCCCTGATATTTGGCCAACCCAATTTCTTGATAAATCATCTTGATAATTTTTTTTCTATTTTTTTTTCATTAATATATATGCAGACTCTCACTTCTAGATATTTAAACAGATAATGAAAGCTAATGTAGAAATAGCAAACAATCCGAATATTTAAAATTCTTATTTATATATCTGACATTTATCTTAGAAATATAAAACAAGCACACAACATATTTACACATGTGCTAGAAAGGATATAAACACACCAATAAAGATTATTGGTGCAGCAATCTTATTGGTTTATTGGTTACAGGTGCCACGTCTTAATACCCCACGGCGGCTGTGTGCTACTTGTCTACCAATATATAAATAAATGACAACGCCATCTAGCGACCAAAAAACAAACTAAATAGAGCGGATTATTTGACAATTCTACATTATATCAAAATAAAGGTATATAAAACGAATTGTAAGTAAAAATAGGATTTATCAGTATTTTGAAAAACTCTTATTTCTATTTATTTTCACATGAAAAGCGTTTTTTATGCAAAATTGGCTTTATATACCCATTTTTTAACTTCTCAGGAAGCCTTGGTCGTAGAGGTACAGTCTGCACCACGCTGACGAGGGCTAACAGTCCGAAAACGCGTACGTGGTTGACTTTTCTTTATTTATCAAGAAATTGAGTTGGCCAAATATCATTGGAGCAAGTTAAATCAATGTTTAGTTGATTTTTGTTCCACTAGATGGCGCTCTGCCATCTAAAATGCTCATGTAGGCGGTCAGGAAATCCATTTTTGTTTTTAATATATTTATATTAATACAGAGCAATAACGCGCCATCTGTGCAACAATATATAAATTAATCAGTGCAACAATATACAGCGAATCAAAACATTAAGACACGAATGTTTCTTTCACACATCAATCAAACTTCTACTGTCCTTACTGCGATGAAAAAACGTTTGGAGGGCTTGGCTCATCAGTAGTGAACCCTCCAAGCAGTTTCGCCAATTTAACTACCAGACCGCTTCTTAGAGATCTAATACTGTAGTGGATCATTCTGCTTATATATGCAACACTGAAGGGTGGAAACTAAGAAATGGTATTTAAGCAACTATGTACATAAGCTTTTAGGAAAGTAGAAATACAGCAAAATCTCCAGGAAAGAGATACCTATAGTGTTGTCGTATCCAATGAATAAAAATGAAGGGTGGGAAATCTTAGAAATGGTTTCCATCGCAATAAGGACAGTAGAAAAGTTTGGTTTATGTGAAAAAGAAACATTAATGCTTAAAAATACTTTATATTCCTAATATCCTTTCTAGTTAAAAAAAAACTACATTGATACAAACCCCATCAACCTACAAGAGAATCCATTAATTTCAAATTAATATAAAAGAGGAAGAGAGAGAGTTGTCAACAAAGCTGTCATTAAATATTAATACAAAATCTCTTATAAATTGATTGAGAATATTTTAATCTCTTCTAAAAAATACAGTAATAGCTAAGTAGAGTAAATCCATACTTAATAAGAGGGATTAAAATTCTATTTCAAGATTATTTTTTTTACTCTTCTTTCCCTAGATATAGTTAAAAAGTATTAGTTAAATTATAATAAATTAGTCTCACATCTCTCTCTCTCTATTGATTGGATGACGGAATAGTTTGTTAATTAAAAAGATTTCCTATATTTGGTCTCCATTTAAAAATATAATAGGATGCAGTAGCGCGCCATCTGTTATGAAAAATTGTAACTATTTTAGGCGCGTATGTTCGATTCCCATTCCTGGACACTTTTATTTTTCCGTTTATCATTACTCTTCACAATTCATCCTTTCATACTTCATCTAAGGTTAGAAATAATCGTTATTTCTCCTTAAAATAAATTTCGATTTTTCGTTCAAAAGAAATACATGCGGGATAATTATCAAATATCGTTCTACAATGGTCTACTGCCTTTAAATATAATATGAATTAGCGCGCCATCTGTTGTGAGAATTTGTAACTATTTTAAGCGCGTATAATTCTTGTAAAAATTAAACAATGATCTACTGCCCTTAAATACATTATGATGAATTAGCGCGCCATATGTTGTGAGAATTTGTAACTATTTTAGGCGCGTATAATTCTTGTAAAAATGAAATAATGATCTACTGCCCTTAAATACATTATGATGAATTAGCGCGCCATCTGTTAAGAGAAATTGTAACTATTTTAGGCGCGTATGTTTCTTTTAAAAATTAAACAATGATATATTGCCTTTAAATAGTTTAATTATTAAAAGAAACATACGCCTCTAAAATAGTTTCAAATTCTCATAACAGATGGCGCGCTAATTCATCAAATTATATTTAAGGGCAATAGATCATTGTTTAATTTTTAAAAGAATCATACGCGCCTGAAATAGTTTCAAATTCTCCTTTTAAAATAGGTTTTATCTTAATTGCAAAAGGAATGTTCAGGTTAGGATTTAACTCCTGTATTACAAACACATCGTATATGTAACCGAGGAATCCAAGGATATCTAAACCGAAAATTTAGACTTTTTGAATTAGATTCTCCATTCAACTTTTGTAAAAGGAAAATATCAATTTATAAAACTATATTTTAAGGAAATAAGAAATTCGGTGGACGAGTGGTTAAGACCCTTGATTCCTGACAACCATAAACCGGGATCGAATCCCGCATTGGACATTTTTTTAAAATATATGTAGAACCTGTACATACAAGGGTCACTCTAAAAGTTTTTGCAATCAATAATAAATAATTAAAATATTAAAAAATAAATTATACCATTAAAATCTACATGTAATATTTACCTAACATAAACATTTTCATAAAATAGTAACAACATTGATTTATAGAGGGCGTGACTTTGTTTACAGCGGCAGCGGTAATTTCTAAACATTGCATCAGACACAATGGAGTTGACTAGAGAAAGTTTACACACCATGATATTTTATGATTATAAAAGTAATTTAACTTCTAAAGAATCCTATGAAAGATTGATGAAAGCTTTAGAATATAAAGCTCCTTCTTGTATTATTCGTTGTAAATAACATAAGCTAGGTTTCTCTTTTTGAGCGGTACCTAATAAAGTGATTTTAGAACTTGGAACAGTTTAAGGAAACATATTATTTGCATATCTACATACATATATATCTACATATTTACACATGGTGGACGAGTGGGTAACCCCCTCGATTCCCGACAGTCATGAACCGGGATTGAATCCCGCGTTTAAATTTTGTTTAATATGTGAATAACCTTCACATATTATTCATTGTTCAATTATCATGAACTAGGTTGCTTTTGCTGAGCGGTACCTATTTATGTGATTTGAACCAGATACATATTTACATAAATAATTACACATTTTAATTAATTTATTATTGCAATAAGAGAGGGCAGTAGAAAATTGTTCAATTTTAATGGTAGATTAAACTGGCGAAACCACTGGGAGGGTTAACCACTGATGAGCTAGGGCCTCTTCCTATATTTTTCATCGTAATTAAGACTGTAGTTAAGTTTTTGTTTGTTTTATTTTAGGAAAATTCGTGCTTAATAGTTTAATTTCGTATATATATATGTACGGTGGATCCTGTAGCCACTGGACATACGTCGGACCTGTAGGCTGTTGTTGGGTTCTGTGCTGCCTGGAGTATAGGAGCTCCATCTATGCTTCCTTTCTGTGATGAATCTGTATAAGACCGGTGGTATTAATAAAGCTGTATATATATAAATATATAAAACCACATTTCCCTTTTAAATGTATAAATATAAATGGAAAAATGAAAAGTTGAACGAATGAAACAAGCTTTCCAGAAGGAGACTGTAGAGATAGTTAGCGCTTGACATTCCAACGTAAGTCCAGAGGTCCACCTATTGAATCTCCTCGATCTAGCATCCCAGCTCGGCAATAAATAGGACTTTTTGGGACCTTTGTCGGTCCCAAGCCCGGATGAAAAAGGAGGAGGGAAGGCAGTAACAAGTTTGCTAAAAAACCTGGGCTCAGCTGGCCCGGCTGATAGTACCCTGTAAGGCAAGCATGTCAAACTCGCGGCCCGCGGGCCTCATGCGGCCCACAACGAATAAATTTGCGACCCACCAGACAATATATTTTAATTTTTTTTTATAAATAAAAAAAATAATAATAAAAAAAATTTGTAGCCTAATTTTATTAAATTGTAATTATACATAATTTATTTATTAATAACGAACCACTGGTCACCATACATAAGTCGTAAGTTTTGATAATATTATACCTACATACATAACGTATGTACATCGCCATAAGTATTGTGTGCCTTAAAGTTTAAAGAAAATATTCTTAAGGAGTACTAGAAAAAAAAAGTTACGTTCAATAATATGTGCAGTTATTCTGTGTCTGGTAAGTTAAAAAATATTAATTTAATTTTTTTTAAATATTAATTAAAACGTTTTATTATTTTGTGTTAGCGATTACTAATTTTTTTTCAGACCTTTGTATTCAATATGTCTTCATCAAAACCAAGTGGCAGTAAAACTAAACGAAAAATTGCTGACGAACATAGGAATTTTCAAGAAAAGTGGGAATTAGAGTATTTTTGCTCTGAAGTAAAAGATAAAATCATCTGCTTGATATGTAATAATGCTATTAGTGTACCAAAATTATATAACATTAAACGTCATTATGAATAACATAAATCAAAATATGATACCTACGAAGGTTTAATGAGACAAGAAAAGTTAAAAGAGTTCAAGTTGGGAATGAAAAAACAACAGTTTATGTTTACTAAAGTATCATAAGAGAGTGAAGCGGCGGTGCATGCAAGCTACGTTTTATCGGAGATGATAGCTAAACACTCAAAACCTTTTACTGAAGGTGATTTCATCAAGGAATGTTTAATTAAAGCTGCAGAAATTGTTTGTCCTGGAAGTGTGAAGACGTTTCAAGCAATATCTTTGTCTCGAAATACCGTTGTGGAAAGAGTTACTGATATGGCCAGAAATTTAAATGATCAGATTTAAGAAGTAGGAAAGATGGTAGCAGAAAAGAGATGCCAAATATCAGGGAGAAAATATTAACTTTACTTTCTTTTTTCTTATTAGTATTTTTAAAAATAAACCTACATAAATGTTACTATAAAAAATTAATTACTTGTTTTCTTTTTTTGCGGCCCACATAATCTTATTATTTTTTATTTGGCTCGTGTTAGGATTTGAGTTTGACATGCTTGCTGTAAGGGCTCCTAATCCAGGGATACAGGATAAGTCTGTACTCCATGTTAGGAGCGGATGTACATGGCATTTGTTCCTCATATCAGAGGCGGCAATTTCATTTTGGGGCCAAGTCGGCCTGCCACTGAGTAGTGCTCCCAGTCTTAATGACAAAGGCAGACACAATCTACTTCATCCAGTTATTTAGGTTGTCAATCTCAAATTCTACAAGCTTGACACCCTGATATGATGGTGGAGATAAGAAAGAAGAAGAACAGTTTGTGAATAAGCCTGTACGAGATAATGTCGGGATGATCCTTCCAACGGTTTCGCCAGTTTAATATACCGCTTCTTAGAGCTCTACTATTATGTTGAACGATTTTATTTTATTTGAGAAAAGAAAAATATTAATAGTTTAATTCCATCTATCTTAATTGATTTAAATCTACTGGATATATATCAAACAATGCAACACAGGTTTCTGGAGATAAGTTTATTTTCATTTCATTAACTTAGTCTCAAGCTTTCGGACATCTCTGCCCTTCTACAGGAGTACTTGAAAACGAATGTACTCCTGTAGTAGGGTAGAGATGCCCGAAAGCGCGAGTGGTGTTAATAAAATGAAAAGAAACTCATCTTCAGAAATTGTTGTATTATTTAATTTCATCTACAAGGTGTGTCCAATAAATAATGAGACCGGTCAAAAACAAAGAAAAAATGAAATGATAATTTTTTTTAAAGTCTATTAAAAAAAATAGAAAGCTTCAGCTACACTGCGGTATATCACATCACGTGATTGCGCGCGCAGTCGATAAATTGTAAGTTTGTAAAAAGAACGCCTTACATAACAACTTCTAATTTGTAATGGATAGAAAATTCGAACAACGAATTTGTATTAAATTTTGCTACAAAATTGGGAAATCGGTGAAAAATGAGAAGTGTGTTGGACGTCCAATTCTGCACAGGAACCCTGAAAAGGTGAGCCAAATTTCAAATTTGATAAAAGAATATCCACGGATAGGGTTACGGGACATTGAGGAAGAAACAGGGATATCAAAATCATTAGTTGGATAGATAATTAAAGAAGACTTGCAGTTAAAGAAGACACCTTCAAAATTTGTCCCTAAAATGCTAACAATCCAACAAAAGGAGAATCGCGTTGAAGTTGCCAAAAAATGCTTGAAATGGTGGAAGAGAACCCTAATTGGAAGGAAAAAGGAATAACTGGAGACGAGACATGGGTTTACGGGTATGACCCGGAAACAAACCCAATCCATGGAGTGGAAAGGAAAAGATGAACCAAGAACGAAGAAATCCCGACTTTGCAAGTCAAAAAACAAAGTCTTATTGGTCACGATCTTTGACATAAAGGGAATTGTGCATTATGAATATCTAGAGGAAGGTCAAACAATCAATAAGGAGTCTTATTTAAACATTATGAGACGTGTACGTGAATCAATTCGTCTGAAAAGAAGTGAAATGTGAAGTTCCAAAAATTGGATTATCCATCATGATAATACACCACCACACACCGTTACATCTGTACTGATTTATTTGGCTAAACACGGCATCCAAATACTTCAACAACCTCCCTATTCCCCAGACCTAGCTCCAAATGATTTTTTCTCTTTACAAAACTCAAAATGGCTCTAAAAGGAAGGAGATTTGGCACTAGAGAGTCCATCATAGCGGATTCGAAAAAGGTCTTGAAGAACATCCCGAAAGATGCCTTTTCTAAATGTTTTAAATCACGGGAGAAGAGATGGAAATTATGTATAGATGCGGGAGGGGACTATTTTGAAAAATACTAATAAAATATTTTTTAATCATTCTATTTTTTCTTTATTTTTGACCAGTCTCATTATTTATTGGACACACCTTGTATATAGATAGCACGTTATTGCCCTATGATTATGTATATTTGTATCATTAAGTTTGACACATTTTGAAGCGTGAATTTTCAGTTCCGTGTAGAGGTCTTCAACGAAGCGTCACGGCATATACACTAAAGGACAAAACTTAAGGAAGTTGTATCTTTTAACATTTATTGCATGTATAGTATTATATCAGGATTCAGACAATAACTCTGAAAGTTATTTGATACACAGTGACCTTTGTTGAAGACACGTTTCATAAAAGTGCAAAAAGAATTTCCTCCGTCTCCTTCAAAAAAAAAAAAAAAAAAAAAAGACCGGGGACATCAAAAACTTTCCACCTTATTGTGTTTTGTCCATGAGTGTATTCTCAGAGAAGGTAGAGATGTAAGTAACCAACATCTAATCACCAATTTTAGAGTGAGAAAGAGCGAAAAATTTCGATTTTATTCCGACCGTAATCCACTCCGGTGAAACTAAAATGGTTTCTCTCTCCCTCCAATAAAACTATAAAAATAAATAAAAGAGGAGAAGCAACAACAGCTGAAAAAAATGCACTCGATAAATAAAAAAGAGGCGCAATTACTTATTTAGGACTGAGGCTTACAATTATCGGATTTTATCGGAAAATTTTCCCAGCGGGGGTTTGGTCCTGATTGAAACTGTAGGACGTTCCAGACTTGCTTGTCTTCACCTTTACTGAAGTTCCTCTATTCTCTGATGGTCGGTGATGGGTTTTGTTGCTAGAACTTTTGTTCTAAGACTTCTTTATCACATATTAGAATAGCCATTTTTTTTAATACGCGATTTAATTATAAAAACCTAAATAGGAACAACGTTACAAAATAAAGATAACATTTTTCTAAACTACAAATTGGTTGTATTTGTTATAGGCTTTTTTATACAAAAATAAAAATTTGGCAATATAAACACATCTTTGATTTGTTGAAGAAGGGCTTGTCCGAAAGCTATTTTAATAAAATAAATAAAAAGTTACGGCGTCTTATGATTTTTTTTTGTAATTTGTAGAAATCAGTAAATATGTGATAATGAATATTTTTCTAAGTTTTCTAATTTTATGCGATTAAATTGAATATGATTTAAAATATAGGGAAGGCCTGACTCATCAGTGGTGAACACTTTCATCGGTTTCGCCAGTTTGATCTATAAGATCGGTACAATTAGCGAATCTTGGCTTACATACTCAGCATCTGAGGTTTTTATTTTTAATTCTGGTGATATATAGTGGCAAGTAGAACAATTTGGTAGATTGAATTGGCGAATTGCTTGGAAGTGTTCACCGCTGATGAGCCAGGCATTCCCATCAAATTTTATCTCTGATTCATTAAATTATACAAATTTGCTCTATATAATGGCAAAAATGGTTTCATATTTATAATAAAGATTGATATATGTTCTATTTATGAAAAAAGGTTTAAAAAAAAGGTGATCTTTCTATTAAAGATTGATTATATCAAAAATGTGCTTAAGGATAGTTAGTATATATAGTTATATTACGACAGTTTTGCTTTTCAAATATATGTAAATATTAATTGTAAAAATATAAATTATTAAAAATGTAGTTATTTATTGTTAGTTTGTTTGCTTTCCTTGAATGTTGAGGAGTTATTTTTGTTACTTTGATAAAAAGAATAGATAAATATTTTTAGAATATTCGTGACAATATATCTAAAAAGAGACAAAAGTCGCTTCTCCCGTCAAAATAGACGTCAAAACTAGACGCCATCTATTGACCGTCGCCGCAAACTAGCGGCCTCGGGTCGGTGACAAAGCCTTGTGTATCTCATGGAATAAAATCCGCCCTAGGCTGACGAGGATCATTAGCCAGAAACCATGATCTCTAGATGGACGCTTTTCAGTTTGCCAAAACTGGTGTTGTGGCTTTGTCACCGACTCGAGGCCGCTAGATGGCGTCTAGTTTTGACGTCTATTTTGACGGGAGAGGCGACCTTTGTCTTTTTATAGATCAATATCCTTCCTCAAAATTTCCATAGGTATATGTATGTTATATAAAAGTATTATTTAAAATGTTATTTTATTTCAAATATATTTCATAGATTCAAATATTCTGTTAAGTCGACCGCCAGAGGTCACGCTTTCTGTTTATATAACCCGTTGTTGTTGTTTCACAATGGCCGGCTCAAAACCTTTTGTACATTATGTAAATAAGTTTTTCATTTTTTTTTAATTCTTACGCCTTAAGTCAGGCAGTACTTTTATCAAATTATGTTTTCTATATTCCATAAGCTAAATTAAAGCAATAATGATCTGAACTATTTTTAGTATTATTGCCACGACTGCAGTGTCACATGCTCATGGATTCCGGGATCAAGAAAATGATCAATAAATCTTAATACAATCCTCTAAAATCAATAGAAAATCTTTTTTCCTAATATGTATATAGTATATTATAGTATAGAGTTATTATTATTGTGAGCGTATTCCGTGGGTGAAACTCTGATAGTTACTTCCAGGCCAAACTCTATATCGAGGCAAAGTTTCATTGTGATTGGTCAGATTGTGTGGAAACTTATGCGGAGCAAATACATGGACATTCAATTTTCTACTCGTTGTATACACCTATATCTACATTAATGGACAAAATTTAAGGAAGTTGTACCTTTCAGCATGTATATATCGGGATTCAGATAATAACTCTGAAATATATTACAATGATCTTTATTGAAGACACATGAGATAACCAAGTGTGAACAAAAGAAAACGAAAACAGAGAACTGTATACAAAAAAAAAAAATGTCTGGCATATTTAGCACCAGTATCACTATAAAAGGAAGATCGAAAAAAATGCAATATAACAGCGGTATAGTAGATTAAACTGGCGAAACCGCTGGGAGGGTTCATCACTGATGAGCCAAGCCCTCCCATTAATTTTTTCATTACAGGGGGGCTTTCCCCCCCCTCCCCCCCCCCCCCAAAAAAAAATAATAAAAAAATAAACGACCGACGACATCAAAGACTTTCCACTTAA
Source organism: Cordylochernes scorpioides (assembly GCA_030710605.1). Classification (NCBI taxonomy): domain Eukaryota; kingdom Metazoa; phylum Arthropoda; class Arachnida; order Pseudoscorpiones; family Chernetidae; genus Cordylochernes; species Cordylochernes scorpioides. Next base: position 55,318,492 of record CP092877.1, read on the forward strand.
ATTTTGTCCATGAGTTTTTTATTGTAGTGTCAAAATTAAAGGACAAACTCTCAGCAACGACACGTCAGTACTTTTTTAAACCAGAAACGTCAAATAAATAAAAAAGATCGAAACAACCTAAAAAATATATAATAACCATACACTGACACTTCTGTGTTAAAAACAAATTATCAAAATAAATCAACGACAATTTAAACAAAGAACTTGTTAAAAAAATAAAACTGACATCTTAAATAAAAAGGTTTAAAATAGTTTCACTCTCCAAAAACAATAACTTTTTCTATAAACGTTTTTTGTGCCCTAATCTATCCATTCTAAATTTGGCAATTTTCGCCGTTCCAATTTGATAAATTTGGAAAGCTATGACCTAAATAAGGAGGTTTCACAGGAACCAAGATGTATGGCCTCTACATTGACAAATGGAAAGCCAATAGTTTGTTCTTTAAAAAAAAAAAGCTGTTTGAAGAAAGAAAGAATGTTGGCAACATGGCCAAGATATGTTCGATAAAGAATCTTTAAAATTGCCAACAAATTATCGCTTTATAAAACATGATTATAGTTATACCTTATTTATTTATATTAGCTCCCTTTTTTACATATATATACATATATTTTGAAAATATAATTTTTTTTTCTCCCCATTGAATATAACAAAATATTTTTAAAACTTAATTCTATTGACGTTATGTGGCGCTGGGTTTGTTGTTGCCACACATTAAATATGTTATAATACCTTGATAAAGGTTGGCGTTCAGCCAACTGAAATATTGGTAAAATAAATGATATTTTGATCCAATATATGCCTTTTTAATTAAAGATTTATTAATGGATTGCTTAATGGAGAGAAAAATTAATATATATAATTTTTTTTCTCCCCATTGAATATAACAAAATATTTTTAAAACTTAATTCTATTGACGTTATGTGGCGCTGGGTTTGTTGTTGACACACATTAAATATGTTATAATACCTTGATAAAGGTTGCGGTTCAGCCAACTGAAATATTGGTAAAATAAATGATATTTTGATCCAATATATGCCTTTTTAATTAAATATACATATATATACAGTCGAACTTGGATAATTCGAACCCCAAGGGACCATAAAAAATTCGAATTATCCAAAAATTCGAATTAAAGATGTTAAATTATTTATATAGGAAATTCTAGGGACCAAGATAAATATTCGAATTAAAGAGGTTTTCGAATTAAAGAAGTTCGAATTATCCAAGTTCTACTGTATTATGATGCATTAGCGCGCCATCTGTAATGAAATTTAAAAACTATTATAGACGCGTATCATTCTTTTAAAAATTAAACAATTTATACTGCCCTTACTGTAATGAAAAAAATTAATGGGAGGGCTTGGCTCATCAGTGATGAACCCTCCCAGCGGTTTCGCCAGTTTAATCTACTATACCGCTGTTATATTGCATTTTTTCGATCTTCCTTTTATAGTGATACTGGTGCTAAATATGCCAGACTTTTTTTGTATACAGTTCTCTGTTTTCGTTTTTTCTCTCTTTCTCCTTGTTAATATCATATGACTATTCTTTACGGCCTAAAATTATTGTAAATATGTATGGAAAATGGTAAAGGCATACATGTATGACAGCGCAAGTGTCCTTAGGGGAACATAGCGCTTTATGCAGTCGTGGATGGTAAAAATGAATGATAACTTTTGTCCCAAAAAATATTTATTATTTTAATTATTTTTTAAAGCAAACAGTTTTTGCATACATACAACTAACAATGTTATTATTATCTATTTACAATAAAAGTAAAAATAGATTGTATTCCTTTTGTTAAGGATTCCTTTTCATTTTAAAATTTAACTCTGTGATTATAGAATTTTAATTATTTTATGAATAATAAAAATCATATTTTTATTATGTCATATATGTAATTTATAATACAATATAATGCGGCTTATGATTGTAAAACGACATTTGACAAGTTTTACCGCAAATGTTTCTTTTGAACGAAAATTCGTAATTTATTTGAAGGAGAAATAACGACTATTTCTATTCTTAGGGATGAAGTATGAAAGGATGGATTGTGAAGAGTAATATTTAATAATTATAAAATTTATATTACGTTTTTTTTTTTGCATTTTTATATGCTTATTTTTATTACTAATAGTGTTGTATCAACTTTTAGAATTTCATTTGGATTTATAAATAGAGATTAAAATTGTAAATTGATATAAAGAATACTTTATATATTCTAAAAGTAAAGAAGAAGAGATCAGGGGGAGATATAATATATTGAAAGAACACCCCCCTGAATGTGTATCTTAAAATTGTTGATAACCCACTGCCATCTATCGGAATAAAGATCCCCTTTGTGGGTCCCCAACAATAAAGCCTAAACCACGCTGACGAGGGTCAACAGCCCGAAACGCGTACGTGGTTGGTTTTTTTTCTTGGTAATTTTCAGGACTAATTTATATTGTCGCGCGTGTCCCCTCCGGTTCTTTGCGACGACGCCGCTTCTTCCGTCGTGGTTCACCTACTCGGGCTCCCGTTGCTTTACCTATGCAGCTCTTCCCTGCAGAGCACTCAAAGACCTTCGAGAACCACCACTCAAGTGGATCTCCTTTCCTCTGGCAGTATCTCTCGGCCTTACCACTGGTGGGGGGACACGAGAGACTTACCAGAAGAGTAGTGACTGTGGCGTTGGCGAGAGTAACAACAGCAACCGGCAACAAGACTTCTAATACTCCTCTTTCTTATTGTCATTTCTACTACCATTACATATAACTAGAATAACATTCAACGGGTATTTACATTACGTTACCTCCTAGGGCCAATATAAACGTTTTTTTTACAAACATTTTCCCCAGGAAACAGGACCACAGCAATCGGCGATTCCCACACTAGTTCCAGACGGGAAATAGGTGAAAGCGCCATCTATTGGCGGAGGTTGTGTTTTCAGGCCTATATACGCGACAATATCTATTGTCATGGAACAGTAAGTAGCGGCTTACTATTCAAAATACCGCCGTGAATTCAATAAAACCTTTTAAAATGCAAGTTATATCTTGTATCTATAACGTACGTCAAAACAAGGAAGCTATTTACAATTCTGTACTGGATGTAAGTGGGATTAAACTATCAGACAGAATTGAAGGAAGGAACTCCCCGGAGATCAATAACAGGGAACAGATTGGAGGAAATTAAAGGTCCTCCCCTAGAGGACATTATTTCACTCGCCTTGGATTGAAATCATTTTTTACCTGCGTCCGTCTCTCTCTTCCTTTTCTTTCTGTAACTACCCAATTTGGTTTTAAAATGGTTATTTTAAAGAGGTAGACTGTATCTCTTGATACTTCACAAATGAACTTTAATGATGGTTTGTGCCATCTTTAAGAATAATTCGCATCTAATTGTTGATCTTTTTGTTAATTCAGGAATTTTATAAATAGTCAACGATAAGTTGATATTTATTTAGATAGATGGCGAAAGCCATCAGCAACTTTCAGTTGTAGGTTTAGGAGGTACTTTTTTAAATTTTATGACCTTCACTCTCGTACTTTTAGCTTTTGTACTATATTTTTAGGTCGAAATTTACTTTATCTACTGTTCACCGTCGCGCTGTTGTTTTTAGCGATTAGCCTCGCCCCTAGCTTGTCGATTGAATAGATGTATATATCTCTACTTGTAGTTTCAATAATAATAACTACAAATATTACTTATAATAAGTTTCTTTTTTTTTAATGTTAACTTTCAAGCGATAATCGCTTTTCAGCAGTCTTAGTTAAAAACATTGGCTATTTCTTACAAGAAGTATTTACAAATAAAGGCGCGTAGCGTGAATGTGGCCAACTGAAATTTTGAAATTTTAGTTTAAATTTCAAGTGTAGATATCCAAACTGCGCACTTATATTTGTAAACACTTCTTGTAAGAAATATCGTTGCTTTAACTAAGCCCGTTGAAGAGCTATTATCACCTGAAAGATAGCCTTTTAAAATAAAAACTCATTGTGAGAAATATTTGTAGTTTTTAAATGCTTTTCATACACACAACACAAACACAATAACACACGGGGGGTCGGTGGAAGGCTAGTTAAACCGTTTGGTTTTCGACCACTAGGACCCGGGTTCGATTCCCGCATTGGACACTTTTTTTTGTTAAAAAAAAAATGCTCCAATGGCCCCCGATTCTTACAAAAGTCCAACCCCACCAGTGAGTGCAAGTAACCAAACGGGGCTCTGGCACATTTGTAAGTGCAAAGTCGAACTGCTTTTCACACGTGTAAACATGTGGTGCGCTTACAGTAAAAGCAGTCGCTAACTACCCACCATCATTATCATGGCCTGTAACACGTGTACTAGGGATAAGCAAAAAAAAAAAAAAACAATAACACACAACATAAACACACAAATATTTTCATGAAATTTCAATGATACCTTATTTCTCTGATGACCATACAAAGGTATAAGTGATATAAGCAAAAAATAACTCTGCAACAGGGAGCGTAGCTTTATTCACCGAGTACGAACGGGCATACAAAGGTATAGTTATAAGGTTGTTCCAAAAGTTCGTAAACATGATTATGATTTATATTTTGCAAGTGTTTACGAAATTTTGGGACAACCTTGGCAATATTGTAACAGTACAATTATAACATAATTTATATAGAAGAATGATTTAATCTCTGAAGGTTCTATATCAAAGGTGGCAAATCAGCAGGTGGGCCAGGTTTCAGAATTACAAGCTTGTCTCAAAAGTTCGTAAACACTTGCAAAATATAAATCATAATATCAAAATTCGAAACTATTATAGACACGTATGATTCTTTTAAAAATAAAACAATTTCTACTGCCCTTACTGCAATGAAAAAAAAAAAATTAATGAGAGGGCCTGGCTCATCAGTAGTGAACCCTCCCAGCGGTTTCACCACTCATGAGCCAGGCCCTTTTATAAATTTTTCCATTGCAGTAAGGGCAGTAGAAATTGTTTTATTTTAAAAAGAATCATACGCGTCTTTATAGACATCTGTTTTGATAACAGATGGCGCGCTAAATCATAATATATTTACGAACATTTGGGACAAACTTATAGATTGTCGACATAGTCACCGAAGATAGGTTCTATCACCAAATAAAATAACTGTAGTTTACAGGTATATATTTTAATAGAACTCTAAGAAAGATATAGTACCAGGATATTATATGTTTGGGTAGAGAATTTAAAGCCATACAGAGCCAAGCTCTTCATTTATTAAACGGAAATTTATTTTATAAAAAAAAGCGCCAAAGTTTAATTTGAATAAGGAGATCACGGGTTCTGGGAATTTTTAATTTACAACTTGCACCAAGCCTCACAACTAATACTTAATTACAGAGTTATAGAGAAATTCTTAGAATTTATAAATAAGTAAAAATATACATTTCGAGGGTTTTACTCCCTCTATATAGGTTTATTAGTTAATATATATTTAAAAGAGATTTCATTTAATTCTCTTCTATGTGTGTCTATCCATAAATCTGTCTTTCCCACGGATTTTCCTAATTAAATCTACCAGATCTACACTTATTTTCATAGTTATATCTAAAAAGCATATGTGCTCCTGGTCAGGATATCCCTTCTTTATTTTTAATATCAACACCTGACCTTTTTATTTTTTATTTCTTCTATATATATTTTCACATGTTAAGCGTATTTATGCAAGTTTGGCCTTAAATATCTATTCCTTGATTTCACAAGAAGCCTCTGGTACCAAAGATAATTTTGGTCGCAGTGGTACAGCCTGCTTCACGCTGACGAGCGCCAACAGCGCGAAACGCGTTTGTGGATGACTTTTCTTGATTTATCAAGAAAATGGGTTGGCCAAATATCAGGGAACAGGTTAAATAAATGTTTAGCTGATTTCTGTTCCACTAGATGGCGCTCTGCCATCTAAAAAGCACATGTGCTTTTGATCAGGATATGCCTTCTTTATTTTTTATAGTTATATCAGTTTTCCTAAAACTACAGAGGGAAATGTATTTTTATGATAACTATGTAGAATAATATATGCATATATTCACACACAAAACAATAGCAACATTTGGATTGTTATAAAATTTATTGTTTTTTTTTTTCTATTTTTCGTAGAGAATAAATGCACCACACGTGTAGAGACAATAGTTATTTCCTCAAGTATTGTGCGAATTGTTTTAAGAAACGGTGTGTTAAGTCAATAGATGGAAAAATCAACAAGTCTCTCTCTAAATTAGAATAATTCGATTCCTTTGGTTCCAATTCTTCTTTTGTTAAATTAAATGTTTCTAAAACTTGTTTTAACACAAGACATCTTCTACATTGAGAATGGAAACATTGTTTTCCTCAATTAAAATGTCTACTAGCACTAGGGTAAAAACTATATTAAGAGAAAAAGGCATCTCCTTATCGTACAACTGAAAGTTGCTGATGGCTTGCGCCATCTATCGTATTAAATATAAACTATTCGTTGATTTTTAATTAATTCCAGAATTGGCCAAATACCGATTCTTGATTAATCAAGAAAAGCTAACCACGTACGCGTTTCGGGCTGTAGGCCCTCGTCAGCGTGGCGAAAGCCATCAACAACTTTCAGTTGCACGATAAGGAGATGCCTTTTTCTTTTATTATATATAAATAATACTTTTATTTTTTTTTGCAAATTATAAAATATAGTTAAAAAGAAAATTTTATTTACAACAACAACAACAAAAATGCTTTTATTAGGGCCCATTGCCCTGTATGGATTCGCCATACAACACAACAAAACAATACAGTAATTTTTCTCCCTTTCCCCATGTGCACGTGAGCCCTCTGTTTGAAAAGGGATTTATTTACACATCTGTTCTAAAACTTTCCTCAATACCTCTTTTGTGACGAATCTATTTACAATTAATAAGAGAATTTTATTTATTAATTTTATAGTTAGTATATCAGATAAATTTCTTAAAAGAATGTAAATATATATCCTGTTATAAAATCAACAAGAGCAACCTAGTTTATGATAATTGAAACAATGAATAATATATGAAGGTTATTCACATATTAAAACACAATGTTAACACGGGATACAATCCCAGTTCATGACTGTCGGGAATCGAGGGTGTTACCCACTCGTCCACCGACTTTAAATATATATGAGATATGAATAAAATAAAATATTCATTCTCATCATTGCATTGATTAAAAGGATTCAAAGTGACTGTATTAAGGTAAACACTAGCCAATATATTACCGTGGTAAATAGATGTTTGTGTGGTAATTGTTGTAATAAAAGAGATAATAGTTTGATTCTAGAGTTCACAGGAATGATTGGGAGGAACATTTTTGAAATTCTTTCTCTCCCTAATTACTTCTGGCATTCCTGAGAAATGGTTCCATTACCTACACACGTGACCCTGGTGGTGTTTCTAATGGACCCTCCCTATTCGAGTAACGCTACTATCCATTACGATATATATATAAAAGAATGTAATTTTAGATAGAAATTGTTAAAGATCGGTTAGAATAATGGTGGAATATCAAGATAACCTATTTGGAAAATGGACCAATTTTCCATTAACAATACCATTGTTGCTGCTTTTACTTATTACCACCATATGGAGACTGTTGGAGAGAGAGAGATTGAAACCACTTTATTACATCGCTCATATAATGTTATATAAGTTTGAATATTTAAATATAAATAAATATAGAAGAAAAATGTATCTCTCCTGATCGTGAAACTAAAGGTTGCTGATGGCTTGCGCCATCTGTCGAAATAAATATCAACTATCTGTTGATTTTTTGAACACCAAGGTTGAGCGAGAGAAATTTTACACATTATAGAACAGTTGTGCTTAAAAAGCGAATCATTTTCCTTATAAAACCAGTAGGGAATTAGAGATACAATAAAATTGCTTTATACTTAATATTAATCGTTATATATATGTTCACACATATATCGTCCCTACAACTGCAAACTATCGAATGTGAAAAATTCAATTTTGAAGGAGAGAGAAATGAAGAGACCATGTGGCCTACCCTCAGTAGAGGAAGGCATTGAAGGAGGGAGAAATGAAGAGACAAAATTGAATTTTTCACATTCGATAGTTTGCAGTTGTAGGGACGATATATACATATATACATATGAACATATATGGGTCTGTAGGTTGTATATCGATATTCGTTTATTGACTCTTTCTTTTTCAAGAGATATCTGAATCCTTTGAGGCAGAAATTCAACGAAGCGGCGAATCACACCACGAATACGCAACGACATTATTGCAAGGACTAATTTTCCACAAACTTCAGCCGTGATATCTTTATCTTGAAAACAAAATTGAATGCGACTTCAGGAAAGTTTAGCAATTTGGTTAAGCTATCCTTGAAAAATACTTAATCGCATGTGGGACGGGCTAATACTGTTGTAGTGAACTAGCGCGGTGTTCACTTCAAACTGGTAGGGTTGCATTGTTCTCGTCGTTTTTTAGCGATAAAAACTTATACCCATTTCTCTCTCTCTAACTACAAAAATAAACGAAATAAAAATGAGAATGGTGAAATTTTGTTAATAACATAAAGAATGCAATATCAACCTGTACAGATAGTTTTCTACTGAAATTAAAAGAACAAGGAAAAAGCATAAACCGCATCCCTCATCAAAAGCTATAAATACACGAATCGTATACACGAAAAAGAATACAAAAATCTTGTTCTTCAACTTATGAACAGATAACAGTAAATTGTGAACATTAGTACGCAAACATCCTTCACACATATTGAATTAAATATTTATTTTTTAATAACGTTTACACTACTTCTGCTCAAACACATAGCCAGGGGGCTCGCATAACACCTCGTCAGTGATCGCGCGCATGCGTTCTACCGACCAATCAGCAGCAGAAAGTGTACCTTACCGTCAGTCACCGTATTTGTGTGACCTCGGTACCCGCCTACGCACGGTGACAAAACGTAACTGAACGCACATGCGTCACTTGATGAAGCGGAAAGCTGTAAAGCTAATCAGTAGGAAAATAATGCTTACTCTGGTCATTCAACAAAAAGTAATATGTTTATGCAACTTTTCTTATTATCTGACACCCTCATTCTTCATCTTAGACTCCAGAGGATTGAGATAATCGTCATTTTGCTGAACGTGCGATGAACTCTTGTAAATATTTATTTTTAAGTATTATAATTGAATTTGCTTTTATCAACCATGCTGATGGAGTTTTCAAATCTAAAACAATCAACTCGATGACGTAAAAACCTATACGCTATAAATAAAATGATTTTTTCTGTCAATAAATAATATATTAGATAATTTGATTATCAAAAAGCTATTATAGACAAAAATGGAAGATAAATTTACATTTAATAAACGTAATTACATATTGATTTATACGAATGGTGACACGAATGAAAGAAATACAATTGTAAAGAGTTTTTCTGTGATTGATATTATTTAAATATTTTTCATTATTTAAATGAAAAAACATTTTCCCCACCCACCTCTTCTAAAAACTTTATTTCAGAATTTTTTATATAAACCAATATCGCGCGGTTTTATTTCTCAGTAATCACATTGATTTATTTCTGGTCAAAAATAAATTTAATAAAAATTCTCGGATTTACGTAGGTTCACAGAGTGGTCATTTTAAAAATAATTATATTTTTGACTTTTGACGGTAAATTTTGTTTGAATTTACTCAAATTATATGTATTTTATTTTGATATAATTTAATTTAAAAATAATTGGAATAGATGTAGAAAAATTGGGAATGGAATTGTCGCATATTAAATAAATAAACACAATCGTGAATAATACGTCTTTTTTTATCAATATTTTCTTATTTTAAAAATGAAATTGTAAAGGGAAAACATATAAAAACATTATATATATATATTCAAAAACAATAGAAAAAAAAGATAAGGGGTTCAGGTGTTGATATTAAAAATAAAGAAGGCATTTCCTGACCACGAGCTCTGCCATCTAAAAAGCACATGTGCTCGTGGTCGAGCCTTTCAGAAGCTAGATTTATTTATTTCAAATTTAATATGTCAATTCGAAATAAATCGAAATATGATTCTTTAAAAAAATAATAAAACAATTTTTACTGCCCTTACTACAATGAAACACTACAATGAAACATTAATGGGAGGGCCTGGCTCATCAGTGGTGAACCCTCCCAGCGGTTTTGCCAGTTTAATCTGCCACCTAGTTGTGAAATAAGATGATCACTTATTGTTTAGTGGGTTGGTGGAAGGATGGTCTAAACCATTGGTTTTCGACCGCTACGACCCGGGTTCGATTCCCGCATTGGGCACTTTTTTCTTATTAAAAAAATGCTTCAATGGTCCCCGATTCTTGCAAAAGTCCAACCACACCAGCGAGTGCAAGTAACCAAACGGGGCTCTGGCACATTTGTAAGTGCAAAGTCGAACTGCTTTTCAGATGTGTAGACATGAGGTGCACTTACAGTAAAAGCAGTCGCCTACTTTTACCCACCATTTATCATGGCCTGTACCACTTGTACTAGGGATAGGCATAAAAATGTACACCCATACTTCGCTTTGCGTCGGGGTTACATTCCAAAAAAACACGACGCAAATTGAAACGACCCAAAGTGAAAATATGTGAAGGCGCAATCAAAAACAAAGGTGTTGCCATATTTTAGGAAAAAAAAAAATTAAAGACTCCAATAAAAAACAACGCAACTTCGAAAATCTAACGACGCACAGTGAAAATCAGTAAAAATTAAGCAGCGACCCAACTTCGAAAAAAACGCAAAACGAAACGACGCAAAGCGAGGTATTGGTGTATAGTTGGATTAAAAACACACACAATAGTTCTTTTCACAAAACGTTTTGATTTTATGACATGCTTTACTTACAAGTATGAAATAATTTACACATTTTTCAGGCAGTAGAATATTTGATAAATTGTCCGCTAATTTATCTACGCTCAAATTCTCGATAAGGTTGAGAAATTTCTTTTTAAATATTTCATTGAGCTAGGAACGTGTTCCGGTTTGAAAAATGTGTCCGGAATGACAAATTACGGCGTCGTTAGTAACTTGTAGCCGTGGTTCTTTTTGTTCTTGTTGGTCGAGCTGTGGAATCATTTGTCTCAGTTCCTTCTCACAGACTTCTCGAAATTCATAGCACATACACGAATGAGAAATTTTAACTATTTTTTGATGCGTATGATTCTTTTTTAAACATACACAAATCATTTTAGATATAAAATATTCTTCTCAGTAAGATATGTAGCGATTTAATAAATTGAAAGAAGACAAGTTTCATTAATCATTTAACGATCATTTAGGCTCTATGATTATCATTTTACAAACCGTTAAATTACTCATTTACATGTTTCTTTGCTCTAGATATGTAAATAATATGTATATACATATTCACTTCAGCCATTAGTATCTACGTTCATAGTGTCGTATTTATGCTTTAGCTTGCTTGTTGAAGGGTTTTTGCCCGAAAGCTTGCGTCGTTAAATGATTAAAGAAACTTGTCTTCTTTCAATTTATTAAATCGCTACATAAATCAATTCAATAAAGATTATTCCCTGATTTTATATTTTGACACAATCAATAATCATTTTATAGGCGATCGAACGTTGTGGCTCCCTGTTTGTATTACATCTCAAACACGACGCCAGCCATCTCTGTCTTAAGCTCGATGTACTATCTCGGTGACCGTTAAGCCAATGAATTCCTTTAATTGGTCCACGAAGCGTGTCTGCAGGCGTCCAGGTATGCATCGCCCAGACGTCTTTCTAGTCAGTGATTCTTTTCAAAATAAATGAATTTTCTACTCCCCATATTACAAAGATAAAATAAAGGGAAGTCCTATCTCATCAATGGTGAACCCTCTCAGCGGTATATTAAACTGGCGAAACCGCTGGGAGGGTTGAACATTGATGAGCCAGGCCCTCTCCATTATTTTATCAGTGCAGTAAGGGCGCAGTAGAAAATTGAGTTATATTTTTAAAAAAGAATCATTAGCGTCAAAAATAGTTAAAATTTCCCATAACAGATGGCGCAATAATACATCATATTAACATACACTCGAATGTTGAGAAAATTTCATTTTTACTAAGTAGAGTACACGGTGCCATCTGCCTGCTAAATATAGAAATAGTTTTGCCCTCTTTGCAAGTTACATAAACTTATTTCCACATTGAGAGACTGAAGCTAAAAAAATGTTATGGTTCATCAGTGGTCTTCTTCTTTCTTATCTCCACTCAATCACACTAAGGTATCAAGCTTGTAAAACTTGAGACTTTTGATGGTGTCTGCCGGGGAAGAGTAGAGCTCATCAATGGATGAGTCAATACAGTCAATAATATGTCTTGGGGTTGCAGGCTGAGAATTGCACTTAGTACATAGTGGGAAAACCCTCATAAGTGGTGAACCCTTCAAGTAGTTTCGCCAGTTTAGTCTACCAAGCAGATACAGCTATTGTATAGAAGGTGCCATTATTGATAGGGTTCAATAGAATGCAAAAAAATACGTTTCAATTAGTTTCTTCTTATCTTGAATATAGAGGCTGCCTGGCCGGCATTGATATTTCTTTAAAAAATAGATACTTCGGCCAGTTAAAGTTTTATTTTCTCAACGTTTCAACAAACATCTTTTGTCTTCGTCAGGAGAAGTAAATAAAAATATAGCATTTGGCAAGACGTTAAAAATTGTTGTTTTTTATTTATATATTCGAAAAGACTTTTGTTGAAACTTTGAGAAAATGAACTTTATCTGGCCGAAGTGTCTATTTCTTAAAGAAATAGTTTCTTCCTCTGATAATCACATGTAATATTTTGACCCATAAAGGGTTTAAAATAGAAAAGAAAAATCTTTGTGAAAAACATGATTAACTTTTCTTGATTAATCAAGAAGGGATATTTGGCTAATTCTGTAATAATTAAAAACCAATGAATAGTTGATATTTATTCCGATAGATGGCGCAAGTCATCAGCAACTTTCAGTTGCACGATAAGCAGATGCCCTTTTCTTAAAATTTTCTTTGTTTAAAACAAATTTTAAAGAAATCCCTATATATATATACTGTTGTTTGTCAGCTTCTGCGTTATCATTTTAACAGAAATTCTTCTACCACTTGTCTAAAAATTAGTGTACAAATAAAGACTGTGTTTTTGAATTTAAATGTTTCTATTAATTTTCAAAATTGAACACATATGATCCAATATATTACACCGTATCTATACCTGATAGGATATTGTGAAAACTGTTAATGATAATGATTTTTCGTCAAATCGGATTTAAGGCCTAAACCTTCTGATCTCGAAGATATTATTTGATTATATATGGAAACAAATATATTTATTTTTATAAATAATATGATTGCATATATAAAAATACAACTATATATATGTTATGGATAATTTGTTTGTTGTTAGATAAAGGATCGATAAGATAAAGGGTTGAAGGTGCAGTCGTGATAAAAAAAAAAGATAATTATTTACCATCAAGTAGCTTTTATTTTTAATTACTTGAGGAAATATTATACATTAGTTATTTTCACATTATATAGAATTTATAAAGTTAATCCTATATTAGTTTTTCGAAAAGATAGATATGTTAACTACGCATATTTACAACAAAACTGAAGGTTATTCTAAAAACGATGATAACAGAAGTAGAATTATCAATGAATAAAAATAAAAATTATGTCGTAAACCCGGGTAAGCCAACAAGTGAGTTGGAAGAAGTCGGGTTGAGTGGCAAGGCGTGCAGAGTGGGAAGTCCGCACGGGACAGTGAGGACAAAGTTTGGGATCAAAAGACGCTCTCCTAGTACGTCTCACGTGGCACCAGGACCAGGGGAAGTTGAGGATTAACTGAGGAAAGCTCGGCGTCCTGCATGAAGCCGCGGAGGCAGGCAGGAACCAAAACGGCGGCCACGAGGGCCGCCGTGAGATCTAGCACTGAGCGGCCTGTCCGAAAATATCCACTGTAACCTAACTAATTGTCAACATCCGGACCAACGCCCCTTTTTGTCCCTCTCTGGATTCCCCTGGTGTCCAGTGGCAAGCTGGTGTGTTACTAGAAAAGACGTCATATTACGATATATATATATATATATTTAAAATATAGAAATATTTTAGTTTTTAGATAATATAATATATATACAGTATGAAATTGAATAAAAATATAACTTTTAACTTGAAAAAGCGTCGAACTGCTTTTCACATGTGTAGACATGTGGTACTTCTTTATTTCGACTTAGAGCGCTATGTCCCCCTAGGGGCACTTGCACATTAAACATAACCAAATTTTTAAAGAAAAGAAAAGAAAGATATTTTAAAATATATACATAATTAGTATTCAAATTAGTTAGATGAAAAGATAAAAAAAATATATATATGTCGTAAAAAAAGAGATGTATTTTAGGTACGTTACCAATTCATTCATGCAGTCGTGGATTGAAGTGAAATGATAACTTTTATATCCAAAATTGTATTTATTTTAATGATTATATTTTAAGAACAAAACAGTTTGCATACATACAATTTTATAAATATTCTAAGTATAAAAAAAAACAATATTGCGTTGTACTCCTTTTGTTAAGGATTTTAAAAAATTAACTCTGTGTTAATTCTATGATTATTTAAATTATAATTATATTAATGAATAATAAAAATATGATTTTTATTATGTCATTTCTTCCCTCCAAGGATAAAAATTAGGGAGTAATTTTCAAAGTAAAAAAAAAAAGTATCATTATTATTTACATAGATTATCAATTAAGATGGAGGATACCAATTGAAACTATATCAATGATTCTCTTTATTCATTCTACATATTCTTATTTGTACCTTTGTTTGACAGTAGCTGAAAACTATCCAATCTTATTTGAATTTATAGGTGTCTCCTTCCTATAATTCATAAGGGGATTTACCTCATGAATTGAGTAGGCCTTCTCAGGCTCTCAAGATTCAAAAGGTATTTTGCCACATGCCAAAAAAATATATATCTTTGAAAATCACAAATTTATTTCTCATAATGACGAGTGGTATCCAACATCTTGTTTCACATTTATTTGGTTTGATCAGAATAAAAACATAAAATAATGGGTTATTTCCACATAATGAAAAATATTTACACATGAAGTTTTATTATTTACATAAAATACATATGAGTGAATTTCTCAACAAATAAAATCAAAATGTAAAATATTTCCAACAATTGAAAAGAAAAAGTGTCAAGTTATATCTAATATATAATTTATAACTGAAAAAAGATATAGTCTTCCATAGTCCTTGAGTGTTTTTTAAAAGCTCAGTTTTATATTGAAATAGTATATCTTATTTGTGCACAAAAATTATATTCTCAAGGCCCACTTTTTAGGCGTAGTTATTTTTAGTATTGTCTTATTTATGTTAAGATTTCCCTACCATTATTTAGTAAGAAGAGGGATTCTACTTTTCACTACCTTAGGTGCCACTTGTTAGCTTGGTTTTTTCTCTAAAGTGGGTATTTTACTTTTTGTCAGTTTTAACTCAAATCCTTCTTTTGGGTAGTATGGCCTCAATTTGGATGAATGAATACCATGGTAGTTTTTCCTAAATTAGATTGGGGTTTATCAATTTCATAATTGACTGGGGATATCTGTTTTAAGATTGTAAATGGCCCAGACATTGGAGGCATTAATTTTCGGTTATCTGGATGGTAAAAGGTTTGTAACCAAACTTTATCGCCTACTTTAAAGGTGGAAGGTTGATAATGTTGATCATATCTAATTTTATTTATCTGATGAAATTTTAATGTATTATTATAGGCATTTGTTCTGGCAGTGTCTATAGGGGGGTAAAATTCTGATTCTTTTAAGGGGGGATCATAAGGGAGCTTACCATACAAAAGGTAAGTAGGAGTATAGCCTGTTATGGAATGGGGAGTATTATTATATTCATTTAGTACTGAATCTAACAATTTCGTCCATGGTATTGATTTTCCTTTCAAGTTATTGAATTTACATCTTAACCTGGTTATTATAGTTTGGTTAAGTCGTTCATTTAACCCATTACACTGAGGTCTTGATGATGAAGTCAATAATTGTTTAATGTTATTGTTAATCAAATATTTTCTAAATCTTGGTGAAGTAAATGATGGTGCCCTGTCACTTAAAAATTGTTTGGGTTTTTGTATTTGAAAAATTTTGTTTAGGCAATTTATATATGAGTCAGTAGTTTGACTTTTTGAGGGGAAAGCCCAAATGTATCTAGTAGCATGATCTACGATGATGTGAAGGAATTTCTTTGTGGGAATTATAGTAATTTAGTCCACCTACTGTGTCTATAGACACAAGATCAAAAGGATCCTTAGCTGGGGGGAGACTTTCCAACAGACCAAATTTCTTCTGGTGAGATATTTTATTGAGTTGACACACCTCACAGTGTTTTACATAATTAGAAATATCTTGAATTAGGTAGGGCCAATAATAGATAGGGGAAATTAGATTTAACATTTTAGATACTCCTATATGGCCGTAATCTTGATGAGCTCTTATTAATACTTTTTCTCTTAATGATGGTGGAACAACACTTTTGATTAATCCTTTTTTCTTTATTGTTAAAAGTCCATTAAATTTAGTATATTTCCTATCATTGATGTTATCATCAAATTGAGCTTGTTTTAGTTCTGGGTCAGAAACAAAATGAGCTATGGGGTATCTGCTGAGAAAATCAGCTTCTTTATTTTCAGTTCCTCTTATGTGTTTTATCTCAAAGTCAAACATTGAGAGCTTTAAGCTCCATCTAAATAATCGTCCTTTTGGGTTCTTTATGTTCTTCAAATACTTTAGACAAGCATGGTCTGTATGGATGGTGAAATGCACGCCATCTAAGTAGGGTAAAAAGAAATCCACAGCATCAATAATAGCAAGGCATTCTTGCTCAGTTACACAATAGTTTGATTCATAAGATGTCATTCTACGGCTTCTATACGCTATTGGCTTTAAAAGCCCATCGGGTTGTTCTTGTTTTAGGATAGATCCGATCTGTTCTTGGCTAGCATCCGTGTAAAGGTGTATAGGATATTTGGGATTATAGATAGCTAATATAGGTTTTGAGGTTATCATATTTTTTAATTTAGAAAATGCGGTTTCGCATTCTTCATCCCATTTCCATTTTACATCTTTTTTCAACAAATTATTCAAAGGGAGTCTGAGTTTAGCATAATTAGGGATAAATTTTGAATAAATGTTAATAGATCCTAAAACTCGTTGTAAATCCTTTTTATTCCTTGGGGAATTCAATTTTCTAATCGTTTCTATATTATTAGTGCTGGGTGAAAATTGATGGTTTGATATTTCATATCCTAGAAAAGAAATCTGATAAGTAGCGAATTTACATTTACTTAGTTTTAGCTTAATATTTTCCTTTATGCAAATATCTAAAATTACTTTTAAATGGGTCAGATGTTCCTGAAAATTATTTGAAAATATAATGAAGTCATCGAAGTAATTCATGCAAAAATCAACATCATATTTATTTAAAATTTGCCTTAAAACTCTTTGGAATTGACTTGGACTATTTTTTAATCCAAAAGATAATTTATTAAATTCGTAAAGTCCGTGAGTGGTAGTAAAAGCTGTGTATTCTTTATCATCTGGGTGTATATCTAAATGGTGATAACCTGATAAAAGATCTAGTGTAGTGAAGATATTAGCTTCTGAAAGCTTATCTAATATAGAATCTATTCTTGGTATGGGCTCAGAATCTCTTTTTATTATATCATTTAATTTTCTGTAGTCTATTACTAGTCGAATTTTACCTTCATTTCGCTTATTCACCAACATAGCAGGGGATGCATAGGAGGAATAAGATGGTCTAATGACATTATATTTTAAAAGTTCCTCAATCTGTCTTTTAATTTCAATGTTGTCCGAGAAGGAAGGTCTAAAAGGCTTTAATGAAATAGGTGTTTGTGAGGTAAGTTTAATTCTAATTGGATCTGCTTTAATATGTCCTATATTCATTTTATGGGCAGCAAACGCTTCCTTATTTTCCTTAATTAATTTAATTAAATCAGATTTTTCATATGGTGAAAGTTTTTCATCAAATTCTACACTATTAAAATTTCTAAAATCATTTTCATCAGGAGGAATAATAGATTTAAATAAAGGAATCACATTATGATGTGTACAATTATTATTATTAGGGTTATGGTAATTAACATTAAGAATTCTACCAAATTGAGTAATTGTAAAACTTTGAAAATCAATGTCTAATTTAAATAATCTTATATGGTGTAAAGAAAGCAATACATATGGCAAATCAATATCAGAGGAATAAAAATCAATATCTCTAGTAATAGATCCTATAGTTGTATTAACATTAATTTTTGAATTTATATTTAGCATACCGGATGTCTGTTTAATAAGAGGTAAATTATTAAAAACAACATAGTTTGGTTGAATCTTATCTATCATATGTTGAGGAATTATAGAGAAGGTACAGCCAGTATCCATGAGAGCTACAATACTGTTATTATTCACATTTAGATTTATATACAGACCTTGGCGTCAGGAGTGTTGAGGCGGAGCTGGTCGGCATTCGCTCGAAGGGGCCGCTGTCTGCGTCAAGGTATCCATGGATCGAGACGGCACGGACATGAAGCTTGCAGCTGGGGAGGCTTGTACGGCCTTCTCCCGAAACCAGCACCTATTCTCAGGATGGAAGCGTCCGGCATGTCCCCTGTTTAGGCAAATTCGGCAGGGGCGTCTTTTAGAACTATAGTCCATAGGGCTTCTTCCTGGATGTCCCCATTGTTTTTGTTGTACTTCCATTCTTGGGGCTGTTTCCCTTTTAATAGATGACTCCTCCACATTTGCATCTTTATTTGGCAAATTCTGCAAGCTTTTTGCGTGAATTTCTAGAAATTCCATTAAATCCTTACTTGAAGGCACAACCCTTGGGTTGTTCTGAAATTCCCACTGTTTTCTTGTGGTTTTATCAAGCTTATCTTGTATGATCTTGACGAGAAACACATCAGATAAACTATCGATTTGGTAACCTAATACCTTCACTGTTCTTACTATCTCGTTGCAACTATCTAGAAGTTTAAACATTGACTTATGGTTGTCATCGGCTAACTTTGGTAATCTTAATGCATTATCTATTTGGGTGAAAATCAGATCCTTTGGATTATCATATCTTGTTAATAAGGTTTGCCAAACCTCAACATAATTATCGGCTGTAATTGGAAATGCGTTTACCAGTCTTAGGGCTTCGCCTCTCAGTTGGCCTTTTAAATATTGTAACTTTTCAATATTAGGTATTTGTGAGTTAGAACCAACCGCAGAAAAAAATAGATCCTTAAATGAAAGCCATGATTCTAATCTACCATCGAAAGTTGGCAATTCAAGTTTAGGCATTTTAACATGTAAATTTACTTTTTTCTCAGATGTTTCTTGCCCATTATGCCTTAAATCCAATTCACACTTTAATCTTATACACTTATCTATGCAATTTTCCACTTCGTCATTCAATTCATCATCTTCAAGTTGCTGCAAGAAAATATCACTCATTTTCATCAAATCATTATTTGCATACTCTAGTTTGCATTTCGTTGCATTTACATCTACCATAGACACAATGGATTCGATATTTTCTTCAATGCCTTTTATACTTTTTTTTATCCTTTTTAATTTCTTAATTAAAGTTTCGACTTCCATAATTGCTATTCTTTTATCTATATCTTTTCCCAAATATCTTAGCTGCAATATATGGCTTTGAAATCTATTGGAATCTTTCCCGTACAGGGTTAAAATACATCCTGTCGACTATTAATAAAGATGTCGTAAAAAAAGAGATGTATTTTAGGTACGTTACCAATTCATTCATGCAGTCGTGGATTGAAGTGAAATGATAACTTTTATATCCAAAATTGTATTTATTTTAATGATTATATTTTAAGAACAAAACAGTTTGCATACATACAATTTTATAAATATTCTAAGTATAAAAAAAAAACAATATTGCGTTGTACTCCTTTTGTTAAGGATTTTAAAAAATTAACTCTGTGTTAATTCTATGATTATTTAAATTATAATTATTATTAATGAATAATAAAAATATGATTTTTATTATGTCATATATATATATATCAACACAATTGATATATGTATAAAGGTATTGGTATGCAAATTTAGTTAAATGAAATAAAAAAGTATTGTGTGTATTCGAAAAAAGCAATTTACAGATTAAAAAAAAAGTTTTAGGGAATATTTTAGAATGAAAATATGCTAGATATTAGAGAATTATTGTTTTAAAACAAAACTAGACATGTGGTGTACTTACAGTAAAATCAGTCGTTAACTACTCACCATGATTATCATGACCTGTACCACGTGTACTAGGGATAAGCAAAAAAAAAACTTAAAAAAAACTATTCAAAGTTGGACAGACACAGAAAAATAAAATCAAATCGCTTCCTGTCATATGTCATTAGAAACATTTTTCTTCCAGGGCTGATCTTTGGCAGGTTATGTCAACATAGGTTAGAGCGCTCAACCTATTTTTTATATTATTATTCTGGGGGAAAAATTCGTTACTGATTACATCACATTTTTTTGGTCAAAAACCTTTTTTTTTTTATTGTTTAAATTGGTTCTGCTATGATTGATTAGATTTACATCAACATGTGACAATTTCGTTGATTTTTTTTGAGGATTCCAAAAAATATCATTTTTTTTAAATAAATTTATTTAGATATATTTAAAATGTCTCACCTTACATTCAAATATATTTATAAATTTTGATCCTAGATTTTTATTAATATATTTTTAAATAAATAAGGTATGGATGGCTTCATTTTTTTTCTTCAAATAGATGGATATACACCAACAAAAAAGCCTTTATTAAGGACACTCACCCCAGATAGGTAAAGAGAACTAAACACAACAGGTATCTAAATTCGAAACTATTATAGACGCGTATGATTCTTTTTAAAATAAAACAATTTCTACTGTCTTTACTGCAATGGAACAATTAATGGGTGGGTCTGACTCATCAATGGAGGGTTCACCACTGATGAGCCAGGCCCTCCCATTAATTTTTTTCCATTGGAGTAAGGGCAGTAGAAATTGTTTTATTTCAAAAAGAATCATACGCGTCTATAATAGTTTCGAATTTTGATAACAGATGGCGCGCTAATGCATCATAACAGGTTTTAGCGCAAATGTTTATTTTTACAGAACTGAAAACTCTTCACAATTCATCCTTTCATACTTCATCCCTAAGGATAGGAATAGTCATTATTTCTCCTTAAAATAAATTACGATTTTTCGTTCAAAAGAAACATTTGCGGTAAAACTTGTGTCGTTCTATAATCATACCCATATTATATTGTATTAGAAATAGCAGTTATCTAAAGAAAGTGGAGATTAACATCGACCTTTCTTCAAGTTGGATCCATCATCTGTGTTTTCGCCTATTGTCTGCGCTGTTTTACAGAATTTGTGAAAAGCTAACGCATTGGAACGCATTTCTACAGAAGAAAACACGATATATTGTATCGTGTTTTTTTTTCCTGTAAAAGGGCGTTCGTGCCCGAAAGCTAGAGGTTTAAGATTTTGAAAATAAACTTTTCCATGAAAAAATAGTACAAATGTGAAATGGTACTGGGATAAGGTGAATAAATTAAGAAAAAGGCATTTCCTTATAGTGCTACTGAAAGTTGCTGATGACTTGCGCCATCTGCCGGAATAAATATCAGCTCTTTGCTATATAATTAATATATCAAGAAATTGGGTTGGTCAAATATCAGGGAGCAGGCTAAATAATGTTTAGTTGATTTCTGTTCCACCAGATGGCGCTCTGCCTTCTGAAAAGCACATGTGCTCCTGGTCAGGAAATGACTACTTTGTTTTTAATATATATATTTATTTATTAATTGATATTTATTCTGACAGATGGCGCAAGCCATCAGCAACTTTCAGTTGCACGATAGGGAGATGTCTTTTTCTTAATCATATTCTATTTTTATAAAGACATTTTATACGCTTACCTATATATTTCTTTTGAAAATAAAACAATTTCTACTGCCCTTACTGCAATGGAAAAATTAATGGGAGGGGAAAAATTAATGGCTCAATCAGTGGTGAACCATCCCAGCGTTTTCGCCAGTTTAATCTACCATACCGCTTGTTATATTGCATTTTTGGAACTTTCTTTTATAGTGATACTGATGCTAGACTCTTGGAATGGGTATTTTAGATGAACTAAGGACATAAGCTTTGAGGACAGTAGAATTTCATACAATTATAAATATATAATATGATTCGAGCAATCGCTCTTCCGCAAATATCAATTTGTGTCTTTTATTGGAACAATTATATTATGATGCATTAGCGCGCCATCTGTTATCGAAATACGAAACTATTCTAAACGCGTATGATTCTTTTAAAAATAAAATCTATAATAGTTTCGTATTTTGATAACAGATGGCGCGCTAGTGTACCACCTATATATTTGATACAGAAAATTGATTTTAGAAAAATTGGCGGGAAAAATTATACAGACAGAAGATAAAAAAAATTCTTATATTTTATAAAAATATGATAACCAATATAGAATATTTATTTTAAATAAATTATTTCCTCAAAATAAAAATTAAGGAACAATTCAAAATGTTGTTTATACACAATATGATAATTATATTTAGTCCAAAGGATATGGAAAATTTTGCTGCATAAAATGACCTAGAAGTCGTTGACTTTATTTATGGAAATTATTTTTATATAAATCTTTCGAATTTTCCAGGAGAACCAATTATGGAATGTATATTTCTTGTATTTGTCGGAAAATCCCAACAATAATAATTTTTGAATACTAACAGGGTTCCTTCTTTTATGTCATGTTATTGTGCCTTTATATAAATTATATAAAATAACAAGGTCCAGCAATAAGATTAATTAGATAAATGGAATATATAAAATTTGGCGCCTAAATTGAACACGGGCAGACGATTTTTTAAATGTCTGATGTTATCATTATGTTAATTGGAAAATTTAAGGGGAACTTGACAATTTAATTTCAGAAACGTTTTATTAAAAAAAAAAACATAATTTATTTTTTTAATTTTTAAAAATTAACCGTGATATATATATTACATAGACAAACGAACATATATTAAAAAAAAAAGAGCAGAAAATGCCGGAAGCGAGGTGCCAGGCATCGCACCTATGGCAAGCAATTAGCTGTCGTCTGCCCATCCATCTCTCCACTTCCCATTATCCGCCATCTTTTTTAATTTTGTCCCTTTATCACGCAGACGACCAATTCAGCCCATTAGTCGTCTGTTTCCTTTTAGCAGACGACTTCCTCTGTTGTTTCGTTCGGCTGACATTTATCATTTTTACCACTTCTATATATATACTAGTAGTTCTAATATTTTTACCGCTAGAGGCAAATATCAAAGTTGGTTAGGAATTCTGGCAATACATAGATGAAAATTTTAGATGAAATATAACAAATTAATATGTAAATATTATCTTTTAGACGAATGAACCGAACTTATTATATTTTCCTAGTATTGTTTTAATAAAGGTTTATTATTATTAGTAGTATAAAATGAAAGAATTCAAAAGCACGAATGTTTCTTTTATACATAATACAAACTTATTTGAACATATTTGAATGTAATTCTACTGTCCTATAAGCTTATGTCCATAGTTTTCTTGAAAACCATTTTCTGAGATTCCACCCTTCAGTGCTGCGCATATAAGCAGAATCGTCCAATACAGTATTAGAGCTCTGAGAAGCGGTCTGGTGGATTAAATTGGCGAAACCGCTGGGAGGGTTCACCACTGACGAGCCAAGACCTCCCAATACATATTTTTTCATCGCAGTAAGGGCAGTAGAAGTTTTTTATTACGTATAAAAAGAAACATTCGTGCTTTTAAATCCTTTAATTTTATATGTATTGATGACGCGTTATTGCTTTGTGTTAAATTATTATTAATGATGATCTGAATTCATTAATGCATATATCATCAAAGTAATGGTACATAATGAAGTATTTTAATAACAATTTTTTATGAAGAAACTTATTCCGAAAGGGTATTGATATCTTATAACAAAATGAGTGTAAAAGGAGAAATATTTATATAATAGGTGTAATACATGATTATGTTCAAAAGCTTTGGGAGATAGCTCTTTTTCAAGGTTATTTTTAGGTTTAAAAAGTGAAACTAGAAACCAAACGAGCATACATATGAGATTATTAAAAATTAGAAACTATTTTAGACGCGTAAGATTCTTTTTGAAATCAAACAATTTCTACTGCCTTTACTGCAATGGAAAAATTAATAGGAGGGCCCCTGGTTCATCAGTGGTGAACCCTCCCAGCGGTTTCGCCAGTTTAATATGAGATTATTACAAGAAGAGGGATTGCCGGATAGCATTGCTAAGAAGAGATAAAAAGGTAAAAGTGACGTGTTTCTGAATTAGAGTGATAAAAGCTTGGAAAGCTTTCGGACAATGTCCTTCAACAGGCTGTAATACAAGGTGAGATTATCAATGTGGACACCCCAGCTCTGGGATGTGTGTGACGTACCGTCCCTAGCTGCGATAAAGTCTCCAGGTTCCCATGGCTCCAAGATGACTTAGATGGGCTCTGGCTGAGCACGTGTGTCCTGGAACACATAGGAACGTTGTAGTTGTACATAGGCATACATGTATGGGAGGTTAGCTACTAGCACAAATGAGTAACCTCGTTTGAACAGACTTTATAACAACATTTTGGTAAAATTGCTTTCATAAATTATTCAATTCTTGCACTAGTCCAACTTCAGTGAGTGAGAGTAGACACTAAACAAGTAATTATTATTGTAGAACGAAGGTTTGACAATTATACCGCAAATGTTTCTTTTAAACGATCAATCGAAATTCATTTTAAGGAGAAATAATCGTTATTTCTCCTTAAAATTAATTTCGATTGATCGTTTAAAAGAAACATTTGCGGTATAATTGTCAACCTTCGTTCTACAATAATATAAGCCGCATTATATTGTATTATGAAGTAATTATTATATATTGTGAGGTAGAAATTTAGGAAAGACAAACTTCAGAATGACACAGCAATTTATTTAAAGCAAAAACAAAATCAACATTTATAAGATACAAGATAAACAATGAGGGAAGTTTCCAGAGAGTAGTAAAATATAAATAATATAAATATCAAAAATTATGATCTATATATATCTTATATAAAGAAAAAAATATATTTTCTGCTTGTATTTAATTATCTTGAGGATTATACTATGTTAGTTATTTGCTGGTTCTTTTTTAGGACTAAATGGTATTGGTGATTATTTTGAGGATTATGGTAATGGTGGTGCAGTCGTGGTTGAATAATAATCTTGAAAAATATAAAGTCTTGATCAGAGATTTCTTTATTTGAGCTAAAGTAATATATAAGAACATAATTTGATTAAAGTACTGTCTGGCTTAAGGCGAGTAGAACGAGGAAAACAAAATATTATTTACATAATGTACAGAAGATTTGAGCCGGCCAACGGGAAGAACAACAACGAGTTTTTATAGGGAAAGCACGACCTCTGGCGGCCGATTTAGCAGTATTTGTAACTATGAACTATATAATTTTAAATATAATAATATTTTAATATAACATATATATAATAATCATCATTAAATCTTACGTCATTAGTTTACTTTAATTCTTCAATCAAGGATTCCTCCAAAATGTCATATAAGTAGAACAGAACAACGTAATTCTAGAGCGGTCTGGTAGATTAAACTGGCGAAACCGTTTGGAGGTTCCAACACTGATGAGCCAGACCGTTCTGATATTTTTCATAGTAGTAAGGACAGTAGGAAACTGTTTGATTTAAAAGGGGGAAAAGTAGTTTTTTAAAGAGTTCCTATTTTCCCATGTATAAGTGACACGCCATTGGATAGTGGGCTACCTAGAACAAAGTCTGTACGCAGAGGCGATATCGTAGCCAATGAGGATCTTCCGAGGCACGATTATTGCTAGTTGAAACTTTACCTAGACCAAAGTCTTTACGGCCTGTATAAGTAAAGCACTGAAGACTTGTGCTTAGAGCATATAGAAATACATTTTTAATGATCTAGAAAAATAAAGGTTGCTTCTCTATTGTCAAAATAGACGCCATCTATTGACCCTCACATCAAACTATCGGACTCGGGTCGGTAACATGGCCACAACACCAACTTTGACAAACCGAGAAGCGTCCATCTATAGACCATGGTTTCGGGATAATGCCCTCTTCAGCCCAGGGCGGACTTTATTACAATTTTATAGATCAATATCCTCCACTCAAAATTTCCATCAGTAGTAAACATGAAATTTGTAAAAGCTTTGTGTTGCAATAGTTTCATTTCTTGAAGAAATATTCATTGACTTTCAATTTAAAATAGATGTCGTTTCATCACTTACTTGTAATAATGTAACGTACACAAATATACATTATTAATATAATACAAGGTTGTCCCAAAAGTTCGTAAACACTTGCAAAAAACTTGAAATAACAATATTATTCGCCGTTATGTATAATGCCTTTGTAATATGTATAAAGTAATTGTATTATTATGTATTCGCCGTCATGTATAATGTCTTGTATTATATATAAAGTAACTATAGGATGTACCCGGCTTCGCCCGGGTTTTACCCGAGCAAAGGTTTGTCTAACGAACATTTGTTTAAAACATTGCTCTATAAACTTAAAAAACAAATAATAGATATATTTTGATAATTTGAAACTCGTAAATTTGAATCTCTCGATAAAGTGAACATTTTTTCCCGGTCCCTTGAAAAATACTCGATAAGTTGAATAAAATAAATATTAATTGGTTCCCTCGGTAATTGGAAGTTAAAGGAATAGTATCTTGCCTTGGAATTGTATCATTATTCTTGTCTCAAATAAATTGCCGTTTCATCCTGAATTTTGTCTTTCCTAATTTTCTATATTACAAAATCATCGTTTATCTAGTGAACATTTTTCCCGGTCCCTTGAAAATACTCGATAAGTTAAATAAAATCAATATTAATTGGTTCCCTGGGTAATTGGAAGTTAAAGAAATAGTATCCTTTGCCTTGGAATTGTATCATTATTCTTGTCTCAATTAAATTGCAGTGTCATCCTGAATTTTGTCTTTCCTAATTTTCTACATTACGAAATCATCATTTTACATATTCTCCCATTATATATGTTGTAGATAAATGATAAACCTAACTTTGACTTGTGCGCAATTAATAGGTAGAAAATCTTACTTTTGATAAATAATCTTTAAGATAATAAACTTAGTGATAAAAAAACTTATAGATATATATTTCGAGTATAATATACAAATCTGCAAATTACTCTAAGGATATTCAAGAATATTCAAGAAATTATTTTTCAAAACCTTCCCGGAGATATACATAATAATATCCCAAAATTTCACGGCGATTGGATGTATGGTTTTTGAATCTATAGAGTACAGACAGACAGACAAACAGACAGACAGACATTCAATTTTATATATATATATATTGTATTAATGTATTATTATGTAATCGCCGTAATAATATTATTCGCCAAGTGATAAGAAAAACACGAACTTTTGGACAACCTTCTATTTATCTAAGATTTGAAAAATACGAAATATCAAATAAGTAAATGAAAACACACGTTTAAAACATAAATACACACCAATAACTTAATACATAGCTCTATCAATCACACAAAACTACATATATACAATAACGATATTAACCCAAAGTGAACAACTTTTTAAAAATCATTCGTTCAATTTATAATAATTAAATGCACTTAATTTAAACGCATTTCCACTAAAATAACTATTTTAAGTTTAAAAAAGGCAGATCTTATTTAACTTAATTTTAATAAAGCGATTTTTTATTGAGCTAATGTTTATTCACTGAAAAATATTGAGAGAAATGGCTGAGTGAATATTTCTAAATGAATTCCCCAATTTTATAATGAATCTGTTCAAGTGACGGAAGAAAAAAGGATTCGGTCACATTGTACTGTCGGCTGCAGATGATTTGCCCAGAGCAGTGTTGCCCGATCCATTTCTTTAAACGGATGCCAGAAATAAATGTTGGTAAATCTTTTGATATACATTTTTTTCGTTTACAACTTTCTTTTTAAACGTTTGGTAGTTTTTTTGTTTGTTTATTTGGTGAAAATATTTTAAATTTGACTAGAATTATTCATTTTCATTGTTTGATATTTATAAATAATAAATATACACTTGTTTTTTTGTAAATTATAAATATATGTATATATACTAGATAATTTCTCGTTTTATAAAAGGGAATATAGAATGACATTCAGTCTTTAGTTTTACCTCAAATAATCCCAGAGAATATATATGTCGTAATGTAGTGTTGTTTTGTTGTTAGATGACTGTAGTGTGGCATGTTGGCTGCAGTCGTGGTGGCCACAATGTTTAGAGTGGGTTCAGGCGTGATTGGGATTTCACAAAAGGACGAGACATGTTGGATGTCACCATAGAGATGGCGAGAGAGTAAGTGAAGCCGACACCGGTCAGGCAGATCTGTAGAGAAGGGTCTGTCAATCATCGTGTCTACAAGCGGACTGATCTGTTTGAGTAAGAAGGGGGCACACCTGGGAACCCCGACATGTTTTTCGGACCTTTTCCTATCCTGGCGCCGGCTGTCACTCAATCGAAATTTTATTTCTGTCCATTTGGTAATGACACTATAACTATATAATACATGAGAATAAGTATATATTGGAATATATTACAACATATAAATATATATTTTATTCAATCTAATATATGCCTTCTAAAGATTTAAATATGGATTGCTCTATATTCAGAACGATATATAACACACGTTAGATAAGCTATAATCTAATTTGTAAATTTTGCAAAACTGAAAGAATAGAAGAAATGACCCACTACATCTCTGAATGCACTATTGTTAACGAGGAACGGAATAAGATCTCAAAGAACATTACGTCTACGTGAACCCAGTTCAGTTAATCAGAATAATGTCCGAGGAAAAATATATAGCGATAGAATTGTTTAGATTTCATAAAGCGTTAGAGAACAAGGTAATTTCTAAGAACTAAAATTACAGAACAATTTCCTTCTATAGTTAATTTGTATAGTTATGTTGAATACTTTGAGTTCCTTTTCATTTTCCCTTCTGTCCTTTGTTTATGTTTCTTTTTTCCCTTTTCCCATGAAAATGATGTATGGCGAGTCCTTACAGGATGGAAATGTCTTAATAAAGCTGATGTTGTTGTTGTTAGATAAGCTATATTCGTAAGTATGCACTTAACAAACGCTAGAGAGCAGTTAATAAACACATTTGAATTTATCTCAACGGCCCTGTATATATATAACAGAGACTAAATTATGAACATATAATTATAAACAATTGGCCTGATAAAAAGCTAACGCTCATTAGATTCCTCTTTTAAAATGCTATTTAACCATCATTTTACCTTGTTTATACGTTTTAGTTAGTTGAAGAAGGGCTTTCTCGAAAGCTTCCTTTAATCAGGTGAATAAAAAAGAGTTGAGACGTTATTTGTAACTTGAAAGTTTGCCGTTTTAACTTAATAAAGAAACTTCTTGCAATTATCCCGATATTGATATATTGTGTTTTCTACTTTCGTAATTATCTTTAATCATTAATGTGTAAATGGAGTTATCCCTAGAATATTTTTTATTAATTTATTTATTAATAAAAAAAAAACATACACTAAGCGCGATATTGAAATAGAGGAAACAATAAAACAACAAACAAATTAAAACTTATAATTAAATATTTACAAATTTATATGTTTGAGTCAAAAGGCGATCCATAAATTAAGATTATATAAAAGGACGTAACTGGTCATTTTGACCAATGACAAAGTTGTTTTCATGTGATCTACAAGAATTTGTAAATTTAGTAATTTAGTTTACTGTACAATAAATTGATAAAGAGGGAGCAATCTCTCGAAATAATTTGAGAAAAAAATTGTTTTTTTTCTTTACAGATCTAGATACTCCCTTTTATATAATCTAAATTTATATGTATTAATCGACAGAGTTCATAAAATGTATATAGACAAAGTTGCTAATGTAAGAGAGTTAAAGTTCAGAAAACAATTGATGTGTCACTTCTGTAAAGTTCGGACAGTCATAGATAAGGTGAAGAGCAGTTTGTTCAGTTTCTCCACAAGAACAATTTGGTGTTTCTGAAGACCTCTTTTATGTAAGTATTTATGGAATTTTCCGTTATTTGTGACAAATTGAGGGACTATAAAATTTAGATAGAACTATGTATAATACCAACTAATGGTCAGCTATTCTATAAGACTCAAGGAATAACAAATAACAACGTCAACGACCCACGGAAGTATGTAAAGATTTAATAGAAAAGGAGGAAATTGAGGGAAAAGAAAAAAAAAAACGAAAAATAAAGAAATTTTCAACATCGGACTGACCTGGACGGTAGAAGACAAACAGAAAAAAGAATCGGTCCAATTTTGCATACTCCAGCAGTCCCTCAAATTTGCATAGCTAATTGTAGACTTTTTGCTGATGACGCCATATCGGTCGTGATGAGTCGGCAGATTGTAAGCCTACTGATGTATTGGCAGTTTAAATTGTCATCTCACACCCAATAACCAAAGTACTTCTTCTCCTCTTTCAAGATATTTTTATTAATAGGTTTTAAATCATTGTAACTGTGTAAGGTAATTCTTGTTTATGGATGACTATTCTTTTTTGTCGTTAACACGGAAGTAACTCGGGAAACAACAACAATCGGTTTTTATAGGGGCGTGACCTCTGGCGTCGATTTAGCAGAGTATTTGAATCTATGATATATATTTAAAAAAATAATATTTGAATACAACATATATATGTGGTAACTAGATAAATATGCAAATAAGGATGATTTTTCAAGGAAGGCCATCTATCGGCCAATAATCAGCTAATCGTCTGATAAATGGTGCTAATCATTACATGATATTTTATTTTAAAATGTTCTCTCTCCCCGTGGTGTTTCTATTTAAAGCTCTCTGTGCGGAGGAAGGATGTTCCACGCAGAAAACTATCTAAAAATTATTCATCTCCAGATGGAGGGGGTCTCTTCATCAATGTTAATTATATTCAAAACTTTCTTCCCCAACTTTTTTTCCTCTCCTTCCCCGCACTAAAGTTGAAGAACATCATTGGATTGATCCACTCAACTCGGCATATTCTTATAACCAACTTCTGCCTTGATTGAAAACCTATTCTTCTGGCTAGCGTAGTTTTCCTGTCTTGTGAATGATTACTTAGGGACTTTAAACACCCGTTTTTAACGAAAAAACATCAATTAGACTGCTCTATGCGCTTCTTTTCCAAATATATATTTTCAATAATCTGGCATCTACAGTATTAGAGAGTTCAAGACACAATACTCGAGATACACCGACAGTATATGTTTCATTTTGACCATCTTAACCACCTTATGATATCTGTTGTGCCACAGTGCAATAAACAATACAGTAGAGCTTCAATAAGAGGACACTCGCGCTAGAGGACATCTCTCTACAAAGGACAATTTTAATTTGCAAAGTTACCATTTTTACTATTTAGAAACTTTCTGGTAAGAGGACATCTCTCCCTAAAGGACACTTTGGCTCTGAAATTAGGTGTCCTTTACAGGGAGGTTCTACTGTATTGCCTTCTTTTTATTTAATAAATCGCCAATTAATTCAAATATATGTTATATTAAAATATTTTTTATTTTAAATTATATTTCATAGATTCAAATACTCTATTAAATCGACCACCAGAGGTCACGCTTCCCCTATAAAACCTCAAGCCAGGCAGTACTTTTTCAAACCATGTTTTTTATATTCTTTAGTTCAATTAAATTACTGATCAAAACCATTTTTATTATTATTCTTTCAAGCTTTTAACCACGACTGCATTACCATAGCATAATACTCAAGATAATCAAAAATCAAGCATAAAATCTCATCATTTTTAAATATAACATACGAGTATTTACCTTTGATTCTACTCTCTCCAACCATCTGCCATTTATTACTGAGTAGATCTTATAATTCTTTAAAATCAACCATACGTATTGGATTAAACGGTGTAAACAAGGATAGATTTCGACAGATTTGCATACCACGTAACATATGCAAATAGGAAAATGAAATAAACAAGCATATAAAATAATGATCGCTCTAATTAGAGATGCAGAGAGCCAAGAAATTAATTCCAAACATAATTAAAACAAGGTAATTATTTAATTAATTTCCGAGGCGATTTCTCGAAATGTCCACGTCGCAAATTAAAAAATCTGAATTTCAAATTTACATATCATGTGGAATTACGGCTCTTAATTATGTTTTATTTTTTAAAAGTTCACTCGGAACAAGTTAAAGAAACAGATTGTCTCGTTACAAATCCTAATCCTGAAGTTAATTTGAATGGTTATTGTTTGATTTGCGGATGTTGAGGTTTGTGTTGGATGTTATAGTCAAATATTATTATTATTCTATGATTGTAATAATCTGTGACTTAAAATCGTGGTGTTAGGAATGTATATATATATAGGGGTGAGTTAATAGAGAGGTAGGTGGATAGAGAGATGTTATTTTATTAGTAATGTTTACTTAGATCATTCAGTTTTTTTTTTTGCTTATCCTTAGTATACGTGGTACAGGCCATGATAATCATGGTGGGTAGTTAGCGACTGTTTTACTGTAAGCGCACCACATGTCTACATATGTGAAAAACAGTTCGACTTCGCACTTACAAATGTGCCAGAGCCCCGTTTGGTTACTTGCACTCGCTGGTGGGGTTGGATCTTTGCAAGAATCGGGGGCCATTGAAGCATTTTTATTTTATTTTTAAACAGAAAAAAGTGTCCAATGCGGGAATCGAACCCGGGTCGTAGTGGTCGAAAACCAAAAGGTTTAACCAGCCTTCCACCGACCCCCCCGATAAATTTAGTAATTTATGTTCCTTATTTTTTACCTTCAATAAAGAAGTTTTATATTTTAGAAGATATTATTGAGATCCACCACCAACAGTTTGGGTGGTAAACAGATGGAACTGCAGTTGACAATGACAGGAATCTTCAAATATTTGTTCTAACTCTTAGAATTGTTTTTTTAATCACCAATTACTTGTGTATAACCTTCAGGGGGTATCTTGGTAGGTTGTGGTCAAAAGTTATAATTTCTCTCACACACACAAAGCCTTTATTAAGACCCCATTGGTCTTACACAAATTCTCCAGAGTATAGACAATAATGATTAGGATGAGTGGAGTTTTATATATATAAAATGAAAGGATTTAAAAGCACGAATGTTTCTTTTATATATAATACAAACTCATATTAACATTATATTTTTTTATCGCAGTAAGGGCAGTAGAAGTTTGTATTATATATAAAAGAAACATTCGTGCTTTTAAATCCTTTCATTTTATATGTATAGATGGAGTTTTATATGTACAATATTTCATGAAATGCAGCAAAAAGAATTGCTAATAAAAGAAGAAAAAAGGTTATCATTTCTTTCTTCTTTCTATGATGGGAGGTGAACTGAAAAGATATTATATGAAAAAAAAAAATTTTTTTTTCTGTTCACCTCCCATATTAGAGTTGTACTTGCTTTGTTGAGCTGGGTATATCCTAAAGCTTTAAGTGTCTATAAACAAAGAGCTACTGTGTGTAAATATGTGTTAGTGATTGAATAGGTAATAAATCTTCTTGGAAGTAGTATAGTAATATTTGAAATTTTCTAATTTGCAGTAATTTTAAGAACTTTTAGAAGTTCTTGTTGAATTTTTCGAAGAATTAGAAGTATTCGAAAATATTTCAGGTCTTGATTGTTATTCTTCAAATGCTTTTTTCGATGGCAATATCCAACAAAACACAACCTGATCTCTGAGGCGCCCCTACCACTTCGCCCATCAGCGTGGCAGACATCCCTTCTTAATCCGCCCCCGACTCACTGAATAGGTAATAAATCTTCTTGATGTTAGTGATTGTTATGCTATCATAGTTTACTTCGGATCTATGTAAATAAGGTACGGAATGTTTATATGAAAATTGAACTGCCTTATTTTAATCTAGATTACACTATCAAATGAAGTGTATAGCTCAGTTGAGTTAGACAGTTCATGATGTCCTATCACCGTATTTGCATAGACATCAGTAGTAGGTTGTTTTATTAATTGGTTTATTTCCTTTAAATTCTATTATATAAAATGAAAGGATTAAAAGAACGAATGTTTCTTTTATACAAATACAAACTTCTACTGCCTTACTGCGATGAAAAATATATTGGGAGGGCTTGGCTCATCAGTGGTGAACCCTCCAGCGGTTTTGCTAATTTAATCTACCAGACCGCTTCTCAGAGCTCTAATACTTTATTGGACGATTCTGCTTATATACGCAGCACTGAAGGATGGAATCTCAGAAATGGTTTTCAAGAAAACTATGGACATAGGACAGTAGAATTACATTCAATATTTGGAGGAGGACTCTCTCAAGACGGAGGAGCCTCCCTCGTTGAGGAAAACTGTAAAATATTCATTCTTCATAATCACACAGCCTAGTACAGGGATCGGCAAACTGCGGCTCTTTGGATGTGAAGCTGCGTATAGTACTCACACAAATAAAAACTTTATTTATGCGAGTACTATAAATTGTGGCAAGCATAACTATTTTATGGCTCTTTAAAAACTTTGAATTTTGTAAGCTGTAATTTTTGACTCTTCAGACTCAAAATGTTGCCGACCCTTGCCCTAGTGTATACTTGGTTTTTTTTTAAACTTATTTAACCATTTTGACTAAGAGATTATAAAGTATTTTAAAATATATCTAATATAGTGGACTTCTTCTTTCTTATCTCCACTCAATCACACTAAGGTATAAAGCTTGTAAAGCTTGAGACTTTTGATGGTATTTGCCGGGGAAGAGTAAAGCTCATCAATGGATGAGTCAATACAGTCAATAATATGTCTTGGGGTTGCAGGCTGAGATATATAGTGGACTAAATGTTATTTATAGGTTTACACTAATGGACAAAACTTAAGGAAGTTGTACCTTTTAGCATGTATATATTGATTCAGACAATAACTCTGAAAGGTATTTGATACACAGTGACCTTTATTGAAGACATCCGAGATAACCAAGTGGGAACAACCTCTGTCTTCTTAAAAAAAGTTATTTTATTTGAAATACTTTATTGTAAACATGCAAAAACACCCACACTTTAGTTTCATATAAAAGTTAATTTTAGATTACAAACCCTAATAGCCTTCGGTTTAAATATTCTCCAATTTCTCAGTTCTAATATTCGAGTAGATTAATATAGGACAAAACTTAAGGAAGTGGAAAGTCTTTGATGTCGCCGGTCGTTTTTTTTTTTTTTTTTTTGAGAATACAGAGGAAAA
>CP092877.1:55354020-55399196 GCA_030710605.1 Cordylochernes scorpioides
AACAACAACATAAGCAGATAGAAGAAAAATATTTTGGTTTTCTACTCTTTTTTTTCTATATAATGATACAGTAAAAACTTGTAAAAACGATCTTTCACCAAATCACGCTATATTTTTATGGCCATATTCTCCAAATATTTGTAAATTTATTTCCTTTATATAACGTTAAACCGCTTATAGGATAGCAGGATCCTATACTAGAGTTACATCTGATTTACATTAGAATTTTCTGGTAGGCGAAAGTCATACATTAAAAAAAAAGAGATATCTTGAGGAGTTTAAGAAAATCTGAGTGAATGAAGAAATGGTATGTTGTCATTTCGACCAGGAAGTCTGGAAGTTGAGGAAGACAAAGCCGGTGTCTGAAAAGTCAGGGGAAAAAAGTTGCTAATTGGAAAACCCTTATCTACCCTCCAGAATGTAAACTAATTAGTCCTCTATCTGAATGGTTTTAATTAATTCTTTTTAAAATTTCCCTCTTTTTTATAACTAATTGCTTGGGATAGTTTTTTATACCTCACGGTTTCTTTTATTCTAATTAAATTTAAACCTACGCGGATTGGGAATCGTGACGGGTTGAAGGTTTTGTTAAGTTAGAGGACGGTTTGTTATTTTTGTGGTGTGAGATTTGTGTTTAGATGCGCTTTTTTTAATCGCTGAGAGCATAGAAAAGACGGGGTGAGAGAGAATAATAATATAAAGGGATTGTATTATATGTAATTCTACTGTTATAAAAGCTTATGTCCATAGTTTTCTTAAATACCATTTCTGATATTCCACTTTTCAGTGTAGCATATAGAAGCAGAATGATCTAATACAGTATTATAGCTTTAAAGAGGCGGTCTGGTAGATTAAATTGACGAAACCGCTGGGAGGGTTCACTACTGATGAACCAAGCCCTCCCAATATGTTTTCATCGCAGTAAGGACAGTAAAAGTTTGATATATATGTGAAAGAAACATTCGTGTCTAAATGTTTTCATTTTCTATTAAAAAAAAGATTTCTTCATTAATGATCTCCTTGTCTTTTAACATTCAACTGAACATCTGGGTTTGTTAGTTGGATCAACAACACAAGCATACTACCATCTTCTAAAAAAACGCTCCAATGTCACCCTATTCTTGCAAAAGTCCAACCCCACCAGCGAGTGCAAGTAACTAAACGGGGCTCTGGCATATTTATTTGTAAGTGCAAAGTCGAACTGCTTTTCACGTGTGTAGACATGTGCTGCACTTACAGTAAAAGCAGTCGCCTTCTACCCACCATGATTATCATGGCCTGTACCACGTGTGCTAGAGATAAGCAAAAAAAAAACAACCATCTTCTTGTATTAAACAACTTCGTGTTAGATCATTTTGGTGATTCCTGAACTACTAGAACACGTACTATCTTGCCACATTTCAATACTGATTACTGGTATGAACAAATTGGTACTTGGATTTTTTTGCCTACTTCAAGTTTATAATAGAACTTTCTTATACTATCAAAATGTTTTATTACAACTTTCTTTTATCATTACCTTCTCGAGGTATGTTTTAGTAGTATTTTCTTGTAGTAGCAAATTTTCACTCGAAATTTCTTGTGCCTGATGAAGTTTGTAATAGCGAATTTTCCTGTATTAACTACATATGTATATATTAAATATAACTATGAAACACGAATGTTTCTTTTACAAATAAAACTTTCTACCGTTCTTACTGCAATGAAAAAGTAAGGGCAGGGAAAGTTAATTTTATTTGTAAAAGGAACATTCGTAAGTTAATAGTTGAATTTCTTATATAGAGGTGGTGTGTGATACCTAGCAACATGTATATTGCCATCCACTCTCTTGTAATACTCGCGGTCTATTACGAAGAAGA
The DNA here is from genome assembly GCA_030710605.1 of Cordylochernes scorpioides. NCBI lineage: Eukaryota > Metazoa > Arthropoda > Arachnida > Pseudoscorpiones > Chernetidae > Cordylochernes > Cordylochernes scorpioides. Next base: position 55,355,880 of record CP092877.1, read on the forward strand.
AACAGAGCACCTCCTCGGGCTACTCACGCCTGAAGACAAGATTCTTCTCGACAAATTCTTCGACATTATCATTAAACATGTTCCGAACATGAACTCCCCAAATGGCAGGGATCTGTCTAGATTCAAGGCGGCTTTAAGCTCCTGATCCGGACATGCCCTCGGAGAGGACTACGTCGATTGTAAATATCTCTATTCATTCCTACCATTATTATTACCTTATAACTCCCTTTGAGTGTAAAGATTGACGAGATGTCAATAAAGTTGTTTAATTGTCAATTAAATTTTATTGCCATCTATCGTTAAAATTTTACACAAATAAATTTACTGGCAATGCGTTTCTTTTCAATATCATCCAATATTATCTCTACAGACCTTACTGCAATGATATTAGTTATTGAATGAGAGGGCTTGGCTCATCAGTAGTGAACCCTCTCAGCGGTTTCGCCAAATTAATCTCTAGACCGCTCTACTATTGTATTGGACTGGTTTTGTTATATACCCTGCATTTTCTACAGACCTATAAGCTTATGTCCATAGTTGACTAAACACCCCTAAGCTGCCTTCCATAGAAAATGCAGGGTATATAACAAAACCAGTCCAATACAATAGTAGAGCGGTCTAGAGATTAATTTGGCGAAACCGCTGAGAGGGTTCACTACTGATGAGCCAAGCCCTCTCATTCAATAACTCATATCATTGCAGTAAGGTCTGTAGAGATAATATTTGATGATATTGAAAAGAAACGCATTGCCAGTAAATTTATTTGTGTAAAATTGTTTAATTGTCAAAATTGTCACTCTCTTGTAATACGTAGATAAAGTATACATTCAAAATTTCTTCGGAGGAGATTAATAGAATCACCGAATGTCGTGGTCCATTTGGATGAGGAAAGCGAAGACTAGAACGTGGCTGATTCCACACTCGTCTTTTCAGTAGTACGCTAACCTATGCACGGTGTGGCCACTGGACATGCGTCGGACCTGGAGGCTGTTAAGTTCTGTGCTGCCTGAAGTATAGGAACTCCATCTATGCTTCCTTCCTGTGGTGAATCTGTATAAGACCGGTGGTCTTAATAAAGCTATATGTGTGTGTGCATTCGAACTTTCTTGTCTTAGAAAATTTGTACTAGACACTTTAAATACTCCCCAAATTTGTACTAGCAGGTTATTCTTCTAGCCTGAATTTCTATTTCAAATCTCTAGTACTTTCTAGTATATGAACTACTTCTTTATTGTATCTGCTTAGGTTTCTACCAATATGTACGCACTTTGTGATACTAGCTAAAGCCTGCGTTATTGTAGCTATATGTACTCCAGTTAGAGAGTCCGTGTTATCTGAAGGCGGTAGAATCTCCAAGTCTTCACATCTCCTAAAGTTTCCACAAGCTCTACAGTTCAATGAATATTATATTTGTGACAAAAAAAGGAAACAAATTAGATAAAAATAAAAAAGGGGCATCTCCTTGTCTTGCAACTGATGGCTTGCATTATAAGGAGATACACCTTATTCCAGTACAATGTCACATTTGTATTATTTTTACAAATTATATACAATTTTAAAGGTAGAGGCTGCCTGGCCGGAATTCATAGTTCTTCAAATTAGATGTTGTACAAAATTTGAAATATCGCGTGAGAACGCCATTGCAGCCTTAGAATAATTTTTAACGCTTTGCCAAATGTTTTGATTATTGTTCGCTCCTGACGAGGACAAAATATTTTTGTCGAGACAATAAAAAATATTTACTGGCCAAAGTATTTTTAATTTGAAGAATTTTAAAGGAGTTAACCAAATTTTAAACTCTATCGAATAATCAATAACCCGCCAGACAAGAATATGTCCCACTCTAGGGGGTCCGCTACTTGTCATGATAGTCACGTCCACACAGCCTCATTTGTTTTATCCCGCGGTCAATAGGGATTGTGTCGGAGGTTTTTAACCTCTCCCGCCAGGGTCACTGCATCTTCGCTCATAGCTTCACTTTGATCAGTTCTAAAGATAGAAACCTCTGAAATGTAAGCAATAATATAAAACGGCCTCGTAGGATAAGTTTCTTGCTTTATTAAAACAATCTCTCAAGCTTTCGGGTATTATAAACCTTTCTACAAAAGTATATGACAAAATGAATCCTTAACTATTATTTATATCTTGTATTATTTACATATTTTAAAGTAGATGGAAATTTTGCCGGGAGGAAATTGATCTAAAGAGACAAGGGTCGCCTCTCCCGTCAAAATAGACGTCTAAAACCATGGTCTCTAGGTGGACGCTTTTCAGTTTGCTAAAGCTGGTGTTGTGGCTTTGTCACCGACCCGAGGCCGCTAGTTGCGGCGACGGTCAATAGATGGCGTCTGGTTTTAGACGTCTATTTTGACGGAAGAGGCGACCCTTGTCTCTTTATATTTTAAAATGTATATAGAAACTATTTAGCATTTTTATAGTGTTTTTATCCAGTTCTGTACTGTCCTTTCTGAAAGTGAAATGTAAATTTAAAAAGCTCTCACAACCCTTCTGACATAACCAGATCTCTATGAACCCCTCTAACTTAATGTTCGATAGCTTCTCTAACCTAATCCAACTATCTCTTCACTCCTCTAACCTAAATCTCATAATAACCCGATCTAACCTGACCCAAATCTCAACCTCCTCACCTAACCTAACATCCTCTCTCACCCTTTAACCTAACTTAATCCAATCTCCGTTAGCCTAACCCAACCTCCTCTCTCTCTCCACCCCATCTAATCTTTTTTTTATCCCACGTACACGTCGTACAGGCCATTATAACCGTGGTGGGTAGTTAGCGACTGCTTTTACAGTAAGTGTACCACATTTCTACACACGTGAAAATCAGTTATACTTTGCACTTACAAATGTGCCAGAGCCCCGTTTAGTTACTTGCACTCGCTGGTGGGGTTGGACTTTTACAAGAATCGAGGGTGATTGGAGCTTTTTTTTTTTATTAGAAAAAAGTTCCCAATGCGGGATTCGATCCGGGGTCGTAGCGGTCAAAAACCAACGGTTTAGACCATCCTTCTACCGACCCTCACCATCTAATCTAATCCAGCCCTATATAATCACCCATTTCTACAATTAAACCCTTTGATCCATTACATTTCCTAGGAAACCACAGGCCGCACTCCTCCCAAAAATGGATGAAGAAAAGGTCTCCCGCTGCTGACCCGACGCATTTTCTCCCGAGACCATTTCTGCGGGCAAGTGGGGGTTTAAAAAAAAGGTAGTTCTGGTCTATCGAAGGATGATTGATGGAAGGATCAGTTATCCATTATGATCCGCGTGAATGGATGGATAAGTCCACGTGTTCTTCTTTTATCTTCTTCTTGGGTGGTGAAATGATACGTTTGGGTAATGCTAAATTGAGACACAATTGGGGGCATTCACGCATTGTACTTTGTAACGCTATCTATATATGTACGCCTCATTTTCTCAATGATTATTTTGAACTAATAAATACATTTTAGCCACAATATTTGACATAAATTTGTTAAAGCAGAGTAAAAAGGGGCATTCACGCCTTTTACTTTTAACGCTATCTGTTGTATATGTGTGTCTCATTTTCTCAAAGATAATTTTGAACTAATAAATACATTTTAACGACAATATGTGTCATGAATTTGTTAAAGCAGAGAGAGAGAGTAAAAAGGGGCATTCACGACTTTTACTTTTAACGCTATCTTGTATATGTGTGTCTCATTTTCTTAAAGATTATTTTTGAACTGATAAATTAGAGCTCTAATACTGTATTGTATCATTCTGCATTTATATGCTATACTGAAGGGTGGAATCTTAGAAATGGTATTTATGTAAACTCTATGAACATAAGATTTTAGAACAGTAGAATTACATTCGCGTCTTCATTCGTTTTATATAGATGGCGCGTTATTGCTTTGTATTAATTTTTTCTTTTATTTATAATTTTACTGAAGGTATTTCTTGAAAATAAAGATACTTCGGCCAGTAAATCTTTTTATTACCTCGACGTTTCGACAAAAAGCTTTCGTCCTCGTCCAAATGTTTTAATTTTTATTTGCTCCTGACGAGGACAAAAGCTTTTTGTCGAAACGTCAAGGTAATAAAAAAAAATATATATATATATATTTGTTTTTTTTTTTGCTTATCCCTAGTACACGTGGTACAGGCCATGATAATCATGGTGGGTAGTTAGCGACTGCTTTTTACTGTAAGCGAACCACATGTCTACACATGTGAAAGCAGTTCGACTTTGCACTTACAAATGTGCCAGAGCCCCGTTTGGTTACTTGCACTCGCTGGTGGGGTTGGACTTTTGCAAGAATCGGGGGGCCATTGGAGCATTTTTTTTTAAACAGAAAAAAGTGTCCAATGCGTATCTTTATTTTCAAGAAATATGAATGCCGGCCAGGCAGCCTCTATCTTTACTGAAGGGGTTATTAACAATTTTCTTTTTCTTTCGAGAAAGTTCTCCCTGAGCGCTTCCTGGAGCTCCTCGCACTTACCGTGGGATTTAGAAGCTGTGTCAGTTAGTTATTCAGTCAGAAAGGCCGCCGCTTGAGAGCTAGTTTACAAATGTTTGTGGTTAAATAGCGTTTATTGCCACTCGCTTCTACTGCTTTTTCTTTTTAGGTCAAACAACACTCTTTAGCGAATTCTTTGTAACGAGAACATTGCCGACTTTAAATTTAGTATTTGATAGCAGTTTTGATATCCACGAATTTGTCTGCCTTATGTATTCCGGAGTTAATGCTTGAATCTTATATTTATTTCAAATAAACAACGTCACGATTGAAAAAATAATTATTTTCTGGTTCTTTAGAGTATAAACACTGGCAGATACTATGGTTAATATCGCTAATGACAAAATGTTCAACTTTTCTACACACATGGGCACAATATGAAACCGGTAAATGATTTATACATAGTCATGTGATATTATTTGTAAGGTATATTTATCTATAAAATACCCCCAAACGTAGCAAAATAGACACCTACCATAACTTGAGTGCGAACTGCAAAAGCAAGGAAGTGGAAAGTCTTTGAAATCGCCGGTTATCTGTTGTTGTTGTTGTTTTTAAGGAAACGGAGGCAATTTTGTTCACATTTGGTTATGAAAATTCGAAACTATTATAGACGCCTATGATTCTTTTTTAAAATTAAATAATTTCTACTGACCTTACTGCAATGGAAAAAATAATTTTCCATTGTAGCAAGGGCATTAGAATAATAGTTTCGATTTTTCATAACAGATGGCGCGCTAATGCAACATTTAGTTATCTCGTGTGTCTTCAATAAAGGTTATATCAAATATCTTTCAGAGTTACTGTCTGAATCCCGACTGTCTAAAAAGCACAACTTCCTTAAATTTTATCCATGAGTGCATGTTTTAAATCCCAGGAAATCCTGATCAAGGACAGATCCTCAGACAATGCTATATATTGTATATCTTTCTTTAATACAAATATATAAAGATGTACACACATATTTAGTGTAATTTTAACTTCACTTTGTCTAACATTCGGTATTCGGGCTAGCTATAGTGATGTTGTAAGCTCTCTTGTGAAATGGAAGTTAACGTTAATTGAATGTCATTATAGAGATTTATCAATAATTGGTTTAAATTTTCTGCCATATATATAGCTCGATGTTTATTGAAAAATACTATATCTAAACAATTTAGCATCCAAATAAATAGTAGAGATAAATTCCATCCATTCTCCCCATAACTAGCAAGATAAAAAATGACGCTTGCCGTTCAGTAAGACTGGGATAGGGCCAAATGGTCCGTTTAAATGACTCACCCAGAGTAAAATTTCATATTTTGGGTCCTCGCCAGAATTATAAATTGGCCCAATTCTTAAATGGCAACAGGCAAAATGGCGGACTTGCACAATCTCTACCATTCCTATCGCTATGTAAAATCTGGTCGTTCTGGATGGTAGTTAGCGTCTGAAGGTCAATGGTCAAATATAAATAAATTCTTCAATGAGTTCTATTTTCTAGTTTTTCAAACCTGTTTTAATTTCAAATTTTTTAACTTATGAAATAATTATAAATATATCTTTTTTTTTACTTTTTTCTGTGTCTTTCTTTAAATTCCAGACATCATATACTAGCTTGAAAATGATTACATTCGATTTTAGATTTCGTACGAGGCCTATTACAGCTGGTAAACTATCATTTTTGAAAATAAATATTTTCACCGAATAATATTTTTCTAGGTTTTTTTTTCCTACTCTCTTTTCTTGATGAGCTTTATTAGATCTTTTTTTATCTATTGGCTTAGTTATATTGACTTTGCTATGATATCCTACTCTTAATTCCCAATTATTAGACAACAGAGCCGTGCTAAAATGAAGCTTTATCATTTATATAATAAGCATAATTTGTATAGTGTGGTGAAACACCTTTAATGATTGCAGTTGTAAATGGCAATTTGGAAGTGGTAAAAAGGTTATATGAAGCAGGTGCAGATGTTAATAAATAAAATCATTGGGGTACTCGTCCGATATGCAAAGCTGTGCCATGCCAATATAGTTCAATATCTTCTTGATCAAGAAGTTGAATTCGATCTTGAAGATGATGAATATATGAAATTTGTATAGAGATGTTTAAAATTTGTATTTCGCCCTACAAATGGAATATATGGAGATTGTGGCATATTTACATATGAACTCAGCACAAATTTCTCGTCATTTTTCTTTATATTTTTAATGTGGCCAATGTACACACAGAGAGATACAGGCAGTTCATTAAAATCCAATCAATAATTTTATACGCTAATCTTGCTCGAGGCTTCTTATTTCAGTTTCTTTGACTGCCTGAGACGAATTTAATGAGAATATTCTATTGTCGGTCGGCCTTCATGTTATCTTCATTCCCCTTTATGCAATCTCCATGAGGAAAAACATCAACGAAAGTCATGCGTACCCCAATTTGATTTACAGAGAAAATTCAATAAGAAAGATGTAAATAATTATACACTCAGGAGATCTAATTAATATATGGTTTCATATACTTATGCTATGATATATGCTATGGTATATGAACCGTGAATCTTATATCTATATTTCCCCCCATTTTGCATATCTTCCCATCCTTACTATATCTTCATATAGAGTTTGAGGTGCTACATTTACAAAATCTAAACATAAAACAAATGTTCAGAGAGTATATACATTTAATTCTAGTTGAACTTAACTAAGATTTACAATACACTCAAACTCCGTTATAACGCCATCCCGCTTATTGCAATATCTTTTCCCAGTCCTAAATTGTCTTTTATAATTTACCGTATATAGCTCTATATATCCCAATTAGAGTGTATTTTTGGCCAAGACTCCCATAATACACTGGTTATTATAACGGTTCTTACTCTATACATTCCTAAATTGTTTGGACACAAAATTCAATAAAACACTAATAAAAATCAAATTTTGAATAAAAAGCTTTGAAATATGTTTAAAGCAAAGCGAATCCGGTTATAATAATTTATCAAAATTTGAAACTATTATAGACGCGTATGATTCTTTTTAAAAATTAAACAATTTCTACTGTCTTTACTGCAATGGAAAAATTAATGGGAGGGCCTGGTCTAAAAATAGTTTCGAATTTTGATAACAGATGGCGCGCTAATGCATCATAAAATGATTATTTTATATTTATATAATCATAATTATGGGAAAGAAAGGCTTGCTCGAAAGCTTCCTTTAATCAAGTCAATCAAAATAACTGCAGCGATAATGAATATATATGTGTGTGAAAAATTATTTTCAGAAACATGATCAAATGTTTTCCATAATAAAAAAAACTATATTAAAATCCAATATAATTTCTTAAAATTATAAAAGCTAAGTTTCGAGAACAAGGGAAGTATTTGTAAATCTTGGAGAAATCCTCTCTTTAGAAGAATGACAATTCATTAATATAATCCCATTAAATTTCTTTATTTTACAATTAGGGATCTCTTTACTTTACTACATGGAAATAAATTATTCGTTTATAGAAATTCAATTAAAATGCAACGAGACACGTTGTACATACATTTAGATAGTTAATGAGGCCGTAAATTTTACAAAGTTAATTATCAACAAATTAAAAACGGAGATAATAAAAAGAATGTCCGTTATAAAGATCTTAAAGAATAGGACATATAGTTCAGAACGATGGGTAAAATTGGAAGATCTCCAACTTCATCTAAAACTTTAATTTCGGTATAAAAGGGAGAGTGAAAATTTTTAAAAATAAAAAGTGGGTTTGTGATTAAATTTGGAAGGAAGAGGGAGATTGGATTTTTACATCTTTTCCTCTTGAAAAATTCAATCCCAATTATTTGTTCATTTTGATGAATGGGATTAAAACGGAGTGTGTCCTCAAACTAATATTACTATTAGAGATGGGTTAGTTAACCACTTTTACTTTGGTTACAGAATGTTGATATGGCTAGCAGCGTCGACTCTTTTTATCGTTTCTATATATCGTCACTGTATCACCTTTTCCATGAGTGACCGTTATAAGATCAAAACTTACTCAACCTGCGACAATAACCTCTAATGAAAGACTGCCTCCTTCCAGTAGAGACCAGGAGTACGTGTATATATGATTATATACGATCTTTCATGGGGGGAGTTTGTGTCGAGAATGAAATTATAGAAAAAACGCTAGTGGACATAGAAAGTGTTACCCCCATAGGAGTTGAATAAAAAATTAAATTTGGCTCAAATCAAATTCTTGTGGCGTATAAAGAATGGTTTAATTTTTGATGAAAATCGTCTAAAATGGTTATATTTAAATTATTTTCAACTTTTAATCATTTGGTCTATGTAATAGCCAATTGGTGCCAGGTTTCACGATATTACACCATTTCCTTCTGATACTCCTCCATTTCTCTGTATTAATAAACTATATAGAGCATGGTTGTCTTGACTAAAGTGATGGTGTGTGTGTAGGTGCGGGCGCGGGCTCCGATGCCGGGCCAACGCAGCCCGAAGCGATGTTGGCCCGACGCGCGATGAGGTACTACCGGCTATGGATCTACTCGTGTAACGTGGCGCTGCTAGCGGGGGTGTCGCTCTTCATGGCCGTGGCGGGGCACGCGCTGCTGGACTACCGCACGGGGGCTGCTGCCCGCAATACGGCTGCGGGAACCCTCGCTGCTCGGGGCCTGCCTCGCGCTCGTCCTGCAGGGCGGGCTGGTGCAGGCGCTAGGGTGCTGGGCGGCGCTACGGATGAGCGAGCGGCTCCTCCACGCCTACTGGACGCTACTTCTCATCCTGCTAGCCGGGGATGTCGTGTTGGGAGCCGTGTGGCTCGCCCGCTTCCACGGACTGTCACGCGGACTACGGGCCGAGCTACGTGCGCGTCTCGACCGCGACTACGCCGTCGCCGCCTCATCGAATTCCGACTTCGCCCAACTCTGGGATCGCCTCCAATCGGAGTCGCAATGCTGCGGGGTTCTGGGACCGTTAGACTTTAACGGCACGCGGCTACCGCCTAGCTGCTGCCTCGCCCCATCGCCCCCAGGGGCGAACGCCTCGTGTTTCGCCAGGGGATGCCTGGATGCCCTCCACCGGTGGATGCAGCACCGCGCCGAGACCTTGGCGGTGGTGGGCTTCTGCGTCGTAGCCTTCCTCAAAGTGTGCTTTCTGGCCATCCTGCGGTACGAGATCCGCGAGATGGTTCAGAAGATCCAGATCCTGAGAGAGATGGATCTTAAGACAGCAGAACTTATCTTGTCACGTTCCCAGCATTGGCTACCGGGGAACGGCAACAACAACCTTGACTTGAAGAAGGCCAGCCGCGTCTGAGTGGTGCCTTATCCTGGCGAACCTTCCTTCCTCCACACACACTCCTTTCTTTTTCCCTTAATTTCCCAGGACGTAGCAATACCTTATATTTGATACTGACAGCTCCCATGTTTACTAGCAATGATTGCTATCATAGGCATGACACTCCTTGTTACAAACACACTTTATTTCTATATCTAAAAATATATTTTTCAAAAATATTATTTATTCGGATTCTAAAGAAGAAACGTGTGAGCAGTGGGACACCGTGCAACATACAATGTGCCATTATAATTACCGTATCTATGCTTTGTGTTGACGATATATAAAACTCACACAACATCAGTTACCCCAACACTATAGGACTCACGGGGATTCGTATAAGAGGTATATTTTCAGATAATTGGACAGAAATGGTAAAAGAATGAAAACTTTTTTATGCCGCGTACAGTACATAATATACTAAATAAGGAAAAATAAATGTAATAAAAATACAGAAATTATTAAAATACAAATATTTATCCAAATAAGTTATTTCTCTACTACAATGGCCACATACCTTATTTTTCGTTTTTAAAAAAACGCTATTTTTTTGTGCGCCAAGAAGTGTTACAAACTCACTTAATTTGAAGTTATTGAATGATGTAATTTGAAAATAGAAAGAAATGCATTTTTAAAACTAGACTCTCATTCTTAAAAAAAAATCAAAATTCTTCTGTAATTTTAATTTAGATTAATTGCATTTCAGAGAATTAGTTTCAGCTATTTGGAATTACAGATAATTGAATTTTTTATAGTTTCAGAGAAAACTGAATTTAAGATAATTGAATTTCTCAGGTTTATGTTTCAGATAATATGAATTTCAGATAATTGATAATTCGGATAATGGGAATTTCGGAAAAATGGAATTTTGGATAAAAATGGTTTTTTGGATAATTGAATTTCGGATAATTGGACTCTGATAATTGAAATTTCGGATAATTGGACTCTGATAATTGATATTTCGGATAATTGGACTCTGATAATTGAAATTTCGAATAATTGGACTCTAATAATTGGAATTTCGGATAATTGTACTCTGATAATTGGAATTTCGGATAATTGGACTCTGATAATTGAAAATTTGGATAATTGGACTCTGATAATTGAAATTTCGGATAATTGGAGTCGGACTAATATTGATAACGAAAATATTCTATTTAAAATTCTTACTGCTTCCAAGTTATACAAAAACTATGAGTATTACGTAAAATTTAGGATTAGCAAAAAAACAAGATAGAATCAGGGCATGGACAGGGGCACAACAAAGTCTATCAGTTGATTCAAATATTTCTTAAAGTTAGAAAAACGCTTTATAAAATATATCAAAATGAAAACAACAAACTCACCATTTAAACAATATAATGAGTTAAAATGGTGTGCTTTATAAAATTAGGGGGAAATCGGTACAGTAAATACGATGTAAAAATTGAGAATATATACAGATAAGAAACATGTCCATTTATAATAAAAGTTTTTTAAAATACCGTTACATATAAAATACATTTTAATCCTTGTCGTTTTCTAACAAATTTTCTGAGAAGATGGGAGAGGATGTACTTATAGTTATTACAAGATACCATTAATTACAAGATAAGATGTGGGATAGAATATAAATATTGATTGATAGACCATCGCATTGTTTCCCGAAAAAAAAAATTGAAAATTAAGATAAACATAGATGTTATGGAAATAAGAAAAATACATGGTTTATTAAAAGTACACCATGTGCCATTGCTGATTATAAAATATTAGAAAATTGAAGCCAACAAATATCATTTAGAGATCACAGATAACCAGGGTTGCCGAATCCTCTTTCTACCCCGACATTGGCCTCAGTGAGATAATAATAAATATTATTTGACCAGGGATTGTTACTTAATTGCTCACTAGATGGGCTTCGTCAATGCCTTTTCTTTTCTGAAATTGTTTTTTTCTTTTTTTTTGTGAGCTTTCTTTTTACCTTAAAAGATTTAATGAGTTCATTTTAGGTTTGTATTTTCCAAATGAAATATATATTTATAATATCATTGCTTAAATATATAGTGTTTAAATATATATATATATTCGATTATATACTTGCATAGCATACCATACTGGCATACACATTCTATCTGATGTTTTAAAGATGACTTGTTCTTTTATACTTATATTCAAATAAGGATTTCTTTTAATTCTTTTTAATGAATAGAATTACATATACATTAAGTATTAATTCTAAGAAAAAGGTTTTTCAATTAGACAAAATATTCAACTTGTATCTAATTATTTGGGGTTTTAGTTTATTTCACTAAGCCAAAAAAAAGGGGGGGGGCGAGTTGTTAAAGAGGATTTTGAAACTCGATTCGTACAGGTAATAAAGAACTAAATAATCTAAAAAGTGGAAGAAGCTCTATAAATATATAAAAATAACGTTCAGATTGAGAGAGAAACTAAAGAAAACTAAATAAAAAAATTTTCCCAAGTTATAAAAATACTAAAAATATTATTTGACTCATAAGAAGAAAGAAAGACGAGCATAAAATACAGCGTTGTTAATTGTAATAGTGTACTACAAACACAACATAATCTAGGCGCTTGATAAATACCGACTTTAAAATATGTTGACATGTTAAAACCCCTGTTAGGTATATGCATCCTATCTGGTATAGAATAAAACAATAAGATTAAAACTGGGACAAGATAAAACTTAAAAAACCAAAATGATTATAAGTCTACACTGCACTATTTAAAAAAGTAACATAGCTATAGTTTCTAATATAAATTTTGAAGTTTTAGGTAAATAATAAAAACACATGACTTGGGGTTTTTTCTAAGAAGGGAGTTTTGGGGTTTTACTTCAGTACCACCAATCAAAGTACAGCCCGGCCAACTTACCTAAGAAAGGAGAGTGCCTTAGAAGATAGGCCTACCACACCCAAGCATGTTGAGATATCCAAGTAGATCTTATTTTGACCGATGACTATAGATGGATTGACAAAGAGAAATACTGTAAAACCCATTCCAATACGGTCTAGGTTTATTTGCCTTTATGGCTGTCCAACTTTTATCCTCGTTATTAAGCTTTTCCTCGATATTAAGGTCTCAAATATTGGTCACCTTTGGAAAGAGACCGTATTAGAAGGGTTTTCTTGTACGAGGATGTGTTAATGAGCAGGCTGAATGTCCACATTCCCACTGCACTGATTAGAAAACCCCTTTTTCATAAAAATTTGTATTTGTTATACTTTGTTTTTCCCTATACAGTTAAACTTGCCTAAGGCAACCTCTCTGAAGCCACCACCTTCCTCCCTAAAAAATCCCTTTTTTTTTCTGCACATTATTAATTAATTTCACTGAACTCTCTTTACAACTTCCCTAAATTTACCATTTTTACTTTGGAGGTCTTTGCCTTAGGAAGGTTTAACTGTATTTCTATGAACTTGAATGATTTTCTTTACTATTTTACCTAACTTTATAATATGCAAATGAGTTTTATAAATTCTATATGTTTGAGAAATGTATGCGTTATATTATTTTATTCATTGCTCATCTGATAACAATATGTTATTCATAATTTTGAAAAAATACCTCGTACAGTAATGGCAATTATTCTAAAAATGAAACATGTAAAGAGGAATAAAATAATCGATAATAACACAACCAGAATAAAATATATAAAATGTAAAACATAGATAGCTACAATCTCGATTTAAGACCAACTTGAATTTAAGTCCTAAATATTCCAGTCCCAAACACAATTCTAGTAGGAAAACTGAATTGGAATTACAGATTGCATTTAAATCCAAATAGAATTCAAGGCCAAAATGTCCCATATTCAATTTTATAATACAAATTGATTGTGTTTTACACCAAAATCGTATTAAATAATATTATTACTTATTTTGTCCTATAAAATGAAGTTTACTATTACATTCGTAATTATTTGAACAGTAGTTAGCCATAAATTATTTGAAAAAAGTAAAAATCAGGTAAAAGTTTATTTTAATTTTGAATTTGCAAGTTTTCGAGCAAATACACTGCTCTTCAACGGGCTAATACTCTAAGTACAATCTCTAAATAAGTTTCATACAAAATAATTGAAAACCTTTTGTTATTGGCATGTGCGGGCGTGCATCAGACTGTTTACAGTAATAGCATTTTCGTAATTACTATTATTTAAACTTGAAATAAAAAGTTTTCAGTAATTTGATAATGATTCAGCTGGCCGAAGTATCTTTAATTTGAAGAACTATGAATGCCGACCAGGCAACCTCTATCTTTACAATGATCAAAATTCCTGATTGAATCGAATAGCCATAATTTTTGTCACTCGGTTGGGTATTAAACCGAGAATTAGCTATTTGTATGGCATCAAAATCTATATTCTTACTTCAATACATACCACATATATCTTTAATTTGAATAACTATGAATGCCGGCCAAGCAGCTTCTATTTTTACGATACCATATATACATATATCGTGTGTGTGTATGATATATAATCCATATCTAAAGATATATTTCTTTGATTAAATAGGCATATATATTGGATCAATTTATTTATTTACTAATATATCAGTTCGCTGAACGCCCACCTTTTTCAAGGTATAACAATTATTTATGTATATATATGGCTAAAGAACTTTATTTTCGTTTGTGGACTCAAAAAAAAAATGAGCAAAGATTTACCAAATTTCTTTTTTTTTATGCAAATAGAATATTTAATATGTATATATATATGGTATTTGATTAAACAAATTGGTATTTTCTTTTATTCCTATTCTACTCTTTCTAATGCTATGAAACTATAAAAATCTATATAGCTTTGTTCCCCTACTACACACTAAAAATAAGATTGCCACAAAAAAAAATAACTTATTATATGTGTTTTCAACCCATTTATAGTCTATACCAGGGGTCGGCAACCTGCGAGCTCTTTGGATGTGAAGCTGTTTATATAGTTCCATACGTAAATATGATTTATGTGAGTGCTATTTATTGTTGGCAAGAAAAAAATTGTGGCTCTTTAAAAACTTTGGTTTTTTTTTTTTAATTTTTGACTCTTCTGACTCAAAAGATTGCCGACCCCTGGTTTATACCTACAAAATATATATTTAAACATTCTATTATCATTATGTATGTAAATATGTCAATATGTTTGGCGAATTATTAAGATATAGTTAGTTGTGTTCTAAAAAGGCTATATATTTCTTAATTAAAATAAAATGAATTTGATTAAAATTAATGGAGTTATATAGAAAATTAACTGTTGTGATAATAAAGTAATATTTTTATTATTATATGTTTAATAATATAAAATGATGTATTTAATATAATAAATAGAATCGTAAATCACGATTTACAAACAAAATAAAAACTTTCTACTCTCCTTACTGCGATTAAAAATAGTTGGGAGGGCTTGGCTCATCATTGGTGAACCCTCCCAGCGGTTATGCAAATTTATTCCACCAGAATGCTTTTTAAAGCTCTAATACTGTATTGGACAACTCTTCTTATAAATGCTAGATTGAAGGATGGAATCTATATTATGGTATTTTATTTATTTTTTTGCTTATCCCTAGTACACGTGGTACAGGCCAAATCATGGTGGGTAGAAATAGGCGACTGCTTTTACTGTAAGTGCGCCACATGTCTACACATGTAAAAAGCAGTTCGACTTTGCACTTACAAATGTGCCAGAGCCCCGTTTGGTTACTTGCACTCGCTGGTGGGGTTGGACTTTTGCAAGAATCGGGGGCCATTGGAGCATTTTTTAAATATAAAAAAGTGCCCAATACGGGAATTGAACCCGGGTCGTAGCGGTCGAAAACCAACGGTTTAGACCATCCTTTCACCGACCCCCATGGTATTTTATAAAGCTATGGATATAAGCTTTTAGGACAGTAGAATTACAATACTGATGAGCCAAGCTCTATTTTTTATCGCAGTAAGGATAGTTGAGATTTTGTTTGTAAAAGAAACATTCGTGCTTTATGGTTCATTTCTTATATGTGAATATGTTCTTATAATTGAAATTAAATGGTATCTAGAGGTTAACCACAACGCAAAAATCAATTTCTTCTGTTTAAAAAAAAAAAGAAGTAATAACATATAAATTTAAATCTTTACCACATGTTGTTTTTATTTATTTATTTCAATTTAAATAATCCTCTTAATAAAATATAAATTCTAAAATAGTATAATATATAAACAAAACGCCTACTAGCTTATTTTATTATTTCGCCAAATATTGATTTATAAAATTTATAGTCATTTCTATAAAAATAATTTTAAAAACTACCTCTATATAAACTTTTATTTTACACAAGAAAATAACCATTTTAGTTGAAGATATAATCTTTTAAAAATGTTAAATAAATATTCATTTTTTAAAAGTATAATAAACATTTTAAAATCGCCTCAATTATATTTCTCTACTGAAAAAATGTAACTCTAAAATATTATTAAAATTTAATAAAAAGTTGTGTAAATAGGGTCAACATAAAATATCGAAAAAAATCCTCATATAATGTATTTACACCTTCTTTAAATGATTTTTTATCAGATTTGAGCAATTTTTGGCACTTTTAAAGCCCCAAATATCTTTAGAAAAAAAATCCTAAATATTTCTAAAATGTTTGTCCACTATTATTTTTATTCAGACACAAATTTAAATTGCATATATACGGGAAGGATATGAAATTAAAAATTTTAAAATGTGCGGAGGGCTAAAAATAAAATTTGAATTGAGAGAAAAATGTATGCCTTACCATTCATGAAGATAAAAAAAAATATTGTATAGGTTAAAAATATATCCTATATATTTTTATAAAATCAAAACGTAATTATAAGGTAGAATTAAAAAATATAGAGTATATAACTATTATATATATGTATGTATATTTAACATATTATTTCTAATAATATATATCTCACTACAATATATTATATTTTATTTTCAAATGTACTAATTCAAAATTAATAATTTGATTTGTTCGTTTGATTATATTTAAATACTTTTCAACGTATTTTTGGCACTATTTATTTTTTCAATTAATATGTCAAACTTTAATATTTTTTAATTGTAATTTTAATCATTGGAAAATATTTTCTACCACTTTCGTCATTTTTATTTCTTAAAATATTTTCTTGTCTTTTTTATTTTGGAGACAAAATAGTGTTTTTATACTTTGTAATTTGAAAACCAAAATGGTTAGCAAATTTTGAAGGAAAATACTAAATAGCACGCGTATGTATTTTAGCACAGATTACATTTTCTAAAAATAAAATAAAAAAACTATATTAGATATAGAATTCTATAAAATCTAAAAAATGGCATCAAAGTGAGAATTTTTTACTTTGTTTATAAAGCGATAGTAAAGTAGATACAAAAAAAATGCTTATTTTTGAAAAATGGAAGAAAATAATTATCAAAAGATCTTTAAAGAACGTTAAAAAAAATCCACTGTTGCCAGATTATAAATATTGTAAATAATATTTACCAATTTATCTTATTATTTGTTTTTATTTATATATTATATATAATATGTGGAAAATATATAAAATTGAATTTGTCTCTTTTTTTTTGTAAAGAAAATCTTGGATATTACATTCACAGACACTATTTTAATTGTTCATAGAATATCTTCAATGATATCACCAATTTGTAATTTTAAATTGAGAACATTTATTTAAAAGAAATTTTAAAGAATATTTTTCATTTGTAAAAGGATTTTTTTTATCTATATGGACCAAAAAGTAAAAGGGTAATATTTTATTTAAAACGGCGCATTGGTTTAGTCTAGTTCTGGCTTATAATACCAGACGATTTCTAAAGATCACAGAATAAATTGAAAAAAATATAAAGACATTTCACTCAGCTTTTATGATTGAACCTAGGCTGTCTCCAATTGACTCTCACGCTTTGCGAATATGTGTAAATAATCAAGATGAAACTATTTAAAAAAACAAACAGGGAAATAAAAATATTGTACCCATACTTGATGTATAACTTATTTACTAACATATCTCCATATTTTAACGTGTAACACAAGATTGATAAAAAATAATAATAAAGCTTCAATAAATATTTTGATAGCAAAAATATGTTTCGTATATTATTTATTTTTTATAAAAATATTACACGTTTATCATTTCTTAACTCATTTTTATATTAGGTTTGAATATCATTCTCGTTTAAATGCAATCCATCGCTGAAATTTAAAACAGTTTTAAAACTACTTTTTAATAAATAACAACTATTTTAAAGATTTATTGCGCAATGATAAAAAATGGTTATGCCTTAATATTTAAAATCGTTATTATTGCAATATAAGATTTGGAAAATAATGTTTAATTATTTTAAAAAGTAACGCTAAAGGTTTGTTTCAATTTTAAAGTTGAGTAATCTAAATAAAATATAGTCTATTTGAGAATATTTTATTGAAATATATTACCTCTTGTTTTAACTCTCTCTTCCTTATAAATATTTGAAATTACTATAGGAATACAAATACATTTCTAGACATTTTTATGATTTTTTATTAGATTACATCGAATATGTATTTATATTATGTATAACTTATATAAAGTAAATTATATATCCAAAAAAGATATATGTGATAAGATTTGATATATAAACCTATAAGACTAGATATATATATAAGACCTGCTTTTAAAAATCAATTCAAAATATTAAATTCTTGAATCGTCTAGAGAGAGAGATTTCCTTTTATTAAATACATATTTCTTGAGATAAAGGAGCCATTTCTCTAGGCAACGTTTTGGTATGTATGGTAAGTAAAACAATAAATCTATATTCACTTTTTGTAGTTCTCTATCATAATGTTGTAAATATGAAACTCAGATTTTACATAAATTTAAATCATTGGTGTCGAACCGTACAAGGAAGTTGTTTTGTTCTTTCTTTTTTAGATCGACACGTGTGCGCTTCGAGACTCGTGCTTTCATTCAGGTATGGTCAAATGTCCCGTATTTAACTGTGTATATTTTTTTATCTAGCTTTTTTTTTTAGCCAGACCTGGAAATTAATGAACGCACCTTGTATATTGTTACACCTTGAGATGTAGATGGTTTTTGTTCAGCGGTTTCCATTGTATCGTAGAATAAACCAGAACGAGTTCTCATTAAAAAACTGACGCTTTATTTTGGTAAGGTTACAAAAAGAATGAAGAACGCCGTGGCTGCACAATGTTAACAAAGAATAAGCAAATTAACCTTGATTTGTTTAATAAGTTAAATTATTAATGAGAATATTTACATGGGTCTATGTCGGCTGTGACAATATACATGTCTTATGAAAAAAAAAACATCCTATAAATATCGCTTCGTTTCAAGTTATAGATATCTATATAAACAGAGAATAGAAAACAGTCGAAGAAAATTTCTTAAAGACCTATCAAAATTCATGGTGGAGGTACTTATCCCAAGTACGTCATGATCACCATGGTGGATAGTAAGTGATTACTTTTACTAGACGTACACCACATATCTACACACGTAGAAATCTCACAGTTCGACTCTTACACTTATAAATGTACCAGAGCTCTATTTACCTATTACACTCAATGGTAGGGTTGGACTTTTGTGAGAATCGGTGGTCATTGAAGCATTTTTTTCCATTAAAAAAAAGTGTTGATACGGGATTCGATCCCGGGACGATCTAAATCCATCAATCATCAAAAGATTATTCAGTAGAAGATTGTATAGAAGAAGATTCGAATGGGGATAAACAAGTGTGAAATGCTAAGATTATTAAATACTATATAGTTTTCTAATTAATATATATTCCACACCTATATATTTGAAAAAGTAAAAATAGATATCAGGTAAAAAGTTTCTTTTAATTTTATATTTGCAAGCTTTCGAGCAAATATACTGCTCTTCAACGGGCTGATACTCTATGTATAATCTCTCAATGATATTTATACAGAATAAAACTTTTGTTATTGGCATGTGCTCTCGCGGGCGTGCATATTATTATATATATTATTATTCCAGAATTGGCCAAATTCCCATTCTTGATAAATCAAGAAAAGCTAACCACGTACGTCTTTCGGGCTGTTGGCTCTCGTCAGCGTGGTGCAAGCTGTTTATATATAATGAAGATATATAAAAACTACAAATATATATATATATTTGACTCAATGTTAAATTCAAAATCTGTATTTTTTAAAATATTATATTTTACTTTTCTCTCCTTTCCGAAAAATTATTTACTATATGTGGTAATGTATCCTGTCGGCTTTCAATATAGCTGTGGTATTATGTTATGCTGGGAACCTTACTCTTGGGGTTGAATATTGTTGAAGTGGTGACGCAGTCGTGGTGGCTGAGTAAGCAAGGATTACACACAAGGGAAATAAGCCAGAACATTTGATGGGTTGAAATAAAAAGGCAACTGGTTTGGAGGAAAGAAAGACTTGAGAAGGCGGAGCGGGTTTTGATTGTTAATTATCTGATCACATGGTGGTGATTGGACTTAGCTATGGGATGAGCAGAGGGAGAGAGGTCCAGAGCAGATGTCACCTCGGTGGGGGCGAGTCTAAGACTGACAAATCTAGCTTCTCGATTTAACACCAAGACTTAGTTTCTTTCCTATTGGTCGAGAGATGTCACATGACCGTTTTCTATTGGTTGACCTATTTAGGCGATACTTTCTAATTGTCCTGCGGCTTTCTTTGGTGGAAGATACGTCCGGCCTGGTCAGGAAGTATTGGGCGTTAGCTCGACTCTTATAACTTCCGCGGTTATCAAATACGTCCGGTCCTGCTCCGGAAATATTGGGCGTCTCTCAACTTTTATAACTTCTGCGGTCACCAGATACGTCCGGCCCTGTCAGGAAGTATTGACTGTACAAGTTATTAATAATTGTGCCCGCTTTAAGCCTACTTCCTATGTCTTGTTGCTACTTTCTTTCCTCCAGTTACCTTATTCTTTATTAAATCTTTGAAAATCATACATTGTACATGCATAGTGGGTCGGGGGTGCATACAATTATATACAAATTATGACAGATGCGCCCCCTACATGTGAAGAATTCAAGAAGGGGTTAGCCTGAGAGAATTCTGTAAAGTAAAAAATAATTTTGTGGGAAAATTAGTTGTGGGTATTGAGAGGTTATATACAAGCATTGGTGGTGATATAAGAAGTAAAATAGAATGGTGTTGATGATATAGGTTGAGTATAATTAATAGAAATCAAAAAAAATTTTAATTGTAAGAAATCAAAATGAATGCTATGGTACATAGTGGATTAAAAAGAAAAGAAAATGCGCCTAACTAATTTCTACTCGAAATTGGAAATAAAAACGAGGGAGTTCTATTAGGGCTTTTGAGAAATCAAAAAATAAAAATAAAAAGTTGGAAGAAATCAAAGTAAATGCTTGGTTGCATGGTGAGAAAAAAAAAATGCTTTGTTGCATGGTGAAAAAAAAAAAGGAAAGTGCTTGTTGCATGGTTAAAAAGAAATGCCTAACTATACTCTACTCGAAATTGGGAATGGAAATCGAGGGATTTTTATTAGGGGCTTTTGAGAAATCAAAAAATAAAAATAAAAAGTTGGAAGAAATCAAAGTGAATGCTTGATGCATGGTAAAAAAAAAAGGAAAAATGCCTAACTATATTCTACTCGAAATTTGGAATGGAGATCGAGGGATTTTTATTAGGTCTTTTGAGAAATCAAAAAATAAAAATAAAAAGTTGGAAGAAATCAAAGTGAATGCTTGATGCATGGTGAAAAAAAAAAGGAAAAATGCTTAACCATATTCTACTCGAAATTGGAAATGGAAATCGAGGGAATTTTTTTAGGGCTTTGAGAAATCAAAAAATAAAATAAAAAGTTGGAAGAAATCAAAGTAAATGCTTGGTTGCATGGTGAGGAAAAAAAAATGCTTTGTTGCATGGTGAAAAAAAAAGGAAAGTGCTTGTTGCATGGTAAAAAAGAAATGCCTAATTATATTTTACTCGAAATTGGAGATGGAAATCGAGGGAATTTTATTAGGTCTTTTGAGAAATCAAAAAATAAAAATAAAAATAAAAAGTTGGAAGAAATCAAAGTGAATGTTTGATGTATGGTGAAAAAACAAAGGAAAAATGCTTTTTGTAAATCAAAATAAAATATAATATCTAATTTTAAAAGAAAACCAGTGAGTTTTCGTTGATTTGAAGCTATGATAATATAAACTAAGTGGTAAATATAATGATAATTAATGATTAAAAGTGATAATAAGTTGAATAAATTGCTAAATTGGTTAAATATTTAAATTTTAATTGAGAGAAAATAATGAAAATGATTAATATGAAAAATAAGGTGTATTGGTTTGAACCCTTTTGTATCTACATGCCCTGATCTAAATGTTTTAATTGCTCGATTATGCCCTATAAATTTTTTGTCTTTGTGTGTATTGTTGTTTTGAGATCTCAGTGTAAGTGGAATATGTAACGTTTTGGAAGTTTGTAAAGTAATTATGATTAGTTATAATAGGAATATGAACTCATTTAAATGTGTGTGACGTCTTGTGCGTGCGGAATTGTATGGTAAAAATCGATACGCAGACTCGAACTGGGATCCAAGATTGGTGGCATAGAGGAATCTGTGCGGGGAAGCGGTGACCTAATTTTATGTGTTGGCCAGAAACGAGGGGTGGTAATTGGATGACATGTAGAAGTTCCCAGCTTGACCTCGATTTAGCTGCTGGTCGAGGGAGATGGTAATTAGAAACCGGACATGGGACGTGGGGGAAACAAGACTTCCTCTCTATTTGCACGTAATTGAAGTAAGAGCGTTTCGTTTTTGTCGCTACGTCTCAAAATTCTCACTTCCTGCCGTCTAATTTATTTTGAGTGCGACTTGCATCTTTTATTGTCTCTCTACTTTTTTTATTGGTGTTGGATTCATCGATATTTGTAGATAATCGGCAGGTGGGACAGGTTTTTACCTGTTTTTGTATTGTCGTGTGTTATGTTCTGCTCATAACATTGTGAAGAGATGAGTGGGTGTAGTTTCGACGTTATTTGTATTTTGAAAATCCGGACGTTGTATCCATTTATTAAATCGAATGGTCGTTGTGACTTTAGTAAAAAATGCTATTCAGTGATATTAAGGTGGAATTGAGTGAAAATGAGGCTTACGACGTGAACACGCTTTGAGTGGAGACGTGTCACAGGTGTGGTGAAAGGCGTCTGTGGCCTGAAATGAAAAGTTTTGTGGGGTGACCTGTGACACGAGTCAAAAAAAAATTGTGAATGAAAAGGTGTCACGTGAAGTCCTTGTTTGTACAAAATCTAACCTGTTCTCACTATGAACAACAAATTTATTAAAGTCATGGGTGCGGGTTGTACGAACATCTATCGAAATTTCTATTGTTAGTGTATATGGCACCTTTTAATGTGAACATTTTTTTAGTGTTTTGGGTAGACGAGATGATTGTTACTAACGACTGTGCATGCGTTTGTTGGTTGTTGTCGTCTTTTGGCGCGCGTGTTGCGTTTGTTGTGCGGGTTGTGCGTGTTTGTTGCGTGATGACGTATGGGAGCGTGTGTTGTTAGCGTGAAAACCGTCCTTTGGATGGACGTTGTCGGTGTATTGTTGTTGCGAATGTCGTGGTTGTTGCTAAATACGTTTGTGTGATTGTTGTGAGGTACATTTGCGTGATTATGGCGTGGCGACGTATGGTCATGTATGGATTTTGTGTGGTAAGTGTGTGAGCTGTACTGACACGTTTTTTTGGGCATGGTGATGGTTGAAGCCGTTGTGGCTTGTATTTGAGGGCATATAGTACTGGTAATTGGGTTGAGTGATAAACATGGTGGTAGGGTCAATGAATGCAGGCAAGGGTTGTCCTGTGTGACAAATTTGGTTGCAGTGCAAGTCCTTTCGGACAGGTTTGGCCTAGCCCGTGCGTGCATTCATTGAGTACAAAGTTAGATACATGATTAAAGGGGTAGGTAGGGTGAGATATAAGTCCAAAGTCAATTTCTTGACGCCATAGGGTGCCTACCTCAGTTCAACAGGTCTCCTCTGGGACGTCTTGGTTTGGGATGGTTGGCTTGGGGCTCGGGACTGCTCGCACCGTCCGCGAAATGGAAGTGAAGTCCGGTACTGGAATATCGTTTTGGGACCGTTTGTACTGTCCCGGGTCGCGCGGATTGGTTTCGGGGGCGGTGTACGGCATGGCGGTGGATGACTCCTCGGTGGTCGGTGCCCGGCCTCGGTGACACTCGCCTGGGGTTGGCGGGGGTTGTGTCCGTCGTCCTCCCCGGGGGATGGCGCTCCGGAACTCCGTCTCACCTTGCGGGGCGTTGACTCGTCGGAGGGCCACGGTCATCTGCCATATGATGGCCGCTAGAAGGCGCCTGGTCGCCTCGCTTCTTGTCCGCTTCTTTCCTCTGGGTTTGTCATTGCCATTTGTTTTGCTGGCGCCTGGGCTAATTTCCATCTTTATCCTGTCGACTCTTCATTATATGTGGTAATGTATCCTGTCGGCTTTCAATATAGCTGTGGTATTATGTTATGCTGGGAACCTTACTCTTGGGTTGAATATTGTTGAAGTGGTGACGCAGTCGTGGTGGCTGAGTAAGCAAGGATTACACACAAGGGAAATAAGCCAGAACACTTGATGGGTTGAAATAAAAGGCAACTGGTTTGGAGGAAAGAAAGACTTGAGAAGGCGGAGCGGGTTTTGATTGTTAATTATCTGATCACATGGTGGTGATTGGACTTAGCTATGGGATGAGCAGAGGGAGAGAGGTCCAGAGCAGATGTCACCTCGGTGGGGGCGAGTCTAAGACTGACAAATCTAGCTTCTCGATTTAACACCAAGACTTAGTTTCTTTCCTATTGGTCGAGAGATGTCACATGACCGTTTTCTATTGGTTGACCTATTTAGGCGATACTTTCTAATTGGTCCTGCGGCTTTCTTTGGTGGAAGATACGTCCGGCCTGGTCAGGAAGTATTGGGCGTTAGCTCGACTCTTATAACTTCCGCGGTTATCAAATACGTCCGGTCCTGCTCCGGAAATATTGGGCGTCTCTCAACTTTTATAACTTCTGCGGTCACCAGATACGTCCGGCCCTGTCAGGAAGTATTGACTGTACAAGTTATTAATAATTGTGCCCGCTTTAAGCCTACTTCCTATGTCTTGTTGCTACTTTCTTTCCTCCAGTTACCTTATTCTTTATTAAATCTTTGAAAATCATACATTGTACATGCATAGTGGGTCGGGGGTGCATACAATTATATACAAATTATGACATATATATATATGTATATTAAAAATGGCATATCCTGACCAGGAGCACATGTGCTTTACAGAAGGCAGAGCGCCATCTGGTGGAACAGAAATCAACTAAACATTGATTTAGCCTGTTCCCTGATATTTGGCCAACCCAATTTCTTGATAAATTAAGACAAGCACCAGATGGCGCTCTGCCTTCTGTAAAGCACATGTGCTCCTGGTCAGGATATGCCATTTTTAATATTGATGTCAACACCTGATCTTTTTATCTTTTATTTTTTCTTTCGTTTTTTAATGTGCTAAGCGTATTTACGCAAGCTTGGCCTTAAATACCCATTTCTTGGTTTTTCAGGAAGCCATTGGGACCAAAAAATCTCTTTTGGTGGCAGTGGTTCAGCCTACTCCACGCTGACGAGCGCCAAAAGCGCGAAACGCGTTCGTGGATGGCTTTTCTTGATTTATCAAGAAATTGGGTTGGCCAAATATCAGGGAACAGGCTAAATCAATGTTTAGTTGATTTCTGTTCCACCAGATGGCGCTCTGCCTTCTGTAAAGCACATGTGCTCCTGGTCAGGATATGCCATTTTTAATATTGATTTCAACACCTGATCTTTTTATCTTTTATTTTTTTCTTTCGTTTTTTAATATATATATATGTATATTAAAAAACGAAATTCTATTGTTTTCTCATATATATGGTAATTTAAGCCAATAACCCCATATTGTATATAACTTATAACAAGATGTTCATGTTGTATAATTGAAACACATCTGTGAATGATTATACGCATGATTGACATGTGTCATTACATCATCATATGTATTGTACTTTGTACAAACTGAGGATAAATAAATAAAACTCTGTAATAGATTAAGAGTTGAGCTGAAGCAAGAGATAGAAGTCATAACGTCTAAAATCGAGATATTTTCAGAATTCCCACAACAAGGTCTAAAAATGGAAACTTCCACGGCGCCAGTGTCCAATTTCACCCGTGATCCACCCTCGGGTGCATCTGTTGAAATGCAACACTCCCTTTCTCGGAAAATATATAAAAGGCCCCCGTCTTTAGCCAAAAATACAGTCACTTGACAGTTACTTCACCATCTGCGTGAGCCCTCGTCGGTTGTCACCAAGGTCCTCCTCATCCACCATGTAGACCAGTAAGAACTCTTCTATCTCCATCTTTCGCTCCTAGCTCAACTTTGATCTGTTCACGGAACTTTCCTAGTGCAACTGTGTCTTCGTTTTTTTGTTTATGGACATCCCCAAGCTTTCCACTCTGCCTCGACCACGACTGCCTGTACTCTGTGAGAACTTTTAAAGGTCTTATAAGGTGCAGAGAGGTACTGGAAAACTCTCCGTCCTGACTGTTCCTCTAGGTTAACACAGTATAGCGAGAGTCAACAGGATCTCACCACATATATATACCGTATATATATGTAATGAGGTGAGGTCTGGTAGCCTCTTGTAGAATCTTGTCGACTAAAAATGTGATGAGGTATCCAGTCGACTTAAACTATGGTGTGAGTCCCTGTCAACTCTCGCTATACTGTGTTGACCGAGAGGAACAGTCAGGATGGGGAGTTTTCCAGTACCTCTCTGCACCTTGTAAGACCTTTAAAAGTCCTCACAGAGTACAGGCAGTCGTGGTCGAGGCAGAGTGGAAAGCTTGGAAATGTCCACACAAAATACGAAGACACAGTTGCACTAAGAAAGTTCCGTGAACAGATAAAAGTTGAGCTAGGAGCGAAAGATGGAGATAGAAGAGTTCTTACTGGTCTACATGGTGGATGAGGAGGACCTTGGTGACAACCGACGAGGGCTCACGCAGATGGTGAATAACTGTCAAGTGACTGTATTTTTGGCTAAAGACGGGGGGCCTTTTATATATTTTCCGAGAAAGGGAGTGTTGCATTTCAACAGATGCACACGTGGGTGGATCACGGGTGAAATTGGACACTGGCGCCGTGGCAGTTTCCATTTTTAGACCTTTTTGTGGGAATTCTAAATCTATCTCGATTTTAGACGTTATGACTTCTATCTCTTGCTTCAGCTCAACTCTTAATCTATTACAGAGTTTTATTTATTTATCCTCAGTTTGTACAAAGTACAATACATATGATGATGTAATGGCACATGTCAATCATGCGTATAATCATTTACAGATGTGTTTCTATTATACAACATGAAAATCTTGTTATAAGTTATATACAATATGGGGTTGTTGGTTTAAATTACCATATATATATATATATATTTGACTCAAAGTTAAATTCAAAATCTGTATTTCTTAAAATATTATATTTTACTTTTCTCTCCTTTTCCAATTTTTTTTTTACTATATATATATTCACACCGTTTTAAATATTAATTGGAGATCAAATTAAAATTCCTTTAAAAGAAAAAATAAAAAATTTCAAATATTTCTAGAAAAATAATAGATATTTAAAAACATACCGATATATCTATCTGTGGAAAACATATTTACATATATTTTAACAATTATTAAAACCTTTATTATAAAATAATCCCATACTGTATGTGCATATATAAGGAATGTGATAAGAAGGGATGTTTTTAATCCAAATTTCTATATTTAATCCTTGATAAGCATGGATATGAAAGATATACGTCAAATAAGCCATGGTTAGATGGATTCTTTTCCCATAGGAAATGGAGTAACTGATGATCATGATTTCCTAGCAGGAGTGCCAGACCTTAATTACTTTTGGTTGCCGGAATGTCGTTTGGTGTGGATAAAGCAAGATGGCGGCATTCATGTGTTTCTTTATTTACTGCCTATATGAAAAACTGTGTATAATACGTGTATTATCAAAATAATAATAATAATAAATAATGACTTGTATTTACTGATTTTTTTAGTAATATTTGTGAGAAACTATTTTTAATATTTGTATCAAATTATTTTTGTTAATTACGAGTAATAAATATTATTTTATATCATTATTATATAAATAGTATTTCAGAATGTACTTTCCAAAAAAAATAATAGGTTTAAAATTATATCGATAGAAAAATGTTTTTGATGCTTATATCACTTACAAAAATGATAATACAAAAATTGAATGCACAATTACAAAATAAGTATTTCGAATGGCAAAATTAAATATTTGGATATTTTAATATAAAAACGTCAATTTATTACTTTTTCAAAATAAATGTAAATATTGAATGACTTATCAACGGTAAATTCAGTTAAATTGGCGAATGTTCAGGGAGGTTTATCACTGTCGAGTTAGGGCCGCCTAATAGTTTTCCATTTCCGTAGTATGGTATTCATTTGATGGGAGAGTTGTCTATTTTGGTATCTATATATATATATAGTAGCTGCACCGCCGAAAAGGTATTGCAGGGACCATGTTATTCTTTTCTGTATTCTTCCCATTGCAGTAGTTGTACTGACGAACACAGGTATCTCAGGGGCCATGTTGATATTCCCTGTATCCTTCCCATTGCAGTAGTTGTACCTCCGAAAAGGTATCACAGGGACCAGGCAGTAGTTGTACCTCCGAAAAATAGCGAGTACTGAGAATATATACTGGAAAAGCTGATAATGTAAATTCACTAGTTCTCCTCAGTTGATTATAAGGATTGTAAAATGTGTGGTTTGGATAATCTTGCTCTGCGTAAATATGTTGTGGAGACATAAAATGTGTCACTGCAGAATGTCGGTCTACAAAGGGTTCCAGAGACCGTCATATAACGAAATACTCTGCACAAGGATATCAAGAAAGAAATCTGGTTGGAAAGTTTGCAGTCCACGCTCTGTCACATTTAGTGAAGATTTTAGACAGAAAAGTGTGACTGAAAGGTCAACCTCAATCAAATACAGTATATGGTAAAGCTCACAATTTAGATTATAGATTATAGCTACAAGAAAACAAGACTTAATCCAACTAAATTAATAGGGCGTGAAGTTTCGGTAACAGCATTTTTACCATCATCAGACAAAGGAATAGCCAATTTAGTATTTTATCTGATGATGGTAACAAAGTTGTTACCGATTCTTCACACACTCTTAATTTATTTGAATCAAGTCTTATTTTATTGTAGCTATAATCTATAATCTAAATTGTGCGCTTTATCATTTTTGATAGACTTCAATGGACGTAAGAAGTTATTCTTCCTATGAGCTGAAGCAAATGAATTCCAAAGTGAATATCAATGTTGATGCCATCACTTGAAGATTCTATTTTAAAGAATTCAGGATCTGAAGATTTCCTTTATTTGATAAAAATACAGTATATAAAATAGATATTCAGCAAGAAGGTTTCTCTATATACACGGTCCAGAAATTCTACAGCCTCCTCTGGTAAAAGATTAAAATATCGAGAAGAGAGACACACAATTAGTTTCATCCTATTATACCAAACAATAACTCGCTAAGCCTAATTAATCTTATAATCCTTAATTCAAACAAAAACCCTATATCCACAACCTTAAATTTAGATAACACTCTTTTTATGTATTTGTTTCCTTCCTTATTTCGCTTTATACCTTTAATTTCAACACCGTAGCATATATAGTTGCATAAGAAAGTGAAACTAATTTAGACGCGTATGATTCTTTTTTAAAATTCAACAACATACTGTTTTGTGTGTGTGTTATTAAAGTTTAAATCACATTTAAACTTTATATATTTTATTCAATGAAGATCAAAATTACATAACCATCACAATATATCATAACTATATAACATTAAGCCATCTATTTTCAGTTTTGTTTTTGGTCACCGGTCCAATATTTTCATTTTCACAGACTAAATTATGAGATTAATTTATAAATGAAATATTATGCAAAACAAATAACAACTAAATACATCGTATATTACTGTCCTTGCTACAATGATAAATTAACGGGAGGGCCTGGCTCATCAATGGTAAACCCTCCATTAATTCATCATCGCAGTAAGGTCAGTAGTAAATTGTTTAATTTAAAAAAAAGAATCATACGCGTCTGAAATAATTTCAATTTCTTATAATAGATGGCACTCTAAGGCGTCATATAAAGTTTATGTTTTTATTCCATTGTATATAGGTCTATTATTAAGTCAATTGTATATATAATTCTTTAATTAAAAAGGCCACACATATCAAACATTAGTTTATTTACCAATATTCCAGTTGGCTGAACGCCAACTTTTTTCAAGGTATAACAACATATTTATGTCATCAAACAAACTAGGAGTTCATTATTGACATAAATATGTTGCTATACCTTGAAAAAGGTTGGCGTTCAGCCAACTGAAATATTGGTAAATAAACTATTGTTTGATCCAATATATGGCCTTTTTAATTAAAAATCTTATTGTGTATTGACAACAGAGTATTTATCATCATCATACATATGTATATAAGTCAGACCAAATAAAGAACTATCATCTTGTGTCACCTGCTTGCCTCTCCTTGATCCTACATGTCATCGAGGATATAACAGATCTATTTATGGATTGTTCTATTTTCCAAAAATATAAATAAGTTTGTGCAAATGGGAATTAACACTAACTAAAATTTTCGATGAAAACTAGAGAAGAAGATCCAAATATTGACAAAATACTCGAAAACAAAAGGTTCCAAAGCTAACTACTGCCATTTAGTGGAAATTAATTGCTATTTTTCACTTCCGAGAAAAAAAAATATATACAAAGGTTTTTTTTTTTGCGATTATAAATACAAATCGCCAATTTCAAACGCGTTTCGTGCTTGTTGGTCCTTCTCAGCCTATTGTAGGCTTTTACTCAACAAACCCGTGAAGATTTCACATCATTGATGCTAACAATTAAAACACAAAAAAATCAATAGAGTTTAGTTGATACCCAACTAACTTTCAGTTTAGACAATTAGCGGGTAACATAATGAACCAAGATGGCATACTCTAATAAAACCTCACGTCAATTAAATTTAGTTCCTACAATATACCACAACAAACAAGCAACAATGTAGGATACATGCAGGAAAAACAGTAATAGTACCTTAATGGTAATATGATATTTATATACAGGATAAATTATATAAAGACAATCAAACTAATAGATTAGTCTAGGTAAATTGGAGGAAAAGAAATTTATTTTACATGAATTTACCGCGGATTCACTGCAAATAAGGTAAAAAAATCAAAAGCTAATCACAATCAATATTGAGATAATGAAATTTATACACCGTAATTAAGACAATTGAAATTCCTACAATATAATCTAACCTCTAACGGAGAAAAAATATATATAATGAATAAATATTCTATTGTAACCAAAAAAACTTTACCATATCAAATTTTGAAATAAAATATATACACTCATTGACAAAACTTGAGGAAGTTGTACCTTTTAGCATGTATATCGGGATTCAGACAATAACTCTGAAAGATGTTTGATACACAGTGACCTTTATTGAAGACACACGAGATAACCAAGTGTGAACAAAATTGCTTCTGTCTCCTTAAAAAATAATAAAAACAGATGACCGACAACATCAAAGACTTTCCACTTCCTTAAGTTTTGATCACATGAGTGTATTTCATAAAAAGCACTCTTAAATTTAAAAATATTATATTTTATATTAAATAGACAAATCCCTAATTTAAAAAAAAATCATCAAAATAGTGGTTGTCGTGTCTTGTCCACTCTATGGAAAGGGGGGTGCCATTGCCCCGTTAGTCAGCCACATTTCAGAGTTCCCTGTTCACGGTTACCGTAGCGGCTCGGGGCTAACGACACCGTACTTCGTCCTACAGGGCAGTCCCTTACTTCATTCAAATAGTAAAAATCATATATCGTATCGCAAAAGATAAAAGGTTTTAATTACCAATATTTTATTTGACTGAGGGTCAACCTTTATAATGATTTAACACAACGTATTTGTATATATTGTAAAAAAATAAAACTCAATACAATTAAACCTGTCTATAGCGCCCCCTCTTGGGACTAACCAAAATAGGGTGCTATAGAGAGAGGGTGCTATAGACAGGTCACTTTTAAAGTAAATCCCATCGTACTACGTATTTAAAATCAGGCGCTCTAGAGAGGAAGGCGCTATTTAGAGGGGGGGGCTATAGACAGGTTTAACGGTACATCCATTATTTTGAACAATACGTTATTATATCTCGATAAAGACTGAGGCTCAGTCAATCGAAATATTATAATGAAATAAATAAAGCTTCCAGGGCTGAGTTTCTTGTGCAAACTTTTTATTTTCAACTTTGGAAGTTTTATTTATTTTATAAATCAGGGAATAAGGTTTATTTTTAAATCGAAATATTGTTTAATTGAACAATTTTAAGAAACAATATATACACTCATGGACAAAACTTAGGGAAGTTGTACCTTTTAGTATGTATATCGGGATTCAGACAATAAATCTGAAAGATATTACAGTGACCTTTATTGAAGACACACGAGATAACCAAGTGTGAACAATATATACACTCATGGACAAAAGTTAAGGAAGTTGTACCTTTTAGCATGTATATCGGGATTCAGACAATAACTCTGAAAGATATTTGATACACAGTGACCTTTATTGAATATACACGAGATAACCATGTATGAACAAAATTGTTTCTGTCTCTTTCCAAAAAAAATATGTAAATAGACGACCGGCCACATCAAAGACTTTCCACTTTCTTAAGTTTTGTCCGTTAGTGTATATATACCTTTTTTATTATTATTATTATTACTGAACAATCAAGTCGTTTTATGACAATTTCTAAATAATTTACGATTACAATCATTTAGTCGTGAGTCAAGGCTCGAAATATCTTGCTTTTTAGATAAATAAATGAACATTTCGCAAAAGATTTAGACTTGTTTCCATCCTTAGATAATAACACAAACAGATATCATATAAACTAGAATCCAATAACGAGAGCATAGAGTGTGTCAAAGGAAGAGAAAACAAACAAATATTTAAAAATCGTTTGACACTTAATAACAAAATGTTTGTTCTCTAGATTCTTAATTAAAATTATTTTTATCAAATTTCTGCACGAGTCAATTTCACCTTCTGTGGGGTGGGCTCCATTTTAATTAATTCCATTCTTAATTGATAGTACACAACAATTATGAGCGTAAAAGCATCGGTTCATTTTTATATTAATTTGCAGCCTGAACAACTTTTAGCTAGGTGAAAGGCAGTGAAGTAATACAAGTGATAACGATTAGAATATATATGTGGTGTATTTAGGTTGATTAAAAAGTATAAATATATTTTAGGCTTTATTTATTTAAATGGCTTTTATTATATTACACCGGAGTAGATGTAAAATCCAAAATTACAAGTCAACAACACGATAAATTTTATATTACGATATATTTATCACAGAATCTGTGAATTTAAAATTATTAAAATATAATAGAAATGGAATCTGTATATATCGGGGAGGT
The DNA here is from genome assembly GCA_030710605.1 of Cordylochernes scorpioides. Lineage (NCBI taxonomy): Eukaryota > Metazoa > Arthropoda > Arachnida > Pseudoscorpiones > Chernetidae > Cordylochernes > Cordylochernes scorpioides. Next base: position 55,389,330 of record CP092877.1, read on the forward strand.
ATTTATTTTAACATAAAACGCCCTATCTCTGCTAGAAATATTTGCGCCAAAGTATTTGCTTTTGGAACATATTTTCATGTATTTATATCCTAAATATTTGAAAATTCGATAAATACTTTAATCTAACTTGTATAAGACTTTTTTAAAAGTTGCTGAGCATGAGTTTGGTATTGTCATAATCACATCTTGATGTAAACACATCTTCCAAAAACAAGCAGGTTTGTATTAAATGTTGAAGTTCAACACAAGTTCAAAGCTAAGTCGCTATAACACTCCACTAGATACTATAAAGGTATGGCCACAATCACAGCTTGATGTAAACACATCTTCCAAAAACAAGCAGGTTTGTATTAAATGTTGAAGATCGACACAAGTTCAAAGCTAAGTCGCTAACACTCCACTAGATACTATAAAGGTATGGCCACAATCACAGCTTGATGTAAACACATCTTCCAAAAACAAGCAGGTTTGTATTAAATGTTGAAGATCGACACAAGTTCAAAGCTAAGTCGCTAACACTCCACTAGATACTATAAAGGTATGGCCACAATCACAGCTTGATATGAACAATCTTCCAAAAACAAGCAGTTTGTATTAAATGTTGAAGATCGACACAAGTTCAAAGCTAAGTCGCTAACACTCCACTAGATACTATAAAGGTATGGCCACAATCACAGCTTGATATGAACAATCTTCCAAAAACAAGCAGTTTGTATTAAATGTTGAAGTTGAACACAAGTTCAAAGCTAAGTCGCTAACACTCCACTAGATACCATAAAGGTATGGCCACAATCACAGCTTGATATGAACACATCTTCCAAAAACAAGTGTTAACTGTGTTTGTTGTTTGCATTAAAAATAAGTAATATTTTTCAAGTCTTCTTGCTAGAATATATTGCATACACTGCAAAGAGGGCTTGCAGCATCATATACAAGAGTCTGTGAAACTGCAATATATCCCATTAATTATAATTCTATATAATCTAATATTATTTATTATATTATAAAATAAATCGTATTTCAACATATTATGATGCTGTGTTATCATGTAAAAATAGCTATGTTTTGAATTATGCATGTAATACACGTAAAAGATTTTTTAATTAAAAATAAACGAAACATTAGATGTAATATTTCTTTTTTTGTTATTCGCCTACGTATATAAATAGAAGTCGTCGTATAAAATATTTACAATTCCATTCCCCATTACTTAATTATGTCGCGCAATGCATTATGGGGAAATGCTGTTATTTTCGTCTGATTTCAATATTTTCCCGCCAAAAAAAATAATTGTAGAAAATAATTATCAACTCTATGTGTGTAAATTATATTTATTAATGTGTTAATAGAAAAATTATGGCGAAATCAACAATAAAGAAGATTTATTAAATTTTTAAACCCCAAGTTTCAAATTTATTTATTTAAATACTTGCGTGTCTCAATATATTTGACTTAGTTCAATATATTTAGAAATGTCATATTTTACATTGCTTTCGTAAATGACTTACCTTTTAAAAAAACCCATTTGATTCTTGTTCGCCTAGAGTAAAAATGAATTCAACAGCTATAAACCGAAATTTGATCTTTTTCAAAATACAAACTTTTTAAAAATGTGTAATAACTAATTATTTAAATTATTTCAATAAGTATATCATCTTTATATAAAAGTAAAAAGAAAATTTCAAGCAGAAATTTGTATAAATACAGTAGAACCTCCCTGTAAAGGACAACTAATTGCAGAGCCAAAGTGTCCTTTAGAAAGAGATGTCATAGAGTTGGTAAATAGTAAAAATGATAATTTTGCAAATGAAAACTGTCCTTTGTAGAGAAGTGTCCTGTTGTGCGAGTATCCTCTCATGGAGGTTCTTCTTCTTTCTTATCTCCACTCAATCATAATAAGGTATCAAGCTTGTAAATGACTCAATACAGTCAATCATGATGGCTGTTAAATCCCCCAAGAGAACAACAGTCTTTGATTTCCAGATTTAAGTCTGGTCATCTACGGACAATGACTTTCCAGAATGGATGTCCCACCATTGAGGTTCTACTGTATATGAATAGTTTAAACACAACTTTTAAACTTTTATTATTTCTATGTGAATCGGTACTAAGAAAATTTCACCAAAATATATAAAGAACCTGCTGGTTTATAATATGCCTAGCATCCACTTCAGGGTAGTGTGGCTAAGAAAAGTATGGATTTCTACTAGACACAATCTACACCATAGTTTCAACGTGTTTTAAGACTTCAATTGTTTCCAAATGCAGTACGACGGTGCCATCTTCGCTTCTTCAAGTCAAACTTTTACGTAGGAGCTTAAATCATGTCTTAGATCACATTGCTGATATCCTTACTAATATGTTTATATAAAAATATGAAAATTAGAATGAATTACAACCTTAGTAATCATTTTCAGATATAGAAAAATTACGATTTACTATTATAAAATATCAAAATTCTTTGCGTTATAAGTTTATCTATTAAAAACAGCGAGAGATTTCGAGCTCTTGCTTTTCAACAGGCAAAGTTACAATTAATTGTAATAAAGTAAACGTCTAAGGATGAGTATCTTTTATTGAACGTTTTTTCGAGCTTTCGGGATAACGCCCTTCAATAATTTGTATCAATTTTCCCTGTAGAAAAGCGTTATCCCGAAAGCTCAGAAAACGTTTAATAAAAGATACTTATCCATAGACGTTTACTTTATTATCTAAAATTGCTAGCAAAGGATTATATTTTAAATTTACAATTAGTTAATTAATTGTAACTTTGTCCGTTGAAGAGCGAAAGCTCGCGCTGTTTTTAATAAACAAACTTATTGTGAGAAGTCTTTTGATATTTTATAATAGTAATTTTACACATATAAATATATATTGCGAGAGAGTATAATTTTTTTTGTGAATCGTGGATGTGGATTTTGTGTTGAAAAAAAATACAGTTAAACCTGTCTATAGCGCCCCCTCTAAATAGCGCCTCCCTCTCTATAGCGCCCGATTTTAAATACGTAGTACGATGCGATTTACATTAAAAGTGATCTGTTTATAGCACCCCCTCTCTATAGCACCCTATTTTGGTGAGTCCCAAGAGGGGGCGCTATAGACAGGTTTAACTGTATATTGCGGAAGAGGTTTTTTTTATCGTGGATGTGGATTTTGTGTTAAAAATGATTGTTTTTACTCCCGGAAGAGAAAAAAAACTGATTTACAAGTACATGATGAATGAATGGGATTTGAATACAAGAAAAGATTCTCGTCAACGTGATGTGCTGGGAAGTTGTTCCCATGTGTAGTGTGAAGTGTCTACGTGTGACAAAGAGGAACCTACCTCTAAGGAGTCCGAAGCCAGACGTACTACGATGTCCAAGTTGATGGCTCCAACCACCACCTAGCAAGAAAAAATATATATATAAATTAAACATATACATATATATATGTGATGATTTAAGACCCTGGACTTGTTGTAAATAATCCAGATATCTAATACCACATGTTCCACCACGTGACTGTATAAAACTTCTTATTTACTGCAAATAGAAAGCCTCAACTAACATCAATCTGTACCGCGTAAGAATCTAATAAAGTATAGCAACTGTACAGATAGAAGGAATGGAGACTAACAGGAGAAAATTAAGGTTAAAACTAATCAGGCTTAGGTGAAAATAAGAGAGAAGGCCTAGCAAACCCAGTCCAACTTTTACGAGGTCGTGGCCCTCCTGAATAATAAAACTTCCCCCCCCCTGTTTACGTCAGAAAAGGGCAGCGACCTGTTCGGACCCGCTCAGCTATAAAAGGAGGTCCCGATCCTCAGTTAGTCAGTCCTTAGTTAGTCTTCGTTCCAGTCCCAGTGCGCCGGACGCTCCGATAAAAGGTAAACCCTTTCCTGCCAGAATTCTCCTCGTCCCATTCCTTCTTGACGTCAGACGCTTCTTAGTGGAATCTCTGTTTGCTTATTTCACCTTTGGCCCAGCTGTGTCGCCTTCCACCACGACTGCACGGTAGAGTTGACATCGAGGTTCGTCTAGCATCAGGTAACACTGGTCCCAGAGGTCCCAAGATATCACATATATGTATTAAAAATAAAGAAAGCATATCCTGACCACGAGCACATGTGCTTTTTAGATAGCAGAGCGACATCTAGTGGAGCAAAAATAAATTAACGTTTATTTAACTTGCTCCGTGATATTTAGCCAACCCAATTTCTTGATAAATCAAGAAAAGCCATCCACGAACGCGTTTCGCGCTGTTGGAGCTCGTCAGCGTGGAGTAGGCTGTACCACTGCGACGAAAAAGATTTTTGGTCCCAGAGGCTTCTTGAGAAACCAAGAAATGAGTATTTAAGGCCAAATTTGCGTAAATACGCTTAACACATGAAAAAAACAATAGAAAAAATAATCTGCTATCTAAAAAGCACATGTGCTTGTGGTCAGGATATGCTTTCTTTATTTTTAACTAGACGAATGACCCGGGCAACGCCCGGGTTTACACGATTAAATGTATTATTCAAACACATAAAACATAGCAAAATAAAACATAGCAAGAGCAGTTATTTTGAACGGCGAATTAGATCAGTTATAGCAAAAAATGAAAATATATATGTAAATATGTGAAATAGTTATAAATTAGAAAACCTGTAAATATAGTTAAGGACTTGCATTGTAATTAAGTAAAGCTTCTCGTCTAGAACGCTGAGGCGACCTGCAGGCAGCCAACGGGCGCGCGCCGCCAGCAGGTCGCTTGAGTGTTCTAGAGGGCGCTGCTCGTGAGCTAAGTCGAATAATTTGAATATATAGTTTTAATAATTGATTTATATATTTTTTTTAAATAGCCTATCGTCATCCCCGTTATTTTTTACCTATGTATGGAAATTTTGGTTTGAATTAGTGAACTACTGCGAATTTGTATACCGAACATACAAACCAACAAACAAACATTCATTTTTATATACAGGGGTGATCCAAAAGTCCCGCACAACTTTAAAAATTAATAACTCCGCGAATATTTGCGCTAGAGCAATGCGGTAAACACCATTGTGTTCAGAATGCAATGGGATTTTTTATGGCAAATATTGAAAATTTCGAAATTGATTTTAGTTACAATTTCATTCCCTAGATGGCGCTGTACCAGAATCAGAAATTCAGCGGCCAAATTGTTTGATTAATTGAAAAATATAACTGATCGACACGTATTTTTCCTTTTTGTATACCAGGAAAGAATCCTAATAATATCAAATCGTTAATTAATAAAGCACCATTTCTTCAAAAGTTTGAAGAAATGGTTAACGATTTTTAAATACAATCTGAGATATGTAAAATAGGTATATGCAAATTAAAACATGTAGCAAAAAATATTTATATTTTTGATAGAGTTTTGTCAAATATATTGAATGTTTGAAAAACATAGCTGAATTCAATACACGATTTTTTGAAATGTTAATATAGTACCAAAAATTATGATGGTACTACTAATAGGATTTCTTGCTATAAGGAATGTGTAATTTCTTGAATAATTGGCGACACTCGACTATTTAACTGGAAATTTGTCATGATCCAACAAATGAAATATAGATGGGAGTGACAAAATACATTTGTTGTACTTTATTCCAAATATCCTATGGGCTTGTCAAATGTTATCATTGTTTATTATACTGTACACGATTTTTAAAAATATATCCCCTCAAATAAATATAATTTTTAAATCAACCTTTTGCGTTGAAAAACGTGGTAGTAAAATCATTTTGTATTATTTTATTTTGCTCAAAATTTCTAAAGGTGGGGGGGTTACAGAGAATATTCCTTATGCTATTTCTTTTAATGAGCGAAAAGCGATAAATTAAACATAAGGGGTAAAATTGTGTGTACAGTGTTATTCGAGAAGTTATGACACTTTGGTCTGCACGACATAATATAAGATGTGAGCAAATGACAAACAAACAAAAATTACTGTTCACAAATAAAAAAGAGACAAGATATGAGGACAGAATTTATTTACCCATAACCCAACACAAAGAGCTGCAAAACATTGGTAGATAATATAATACATGGCAGCTTATATAACACATAAGGTAACTTGTCTCTTGGAGGCCTTGTCTCTTGTATTAGATCACAATCCTTGCTCAATGTGGCGCCCTTCATTCTCAAACACCGCCTGCAGACGATAGATGACAGAATGGACAGCATTAAATAACATATCTGTTGAAATTGATGAAACGTGCCGTCTGATAGAAGCCTTCAACATGGCCAATGTGGTAGGCCGGCATCGATAAACACGCGACTTAATGTACCCCCATAGCCAAAAATCGCAAGGCGTCAAGTCTGGTGATCTTGAAGGCCACTGGTGTATAAAGTGGCGACTTATCACACGATCTTCACCGAACGTATCCTTCAGCAATTGTTTGGCACCGCGGGAGATATGAGGAGGTCCTCCATCTTGCATGAATGTTATTTCGCTCAGTGCTTGTCTGTCCTGCAATATGGGGATAACCTTTTCTCTCAAAATTTGAACATAACGTTCACCAGTTACAGAAACGGTTTTAAATGTTCTTCCATTTATTTCTTCAAAGAAAAATGGCCCAATAATAAAAGAAGAAGTGAACCCACACCAAACTATAACTCTGGGCTGATGAAGTGGCATTTCTGTAAAAATCCTAGGGTTTTCTGTTGCCCAAATGCGACTGTTTTGAGTGTTAACTTCTCCGTTCAGAGAAATTTGAGCTTCATCTGTCCACAGAATATTCAACAGCCAGTTTACATCAATATCAATTTGCCGGAAAACCCATGAAGCGAATTCTTGACGCTTCTCAAAATCGCCGACTTTTAGCTCGTGAAGTCTTTGAATTTTTTTACGGGTATTTTTTAAGACAAATTCTTAGTGCTCTCCAAACTGTTCCATACGAAATCCCCGTTTGTTGAGAAACTTGTCGAGCACTTACTTCTCCATACGTGGATAACGTTTCAATAGCTTCAACATTCTGCGAAACCGTAACAGCCACTGACTTGCGTGTCGATGGTCTTCCACTCCGAGGTTTTGCTTCCAGAGATCCAGTCTTCTCAAAATTTTTTTATCATTCTCCTTAGAGAGTAGCAACTCATGGGTCCTTTACCTCTTCGAATACCTTTAAAGTTACGAAACGCTCGTAAAGCTTCAGTGGAAGATTCTGAATTGCAATAATAAAATTTCACCAAGAGTACTTTATCCTGTAGTGACGGCATCCCAGAGTAAAATAAATGATCAGGGATAGTTGAATTTTTCAAATGAATTAAAATAAACATAATCGATATATGGCTTCTGAAGCCTACTGTGCGGGACGTGTTTGGCATCGCTTGTCTCGTACCGCGAATGGGATTTAATTCTGCATATCACAATATAGTATTAAAAGTAACTCCTAAAGTTTACCAAATTTTAAGAAAAATGGGTAATGAGATATACACCGATTTTGAGCGATGTTCTACACAAGACAGAATATTTGTAAGACAATGCCAAAATTGTTTTGAATTTAATCCGAACCATAAAACAAAAGACTGCCAAAACATTAAAATATGTAAAATATGCGGTGTACAGGGTAGCCACAACTGTACTGAAGCGCCAAATTGTCACAATTTCTCTAAGCACCCTAAATTTAAAAACCTTTCTACAAACCATAAATCAAATTCAAGTGAATGCCCGATTTACAAATCACAAATAGACAAAATTATCCAAAGGACACAATATTCACAAATATACGAGGGAAATGATGTAGCAAATACAATTTAAAGCTTAATCTTAAATAGATTAATATCCTATATGATTGAAAATGTGAGATGTATTCAACAAAATGTAAGAAAAAGTTTTACTGCGATAAGTAAACTACAGAATAGAAATTCGGCAAAGCCAGGGACGATATAGGCAGCAAAAGCCCTTGCATCCCCTGGTTTTTCGCTGAAAAACCACGTCACACAGCCAGAAGGAATGATGCATTCTCCATGCACCGAGCGGCCTTTGGTAGGCCCCTCGCGCCCGCCAGTATGGTCCGGCTACAATGGGGTTGACCACTCACCCACAGGCGTCTCCGAGAGTTCATTGGCAAGGTTGCTGACCGAGCCCTCCCGTTCGGACTTAGTGTAAGTAAACTACAGGCCAACACTAGAGATGACCCACCTGACAAGGACGAGTGGGTAACACCCTCGTTTCCAGACAGTCATGAACCGGGATCGAATCCCGCGTTAACATTTTGTTTGATATGTGAATATCCTTCACCTGACATTCTTTTGATTCAAGAACCATATGTTTTACATGAAAATTTTATTTATGATATGGACTCTCAAATTATATGTTCGAATAAAACTGGGGAAAAATATACGGCAACTATAATTTTAAATAAAAATATAAAGTTCAGCAAAGAGGAAAAATTCACAAATTCTTTTGTACAACAATATCTATTTCTACAGTTAAAGCAAAATTAATTATTTCTAATTTCTACATTCATCCGAATACATTTAACCCTGTTCATCAAACATTCATTAGAGATCTGCTCAAAACGTATATAAATCAACCTGTAATCCTTTGCGGTGATTTTAATTCAAGACCTACTATATGGTTTGTTATAAACTCTAATGGATATAGATTACAACCTATTATAGACGAATGTAACCTCTTTATACATAACCTGAAAAAACACCCACCTGCCGCGGAGAGTAAGTATAATTGATCTCACAATCTCGAATAAACACTCACTAAGTTTAATAAACAACTGGCATACCTCTGATTTGACTAATATTTCCGACCATGTTGCTGTTAAATTTGATATCAGGTTAAAGAATGGTCATTTATTCAATAATCAAATTTCCACTTTGAAAAAAAAAAGCGAATTGGGCAAATTTTTTCTAATAACATATCATTACAAGATACAAAAAACTGGGAATTGATATAAGCAGAGTGAAAGATGAGGAAGACATTGATGGGATAGTGAACGCACTCATGAATTTATTGAGAGAAGCATCATATAAATCTTTGAAGGTTAAATCCCCCATTAATAAACATGTTTCCAGAATTGACTGGTGGACTAACGAACAGGAAATAATAAAAAATCATTTTCATTATATTAGAAACTAGTATTATCGTCATAAAACAATCAGTTACAATACATTTAAGTTGGCAAGAAACAAATACACTAATGCAATAAGAAAAGCTAAAAGAACTAACTGGCGAAACGTTATTGAAGAAAATTACACAGATAATCCATTTGGTAATGCTTATAAGTTCTTCAATAAATTAAGATCCTTAAATGTAAAGAATGGAATTCCCATAATTGACAATTCACCAGAATATCTAAAAGAGCAAACAATGACCATATTAATGGACGATTTAATTCCTGAAGACGATCCTAATTTGGACAATTTTCAACAACAAATAATTAGAAATTTTAAGCCACGAATGAATAATCCAAGCATAATTATTATCGAAGTAGAAGAAATAATGAATATCATTTCTAATTCTGATGTTTAAAAAGCTCCAGGTTTAGACAACACAAGTAACAATATTGTAGCGTAGAAATCAAGCCTTGAAATATCCTAAGATACAAAATAATTTATTGATGACGTCACAACGACGAGTCGACAATTATTAACAAGTCAGCAAAACTATCTACAGCTAGGGAATCTTAAGCAAGCAAGCAAAGAAATATTTTAAAGATGATTTCACAAATACAGAGTAATATATTTTTTAAATAATCTGTTGAGTATTTTCATTGAATTATATTAAATTAAATAATAAAATATTTCTTCGCCACAATATGATCAAATGTGCTTACCCAAAAATTAAGCATATGTTATGCAAACTATTTAATAAATGCATTCAAAAAGGGGTATTATCCGGAGAAATGGAAAATAGCAG
>CP092877.1:55399296-55452097 GCA_030710605.1 Cordylochernes scorpioides
TATTTTTTAAATATATATGTTTATTCAATGCTCTTTTTCTTAATTGTTTATTTTCTTTTTGATAATTCTGTTACCTACTCTACTACAATATTGTAAATAGTTTCACGCGCAATTATCCAGATCGTTTATAGCGTGTCTTGTTTGCAACTGGTAATAAATAAAATATTTTTATTTAAGACCCAATTAAGAGAAAGATTAAACACCAAATTTTTCATGTTGATATTTAAAATTTGTTTATTGTGTGTCCATTATAAAAATAGACCTATTCATCACAAATAAGTAAACCCATTGCCGTGCGACTTGATCTTTCTTGTCTTCTATCTTTAAAATAAACCATATAAAATAGTGTTTTTTTTTTCAAAAAGAAATACAATTTCCGTGATATCTTTAAAGATAGATGTAATAAAGCTTTCTAAACGGATTGCGGTTTTGAAATTAGTGTCATTCACTATACTTGAGTCAACAAAAGCTATCTCAAAATTTTATACGTATAATGTTAATGGAACGGTAAGTTGGATGCATTCATCTAAATCTTGATATTTCACTGATTTTTTTGGTACGCGATTGAATGAGCAATAACTTTGGATATATACAGAGAAAGCTACTTTATAAACATCCCTGGACACTTTTATTTTTCCGTTTATCATTACTCTTCACAATTCATCCTTTCATACCTCATCCCTAAGGATAGAAATAATCGTTATTTCTCCTTGAAGTAAATTTAGATTTTTCGTTGAAAAGAAACACATGCGGGATAATTTTCAAATGCCGTTTTACAAACAGAATTCTACTAACATTATACACCATGTAGGTAGGAGAGCTTGGTTATCTCACCAGCTATGGACTTTCTTATGGTGTTCAATCATTTTATAATCATTATATAGCAGAATGGCATGACGGAATACCATGGACGAATACCAGTTCCGGTCAAACGATGCATTGCGCAATTAAGAATCTTATTATAAAATAATTAAAGCTTCCAGGGCTAAGTTTCTTGTTCAAATTTTTATTTTCAAGCTTTCGAACTTGTCAGTCCTTCAACAGGATTATCACGATAAAAAATAGATGATATATACAATTTTTATATACAAACTAATTTTACATATTTAAATATTAATGATATTGAAAGGGGAGAAAATATATATTACATTCTTTGTGTGTTATAAACAAGTTTTGAAAATATACGTGCGTGGTGGATGATACGTGCTGGTTGAATGATATCTCGAGATCTCAAGTTAAACCCAATAAATTTCTGAACTATTATGGTATATATAGAAGACTGCCTACATCTATAGGATAGTATTTGTCCATATTGTTTCGTATGTTTATGATATTTCTATGCATCTGTTTATGTTTTTTTTGCCGTTTGGTTATCATAGATTCTATTAATCAAGAATCATGTTTACATTTTTTTTATTGAAGACCATATAAAAACTATGAAAACAGAAAATCTCGTATGTGTATTGTGCAGGGATAATTTTGAGTCAGAACTAACTCACTTTACCTGCATCATTTGTATGAAGAAAGGAAATTACTTTTTAATAATGTGAGCGCTAATCATTTATCACTCTATGTCCTGCTGTCAGAAACGGTGAAAAGTAGACACAATAGATTTATACACATTTTGTGAGAAGGCGAGAAGGAGGAGATACATATGTAAATAGGGGGGGGGGGGGGTTCATGTTAATACAACAACAACAACAGCTTTGTTAGGACATTTCCGTCCTGTAAGGACTCTCCATACATCATTTTCATGGAGAAAAGGAAAAAAAAAAACATAAACAAAGGAAAGAAGGGAAAATGAAAAGGAAATCAAAGTATTCAACATAACTATACAAATTAATTATGGAAGGAAATTGTTCTGTAATTTTAGTTCTTAGAGATTACCTTGTTCTCTAACGCTCTATGAAAGTTAAACAATTCTATCGCTATATATTTTTTTCTCGGACATTATTCTGATTAGCTGAACATGTTAATACTAAATTGTATATAGTACTTGATTTATGTTCAATTAAAACCATTGCTATACTGGGAGAATCCTGTATGGGGCTTGATCCCTAATAAAGGTTTTTGTCTGTGTGCATATAGAATTAGAAACTCACTGGCTTAACGGTCACCGAGATGGTACATCGAGCTTAAGACAGCTTAAGAGCTGGCATCGCATCGTGTTTGGGATGTAATGCATACAATGGGCCACAACGTTCGATCGCGAATAAAATGATATTACTATATTACTATATAGAATTAGGATTTTCCTGTCCCCAGGAAAATTGGTATATGGGGTATCTTGGTATATCGGGTAGAGGTATTTTAAAATCTTTATATCTATCAAAATGGAATGCTAGATCAACGATTTGTTATCTTCACCACCAAAACTACTCATTCAATTATTATTATATTCCACACTTAATTAATCAAAGATATAATTTAACGTATAATCGAATATAATAATTTTAATCGAAAACCATATTTCTATAGTTCTGCTTTCTGTCACTAAGGGGGCAGAACTAGTAGTGATAATACAGAAATTTGATTGGTTACTAGTGTTACGTTGTACAATATTATTTTGCACAATGCTCTTTTTATAAGTAAAAGTATTTAATCTATTAGGTGTCCTGAAATTCATCTGGATCAATACTCGGGCGAAGCCGAAAATCCAATCGAATAGCATTTTAATAAGAAAAATACATCTCCTTATCGTGCAACTGAAAGTTGCTGATGGCTTGCGCCATCTATAATAATAATTTTTAATTTTAAATTTATTCCGATAGATGGCGCAAGCCATCAGAAACTTTCAGTTGCACGATAAGATGTCTTTTTATTAATTTATGAACCTTATACCAGTACAATGTCACATTTGTACCATTTTTTTTTCACATTTTAATAAGAGTTTAAAAAATCGACGTTTAGTTGATATTTATTCCGATAGATGGCGGAAGGTTCAATTACGCACCTGATCAAAAGCTATACTTTAAAACAACAACAAATAGGTTCAAGAATACCCCGTTGTGGAGAGACAGCTGTCCAAACATATCAACGTCTCATTAAAAAAAAAAAGGGTGAATGAATACCAAGACTTCACAAAGACCTAATTTAGATATCTGAAAAGAGATACCTTAAAGAATTTGCCTTTAAATTACAAAAAAAAGATGACCCTTTTTCTTCTCAGATATTGTTTAAATCACTCTAAAATAACTTTGAACTTCCCCTTTTTTTTCGACAACTTTCACCCAGAGAATTGCTATTTTGAAAAGAAAAAAATCTTTTTCTTTCTTTTTCCCTTCTTCTCGCGTTCCCTTTCTCTTTTCCGCCAACAAAGAAAGGTCTCGTTTATTTGCTGAGACGAAAAATATTAACGAAAATAAATAGATAATGGTGAAGAATCTGGTTTTCAGCAAGTATCGCAATAATTTTCTTTTTAATTTTCTCTCTTTCTCCTTGTTAATATATGACTATTCGACCTAAAATTATTGTAAAAATGTATAGACAAATGGTAAAGGTATACATGTATGACAGCGCAAGTGTCCCTAAGGGGACATAACGCTTTAAATAGAAATAAATAAATAAATCGTAATAATTAAGATCCATAGTTTCTTCAAATAAAAGACACTTCGGCCAGTAAATCTCTTTATTGTCTCGACGTTTCTTTTGTGAGTTAAATATTTGTTTTTTGACTCGTGCTTTAAATGTTGTACAAAATTTCAAATACCGCGTGAGAACGCCCTTGCAGCCTTAGAATAATTTCTAACGCTTTGCCAAATGTTTTAATTTTTGTTCGCTCCTGAACGAGGACAAAAGATTTTTGTTGAAACGTCGAGACAATAAAAAAGATTTACAGGCCGAAGTATCTTTTATTTGAAGAACTATGAATGCCGGCCAGGCAGCCTTTATCATTACGATAAGATCCATAGAAAGTATTTAAAAGCGCGAATGTTTCTTTTATACATAAAACGAACTTCTACTGTCCTTACTGCGATGAAAAATATATTGGGAGGGCTTAGCTCATCAGTGGTGAACCCTCCCAGCGGTTTCGCCAATTTAATCTACCAGACCGCTTCTCAGAGCTCTAATACTGTATTAGATCATTCTGATTTTATATGCTACACTGAAGGATGGAATCTTAGAAATGGTTTTCAAGTAAACTATGGACATAAGCTTAGAAAGATCCATGTTTGTTGAAAATAAGTTAGTTTATAATGATGTATTCAGCGTGCACTCTTTTTGAAAAACATACAGTAAAGTAGGTTAATCATTCCCACAGTCAATTTCGGGGTTTTTAAAGAGTCGATGATGTCTCGTCACTTGTGCTGATACATTAGCACGTCATCTGTTATAAGAAATCTGAATTATTTTTGACGCGTATGTTTCTTTTAAAATAACTCAATTTTATACTGCCCCTTACTGAAATAATAAAATAATGAGAGGGCCTGGATCATCAGTGGTTCACCACTGATGAGCGAGCCCCTCCCATTATTATATTATTGCAGTAAGGGCAGTAGAAAATTGAGTTATTTTAAAAGAAACATACGCGTCAAAAATAATTCAAATTGCATATCTTTTAATACAACTATAAACAAGCGAACTTCTTTTTATTTTAAAGAGAAAAATCATTATGCATTTACGCATTAAAAACAACTTGACTTCTTTCCCTAAATTCACACACAAAAAAAAGCAATTTAACCATTCTCACTTCTTTTATTATTATCTCTCTCTTTTTTTGAATTCCTCGTTTTATATGAAACAAAAACATAGAAGAGGTTTTTTATATACGATGTTTTTCTGTTGTGAATTTTAAAATAAAATAAAGTTGTGTTTTAAAAAGATTTGTTTAGGAGATAGGGGAGTGGACAGATAGAACAATCGTGACGAGCTTGGTTGGTGTGGAAAATGAGAAAAGCGAGGTGTTCTTAATGTGTTCCCAGGGAGACCTCGTTAAAAAAACACAATTAGGGGAGTAAAGTGGGAGTAAGATTACAATATTTGAAGTCGTTTATGGGGTAGGAGAGACTTTTTATATTCATAACTTCATTAGTTTTTTTTGTTACTTAAACACGGATGTAAAGGTCATTGTAATTCAAGGTAAGTAGGCATTTGTAACGGATTAAATTGTGTGTATACTACTTGCTACTAGATTTAAAACTGCCTACACTACACTAACGAGACCTAACAGTCTGGAACGCGTTATTAAATATAAAAGTCTATATATAAAGTAATTATTCTTCCCGATAAATGTTTTTCTTCTATAGTTGTAGGGAGATCATTGTTGTCTTATAATTATAGATACAAGGTGCGTTCATTAATTTCCAGGACTGGTTAAAAAAATAAAATAAATAAAAAAGCTAAAGAAAAAAAAATTAAACAGAGTTAAATATTGGACATTCGACCACACCTGACTGAAAGCACGAGTCTCGTGGCGCACGCGCCGATCTAAAAATAGAACAAAACAACTTCCTTGTAATGTTCGCACGTCAATCCAGCCAATGGATTGAAAGAGGGGAACCGAAACCCAAAAAGGCAAGATTTACAAAATCCAAAGTCAAGACATTGCTTGTTACATTTTTTTTTTATTTTTATGGTTTGATTCACCATGAATTTATTCCTTTCGGACGTACAATTAATCAAGAGGTTTATTTGGGGATAATGAGGTGCTTAAGGGAGGCAGTGCGCCTTAAACCTGAAAGATGGCAAAACAATGACTGGATACTTCACGTCGATAATGCGCGGCCGCACACAGCCCATGTTGTTTTGCATTTCTTGGCCAAGCATTCAACCATACAGATCCCTCATCCACCCTATTCCCCCGACTTAGCCCAAATGACTTTTTCCTCTATCCTAAATTGAAAATGAAGTTAAAAGGAAGGAAATTTGACAACGTTGATATGATAAAAGCTGAATCGAAGGCAACCTTGAGGAACCTCTCAAAAAGTGATTTTATCTCCTGCTTCGACAGTTGGAAAAAAAGATGGAACAGGTGTATTGAGGCAGGAGGAGCATATTTTGAAAAATATTAAATTAGTTTTTTTATTTGTTTTATTTTTTAAAAGATACAGAGCAGTCCTGGAAATTAATGAACGCACCTTGTATGTTGATGAAAACTTAGGTTTTCTTGTAGATTGTGTTTAAAGAGATAATTTATTTGTAGCAACTATAAAGTGTTGATGAATAATGTTGCATACATGTGTGTTTATAGTGTGTTGAACTCTGCTAGAGTTCTGGCACAGTAGTGACACTCCGTTTGTTAATGTGTCAACTTCAATGATTAGCTCATCCAATGGCTGCAACAACGCCTGAATCCATTAAACAAGAGTTTTAAAACCAAATTGCCAGGTTTTTTTAGAGTGGCGGTGTTCACAGATGGCAAGTTTCCCACCTTGATTTGCCGCGCTCGTTAATTCCGGACAGCTCATCGACTGCTAGGCAATTAATAAAGTTCCCCTCAGTTTCTTTGTAAGACTTGAGGACTCCATAATCCCTCACAGACAACGCCGAGTTTTTATGCTGTCACTTGTACAGTAGAACTTGGATAATTCGAACTTCTTTAATTCGAAAACCTCTTTAATTCGAATATTTATCTTGGTCCCTAGAATTTCCTATATATATAATTTCCGTTTTTAATTCGAATTTTTGGATAATTCGAATTTTTTTATGGTCCCTTGGGGTTCGAATTATCCAAGTTCGACTGTATTAATATAGGTAAGAGAGAATGAAGTTCGGAATACCTAAAAGATGGTAAAAAAGATTCCATATCTTAATTACACAATTCCATGATGTATATTAATGGAACTGTTTTGAAAATAGAGCAATCCATAAATAGATCTTTTATTAAAAAGGCAAATATTGGATCAAAATATCATTTATTTTACCAATATTTCAGTTGGCTGAACGCCAACCTTTATCAAGGTATTATAACATATTAATATGTGTCAATAACAAACTCAGCGCCACATAACGTCAATAGAATTAAGTTAAAAAATATATTTTTGCCTATATTTAATGGGGAAAAAATTTAATTCTATTGACGTTATGTGGCGCTGAGTTTGTTGTTGACACACAATAATATGTTATAATACCTTGATAAAGGTTGGCGTTCAGCCAACTGAAATATTGGTAAATAAATTATATTTTGATCTAATATATTGCCTTTTATTTAATAGAACTGTTTTAGTAGCTTCGTTTTACAACAAGTAGTTTTATAACTGGATGATTTCTTCACTGCTAACGAACATTGCTCGGAGCTTCATATATAAAGTTATGTTTGGAAAATTGATCGATCCATAATTAAATGTTTATATTTAAATGACATATAATTTTTAATTAGCTCTAGTACACGTGGTACAGACCATGATAATCATCGTAAAGATAGAGGCTGCCTGGCCGGCATTCATAGTTCTCAAAATTAAAGATAATGATAATCATGGTGAGAGTAGAAGTTGACAACTGCTTTTACTCTAAGTGCACCACATATCTACGCATGTGAGAAGCAGTTCGACTTTTGCACTTACTAGTGTGCCAGAGCTCCGTTTAGATAAAAAACGAATTCATTTACCAATATTTAGGTTGATATATTGGCAAACAATGTTTTTGACATAATACATTACCTCTTTCTAACTTTAAAGCGTAAATTTACGCAGTTCCAGAAACTTGTATGTCCACAGTTTCTCTAAATACTCGCTATATAAGCTGATACAATAGTAGAGCGGTCTGGTAAATTAAACTGCCGAAACCGCTTGTACTGATGAGCCAGGCCTTCCCTATATATTTTCTCATCGCAAGGGGAATGTAGTAAATTAAAAGAGGCGTTTATAAACGATTTATTTTTATAAAAATGACTATATATATATATATATATATTTTAGAATTTGATTAGATATAAAAGCCCTTTTATTCACATTTTGTAAAGTCGAGAAAGAGGGTGAACATCCATAATACAAACGTTATATAGTTCGTCATAACAAATTAATTTTACATGATGATTGTAATATACTTATGCAAAGTACAGACCATGCTAATTGTGGTGGTTAGATGTTTGAAAGTGTTGTAAATACACCACAAATACATTACAGCGGTATGGTAGATTAAACTGGCGAAACCGCTGGAAGGGTTCACCACTGATGAGTCAGGTCCTCCCATTATATAGTTTAAAATTTCTTATATATATGCGCGGACCCGCTATTTTCCCGTTCTTACATACTCGCAAGGTGGCAGTTCCACAAACTTCAGCCGTTTTCTTAACGAATACTTTTAATTAGAAAAGGTTAATTGAGTACTTCAAATGAGTTTAGCATTTCTGTTTAGATATCCTCGAATTTTTCCGCCGTATTTGCGGAGGACTAATACGAGGTGTGTTCAAAAGGTATCGCGAATTTTGAATTTTCGCGGGTTACGTATATTCGAATTTTGATATTTTTGTGGCTTTATGTTGGTACTCATGTCTCTCACTTATGCCGACATGCTCGGCCATTTTGAATGTTCACTTAATTGTTGACAGCTGCTTTGCTTGCAGGTGTTTTGGATCGTCTTCGATTTTTACCTATAAAAAAAAATGGATCAAAGAACCTGTATCAAATTTTGTGTGAAAAACGAAATTAAGTGCGCGGATGCATTCCGAATGTTGACTGTGGCATACGGAGAAGCTACCTTGGACCGAAGCAACGTTTATCCGTGGTATAAAATGTTCTCAGAAGGCCGAGAAGATGTGAACGACGAAGAGCGTGCCGGACGCCCGAGCACTTCAACAACAGACGAAAAAAATTAATGAAGTGGAGAAAATGATATTGGCCAATCGTCGAATCACCGTTAGAGAAGTTGCTGAGGACCTAAACATATTGATTGGCTCGTGCCATTCGATTTTTATCAATGATGGAAGATCAATGGTGGAAGATCAAAAATTGGCTTTTGCACCACGATAACGCCCCTGCTCACACATCGTTGCTTGTGCGCGACTTTTTGGCCAAAAACAACACACTAATGATGCCGCAGCCACCGTATTCTCCAGAACTGGCCCCCTGTGACTTTTTCTTGTTCCCTAAACTGAAGAGGCCCATGAAAGGACGACGTTACGCTACGCTTGACGAGATAAAGACGGCATCGAAGGAGGAGCTGAAAAAGATTTTAAAAAATGATTTTTTGAAGTGCTTCGAAGATTGAAAAAACCGTTGGCACAAGTGTATAATATCTCATGGGGATTACTTTGAAGGGGACAAAATAGGTATTCATGAATAAATAAATAATTTTTGAAAAAACACAAAAGTCGCGATACCTTTTGAACACACCTCGTATATAAAACTTGTAGAAAAATCTGCTACTGTATTCCAGCAAGCATAAATTGATGCATTTAGCAATAACAGACGCAATTAGAAAGAAATATACAAGTCAATATGGTAGGGAGTTTTCCAGTAATTTGCTCCTCTAATAAGCAAGTAGCGGGGCGTAGACAAGTAATTAATATGTCCACCATGGGAAAAATCTTTGATGGATCATGTCTGGCGCCACTTCTAGCGTTGGTAAACCTCCATGTTGTACTGGGGAAATACCAACTACTAAGAGAGTCGGTGGAAGGATGGTCTAAACCGTTGGTTTTCGACCGCTACGACCCAGGATCGAATCCCGCATTAGGCAACTTTTTTTTTCTAATTAAAAAATGCTTCATTGCACCCCCCCCCCCCCGATTCTTGAAAATATCCAACCCCACCAGCGAGTGCAAGTAACCAAACAGGTCTCTGACACTTGTAAGTGCAAAAATCGAACTGCTTTTCACATTATTGTAGAAATGAGTGAAGATAGGGCTGGGTTAGATTAGATGGTGAGGGTTGGTGGAAGGATGGTCTAAACCGTTGGTTTTCGATCGCTACGACCCGGGATCGAATCCCGCATTGGACACTTTTTTTCTAATAAAAAAATGCTCCAATGTGGCCCCAGATTCTTGAAAATATCCAACCCCACCAGCGAGTACAAGTAACCAAACAGGTCTCAGACACATTTGTAAGTGCAAAAGTCAAACGGCTTTCTACAGATGTAGATATGTGGTGCACTTACAATAAAAACAGTCGCTAACTACCCACCATGATTATCATGGCCTGTACCAGGTGTATTTGCGATAAATAAAAAAAACGAACTACTTATTTACACATTGGATTATATTTTATATACATAAAGACAGTTGGGAAGTTGTTTTACTAATTTAAAAAAACCGGGATATAATATGGTTTCATATCTAGGTGACGCGCTAATTTCTTATGTTGATATACTAACAGACTTTACCATTTCATTGTTTAAATCTAAATATCAATGCTATAATTTTTATATATTTAGACTTTTTTTCCGAGAATAGTCATTTTTAAAGATTAAAAGTACACCTCTCTCCCGTCAAAAATAGATATGAAAAATCTCTGTGCCATCTAGAACACGTCTTCGCAATCATATAGATGAACTTTCCGATTTTACCAAAGCCTGGTTTAGAGTATGTGGTGCATTTCATTTCTTAAATACAATATTACATATTAAAAATAAAAAAGGCATATCCTGACCAGGAGCTAGTATCTTCAATAAAGGTCACTGTGATATCTTTCAGAGTTATTGTCTGAATCCTGATATTCATGCTGAAAGGTACAACTTTCTCAAGTTTTTGTCCATGAGTGTATTTCAATTGTCAATCTTGGAGATATCTCTAATAATAATAATATTACATATATATATTACAATATAAAGTTGCAAGAAGGTGATATTCATATACCAATATATACATCCCGATCGTTCAACTGAAAGTTGCTGATGGTTTGGGCCATCTATCGGAATAAATATCAACTAATCGTTTATTATTTAATATTCTGAAATGAAAAAAAAAAAAAGATTATTTGTATTTATTTCGATAAATGGCGCAAACAATCAATAAGTTCCACTTGCATGATCGGGAGAGGAATTTTTCTTAATTTTTCCATCTGATCTGGTGCATCTCCCCCTTCCCCTTTTTATAATTACTGGTATACACTCGTGGAAAAAACTGAAAGAAGTGGAAAGTCTTTGATTCAAAGGAAAAACAGGGTAACGTGGTAAGATTCTTTAATGGAACATGACGAGCTTTCAGGCAGCAACTGCCCTTCTTCAGGTCGTATAAGACCTGAAGAAGGGCAGTTGCTGCCTGAAAGCTCGTCATGTTCCATTAAAGAATCTTACCACGTTACCCTGTTTTTCCTTTGAATCTTACAGCGTGGCGATATAAAGTCTTTGATGTTGCTGGTCGACTGTTTTTTTTAAGGAGAAAAAGACAATTTTTTCACACTTTGGTTAACTCGTGTGTCTTCAATAAAGGTCACTGTTATAGACGCATATGATAATTTTAAAAATGAAACAATATCTACTGCCCTTACTGCAATGGAAAAATTAATGGGAGGGCATGGCTCATCAGTGGTGAACCCTCCCAGCAGTTTCGCCAGTTTAAGTTTAGTTTGGGAGGAATCACCACTGATAAGCCAGGCCCTCCCATTAATTTTTCCATTGTAGTCAGAGCAGTATATATTGTTTCATTTTTAAAAGAATCATACGCGTCTATAATAGTTTCGAATTTTCATAACAGATGGCGCGCTAATGTATCATAATATAAAGGTCACTGTAATATCTTTCAGAGTTATTGTCTGAATCCCAATATACATGATAAAAGGTACACCTTCTTTAAGTTTTGTCCATGAGTGTATATACACTTGGTTATCTCGTGTGTCTTTAATAAAGGTCACAGTGTATCAAATATCTTTCAGAGTTATTGTCTGAATCCCGATATACACGCTAAAAGGTACAACTTCCTTAAGTTTTGTCCATGAGTGTATACACACTTGGTTATCTCGTGTGTCTTCAATAAAGGTCACTGTAATATTTTTCAGAGTTATTGTCTGAATCCCGAACCGATATACATGCTAAAAGGTACAACTTCCTTAAGTTTTGTCTCTCCATGAGTGTATACACACTTGGTTATCCCGTGTGTCTTCAATAAAGGTCACTGTAATATTTTTCAGAGTTATTGTCTGAATCCCGATATACACGCTAAAAGGTACAACTTCCTTAAGTTTTGTCCATGAGTGTATACACACTTGGTTATCCCGTGTGTCTTCAATAAAGGTCACTGTAATATTTTTCAGAGTTATTGTCTGAATCCCGATATACACGCTAAAAGGTACAACTTCCTTAAGTTTTGTCCATGAGTGTATACACACTTGGTTATCCCGTGTGTCTTCAATAAAGGTCACTGTAATATTTTTCAGAGTTATTGTCTGAATCCCGATATACACGCTAAAAGGTACAACTTCCTTAAGTTTTGTCCATGAGTGTATACACACTTGGTTATCCCGTGTGTCTTCAATAAAGGTCACTGTAATATCTTTCAGAGTTATTGTCTGAATCCCAATATACATGCTAAAAGGTACACCTTCTTTAAGTTTTGTCCATGAGTGTATATACACTTGGTTATCTCGTGTGTCTTTAATAAAGGTCACAGTGTATCAAATATCTTTCAGAGTTATTGTCTGAATCCCGATATACACGCTAAAAGGTACAACTTCCTTAAGTTTTGTCCATGAGTGTATACACACTTGGTTATCTCGTGTGTCTTCAATAAAGGTCACTGTAATATTTTTCAGAGTTATTGTCTGAATCCCGAACCGATATACATGCTAAAAGGTACAACTTCCTTAAGTTTTGTCTCTCCATGAGTGTATACACACTTGGTTATCCCGTGTGTCTTCAATAAAGGTCACTGTAATATTTTTCAGAGTTATTGT
The DNA here is from genome assembly GCA_030710605.1 of Cordylochernes scorpioides. Taxonomy (NCBI): domain Eukaryota; kingdom Metazoa; phylum Arthropoda; class Arachnida; order Pseudoscorpiones; family Chernetidae; genus Cordylochernes; species Cordylochernes scorpioides. The sequence continues at coordinate 55,412,064 of CP092877.1, forward strand.
CTGAATCCCGATATACACGCTAAAAGGTACAACTTCCTTAAGTTTTGTCCATGAGTGTATACACACTTGGTTATCCCGTGTGTCTTCAATAAAGGTCACTGTAATATTTTTCAGAGTTATTGTCTGAATCCCGATATATACATGCTAAAAGATACAACTTCCTTAAGTTTTGTCTCCATGAGTGTATATCAATTGTCAATCTAGGAGATATCTCTAATAAGAAGAATGTAGCTCTACCCAGTGTTAGAATACAAAACGGAGAAACTACCTTTCTTCTCGCCTGTTTCAATGACCCCTGTCACACTTTTATAGGAAAGTTCTCCCGATAGAAAACTTTAAAAGACAGAAAAAAATAGATTGGAAGGTTACCGTCTTTTAAAACTTTTTCTTGGCTTTAAACTCGTGTGTGGTCTTTTTACACCAAATAATGTTATCTTTTTAATTATTAGAAAAAGTACACATAACATTAAGACATGATTATCATAATGGGTAGGGAAGAATTTGCGGCTCCTTGTATTATCAAAGTTGCACAGATCTACGGAGAATATGCTGCAGTTTGAATGAACAACACTCGTCTCTGGTACACGCGACGAAGAATTTGGAAGAGATCTATATCGGAATACTAAGACTGATTTGAAATTGAAATTTTCAGAATAAATATAGCTGTAGTCATTATTAGACTACTGAAGTTTGAAGGAAATTTGATATATGGACATTCAATGACTGGGGTACAATATATTGAAGTGGTCTCCCGCATGTGTCTTTCTGGTTAACTCCGATGTCAACAGATGGCGCTGGGATATAGCCAATGACCGCTCTCCAATATCATATATAGAATATAAGAAAAATGTGATATACACAGATGGACAAAACTTAAGGAAGTTGTACCTTTTAGCATGTATATCGGGATTTAGTAAATAACTCTTAAAGGATATTTGATACACAGTGATCTTTATTGAAGACGCACGAGATTACCAAGTGTGAACAACATTACCCCTGACATCAAAGATTTCCCACTTACTTAAGTTTTTTTCACAAGTGTAATATAATAAAAAGATCATATATTGAGGCCTAGTATATTATAGTAAGTATAGAGTATAGTTAACTAGTAGAGGCATTCTCAGTGACAGAGAATTCTTCCCCAGGCAGTAAGAGAGGGGGATGTCTTCATAAATTCCAGTCACTGCTAGGATCAAGTAGAATTTATGACTGCACGTCGATGGGCAAGTAAAATAAATCGATAAAAGTTGAGAAAGCCAGCAAGTAGAGAGAGAGACATTGAATACTTATAGATTGCCATAAATACAATCTTCTGGTACATGTGTGTAAGATCTCATTAAGAGAGTAAAACGTTGAGAAACTCGGCAAGCGATGGATGAAGAGCGGCAGTAGCGACTCGCCCTTTAATAAATAATTAAAAAAAAAAGAGAGAGACTCCACCCTTTCGCGCCAATTATAACGTTGGGGAAATTAAAAGCTCCCGCCCATACAACGGAAGAATTAACTCTTTCTAGCATCATCATTACTGGAATAGATAGACGAACGTCTAGGACTGGCGCATTGCGGTGCTTGCTACTTGCCTGCAGCTATCCTAACCTTAATCAACTTTGTCCCAACGCCTTGAGTTTATCTTCTTGTAAAAATTCGAAACTATTATAGACGCGTATGATTATTTCGAAATTTAAACAATTTCTACTGCTCTTACTGCAATGGAAAAATTTATGGAAGGCTCATCAGTGGTGAATCCTCCCAGCGGTTTTATCAGTATAATCTACCATACCGCTGTTATATTACATTTTTCGATCTTCCTTTTATAATAATACTGATGCTAGACTCTTGGAATGGGTATTTTAGATGAACTATGGACATAAACTTTGAGGACAGCAGAATTACATACAATTATAACTTCTTGTAACACACATAGTTCAGATAGTATCCATTCTTTCTTTCGTAGATGCACCGAATGCTCTACTGATCAAGGCATTCAACACACATATGATGAAGACAAAGGTTGCCTGGCCGGCATTCATAGTTCTTAGAATTAAGAGACACTTCGGTCAGTATTGTTTTTTTATTCTCTCGAAGTTTTTCGAAAAAAATCTTTTGTCCTCGTCAGGACATTTTTTTTCTTGACATAAGGATATAATGAGGATAGAGGTTACCTGGCCGGCATTTATAGTCTTTAGAATCAGAATTCAGAATTAGAAAAAATAAGAGACACTTCGGTCAGTAATTGTTTTTTTTTTATTCTCTCGAAGTTTCGATAAAAATATTTTGTCCTTGTCAGGAAAAAAAAATTAAAGCATTTTGTAAGGCGTTAAAAATACCGTTTTTAATTTTTTTTTTCATGACGAGAACAAAATATTTTTGTTGAAACGTCGAGAAAAAAAACAAACAAAAAAACATTTACTAGCCGAAGTGTCTCTTAATTATCTTAAAACTATGAATGCCGGCCGCCTGGCCTCTTATCTTCAAGATATCCTTATGCCGAGAAAACATTTTCCTGACGAGAAAAAAATATTTTTATCGAAACGAGGAGAAAATAAAAAATAAACACATAAGGATAGTTGAATATAATTCAGAGTTTTTAGGATTGTTTTTCTATTAGAAAACAAAAATTTTACAATTCCTACTGCAATAAGAGAATATATTGAGATGTCTGGCTATAAACAGTGGTAAACCCATCATTATATAGTTTCGGCAGTGTAATCTACCGTTACAACTCTATTGTAAAAACAGTACAAATATGATATTGTACTGAGATAAGGTGCATAAATTACGAAAAAGGCATTTCCTTATCGTACAACTGAAAGTTGCTGATGGCTTGCGTCATTTATCGGATTAATTACGATAATTTATTCTGATAGATGGCGCAACCCATCAGCAACTTTTCGTTGCAGGATAAGGAGATGCCTTTTTCGTAACTCTTTTGTAGTTGACCCTTATATATGGAAGATAGTTTCAGAATTCACATGATGGAAGTATTTGATATGTTAGGAGCTCAATCTTGGGGAACCGTCGATACATTAAGACAAAACCTCTTTGTCAATAGATAGCTTGCGCTAATGTATTTATTCTCTCTCCTATAGAGTAGAATAGATTATTGTTAGCGTAATGTATGATACATTTTAATCTTTAGGAAACTAATAACACTGGTCAACAAGATTTTTGCACAAGAGAACCTGATTATGTTTCTAGTGTAGCTTTTCATGCTGAACTCAAAAATCTAATCAGAAATTTCCCATCACGTATGGTTTTTGCGTGACGGTCTTTTTTTAGTATTGGGATAAATACACTAAAAATTGCAAACAATGTCACGTAACTGGTTTATCAAAAATATTTTTCTTTGTCCACAAAGAAATAGCATCTTATCTACATGTCCTGAATCCAAATATACCATAAGTTTTTTCTATTACACAATATTTCTGAGATACACCTACTTGAATTTGGAAATATTGTTAATATATAGGCATATATGAACGAAACATATTTATTATTGAAAAGCAGTGACAGTGGATTTTATTCTATACTTTGCTTGTGGTAGATCCCTCTTGAGTGCCCAGCAGTCGTCGGCAAGCATAGCGGGACTCCATTTACCTTGGTACCGCTTCTCCATGCTTGATATATCTTGATGAAACCTCTCACCATGCTCATCGCTAACTGCGCCAAGATTGTCTGGAAAGAAATCTAGATGTGAATGCAGGAAATGGATCTTGAGGGACATGTTACATCCCAGTGCCTTGTAGGAAAGCAACAGATCATTAACTATGTCTCGGTAATTTTCAACCTTGACACTTCCTAAGAAGTTTTTGCAAACGTTTCTAAAGGAATTCCATGCTGCTGCTTCAACTTCATTCAAACTATTCTGAAAATTTCCATCCTGCTGCAATTCTCGAATCTGAGGTCCAACGAAAATGCCTTCTTTAATCTTCGCTTCACTTATACTAGAAATTTTTGTTTTAGGTAGGCAAATCCACTGGCATATTTCGATCCATTGCCTTGTCAAAGTTCTTCATTAATCCCAGTTTAATATGTAATGGTGGTAAGTAAATATTTTCTGAATCGATCAGGGGTAGATTTGCAATATTTTTATATCCTGGAGTAAAGATTTTACGGTTTTGCCAGATTTTTTTAATGTAATGCCTTTCCCTATCTCTGCTATCCCACTCACACAGAAAACAACAAAATTTTGTATATCCAAGCTGTAATCCACGCAAGAGAGCAACGACTTTCAAATCGCTGCATATTTTCCAACCGTATCTTTCATATTCTATCTTTTTCAAAAGCAGTTTCATGTTTTCGTAAGTCTCTTTCATGTTGGATGCATGTATTTATCCCAATACTAAAAAAAGACCGTCACGCAAAAACCATACGTGATGGGAAATTTCTGATTAGATTTTTGAGTTCAGCATGAAAAGTTACACTAGAAACACCATCAGGTTCTCTTGTGCAAAAAAAAGTTTTTTTTTGTAGACCTGTGTAATCTATATTATGTTGATTGTAGATATTGCCAGAAATTTCTTTCTTTTATACACAGTTCTCTGTTCTCGTTAAGATTTAAGAGCTTCATTTGTCTTTAGAATGTTTAAATTCTTAACATTCTTTTCTCTTCTTTCTTTTAATAATAATAAATGAAAAATTTTAATGTAAATATTTGATGTCAATGTTTTTTTTTTAATTTTCATCTCTTTCTCCTTGTTAATATCATATGGCTATTCTTTATGGCCTTAAATTATTGTAAATATGTATATAGACACAAATGTAGAGCCATACATGTATGACAGCGCAAGTGTCCCTTAGGGGATATAGCGCTTTGACTTGAAATAAATAAATAAATAAATGTCATATTTTAATGTTATTAATTATTTAATTTTGATATAATGAAGAATGTTGTATGAGAAGGTTATAAAAGGTTACATTACCCAAACAAGAATCACTTCGACTCTGCTAAGAGAAAGTCACATTCAAATAATTAAAAAGGAATATGTAATTTGTAAATTCTGCAAAACTGAAAGCAGAGAAGAAATGACCCACTACATCTCTGAATGCACTATTGTTAACGAGGAACGGAATAAGATCTTAAATAACATTATCCAAGTCTACGTGAACCCAGTTCAGCTAATCAGAATAATGTCCGAGAAAAAAATATATAGCGATAGAATTGTTTAACTTTCATAAAGCGTTAGAGAACAGGGTAATCCCTAAAACTAAAATTACAGAACAATTTCCTTTCATAGTTAATTTGTATAGTTATGTTGAATACTTTGATTTCCTTTTCATTTTCCCTTCTCTCCTTTGTTTATGTTTCTTTTTTTCCTTTTCTCCATGAAAATGATGTATGGCGAGTCCTTACAGGACGGAAATGTCCTAATAAAGCTGTTGTTGTTGTATGAGAAGGTAAAAATCTCCCATTAAAATCATATCGGCCTCAATGCGGCTTTAATTTGTCCTCGTAGAAAGAGATACAGTAAACATGTGTAGAGCGCTGGTCCTATTTAGAACTATGGTATGTCACACCGTAGAAACTGTACTCGAACCTGTGTTAGAAGACTGTGGTATATCTATCCAGCCATTGGATATACTCACTGTACCTCTACTCAGACAGGGCTTTTTCTATTCAGAAATGTATACTACTCGTATTTAGCACGAATGTTTCTCCTTCAAATAAAACCATTTTCTACTTCCATTTTTAAAAAATTATTATCATCAAATCAGACGCGATATCCCAACAAGGGATGCTTGCGTCAAGAAACAACACTAAATTCAGAGAACTATTTTATATACGCAAACGTCATTTGTATAGAACTAAAGAAGTATAAAAAACAACCACACAATCTGTAAACAAATCCTAACTACAACTCTTGATTTAAAAATAAACGTTCTTCCATGATTTATTTTATTAAATTCCAACACTATGTGTTTTAAAACAAAAAACACACTTTAAAGCGCCATCTATCAATCAAAATTGAAACTATTAATGCTCATTTTTCTTTCCTAATTGAAACCTATCAATGTCACACCACATGTTAGTTAAGAAAATCCTCTCTATATTTTTTAATAAAACAAGCTAATCCCGTTTGATGTACACACTGAAGAACAAACCTTTATTAAACTCCCCAGAATTGGAAGGACATGTAATTTAAAGAGTTACTTTCAGTGTAAATGACTCCACGGGGAAATTACTGGTCAAAAATACGTATTTAAGATGGCGCTCGTAAAAATAATATTTCGAATAACTTTTTATATTTATGTTGGAGAACATTATATAGAACCTACAGTCTTCTAGCACACATGCGACTAATATTTTCAAGACTAATTAAACCTAACAATGTGTCCGATAGAATGAAATCGAGCTATTCTCTTACGCTGATAAAATTCGCCATTACAGTATAAAGAGATCAAGTATCAGATCTCTATAATACAGATATAAAAATATGTTGTAACAACACACTCTCTCCGAGTACAAGTTTCTTACTTATTTAAACGATCTCTCAAGCTTTCGGGTATCGCAAACCCTTCTACAGGAAGTGTGTTATTACAATTTATATTTCAGAGGATTCTATCTTCAGATTTAAAAAACCTCTAACACCATTATTGTTCGTGTTCGTTTAAAAAAATAAATAAAGGGTGATCGACTGAAAGGAAAAACAATGGGGGAAATAAATGCACAGAAACACAGTATAACAAAAGGATTTATTTCAAAGATTAAAAACAAAAGGGATAAAAACTATTATACTTATATAAAGAATTAATGGTAAAAAAACAAGAAAAATGGTTAAGCTAAATTATACTTATATCTATAGAATTATGTATAAAAAAAATAAACAAGGTTAAGCAAAAAAGAAAGTAAAAAAATTAACTAATCTCAGGGAAGGGAGATAAAAATAAATGGCGGGGGGGTGTCGAGCGTTTGTTTACACAGTACCTCGTGGCAGCACCGTCGCAGGCTTGGCTTGGCTTGGCTTGTCTTGTGCGATGTCCAATTGTCGCGACTCGTTGGTTGTCTAAGTGTCTTTTCCGCTCTCAAGTTGCTGCTTGAGGGATACTCCAATGCGTTCTCTCCGTCCACAAGACGCTGCTTGCAGGATAGCTTGACGTCTTTCCTTCCGCAAGACGCTGCTTGCAGGATAGCTTGACGTCTTTCCTTCCACAAGACACTGCTTGCAGGATAGCTTGACGTCTTTCCTTCCACAAGACGCTGCTTGCAGGATAGCTTTTAGACGTCTCTCCGTCTGGCAAGGGAACTCAACTTTCCCCTCCGCTTCTAACAAGGGAATCCTGCCAACTGACCAAAAAAAGAATGTAACATGACGCTCCGTCGTCTCCGCCCACGCCGACCTTTGCCCTCGGTCGGTCCAAGCTGGGGCTATCTATAGATATAGATGTCTTGCTCGTTGTCTCCCTTCACCTAAGACCTTCCTTCTACGTACAAAAAGTAAAGGATCTATAAAATAGTTTTAACATTCTCCCACATAATTTTGCTCCGAAAGAAGTCAAAATTAAGTATAAGACAAAAGAGCATATATATACACAATACACACAAGAGTAGATATGCCTATTACATTACATAAAATACACATAAAATAATACACATATTACACTTTTTTTTCTACAGGTACTTTCACTAGTCATTCGAGTCATACCTTGCAGGCTTTCTGATTACCCTACCATATCTACTTCTAGAGTCCCTGGATTCAATATTGGGCCTATTTCCTAAAAATGCATCAGATTGGGGTTCGGTATTTGAATTGTCTATTTGAATCGTCTCAACATTCGAGGATATTTCAAGAGGGTGTAAGCGTTGTAGAGCCCTGATCAAGGTTCCTGTGGATGTTTTAACATGGGCCACTCTCACTATTCCATCTTTTCCTGGTATGAGATTTACTATTCGCCCTTTAGGCCAAAACATTCTTTTAAGATTTTCTTGCCCGATCAGTACAACGTCTCCTACTTTCAACTGTCTTCTATCAATATTTTCGGATTTCTGAATCAGCGCGCCTAAATATTCCTTTAAGAATCTCTGCTTCAATTCTCTCTTCAGTTGACCTAACTCTCTGTATCTAGTGTGCAACATTTCTGGCTTTAAATTTTCAAATTCAGGAAAGCTAGACTCTGGACCATTTTGTAAAAACTCATTAGGAGTTAACGGTTTTAGATCATTGTCGTCTTCAGAGACATAAGTGAGGGGTCGATTATTAATGATAGATTCGATTTCACAAAGGGCAGTCTGCAGTTGTACATATTTCAGCTTCCTGTGACCTAGCATCTTTATCAACATTTCCTTTATTGTCCTAACCATTCTTTCCCAAAATCCTCCCCACCAAGGAGCGGAAGGAGGGATAAAAATCCATTGTATCCTTTCAATTGAGGTTTCCCTTTCAATTCTAGTCCAATCCAATCTCTTGAATATTCTATTAAGTTTTGCGAAATTGGTGCCATTGTCGCTATATATTTTCTCAGGGCGCCCTCTCCGACAAATAAACCTATGGAGGGCCATCATGAAGACTCCTGTCTCTAAACTCTTCACCAACTCCAGATGAATAGCGCGATAGACGGCGCAAGTAAAGGCGGCTACCCACACTTTCTCACCTTCTTTCAAATGAAGAGGGCCTAATAAATCAACTCCTGTAATTTGGAAGGGTTTGCCCAGTCCAATTCTGTTTTCTGGCAAAGCTGCCATTGGTCTTTGCAGAGACTTTTCTTTAAGTCTCTTGCAAGCAATGCACTTACTGACAATTTTCTTTATCGTTTTCCTTCCTCTGATTATCCAAAATTTCTCTCTCAGCTTTGATAAAATGAATTGCACGCCTACATGTCCATTCTTCAGGTGCACTTCCCATATAAGTTGCTCTACCAAGGGATGGTCGCCTGGTAGAATGATAGGAGTTTTAAATTCTTCTGGGACCTGTCCATGTAAAAGTTTGCTTTCTACACACCAAAGTCCGTCAGTGTTTTTTAATATTTTAAAACTCTTGGTTGCATTCGATTTCTCCATGGAGACTTTCTCCTGAATCATTCGGATAAGCTTTTTTTCTGCCAAGTCTAATTCTGAAACTTTCAAAGGTCCTGTTTCAGTTGACTGTTTTTTAAGTTTCCCTAAAAATCTTAAAACATAGGACATTACCCTGATGTTGAGAGAGTAATTAGACCTCCTTGTCAGTAACCAGTCTTTATAATCGATGTTCAAATTAATGTTGGTTTTCATAATGTTTTCTTCAACATTTATTTCTTTTGGATTTATCGAGAACTCTGAATTGGGCCAGAATTCTTTAGGTTTTTTCAACCATTCGGGGCCCTCCCACCATCTGCTTTGCACAAACTGGCTTGGAGGGCAACCTCGAGACAGAAGATCGGCCGGGTTCAACTGACTAGGAACGAACCTCCAATCGTTCAAATTGGTAGTGGCCTGTATTTCTCTGACTCGGTTTCTCACGAAAACTCTCCACTCAATTTCTTTCTTTATCCAACTTAGCGCGGTAGTAGAGTCCGACCAAAGAGTTGTTTCACATTTTCTCTTCAAGGCAGCTTGGATTGCATTGGCTAGTCTAGCTCCTAGTACCATGGCCATTAATTCCAAGCGAGGGATCGTAATACTCTTCATAGGAGCTAATCTGACTTTGCTCCAAATCAAAGTTAGAGTATTTTCTCGTCCCGTTTCGCTCCTTAAATAGGCTACAGCTCCATAGCCTATTTGACTAGCGTCACAAAAGATATGAACTTCTGTAGGGAAAATGAGATCATTCCACATATATCTCGGTATCTTTATTAACTCTATTAATTTTATTTGAGCCAACCAGGTTCGAAATTCCTGGGCCATACTTTCGGGTAGAGGTGTATCCCAACCTAGTTTCAGACCCCATGATCGCTGCAGTAACAACTTTGGTGGCAAGAATACTGGAGCGCAAAATCCAAGTGGATCAAATATCCGCTGAACCATGGACAGTACCAGCCTTTTCGTTAATTTGGGTTGAAGACTCAAATTGTCAGGGAGTTCGCATTTTAATGAATCTTCCATTTTATTCCAAACAACACCCAATATTTTTGTACAAGTCCCCTTTTCAGGGTTTTCCTCCAGAGAATATTCCCACTCTCGTAAGTCCATTTTAGCCCTGTCCATAATTTCAATTGCGGCCTTCTGAAATTCCTGCACTTCCTGCTTTGTTTCCAGCGAGGTAATACAATTGTCCATGTAGAAGGATTGAGCTAAAATCTTTGCCCATTGAACAAGTGGTCCCCTTATTGATTGAAGATGGTATTCTATTACGGCGTTCAGCACAAAAGGACTACAGTTTAAGCCAAATACAAGTTTCTTATGCCTGTAAGCTATTAGTTCTCTATCGCTCTCCTTTTCCCACCAAAGGAATCTAAGGTAGGTCCGTTCAGATTCTTCAATCGCCACCATCTGGAATGCTTTTCTTATATCTGCCGTGACTCCAAATTTATTTTCCCGAAATCTTATCATCATTTCAGGGATTCTTTCCAATAAATTCGGTCCCTTTTCTAAACATTGATTCAAAGATAGTCCATTATGGCCTAGAAAAGAAGCATCGAAAACCGGACGTATGGGCGTCGTTTTAGATTCCATCTTGTACACAGGGCGGTGAGGTAAATAATAGCCTCTTCTCTCGAGAGGATTTTCCTCGAATCTTTCAATGAGTCCTTCAGTCAGCCAGTCTCTAAAGATCTGACTATATTCGGTCAACTTATTCTGTGAGGTCATTTTCTTAGTGCTTATATCTAACCTTTTTATCGCTATGTCAAGATTGCTGGGGATTGACTCCTTTTCTACCTTCCAAGGTAGACCTACAGAATATCTCTGATCACTTTGTCTTTGAATTTTTGTTATAAACTTTTCTTTTATTTCCTGATATCTGGTCTCTTTGGAGCAAGTTTCAACAGGATCCCTAATGCCTAGTACTTCTAGATCCCACAAATCCTTTAAATCGCATCGCGTTGTTAGCAGATTCAAAGTCTGCTGCACATTGTCATTGCTATCAATAATTGGCGAATTGCCCATTAGTGTCCAACCTAATTTCGTTTCCACCGCAGTTAAATCTGCTTCAACTTGAACTATTTTTCCTGTCAAAATCATACCTAGATAGTTAGCGCCAATCAATATGTCAATCTCTTGTCCTTTAAAATTGTCCTGGAACAATATTATGCCCTTAATCTTCAATTTTTCTAACCAGTCTCCTTTTGGCAAAGGTGGTATGGCGTCGCAAATTTTACGTTGATCCAGCGCCTCAATATGGATCACATCTCTTTTATTACCTAAATTCTCCAATTCTAACATAAATTTACCGTGCTTTTCTTCACCAATCTTATTACCTCCAAAAAGACTTTTAGCTATGGTTATTTCGCCTTTTCTTTCTATTCCTATACTCCAGACTAACGACTGTTTGATATACGAAAACTGACTTCCACTGTCGAGGAGAATTCTAACCCTTCTAGAGGCATTTGGGCCTCTTAACAGTGCTACCGTGGTCATCAGCAAGACCTGACCTGTGCAGGCTTGACTAGAAAGCGATGCAATGGGTTCAGTTGCATTTTCCTTTAGATTTTCTCTTCCTGGTTTCGTTAACCGGTTAGAAGAATTTCCTTCACATAAAACTTCCAAGTGGTTTCTCCCACAGTTTTTGTACTCCAATTGTTCTCGGCACTGACTCTGTATGTGTCCCTTTCTTAAGCATTTGAAACATAGATGGGCACTACGTATTTTATCATTTCTCTCTCCCGGAGACATTTTCATTATAGAACGACATTGATGACTCGCATGATTTGTTCTTTCACAAAAGAAGCATTTTATATTAGTTCGCCCTCCGAACAGACTAGACACAGTGGCGGGTCTGAAATTACTCCTTGTTCTGGTCCCATCATTGTAAGACCTTTTATAGGGTTCCTCCTGCTTAAAGCCTTTTTCCACAAATTTCAGCCGTTGAGCACTCCTTACTTCGGCTTTTAAAAAGTCCAATAATAACCTTAGCCTTTCTTGAGCTCCTCCAACCCCTTTATCTGACTCTTCCCGTTTTGCTAACTCTAGACCATAACCCGAAGAAGGATGCCTGTGCCATATTTTCAAAATATCCGATGGTAATGAAGACTCGACAAGTGGGTATAAAAAAATACCCGACAACTGGGGATCAATGCCCAATGTCTCTAACGACCGGAGGTGACTGCTCAGTTCGTCGTACAGACTGCTTAAATTTCTATTTTCTATCTTTACATTAGATATAACCGAATTCAATAGACGTCTGACATACAGTTCTGTCAGTATATTCGGGTCACCGAATCGCTCCTGTAGGGCTTGTACTGCCAAAACATAGTTGACGCCTGTAACGGGATAGCTTGCTACAACACGATAGGCTTCTAAATTTGGTACAATTGCTTGACGCAAATATAAAAACCGGTCGCTATCGGATAAATTCTTATTTTCGTGAATTTTCGAAAACTGCGCCCACCAGGGCAACCAACCTTCCAGAGAGCCGTCATAGCTTTTTAGGGCTAACTCTGGTAATTTCACATTTATTACAGTGTCCTCGCTAGCAATCGGGATTGTTTCTTCTTTATCGGGATTCCGTAGTACACTGACTTTCTGTTGAATATCAAACTTTTCCTCTTCATATTTATCGCATTCTTGCCATTCCTTATCAATACTTTCCTCTGTAATCCCTTCTTTCACTACCAATAAAGCCTGATATTTTTCGTTTAGATCTACAAGTTTCGTGTAATAAGACTCTAGTCTAATAAACTTAGAATAAATATCATTCCTATCAATTTGAGACTTCTCAAATTCCCCATTTATTTCATTAATAATTCTAGTGAAAGTACCTCTTATGGCTTTTCTGCGCTTTTTAAGTGCATCCATCTCCTCCATATTTCCTTTAAATCGATCACGTCCGGCTCACCAAAATGTTCGTGTTCGTTTAAAAAAAAAAAAATAAAGGGTGATCGACTGAAAGGAAAAACAATGGGGGAAATAAATGCACAGAAACACAGTATAACAAAAGGATTTATTTCAAAGATTAAAAACAAAAGGGATAAAAACTATTATACTTATATAAAGAATTAATGGTAAAAAAAAACAAGAAAAATGGTTAAGCTAAATTATACTTATATCTATAGAATTATGTATAAAAAAAATAAACAAGGTTAAGCAAAAAAGAAAGTAAAAAAATTAACTAATCTCAGGGAAGGGAGATAAAAATAAATGGCGGGGGGGTGTCGAGCGTTTGTTTACACAGTACCTCGTGGCAGCACCGTCGCAGGCTTGGCTTGGCTTGGCTTGTCTTGTGCGATGTCCAATTGTCGCGACTCGTTGGTTGTCTAAGTGTCTTTTCCGCTCTCAAGTTGCTGCTTGAGGGATACTCCAATGCGTTCTCTCCGTCCACAAGACGCTGCTTGCAGGATAGCTTGACGTCTTTCCTTCCGCAAGACGCTGCTTGCAGGATAGCTTGACGTCTTTCCTTCCACAAGACACTGCTTGCAGGATAGCTTGACGTCTTTCCTTCCACAAGACGCTGCTTGCAGGATAGCTTTTAGACGTCTCTCCGTCTGGCAAGGGAACTCAACTTTCCCCTCCGCTTCTAACAAGGGAATCCTGCCAACTGACCAAAAAAAGAATGTAACATGACGCTCCGTCGTCTCCGCCCACGCCGACCTTTGCCCTCGGTCGGTCCAAGCTGGGGCTATCTATAGATATAGATGTCTTGCTCGTTGTCTCCCTTCACCTAAGACCTTCCTTCTACGTACAAAAAGTAAAGGATCTATAAAATAGTTTTAACAATTATAAAAGATAATTCCTGTGCTGAGAACATGTAAGAAAACATGTACCTATGTTTCCCCACGTGACGCAGCGGAGCGTGACCTCGGCTGCACGGGTGAGTCAGTTGTTGTTTTGCTCTCTGTATAGATGGACATTAAAACATGGTGGCAGCGATAACTGGATAAAATACGAACCCGTATATTGCAAAATATCGATTTTTGTGTACCTTGGAAGATAATTCAACATGGCTCAGATTCAACCTCCAGAAACTTTCGACTTCTCGACTCCCAACGAATGGCCCAAATGGAGGAAAAGATTCGAACGATACCTCGTGGTCAGTGGAATGAAGAAGAAAGAGGAGGCGGACAAGATCGATTTGTTCATGTACTTGATGGGTGACCGCGCGGATGATATATTCAGGACCTTCAAGTTCGAAAAGGAAGAAGAGGCAACGAAATTTGATTCCGTCCTCAAGGCATTCGACAGCCACTTCTGTGTCAGAAAGAATATTATCTACGAACGTGCGAAATTTAATTCAAGAATCCAAGAGGATCGGGAGCCAGTGGACGAATTCATCACTTCATTGTACAAATTGGCTGATAGTTGCGAATTTGAGGGTCTTCATGAGCAGTTGATCCGTGACCGAATAGTGGTTGGAGTGAGGGACAAAGCTTTATCTGAAAGAATGCAGTTGGACAGCGAACTGACTTTGGAAAAGGCGGTGAAAATGGTTCGACAGCAGGAAGCCGTTCGACAGCAGCAAGTCGACCTGCAGCGTCCCTCAACAAGCCAAGAGGTCAATCAGGTGAAGTTCAACTCGAAGAAACAATCACCGAAACAACAACAGCAGCCTTCGAGGAAGAAGGATAAGTCAGCCAAAACAAGATTGGAAGAGCTCGAGAAGGCGGGAATCATAGCACAAGTTAACGTTGCGACTGAATGGTGTGCACCGACTGTGATTGCTGGTAAACCGAATGGCGACATACGACTCTGTGTGGATCTCTCAAGGCTGAACGAACATGTACAGCGCGAAGTGCATCCCATGCCAGTGGTGGAGCACATGCTGGGGCAACTGGGGGAAGCAAGATTCTTTTCGAAACTGGACGCGAACAGTGGCTTTCACCAGATTCCGTTGAGCCCGGACTGCCAGCATTTAACGACCTTCATCACTCCTTTTGGGAGATATAAATACTGCAGAATGCCATTTGGAATCTCACTCGCCCCAGAGTATTTTCAGAGAGTTATGTCAATAATCTTGCAAGGCATGGACGGTGTAATGTGTTACCTGGACGATATCCTGATATTTGCCTCCGACTCCAAGACTCACGATCGAATTCTTCGTTTAGTGCTCCGAAAACTGAAAGAGGCGAAAGTTACACTAAACAAGGCCAAGTGTGTCTTCGGCGTGCCAAGAATTAATTTTCTTGGGCACATACTGGATGAAGACGGTATTCGACCAGATCCAGCGAAAATCGAAGCAGTGGCGAGGATGCCTGCTCCGACAGATGTTCATGGCGTAAGAAGATTTCTTGGCATGGTGAACCATCTGGGACTTTAAACTCCGAACGACCTTGCCAATTGCACCAGGGAATCTTAATCCAAAGTTGGTGGACTCTCAGACCCTGAAAAGAAAGGAGGGAAGAAGGAGAAAAGATATGAAATCCAGATATGATCGACGCTGCGGAGCTACGGACATGGAGGAGCTATCCGAAGGTGACACGGTTTGGATTACAGATATGCGAACCTGGGGGATTGTAGAGCAGAAAGCATCGACACCAAGGTCATATATGGTTGATACTCCAGTTGGGACTTTACGTCGAAACAGGTTCCATCTACGAAAAGGAGTTACAGTGCAATATCCAGCCGACCCATCGACGCCGACCTTTTCGGGGGAGGAACTGGTTGAAAATGAAAAGACCCCAGTTGTGGATTATCCCTCTAACGACTCAGAAGACGGCCAGATAAGAACCCGGAGTGGACGAATTGTTAAACCTGTGGATCGCCTTCATTATTAATTATATTATGCATTTAAAGTTTGTAATGTATATATATATTTCAAATCTTAAAAAGGGGGATGTGCTGAGAACATGTAAGAAAACATGTACCTATGTTTCCCCACGTGACGCAGCGGAGCGTGACCTCGGCTGCACGGGTGAGTCAGTTGTTGTTTTGCTCTCTGTATAGATGGACATTAAAACAATTCCAACCATAAAAAATGTTATAAAAAGCGTGCAAATATAGAATAACAAAAGTGAAAACAATTTTAGTGTCATTAAAAAAGAGAGAAAGAAATTCTGAGAAGCGAACTTACGATTTTATATTTAACTAGACGAATGGCCCGGGCAACGCCCGGGTTTTACCCGAGTGCGAATATATTTTAAAGACGTTGTCTTGGGTGGTCGCTATAGACAGGGTGGTCTGTATAGACAGGTGTATGTATCACACAGCTGATAACAGGGTTGTCTAGAGTGGCCGCTATAGACAGGGTGGTCTGTATAGACAGGTGTATGTATCACACTGCTGATAACAGGGTTGCCTAAAGTGACCGCTATAGACAGGGTGGTCTGTATAGACAGGTGAATGTAACACACTGATGATAACAGGGTTGCCTATGGTGACCGCTATAGACAGGGTGGACTGTATAGACAGGTGGATGTATCACACAGCTGATAACAGGGTTGTCTAGAGTGGTCGCTATAGACAGGTGTATGTATCACACAGCTGATAACAGGGTTATCTAGAATGGCCGCTATATACAGGGTGGTCTGTAAAGACAGGTGGATGTATCACACAGCTGATAACAGGGTTGTTTAGAGTGGTCGCTATAGGCAGGGTGGTCAGTGGTCGCTATAGACAGGGTGGTCTGTATAGACAGGTGGATGTAACACACTGCTGATAACAGGGTTGTCTAGAATGGCCGCTATAGACAGGTGTATGTATCACACAGCTGATAACAGGGTTGTCTAGAGGGGGGCAGGGAGGACACGTGTTCGCCGGCAGCCAATGGGCGCGCATTCTATCCGTGAGCTTCAGACAGAATAAGGCAATTATATATATAGATTTCAATGCAACCACTGATCTAAAAAGGTATGGCACGCTGATTAGCTGACCAAGGTCACGTGATAGTAGAAAGCCAATCGGCGGGTGAAAAAACGGACATCATGAACAAAAACAAGGCGTATATTATAGTTGATTCAGTGACATGATTATGAATAATGCCTTTCTGTCTTCTGAAATGAGAATAGAACTTGAAAAAAAAAATATATAGAAAACCTTATATGAATAAAGAGAGTTGAAACTTTATTTAATAATTAGAAGATGCAATCTGACACCAAGATTCTGACCACAGAAGCCAAAGGATGTTTTTTGAAAATAATAACGGATCTCAGCGTGTTATTTGAAAATAATAACGGATCTCAGCGTGTTATTTGAAAATCATAAACGATTTTCAGAATTATAAAAAGAGCAGAGTTAAGTCTATATAAATAAACATTCGTACAGTTAACATATTTTAATGGAACTATATTATATATAAGTGAATATATATAAACATTAGAAAAAATTGGAGGGTCACACATACATACGGAGGGATATAATTATCTTTGAATGAAATCTAATGATGGAAATATGCTGTTTTTCATTAATCGCATAAAAAATGTAGATTTAAACGAAGATGAACCTTTTTCCTTTTTCTAAAAATTTAATCCTTTTTATAAAAGAGAAAACACACGAACTTTAATTGGGAATATCGATCTTGATGGAAATTTTCTTAAATAAATTTGGCATGGCTGGGCTACGATTAATCGGTTATTAAAAATCTTTGATTTTTCAAATTTACAAATAAATTACTCTTTGATATATATATATAAATTATTTTTCTATAATATCTATAATTCTATAGATCTTTAAGGGTATTTATATCTAAATCAACAACATAAGTAGAGATATATTGTTTTTTATTTTATTTTATTCACAGAGTGATAAAAACATATAAAATCAATAAAAATCATTTCAAAAGACAAATGTTTTCTATATAAATTTTTGATCAGTTATTAAAAATCTATGATTTTTCAAATTTACAAATAAATTACTCTTTGATATATATATAGAAGAAAATTTTTCAATAATATATATTTTTAGATCTTTAAGAGTGCATTTATATCTAGATCAATATAAGTTTTTTAGTTTATTCACAGAGTGATAAAAATATATAAAAACAATAAAAATCATTTTGAAAGACAAATGTTCTCTATTTCAATTTTTGATTTTCAACTAGTTTCCTATCAAATTCCGTTGGGAAATTTAAGAGTTGGTCGCCTTTATTTATCTCACTGGAAATATCTTTATATTACATCTCCCCCCCAAATATATTAGTTTTAAATATACCTCTCTCTCCACACACGAATATTTTTGAATTTTAAACATTTTGTTCGAATCATACAAAAGTTAAAGATCTAGATTCTTTTTATATGGCTCTCTCTTTAAAATAAAATACTGAAAACCTATATGTGATAAACTGTGATTGAGGTCATTGATGCCACAATTCAAAATGGTAACTTTGGATCCGCTTTAAAATCCCTTACGACTAATTATAGAAATATCTGTTTATTTACATGAAAAGTAGCATTATGACAGAAGAAATATATATTCTTAAAGCTGCACATATTAATTGATAATTAACACTATATATAATATGTATGTAGTTTATCCTAAAACAGTAATATAGGGTGTTTAAAAATTGAATATATCCTGCTTGATGACTCCATCAATGAAAGACAATCGTTACAACCCATGCGCGAAGTCATTTTGTTTTTTATTGCATTCATACAAGGCAGAAAACCCAGCAAACTTCAGAACCGTTTTCTTAACGACTTTTTTCATTATTGTTTATTATGATTTTGTTTGAAATATAGTTGAATGGAGATTTAAAACAAGGTTAGCATTTCGGTTTAGATATTCCTGAATTTTTCTCCGTCGCACTGGCTGATGTTCTTCTGTGTAAAAAATGTTTATAGCTGAGATATTGTTATATATTAGTAAAGAGTTATAAGTACTGGAATCCCTTCAATAAAGTACGATAAAATTCAAGAATCAAGGGACGAGTTTCTTTTATACGACGATTTATTACAAAACGCTCAAGCTTTCGGGCTGGCCGGCCCTTCTACAGGAGAAATGTGAAAACATATGGAACATTGAACAGTATATAGGGATGAGACTATTTACATATTTAAAAACTATAGGGACTTTGCATATCTATGAAACGTTGAGATGAATAATTAGCATACCAGGAAATTATGGAAAGGCGCAATTAACATGCATGATAATAGCTATTGAATGTAGTAGAGTTAGGAATATTTTCTAATATCTATGAGGGAGGAGAGGGGGATACGCACAGATGGAGGATACAAGGCTATTGGAACAGGGATTGGTAGGATTCAGGGAGGTCGATGTGTCTATTGATGGCATGGAAGCCCTGGGAAACGAGAGCTTCCAAGGTGAGGCGCTGCTGCTTGTTGTATATGCGGCTATAGTGCACAGATGGATTGGCCAGATCGAAAGAGTGGTTGGAGGTCCGGATGTGTTGATATATAGCTGATTTCTCATCTTGTCTGGAGATGTTTTTGCTGTGCTCCTCGAGTCTTGTCCCTACGCTCCTGCCTGTCTCACCAACGTAGACAACGTCGCAGTCAGCGCAGGGGATGGAATAGACACAGCCAGACAAGAGAGATGGGTTATATGGGCTATTGCTTTTTGTGTCTGGGTTCCTAATGAGGGAGCTGACGTTAGGGGAGTTGGAGTAAAGGGTCCTGACTCCAAATTTGCTTAGGGCTCGGGCTATGGAGGAGCTAGTGGGGGAATATGGGAGGACACATATGGATTTATATATTGGGTTGGAAGGGGTGTGTTTGGGGTTGTTGAAGTGGCGTAATATGAAATACTTCGGGTATTGGAATTTAATGAGATTGGCTATGACTCTATTGGTCTCCATGGTTTTGAAATCAGAGGTGGAACAGTGGGTGTGAACTCGTTTAGATAGGGTTTTGACGGTGTTGATTTTGTGACTTAGGGGGCAGAAGGAGTTGAAGTGAATATAATTGGGTCTAAACGAATTTTTGTAATGTACTGTGAAGTGGGGGGGGGGTATCTGGTTGGGGTAAAGTTATTTGTTATATTCTTAAATAATTAAATATTAATAAACAGAGTAATATTATCACTGTTATACAGTGGTCTGGTGGATTAAATTGGCGAAACCGCTGGGAGGGTTCACCACTGATGAGCAAAGCCCTCTCAATATTTTTTCGTCGCAGTAAGGAGAGTAGAAGTTTGTTTTATGTTTAAAAGAAAAATTCGTGCTTTAATGATTCCATTTATTATATATAGAAGGCACGTTATATCGTCTTATAACTGTTATACAGTATTCGACTTATCATCCATATATACTTGAATGTAAACAATATAGCTTAAAGAAAAGACTACTTAGGATATAAAATAATTAAATGTAAATATTTGAATCAGAATCAACTGGTATATAATTCCTTTCTCTTCACATAAAAGACATAACATATATCCCCGTGGAAAAAGACTCCGCTAAAGATGGTTCGAGTGTTTTCCATCCTGACAGGATCAGTAAGTAAGGAACGAATGACAATGTAGATATGCAACTATGTCGCCATCCACAAAGGTGAGCGAGCGAGGACGTGTGACAATAATGAGGACGGGGTGACGAGGTAGGAGACATTCCAGAATCTCCATGGCAACGGAGGATATTAAAATATGGAGGACATTCCGCTCCACAGACATAATTAGTCGATGTCCTTCTACCCACCATTCTCAACCTACTTGGATCATCTCAGTCGTATTCTTTGTCTACATGCTGCTCTGTTGTTCTTCTTGGTGCTTCAACTATATATATCCTTTTTATTGTATTATATGGGAAGAGTAAATTTAAAAGAAAGGTAGAAGCAAATCGAGATAGCGTAGCTAAACAATCTCAACAGGAAAGATGTGCCGTCACACTATGCACATGGACAGATCTTCGGGTTTGGCCTTCATCACTTTGACATCGCCATCTTCCGACAAATCAAGAATCTACAAGTTCTTCATGACTATGTAAATTATCCGTGATCTGATTGCTTGGACTCTTTATCGTTGAAAGAGCTTCCTTGATTGAACATACTTATATATTTTCACTTTCTTTATTATTTTTATTATATATTTTTCTTCTTATCAAAGTGTCAAGCCGGTACTGTAACTTATAATAGTATTTCTTTTTCTATCCTGACTCTTGTGTCGTAAATAAAATGTTTTCGATCTAATCACACTATGCACATGGATTGATGGAAAATCTTTAAGCCATGTATTGTTGCATATTCCAACTCCTAGGTAGTTGGTGTTATGGAGAACCTGGGTTATCTATATAGGTATCTTAGCCTAAGTACATATTGGACTTGATTATTATGTGATAGACAGGAGTTTGAGAGACTTCATGTACAACTCATGTCTATATACGTAGGAACAGTTTGACCTCTCTATGACATGCCAGAATTTGGTTACTCACATTCACTGGTGGAGTTAAAAACGTGAATCTGGATGTTGTTGTGTGACACAATTTATTATTTTAAAATGAGAAAAACTACCTCAATACGGGTTTCAATCCCTGCTCCATGTTTCCAAGAAAGTATTGTTGCGCTATCATCCATACATGACACTCTTATCCACTTTTTAAGTAAAATTAATAGTAAATATGCAAACATACCATAAATGCATCGTAATTTGACTATTCGAAACATAATCAAATTTACTCAATACTTTAATAACTTTCTTTTCAACGACACCGTGCTCTGTCAGGAGCCAAATACAGAAATAGCCGTTTAACTCGAAAATATAATATGAAAATATTATAATAATTTTATTCGGATGAAGGTTTTACGATAATAATGGAATTTTAAAACCCAATAAGCACCCACACAGCCTCTAATTAAGACACCAGCCTTAAACAGATTCTTCTCTCTCATTGCCGGCTTGCAATGATATCCCCACCTAGATCAATCACCATTATGTAGTGTTGGATAAAACGCAGACCCAATAAACGATTCTTTTAATAATTGATATACTGTGAAAATCTATGCTATATTAATTTTCCACTATAAGTTACATACAGTGATAGTCTTACTTATAGTTCTACTACATGTAGTACCAAGCCATTACAAGTTAAGACTGCTTCTTCCAATACAAAGTTAAGAAAGATTTAAGATATTTCATCTAAGAAAGAGATGAAAGTTTAAAGTTATTTTTCATTTTTTTTTACATTAAGATTATTAAAGGAATCCTTCAATGTCATTCAATTTGTTGATGTATTAAGTTTTTCAATAGATCAAAGAAATACATTTATATCGTTTTGTTCACAGTTGACATTTATCAGAGCGTTGTTTCCTTTGATATGTTAATACAGTACAACAATATATGTAAATAACATTATATCTATATGTTTATATATGTACATTCCATCATTTTCTATTATATTAGACTCTATTTAATTAGATTATTGTAATTAAAATAAAAAAGGCATATTTTGACCACGTTCACATGAACCTTTTAGAGTGCAGAGTGTCATCTGAAAGTTCATGTAAACGTTGTCAGGATATCCCTTTTTTGGTTGTAATACCAACATCTGACATTTTAATTATTTTTCACATATATTTGTATTAAAAATAAAGAAGGCATCTCCTGACCACGAGCACATGTGCTTTATTTTTAATATCAACACCTGACCCACTTATCTTTTATTTTTTTCTATTGTTTTTTCATATTTGTATTAATGAAAAAAGGCATATTCTTATCGTGCAACTAAAAATTGCTGATGGCTGGCGCCATCTGTCGGAATAAATTAATTTATCTACCTTATCTCAGTACAATTTCACATTTGTACTATTTTTTCACATGTTGGTATGTGTGGAATATTCTTTCAAATACTAAAGGTGATCAGTAAAAAATGAATTTGCCCTTACAAAATCCTGTATACTAAATTGTTAATAAATATTTGTCTGTTATGTTCTCTAAAACTCTCTTAGCGCCACTGGCGGTAGTCCGTAGAATTACTTCTGTAAACAAGAAGATTGTTTTCTCTAATAATTTTAATATAACAATCGACACGTGTTCTATAAATATATAGAATTTTTATTAGAAAAATTAAAATAAATTTCAAATACAAAACATTAATTTAAATAAATATCGTGTATGGGGTGAAAAAAACTTGAAAATGTTCAAGATAAATTGATAACGATGTACACTCATGGATAAAACTTAAGGAAGTGGAAATATATTTGATGTTGCCGGTTGACTGTTTCTTTTTAATGAGACAGACAATTTTAGCTCACACTTAGTTATCTAATGTGTCTTCAATAAAGGTCACTGTAATATCTTTCAGAGTTATTGACTGAATCCAAATATACATGCTGAAATGTACAACTTCCTTAAATGTTGTCCATGAGTGTATATATTGTTCATACTTGGTTATCTCGTGTATCTTCAATAAAGGTCACTGTAATATCTTTCAGAGTTATTGACTGAATCCTGATATACATGCTAAAAGATACAACTTCCTTAAGTTTTGTTCACGAGTGTATATATCATCGGATTTTTGCGTCGTATGTGTGTATTGGTAGATATGGGGGCGCCTGGTGTACATTGTCGGTTTCCGTCAACCAAGTCCCAGGATCGAATCCCGATTGAGCAACTTTTACACACTGTCGGACAATGGAATTTAAACACCGAGAAGGAAGCATATTATAAAACGTCAAACTATGCAAATAAAAAGGATAAAGTCAAATATTTATATAAAAAGGACGTACCTGAATCTGTTAGAGGAAAAAAAACAATATTTACTTTCACATATCCAGGTATGCCCTTTTTATATAAATATATTCAATAAATCGCCTTTTAACTCAAAGTCAAATATGTAAATAAATATGTATATGTAAATGATAACAGTTTGGACCAAACGCGCATGACAACACGGGGGAAAAACGGAACAAGTTAGATTATCTGGTTATTTTAGAGGACATACAGATGATACATCAAATTAATCGTTTACAGAAAACGATTAAACCTTTTTTTCTAATGAAGATGCTATTCTATTTTGTCTCTTCCTCAATGAAAATACAGTTTACCTGTCTATAGCGCTTCCTCTTGGGACTCAACAAAATAGGGTGTTATAGACAGGCCACTTTTAATGTAAATCACATCGTACTACGTATTTAAAATCGAGCGCTATAGAGAGGAAGGCGCTATTTAGAGGGGGCGCTATAGACAGGTTTAACTGTATTTTGAAAGGGTATAGCTCATCAGTGGTAAACCCTCCCAGCGGTTTTGTCAGTTTAACTTAAACCATATAGTTCTACTATTGTATTGGTTTCTTCTTATATACCTGTCACTTTAAAGTATTGGTTCTCTACGTGGACGGTGCTGTTCCTTCCAGTGGGCGCTGAAATATTTAAGGAAGCGTTCAGGCAGTTGAGGGGTTGGTGACTCTTTATAAACATACTGACGCCATTTTGAGTGTTCTCCATATGATGAGCGATTCAATCATATTCTAGACAAGAATATATAAAATTGGGTTCTAAATCCTTTGTCACATGTGAACCCACATAGCAGAGTTCCTCTTATCATATTTTCAAAGCATTAATATCTCAAAAAATGAAGAGAATTAAAATCAGAAAGAATATAGCACGAATTCTGGTTTCAGAAATCAATATTATATCCTGAATTATAAGAAGTATAAGTAATTGCTCGAAGCATCTTATATATTTATAATTATTTGTATTTCTACTGTCCTCAAAGCTTATGTCCATAGTTCATTTAAAATACATTTTACAAAACGTCAGCTGAGTATCGGTATAAAAGCAAAACAATCCAATACAATATTACAACAGTATAGTAGATTAAAATTACGACACCTTGGGAGGGTTCACCACTGATGAACCAGGCCCTACAATTAATTTATCATTGCAGTAAAGGCAGTAGGAAATTGTTTTATTTTAAAAAGAATCATACGCTTCAAAAAATATTTTAAATTTCTTTCTTATAATAAGTGGTGCGGAAATTTTTAATTGCATACCCATCATTATTTGGCTGAGTGTGGGTTTAGTGTTTTAATGAATTAACTGTCTAAGGAAAGGAATAGATTATATTGAACACAGATACTTTAAATGAAAGTTGAACCCGATATTTAACAAACATTTACACCGGGCTTATCCTTGACATAAAGTTGTTAGTTTTTTTTACTTGTCCCAGGTCTGGACTTCAAGTCTAGACCAGAACCCTGAAGACCATTCCTTTTTATCGCCTCCATGACCACAGCTGGGTCGGTGTAGATGTTTGTTCGGCAATGCCCGATGTGATGTGTTCTGGGCTCGCTGGAGAATCCTGACATTTGGTGCAATTGGGAAAGGTTTTGGATCCTCTTGTGAAAATCATTGGACGTAGATGGCCTGTTCTAAGACGAAAAAGCATGGTGAAGTCTGATCTGTTAAGTTGTGAGTTGGTTTTCAGGAGGGGAAAGTTTACTTTGTTAATATTCGACATTAATAATCATAAATACATTTTTATGGCGTTTTAATTTTCAAATGGTGGTGGTGACTTGTCCATGGAACAGATCAGATCGGTCCATGCACCCTGATCACAATACCGGCCAACTGAGATGGTGGTATATTGTCCATGGAGCAGATCAGATCGGTCCATGCACCCTGATCACAATACCGGCCAACTGAGATGGTGGTATATTGTCCATGGAGCAGATCAGATCGGTCCATGCACCCTGATCACAATACCGGCCAACTAAGGTGGTGGTGGTGTCTTGTCCATGGAACAGATCAGATCGGTCCATGCACCCTGATCACAATGCCGGCCAACTGAGATGGTGGTATATTGTCCATGGAGCAGATCAGATCGGTCCATGCACCCTGATCACAATACCGGCCAACTGAGATGGTGGTATATTGTCCATGGAGCAGATCAGATCGGTCCATGCACCCTGATCACAATACCGGCCAACTGAGATGGTGGTATATTGTCCATGGAGCAGATCAGATCGGTCCATGCACCCTGATCACAATACCGGCCAACTGAGATGGTGGTATATTGTCCATGGAGCAGATCAGATCGGTCCATGCACCCTGATCACAATACCGGCCAACTGAGATGGTGGTATATTGTCCATGGAGCAGATCAGATCGGTCCATGCACCCTGATCACAATACCGGCCAACTAAGGTGGTGGTGGTGTCTTGTCCATGGAACAGATCAGATCGGTCCATGCACCCTGATCACAATGCCGGCCAACTGAGATGGTGGTATATTGTCCATGGAGCAGATCAGATCGGTCCATGCACCCTGATCACAATACCGGCCAACTGAGATGGTGGTATATTGTCCATGGAGCAGATCAGATCGGTCCATGCACCCTGATCACAATACCGGCCAACTAAGGTGGTGGTGGTGTCTTGTCCATGGAACAGATCAGATCGGTCCATGCACCCTGATCACAATGCCGGCCAACTGAGATGGTGGTATATTGTCCATGGAGCAGATCAGATC
Organism: Cordylochernes scorpioides; assembly: GCA_030710605.1. Classification (NCBI taxonomy): domain Eukaryota; kingdom Metazoa; phylum Arthropoda; class Arachnida; order Pseudoscorpiones; family Chernetidae; genus Cordylochernes; species Cordylochernes scorpioides. The sequence goes on from CP092877.1 coordinate 55,438,419, forward strand.
GGTCCATGCACCCTGATCACAATACCGGCCAACTAAGGTGGTGGTGGTGTCTTGTCCATGGAACAGATCAGATCGGTCCATGCACCCTGATCACAATGCCGGCCAACTGAGATGGTGGTATATTGTCCATGGAGCAGATCAGATCGGTCCATGCACCCTGATCACAATACCGGCCAACTGAGATGGTGGTATATTGTCCATGGAGCAGATCAGATCGGTCCATGCACCCTGATCACAATACCGGCCAACTAAGGTGGTGGTGGTGTCTTGTCCATGGAACAGATCAGATCGGTCCATGCACCCTGATCACAATGCCGGCCAACTGAGATGGTGGTATATTGTCCATGGAGCAGATCAGATCGGTCCATGCACCCTGATCACAATGCCGGCCAACTGAGATGGTGGTATATTGTCCATGGAGCAGATCAGATCGGTCCATGCACCCTGATCACAATGCCGGCCAACTAAGGTGGTGGTGGTGTCTTGTCCATGGAACAGATCAGATCGGTCCATGCACCCTGATCACAATACCGGCCAACTGAGATGGTGGTATATTGTCCATGGAGCAGATCAGATCGGTCCATGCACCCTGATCACAATACCGGCCAACTAAGGTGGTGGTGGTGTCTTGTCCATGGAGCAGATCAGATCGGTCCATGCACCCTGATCACAATGCCGGCCAACAAAGATGCCTTGCTCGTATGGATGTCCTCTTCCGGATTGATGTCTGCCATATAGAGGGGGCAGAAATAATTCCATAAAAATCAAATTAAAATTTTTACTAAGGTAATAACATCTTTTACCTAACTACGCCGGGTTTTCATATTGTGGCGAAGAAACAATTTATATTTAAAATTTAATTTAATTTAATTAATTAACATCCTATAACACGATATCCCAAACTCAGGGATATTTGCGTCAATACATTTCTAACCTCATAACAAATTGGCTATATACAAGGAGAAAGGAGAAAAAAGACAAACATACAAAAGCAATTCTCTCAAAATTTCCTTCCCTCTCTTTCCCAGTTCAGAAGATAGTTATATATATATCTACAAAATTGATTAAAATTTCTATATGTTCTTTTCTCATCTACGAATTCATGTAGCTGTCCGAAGCCACCAAATTTTCTTTCCTTATAATCCCGAAAAATTGGGCATTACAGAAGTAGATGTTTCAAGTCTTGAATTTCTCCTCCGCAGAAACATTTCGGTTCTTTCACCGAGTCGATCAAGAATTGAGGCATTTAATTAACCCAGCATCTCCACCAGTTGTAGCGTAGAAATCAAGTCTTGGAATATCTTAAGATGTAAAGTATTTATTGATGACGTCAGCAAGACTAGTCGACAATTATCAACAAACCTAAAAGAACTATATACAGCTAGAGAGATAAAACTAAACGCTTTGCCAAATGTTTTCATTTTTGTTCGCTCCTGACGAGGACAAAATATTTTTGTCGAAATGTCGAGATAATAAAAAAGATTTACTGGACGAAGTATCTTTAATTTGAAGAACGATAAAACGATAAAAGAGAGATAGATATTTATAACCCAGGTTCCTGGAGCGCAGAAACAGCTAGAGAACATTGAACAATCAAGCTATGGAACATTTAATAAGAGAAATAATATTCTGAAGAAAGAGGCTGCCTGGCCAGCATTCATATTTCTGTGAAAAATAGACACTTCGGCCAGTTAGAGTTTTTTTTTATTTTCTCAATGTTTCAACAAAAATCTTGTGTCGAAACGTTGAAAAAATAAAAAAACTCTAACTGGCCGAAGTGTCTATTTTTCACTGAGCAATGTTCAGTATTTTCTTTGATTAATTAAATTAAATAATTTTTAAATATAAATTATTTTTCTTCGCCATATAATGAAACTATTGTATGAAACTGCGCACCTAATATTACACAATAAAAGCTACGTTTAATCAAAATCGACAAAATATGTTCCAGAAGGAAACACTAATTCGTTAATAATTTACCCGGAATAAATAGTGATACATCTTTTGTTCATATCGGAAATATCAAACTGATTAAACACGAAACAAATGTGTTAACGGTATATTGGAAGAAAAAGTATTTCTTGCGATGTGAGCGGTGGCCCGAAATAATTTGGGAACCTACTAATGATATATAGAAATCCTCGGTAAAAATACACTCATGGACAAAGGAAGGTGTACCTTTTAGCATGTATGTTGGGATTCAGACAATAACTCTGAAATATATTACAGTGACCTTTATTGAAGACATACGAGATAACCGAGTGTGTATATACTCATGGACAAAGGAAGTTGTACCCTTTAGCAAGTATATCGGGATTCAGACAATAACTCTGAAAGATATTTGATACACAGTGACTTTTATTGAAGACACACGAGATAACCAAGTGTGAATGGACTCATGGACAAAACTTAAGGAAGTTCTACCTTTTAGCATGTATATCAGGATTCAGAAAATAACTCTGAAAGATATTTTATACAAAGTGACTTTTTTTTAAGACACACGAGATAACCAAGTGTGAACAATATATACATTCACTCATGGACAAAACTTAAGGAAGTTATACCTTTTAGAATGTATATCGGGATTCAGACAATAACTCTGAAAGATATATGATACTCAGTGAACTTTATTGAAGACACACGAGATAACCAAGTGTGAACAAAATTACATCTGTCTCCTTAAAAAAACACTGGACGGCCGGTAAATCAAAGACTTTCCACTTTCTTAAGTTTTGTCCATGAGTATATGTAAAAAGGGATACAAAGAACATAAGGTTTTAGTAATAAATATGTATATCGCACCGAGAGTATCCGTAAATAATTCATAAATAAGGTGACAATTAAAATAAACAGTTACACAATATTCCCCAGTCTTCAATTTGTGACAAAGAAGGTTGTTGTGCTGGGGGCGTAGAGAATTATTTAACTCCACGGACTCATAAATAAATCTTCCATCCAACTTATCCGAAGATAAGATTGAAGATTTATTGTGTCTCTATCTTCCTCCGCTGTGTGGACATTTGTCTGCCACGTTTATCCGGCCTCTGGTGGACTCACTTGGCGCTAGTCGCTCCAAGGCTCCAACGCGTATTCATGAAAACATTTGATCGAGATGAATTCAACTTAAATTTGTATTTGTTGCATTTTTTTGTTCCGCCTACGTATCCTCAATATTTGACATCTACGGATTATTTTAATTGAAGATTTATTCAAAGTACTAACACAGAGTTTTATTAAGAACAAAGGAAATTGAAACTAAATAGACAATTAATCAAGGCGACAAAGAAAAACTATTTATACTGACGCACAAAACAATAGAAAGTTGTACTTTTTCGCATGTATATCGGGATTCAGACAATAACTCTGAAAGATATTACAGTGACCTTTATTGAAGACACATGAGATAACTAAGTGTGATCAAAATTGCCTGCCTCTTTAAAGAAAAAAAAAAAAAAACGACTGGCGACATCAAATACTTTACACTTCTTTAAATTTTGTTAATGAGTATATAATAAATGTCGCTTGAAACACTGGCTGTTGGTTGGTCAATACTGTCATCAACTCCAATTTTGGTAAATTCGGAAATTTCACCTGAAGACAATGGTTCTTCCCAATCTAGATTTGCATATGTTTTACCAGGAGGTGTTAGAAGACCAATTCGCATATTGGCCAATTAACCATAACAATAGACATGGACATGAGTTTACTAAATCTCACGGGGATATTACTTCTGAAAGCCTCTAAATTTAACAAAGCAATGTTCTCATTGGTGTAGTCAAATATATAATTTTATCACAAAACATATGGAGATGGGAAATATATTAAAAATAGAATAATCATTCCCGATGGCCGGCTCAAACTTTTGTACATTATGTAAATAAGCTTTTGATTTTTTTATTCTTACGCATTAAGCCAGGCAGTATTTTTATCAAATTATGTTTTTTATAAATTCCTTTATTTCAATTAAAGCAATTCATGATCTAAACTATTTTTATTATTATTCTTTCAAGATTTTTAACTAGAGATAGCACAATCCTCAATATTCTCAAAAATCAACAGAAAATATATATTTTTTATAACAATTGGAGATGGGAATTATATTAAAAATAGAAAACCATATCTTCAAAATAGAGTAAATCTTGTACACCATGAAATTCTAATTTGAATTATACGCCATGTGTGTCCAGCGAACGTTTGTTAAAGGTTGGTTTCATAATTTAAAAATATAGGAAATTACGACATAACATTTTAAAATTACTTTTAAAAAATAATTTTATAAGGCTAATTTCATAACTTAATGGAATGTAAAGGAAACCAATCTTTTTAAATATATCTCTTTATTGTGGAATATAGTGCAGTGGACAGGTTGAAATATGAACAAAACGAGGCCTATTTTGGATTCCATAAACTCGCATGGGCCTGTCTGAACTCAAGACGATTCTAAGCTCCTGATAGGATCCAGACGTACCTTCGGAGAAGGCCTCGTCTGGTGTATATATTTTCTCTACTATTTTAAACTCTGTAAACTCTCTTTTGACCATTGACTTGATGTTAATAAACCATTTTTAATTGTCAAAAAAAGCTTTATTAAAGAACTAAATATTTAGAGAGTAGAGGAACGTCTTTTATAGTTATCTCTATTCATATAAATATATTTATTGCAGTCGTGAAAATTTGACTTAATATTTTTGTATAGAAAGACAGATAAGAGGAAAATGTGCCCATGATTCTAGAACAACATACAAATAAGCTACCCAAATGATATGAAAATTCGGTAAGTTTATTTAAAAAAGAATCATACGCGTCAAAAATAGTTTACATTTCTTATAACAGATGGCGCGATAATGCATCATATTAATAACTTACAGTATGAAAAAAATGAAAGAAAAAAGATAAAAAGATCAGGTGTTGAAATCAAAAATAAAAATGGCATATCCTGACCAGGAGCACATGTGCTTTACAGAACGCCATCTGGTGGAACAGAAATCAACTAAACATTGATTTAACCTGTTCCCTGATATTTGGCCAACCCATTTTCTTGATAAATCAAGAAAAGCCATCCACGAACGAGTTTCGCGCTTTTTGGCGCTCGTCAGCGTGGAGCGTCAGCGTTTTTTTTTTAACTTACAGTATGTAAAATCAGTCACTATAATGGCCTGTATCACCTCTACACTTGGGATAATTAAAAAATAATATAAATTTGTAGGCTTATTGTTATGATATATATTTTATGAAAAAAGGCATCTCCTTATCGTGCAATTGAAAGTTGCTGATGGCTTGCGCCCTATATATCGGAATAAATATCCACTATTCTCGTTGATTTTTTAATTATTCCAGAATTGACCAAATACTCATTCTTGATTAATCAAGAAAAGATAACTACGGACGCGTTTCGATACTGTTGGCCCTCATCAGAGTCAGCGATATATATTTTGTTGTAAGATAAAGATTTGAAGGTGCAGTCGTGTTAAAAGAAGAATAATAATTATTTACTATCAAGTAGTTTTATTTCTCAATTACTTGAAGAAAATTATAATAAAATATTTTTTTCACAGTTATTTAGAATTTTTAAAAGTGATTCTATATTTTAGTGAATTTTAAAAAATAAGTTAGTTAACTATATATATTTACAACAAATAATCAAAAAGGTATATTGTAAAAGTCTATGGTAAAAAAAAGTAGAATTATCAATGAATGAAAAAAAAAAATATATATATATATATATATGCGGACACCTCTCAACAAAGGACAGTTTTCATTTGCAAAATTAGCATTTTTACAATTTAGCAACTCTCTTGTAAGAGAACACCTCTCCCTAAAGGACACTTTAGCTCTGCAATTAGGTGTCTTTTACAGGGAGGTAGTTCTACTGTATATAGTGTCAAACATAACAATAGTAGTTTAACAGATTATTTTTTCCTTCAGCAGCTTGTGTGTGCTCATCTTATCAAAGGATGACGGCCTACATGTGTTTAGTGTTTGCACGCTAGTGATAACCAAGGCTTTAGCAAGTTCTGTACAAATTCAATTACTGCACTTCCCATCCTTGGAGAAAATATCGACCTCTAAGAACATTTTAACGGAAATTAGTTTGTGATCAGATCCAGTGATATCAAAGCTGTGTGAATTTAATTATAAAAATTGTTAGATGAACCAAATTTGTATCGTTAATTTAATAAATCAGTGGAGAAAACGTTTGCATAAAATTTTCATATGCAGCAACAACAACAAAAGCTTTATTAAGACCTTTTAGTCTTATACAGATTCTCCAAGCAGAAATATAGGATACATGCAGAAAAAAACAGTAATAGAACTTAATGATAACATGATATTTATATATAGGAAAAATTATATGAAGACAATCAAGCTAATAGATTAATCTGGGTAAATTGGAGGCAAAGAAAGTTACTATACATGGATTTACCACGGATTCTCTGCAAATATAGATAAAAAGTAAGAGCTGATTACAATCAATATTGAGAGAAAATGAAATTCATATACCAGAAAGCCTAATTAAGACAATTGGACTCATAAACAGATTCGAAAGGATAAATCCGATACAAAATAAATGAATGAAAAACAAGAAAAACACTGGAATTTACATATGATACATGCACTAAGATAAATTTGCATATGCAACACCCACCATGTATATGCATATTGTCGCTGTGATATTGTAAAGCATTAGAATTACACTGCCCTAACATCACAGTTTTATTATCGCATCAGCTTCCATACATAGCTGCTTTCCCATCTTAAACTCTTCATCCCTTTTCTTAACACATTTCAATAGTTATTTTCTATTTTAAAATATGAAAAAATAGTACAAATTTGATATGGTACTGGGATAAGATGCAAAAATTAAGAAAAAAAAAAGATATTTCCTTATCGTACAACTGAAAGTTGCTGATGGCTTGCGCCATCTATCGGAATAAACATCAACTATTCGTTGATTTATAATTATTCCACAATTGACCAAATACCCATTCTTGATTATTTGGCTAATTCTGTAAATATTTATAAATTCATCGAATATAGTTGATTTTTATTCCGATAAATGGCGCAAGCCACGTTGAGATGCCACTTTTCTTTCTTATTTTAAAATGGTTGAATGAAGATTTTAAACAACATTTTTCTTTGAATATCATTGAATTTCTTCGTCGCATGTGAGACAGGCTGATGTTCTAGGGTTAACGATTCTAAACCGTTGGAACAGCGGAGAATTTTGACTTGCCTGCTTTATGAAATCTTCTTATTCATAAATAATGAAAGATATTTATATACGCGTTAATGCCTAATTTTAGAATTTAGATTGAAAAAAAAAAGGTTTAGCTTGTATAGTAATATTCTTTAAACTATACCCTCTCCACTCTCAGTAAAGTTTACAGTTTTCGAAACTATCATAGACACCTATGATTCTTTTTAAAAATTAAACAATTTCTACTGCCTTTACTGCAATGAAAAATTAATGGGAAGGCCTGGCTCATCAGTGGTAAACTGGCGAAACCGCTGGGAGGGTTCACCACTGATGAACCAGGCCCTCCCATTAATTTTTCATTGCAGTAAGGGCAGTAGAAAATGGTTTAATATCTAAAAGAATCATACACGTTTATGATAGTTTTGAATTCTAATAACAAATGGTGCGCTAATGCATCATAAAAGTTTATAGTTTAAAATAAGATTTTTTTTTCACACAAATTTGACCGAAAAAAAAAAAAAAAAAGATTGAGAAACGCTGTTCTAGTTTTTTTTTTTATAAATTTGACTCACATACTTTATTGGAGTTACTAATAAGACCAAGAGGCTAGATTTACTATAAGAAATAACTCCTCAAATTATAACCACCTCTTCCAAAATCTAGATAAAATATATTTAAAAAAGGTTTATGTATATGAAATACTCGACACACACACACACAGAGCCAAATTATAAAAATCTAATCATTACTAATTTGCTCTAAATCATAAATTAAATAAATCACTATATCAAATAAATCACTATATCAAATCACACACACACACTCGGGCGTGCGGCCACGCTTTCGCGAGCTCCGCCGTTTTCGCCTTTTGAGTGCGCGTAAAGGACGCTTAGTCTGGCAAGTGTGATATTGGCAGAAAGCCCAGGATGTGCTGAAAAAGTGCCTAAAAGGCCCAGCATCCTGCTACCAACAGGCGAGGAATTATCGCCAAAAGACATAAATATGAAGAAAATAATTGAAATTTCTTCTGAAAATCAAAAGTATGCAAATTCGCCGGCAGGCGAAATGCATGTAAATCCGGCCGCCGCGCGTGGTGACGTCACGGCGCCGAAGACTGCTGCTACGACCAGCGTTACTCCAGCCAGCCCGGCCTCGCTCAACTGGGCCGACAGCGAGATGGCGGAGGTGGACGCCAACGAAGGCTACACAGTCGTGAAGAGCAAGAAAAGGCGCCTCGTCTCACCGTCACCTGACCACGCCTCTAAACAGCCAAGCAGGCCTGCTGAGAAGCGCAGCTCCCAGCAGCAGAAGCGGCCAACAGGGCCGAGGTCATTGCCGCCCCAGGAAATCAAGGCGACACGCGCCAACATCGCCGACGCCAAGGCGAGGCAGACCACTACCAACCACGAGAACTACGTCTTCGTGGAGCTGTGCCCAGACATCCCGGACTACTCCTACCTCCGGGCAATTGGCCACCTGCTCGGAGGGCCAGGGAAAATAAGCCAGTTCAACAGGATGAACGGCCACTATGTCGTGGGCCTCGCGAGCAAAGACCATGCGAGCCGTCTGGTGGAGGTGGGCCTGGACATCGAGGGCACCCACCTGAAGGTCTTCCCCTTCCGAAAAAGGGCAGAACGCATTACCATCGCAAATCTGCCCGGCTTCGTCGAGGACAGCGCCATCGTGGAGCCCCTGCGCAACTTCTGCACCGTGACCTCCATCGCCCCCATCATGATCAAGATGGGGGAATACACCTTCAACGACGGCCGCCGGGAGGCGTTCATCCTGCTCCGCGAGGGCGTGAGGCTGGAGTCGCTGCCCACCCGTCTGACCATTAAGTCCAAGGGAGACACCCTGTCAGCCTTCCTCTCCTTTGGCATCAAGTGTTCCAAGTGCGGCAAGCAGGGCCACCGCAGAGCAAACTGCCCATCGCTCGCCAGGCAGAACAGCAGCCCCAGGCAAGCAGCGCCTCCCACCGACGCTAGGCCCCTCCCCCCCCTCCTCCTCCTCCTCAGCAGCCAAGGAGGCCGACACCTGCGCCCGCAACACCGGCGTCCCCTGTCCAAACGGCGAAGACTTCAACTGAGGCTCCAGTGACCCCCTCGGCGCCCCATCCTGCCGAACCGAGGGATCTTGCCCAGCCCGCCCCTGTCGCCCTCCCTGCTCCTCTGGCTGCCCCGCGGCCCCTAGAGCCCGAGACCTTTCCGCTCGACATTGAGATGTCGGAGGAGGAGCTGACCTCAACTCCCTCCGCGTCTCCCCGGGGAAAACCCGCGCTCGTCCAGCTGCAGGAGCACCTCAAGCAGTCCCCCAACCTCTCCATCGACTGGGACGGGCTGCCCGGTATAGACCGCGAGGACGCACAGCGGCTACTCACCTCTAAAAGAAAAATGGAGAAGCGAGTGCCCTCGCTGTCAAAAGCACAGGTCGCCGCCCTCGACCAGGTGGCCGAAACCATCAAGGCCTCAATCCCAGACTCCAACCATACCATCCGCAAGACCCTCCAGAAGACCAGGAAGGTGCTGCGTGAAGGACGTCCCCAATGAGTTACCGCGTCGCCACCATCAACGCGCGAGGGCTCGCCACTCGGGGGAGGAGCCTTGCCCTTTGTCATTTACTCAGGCAACATCACGTGGACATCGCGTTTGTCCAGGAGACAAACGCATTTCATCTGGGCAGCGGCCAAGACCTCTGCCTCGGCTACGGCGCTGTTGTGTTGGCCCATCCCGTAGCCATCTCGGGATCCGGACTCGCCTGCGTCTTCGGACCAGGCGTAGCCGTGCTACAACAGCGTATCCTGTGGCCGGGCCACATCGCCTTGGCAACAATAGATGTCCACGGCGAGGAAATGACGGCCATCGCCGTTCATCTGGCGCATGAACCCCGGGAGAGAAACCAACAACTGGAGCTCCTGGCGGCGACAGCGGCACAGGAAGAGGAGGGGGCCTGCTGGATCATCGGCGACTTTAATATCAGGGATCGGGGGCCCTCATCATCATCATCATCGGATGCCCTCGCGGCTCTTCTGGATCTGGCCGCGCTGGTCGACGTGGCCACCCAGTTCGACGCCGCCCACCTGCCTACCAGAGTCTCCATGCACGGCGACCAAGTCGAATCCAACCGCCTGGACCGGATCCTCGTCCCTACTGGAGTCCTGGATCGCGTGTCCATCTACGCGACCAGCCACTACCACCTCTCGGACCACCGCCTCGTGCTGCTCCAGGTGGGCCCGCCCACCACCGCCGTCTCCTCCCCCACCCAGCCTCGCTTGGCCGCGATGCTCCGCTCGGGCCTTGCTCTCGAACATCTGGCTGGCTACATCCGGGAGTTGGAGGAAGACAGCGCACGATGACGACGACGGGACCTTCTGGGATAGGTGGACCTCCATCAAGGCGGGGCTGCTGGCGGAGGCCAGATCCCTGCACGACCCACGCCACGCTGCCAGCGACAGCTACGTCTACAGGGCGAGACGTTACATCGCGGCGCAGCTCGAGGCCTCCTCCATCCGGGCCGACTACCCATCGTTGCCGGACCTAGCACGCGCCATCCGCCTCCGACGCCCGGTCAGCGTAATCAGGGACGAGCAGGATAACATCATCGAGGGCCCCGAGCTTCGGCGGAGGGCGTTCGCGACCTTCCAGCCCCGCTTCGCCCGTCCCACCAGCGATCCAGCTGCGGGAGCTGCCTTCATCGCCAGCAGCGCGCCCACCACCACCCGCGAGCTGAGTGAGGAGGACCCGCTCGACCGGCCGGACATCAGCCCCAGCGAGATCGCCAACGCCATCGAGCACCTCCCTCGCGGCAAGGCCCCCGGCTGGGACGGCTTGCCGTGCGAGCTCCTCGTCGCCTTTAGCGAGGACTTCTTCGCGGAAGCTCTGGCCCGGGTGTTCGCGGCATCACGGCTCCGCGGTGCCCTGCCTCCGTCGACGCGGTGCAGCTCCATCTGCCTCGTGCCCAAGGCCCGCGGAGGTCGCGGCCTTGACGGCTACAGGCCCGTCGCGCTGCCCTCGGCCGACTACAGGGTCCTGGCCGCCATCCTTCACCGGCGCCTCAAGCCCCACCTGCGGACCCTTGTGCCGGAATGCCAGACTTACGCCGTCCCCGGGAGGTCCCCGTCATGGAACATCGCCATGGTGACGGACGCCGTCGAGGAGGCCACCGCCCTGGGCTCGCCGCTGGCCGTCATAGGCGTAGACCTGGAGTCTGCCTTTGACTCACTAGACCGCGGCTTCTTGGAGTCCCTGCTAACGTCCCTCCGCCTCCCGCCGGCCTTCAGGGCCTGGATTAACATCCTCTACGCCGGGGCGGACGCCACCATCCGGGCCGGAGGCTTCTACACCACCGCCTTCCCCCTCCTCAACGGCCTAAGACAGGGTTGCGCCGTGAGTGCCGCACTCTTCAGCATCGCCACGGGGCCGCTACTACGTCGCCTGGAGTTGACCCTCGGCGTGGGCAATGTCATCGCCTACGCCGACGACATCGTCCTCCTATTCCATCGTGACGAAGACTTCGAACGGGTGGCGACCGTCTTCGAAGAGTACAAGCAGGCCTCCGGGGTTGGCGTGAACCTCCGGAAGAGCGCTGGCCTCTGGTGCGGCGCCTGGCGCAACCGCGGCGACTCCCCTCTCGGCGCCTCCTGGTCGACCACCTCCATCAGGGTCCTCGGGCTCGACATCGCCCCCAGGAGCACCGTCGCCCACCGGGAGCAGCATCTCCTGGCCCTCCTGGAGACTGCATGCCGCAAATGGACGCCCTTCACCCGCGGCCTCTCCCTCGTCGGGCGAGCAAGAGCGGCGAACACGCTGGTGGGCTCTGTCATCCAGCACCACCTGCATGGCTACCTACCATCACCCCCGACCATCGCCAAGCTGCAGGCCCGACTGGCGAGATTCGTCTGGGGACAGGACCACACGGCGTGGCTTCCCGCCGATGTCATGGCGAGGCCAGTTGCCATCGGAGGCCTCGGCCTCCTCGACCTCGCGACCCAGCTCCAGCTCGCCTGCCTCAAGGGGGTGCAGGTCGCGCTCCGCGGGGGCAGAAATGCCTTCAGCTGGCTGGTCGGCGGCAACAGCGGGGAAGCCTGGATCCACCCTCCACCGGACGGCACCCGTCTCCAGCCCCGCCGTCTCCGGTTGCTGAAGCTTTGGGAGGAGGCCTCCAACATCCTGGGCCTCAACCACCGGGCGGTCCCTACGGCTCAGCTGCTGGACCTCCCTATCATCGGCGGCTGCCGGTTCCTCCGCCCTCCCGACCTCCTGGCCCCCGCCCGCTGGAGCGGAGCCCGAGTCCGGGACCTCATCGAGGAGGAACACCTCTTCGCCCGCCCTACGCGCTCGGCCCTGGCTGACGCCGCGGCCCTGGGCGCCTTCTGTCGGAGGCTGACCTCCGAGAACGCCGTGGGCTTCGGGGCGGAGTCCACGCCTTCATCCAGTTCCCTAGCTGCGGCCGTGGTGCTGCGTGGGACGGCTACGCCGTTCCTCAACGGCCTCACGACGCGCTCAGCCCGACGGGCCCTGGATCGTCCGCGCCTCGCCGCCACGCCCATCTCCAGATTCCTGGCGAGATGGACGCCCACCATCAATCCACCATCCAGGATCGACTGGGCCTCGCTGCGGCGCTGCGCCTATTCGGGTCACGAGGCCGACGCAGCTCTCAAGCTAGCCCTCCACGCCCTGCCCCATCCGGCCCATCCTGCCTCGGTCGGCCCCTCCTGTCCTGCCTGCGGGTCCATCGACCGCTCCCTCGGCCACCGTTACTGGTGCTGCCGTTCCATCAGGCCTCTCATCAGAGAGGCCTTCAACATCATAGGGCGGCCCCCTGACCTGCAGGCTTGGATCTTCGGCGGGTCCGGCCTTGAGGACGACGTCCTTTCCATCCTGGCGTCGGCAAAGTTGCGAATTTATCGTTACTTTGTCCAGGTTGGGCTCGGAGAAGCGGTGGAGGACCCGCTCATCGCCTAGTCCAGGACCCTCCAGCGTCGAGGTTTCCAATCTTCATCCCCCTTGTAAAATATATGTAATATATTTGTAAATCTTTCATTCATTCTTTTTGTATTTTTTTTTTCTTTTTCTTCTCTTTCGCTCTCTCTTTGATTGATTGATGTAATATTGTCTAAGATGACAATAAAAATTTTTTAATTGTCAAAAAAAATTGTCACACACACACACACAATTCTTAGACTAATTGGCCATTAGAAATGGTCTTCTCGTCTTAACGTATGTAATACAATACTTGTATATTGATTTATCTAGATGAAACAGTGCTAATCTATACAGTAAGGCCTTTCTGTGAATGAGTTCATAGTTCAACACGGAATATGTGAATTAGTCTGATAACGGACTCATTTACATATTGTCCGGGTTTGGAAAATGATGATGATAATAATGAGAAGAGTCGATAGTCGGCAGTATAAACCGTTGGTTCCCGATGGCCATGAACCAGGATCGAATCCCGGATTAGACTTTTTTTTTTCTGTTAGAAC
>CP092877.1:55452197-55474168 GCA_030710605.1 Cordylochernes scorpioides
CTTGGTTATCTCGTGTGTCTTTAATAAAGGTCACAGTGTATCAAATATCTTTCAGAGTTATTGTCTGAATCCCGATATACACGCTAAAAGGTATACCCTTTCTTAAGTTTTGTCCATGAGTGTATACACACTTGGTTATCTCGTGTGTCTTCAATAAAGGTCACTGTAATATTTTTCAGAGTTATTGTCTGAATCCCGATCCGATATACAATGCTAAAAGGTACAACTTCCTTAAGTTTTGTCCATGAGTGTATACACACCTGGTTATCTCGTATGTCTCCAATAAAGGTTACTGTAATATCTTTCAGAGTTATTGTCTGAATCCCGATATACATGCTAAAAGGTACAACTTCCTTAAGTTTTGTCCATGAGTGTATATCAATTGTCAATCTAGGAGATATCTCTAATAAGAAGAATGTAGCTCTACCCAGTATTAGAATACAAAACGGAGAAACTACCTTTCTTCTCGCCTGTTTCAATGACCCCTGTCACACTTTTATAGGAAAGTTCCCCCGATAGAAAACTTTAAAAAGACAGAAAAAAATAGATTGGAAGGTTACCGTCTTTTAAAACTTTTTCTTGGCTTTAAACTCGTGTGTGGTCTTTTTACACCAAATAATGTTATCTTTTTAATTATTAGAAAAAGTACACATAACATTAAGACATGATTATCATAGTGGGTAGGAAGAATTTGCGGCTCCTTGTATTATCAAAGTTGCACACACCTACGGAGAATATGCTGCAGTTTGTATGAACAACACTCGTCTCTGGTACACGTGACGGAGAAATTGGAAGAGATCTATATCGGAATACTAAGACTGATTTGAAATTGAAATTTTCAGAATAAATATAGCTGTAGTCATTATTAGACTACTGAAGTTTGAAGGAAATTTGATATATGGACATTCAATGACTGGGGTACAATATATTGAAGTGGTCTCCCGCATGTGTCTTGCTGGTTAACTCCGATGTCACCAGATGGCGCTGGGATATAGCAATGACCGCTCTCCAATATCATATATAGAATATAAGAAAAATGTGATATACTCAGATGGACAAAACTTAAGGAAGTTGTTCCTTTTAGCATGTATATCGGGATTTAGTCAATAACTCTTAAAGGATATTTGATACACAGTGATCTTTATTGAAGACGCACGAGATTACCAAGTGTGAACAACATTACCCTGACATCAAATATTTCCCACTTACTTAAGTTTTTTTCACAAGTGTAATATCATAAAAAGATCATATATTGAGGCCTAGTATATTATAGTAAGTATAGAGTATAGTTAACTAGTAGAGGCATTCTCAGTGACAGAGAATTCTTCCCAGGCAGTAAGAGAGGGGGATGTCTTCATAAATTCCAGTCACTGCTAGGATCAAGTAGAATTTATGACTGCACGTCGATGGCCAAGTAAAATAAATCGATAAAAGTTGAGAAAGCCAGCAAGTAGAGAGAGAGAGACATTTAATACTTATAGATTGCCATAAATACAATCATCTAGTACATGTGTGAAAGATCTCATTAAGAGAGTAAAACGTTGAGAAACTCGGCAAGCGATGGATGAAGAGCGGCAGTAGCGACTCGCCCTTTAATAAATAATTAAAAAAAAGAGGAGACTCCACCCTTTCTCGCCAATTATAACGTTGGGGAAATTAAAAGCTCCCGCCCATACAACGGAAGAATTAACTCTTTCTAACATCATCATTACTGGAATAGATAGACGAACGTGTAGGACTGGCGCATTGCGGCTACCTGCCTGCAGCTATCCTAACCTCAATCAACTTTGTCTCAACGCCTTGAGTTTATCTTCTTGTAAAAATTCGAAACTATTATAGACGCGTATGATTATTTTGAAATTTAACAATTTCTACTGCCCTTACTGCAATGGAAAAATTTATGGGAGGCTCCATCAGTGGTGAACCCTCCCAGCGGTTTCTTCAGTATAATCTAGCATACCGCTGTTATATTACATTTTTTCGATCTTCCTTTTATAATGATACTGATGCTAGACTCTTGGAAATGGGTATTTTAGATGAACTATGGACATAACCTTTGAGGACAGCAGAATTACATACAATTATAACTTCTTGTAACACACATAGTTTAGATAGTATCCATTTTTTCTTTCCTAGATGCACCGAATGCTCTACTGATCAAGGCATTCAACACACATATGATGAGGATAAAGGTTGCCTGGCCGGCATTCATAGTTCTTAGAATTAAGAGACACTTCGGTTAGTAATTGTTTTTTTTTTATTCTCTCGAAGTTTTTCGACAAAAATCTTTTGTCCTCGTCAGGACATTTTTTTCTTGACATAAGGATATAATGAGGATAGAGGTTGCCTGGCCGGCATTTATAGTCTTTATAATCAGAATTCAGAATTAGGAAACATAAGAGACACTTCGGTCAGTAATTGTTTTTTTTTATTCTCTCGAAGTTTCGATAAAAATCTTTTGTCCTCGTCAGGAAAAAATTAAAGCATTTGGCAAGGCATTAAAAACGCGTTTTTTAATTTTTTTTCCTGACGAGAACAAAATATTTTTGTTGAAACGTCGAGAAAAAAAACAAACAAAACAAAACATTTACTAGCCGAAGTGTCTCTTAATTTTCTTAAAAACTATGAATGCCGGCCGCCTGGCCTCTTATCTTCAAGATATCCTTATGTCGAGAAAACATTTTCCTGACGAGAACAAAAATATTTTTGTCGAAACGAGGAGAAAATAAAAAATAAACACATAAGGATAGTTGAATATAATTCAGAGTTTTTAGGATTGTTTTTTCTATTAGAAAACAAAAATTTTACAATTCCTACTGCAATAAGAGAATATATTGAGATGTCTGGCTATAATCAGTGGTAAACCCATCATTATATAGTTTCGGCAGTGTAATCTACCGTTATAACTCTATTGTAGTTGACCCTTATATATGAAAGGTAGTTTCAGAATTCACATGATGGAAGTATTTGATATGTTAGTAGCTCAATCTTGGGGAACCGTAGATACATTAAGACAAGACCTCTTTTAGGTAGTGTCAATAGATAGCTTGCGCTAATGTATTTATTCTCTCTTCTATAGAGTAGAATAGATTATTGTTAGCGTAATGTATGATACATTTTTAATCTTTAGGAATATGGCTATTCTTTATGGCCTAAAATTATTGTAAATATGTATAGACACAAATGTAGAGCCATACATGTATGACAGCGAAAATGTCCCTTAGGGGATATAGCGCTTTGACTTGAAATAAATAAATAAATGTTACATTTTATGGTATTAATTATTTAATTTTGATATAATGAGGAATGTTTTATGAGAAAGTAAAAATCTCACATTAAAATGATATAGGCCTCAATGCGGCCTTAATTTCTCTTCGTAGAAAGAGATACAGTAAACATGTGTGGAGCGCAGGTCCTATTTAGAACTATGGTATGTCACACCGTAGAAACTGTACTCGAACCTGTGTTAGAAGACTGTGGTATATCTATCCATCCATTAGATATTTTTATTTTATTTCAATTTAAAGTGTTATGTCCCCCTAGGGACACTTGCGCTGTCATACATGTATGTCTTTACATTTGTCTATACATATATATATATATATAATTTTAGGCCGTGAATAGTCATATGATGTTAACAATGAGAATGAAATATAAAAAAAAGAGAACTGTGTACAAAATAAAGAAGTGTCTGTCAATATGTACAATAAACATAATATAAATGATCAGTTTTTAAAAATATATTTGTTGCTATATAATTTAAAATATATCTACAAAAGGTAGCCATTGGAGATACTCAGTGTACCTCTGTTCAAGACAGGTTTTTCTCTATTTATAGAAATGTATACTACTCGTATTTATCCCGAATGTTTCTCTTTCAAATAAAGCCATTCTCTACTTCCCTTTTTAAAAATGTATTACCATCAAATCAAACGCGATATCCCCACAAGGGATGCTTGCAACAACACTAAATTCGGAGAACTATTTTACATAAACAATTGGTGAATTGCAAGGTTTGAGTAGAAGTTTAAAGAAGAAAAGGACATTAAAACCATGCTTGATTCCACATCCTACCTAGGAATACATAGTTTAAGCAATTACGGTTTTTTTAACCAAGAGAGAAAATCATAGATATATTTACAGAATTTCCTAAATTTTAAATATGAGTCCTTACTGTTTATAAACATAAAAAAAGATCCTTGTATTCAATGTCTTCCCGATTTCTTTATTTTATTTACTGCAATGATAAAAATATTGGAATAGCCTGGCTCACCAGTGGTGAACCTCTCGCAGTAGTTTCGCCACTAATTTACTATACCTCTTTAATGTTGTATTATGATATCATGTTTATATATCCAGTACTTTAAAGGAATTCTTGGTGGAAGTATTTTCTACTTACCTTACTGCAATACTAAAATATTGGGAGGGCCTGGCTCATCAGTGGTGAACCCTTCCCAGTAGTTTCGCTACTAATCTACTATATATCTTTAATGTTGTATTATGATATCATGATTATATATCCAGTACTTTAAAGGAATTCTTGGTGGAAGTATCTAAGAAAACTATAGATATAAGAAGCTTTCAAGACAGTACATATAAATACCAAGAGGATTCACCACTAAGAAAAAAAGTCCAGGACCTCCCTTTTTATAATTGTAAGTAAAGAAATATGTTTTATTTGAAAAAAAATAAACATTCCCACTAAATAGTTTGTATTTATAAATACAGATGGCGCTCCAATGCTTATATTAAGTTATCAACAGGCCAGCTTTAGAACACTTTGGTAAAACGGAAATCTAGGGCCTTCATCAGTGCTATGGTGAGCGGCTTCGTGGGATTGTCCACGAGAAAAATCTGTTGAAGGCGCCTTAGCTGGCGAAGTGGTTAATGTCATTTCAGGATGGAAATTGATAGGTTTCAAGAGAGGAGAGTAGAAACTATGCACAAATGAGATATAGACCCATGGACAAAACTAAAGGAAGTTTTACCTTTTAACATGTACATCGGGATTCAGACAATAACTCTGAAAGATATTTGATATACAATAACCTTTATTGAAGACACACGAGATAACCAAGTGTGAACAAAATTGCATCTGTCTCCTTAAAAACAACAACAAAACAGACGACCAGCGACATCAAATACTTCTACTTCTTTAAGTTTTGTCTATGAGAGTGTATATGCAATTATACATATATAAACTCATTAAATGTAACTACTTACATAAATAAGACTCTTTATTCAATATGAAACTACATCAAACTTTACTTTTCGTTTCTAAGGGAAACTATTACTACACTAGACGAATGGCCCGGGCAACGCCCGGGTTTTACCCGAGTGCGAATATATTTTAAAAACGTTCTCTTGGGTGGTCGCTATAGACAGGGTGGTCTGTATAGACAGGTGTATGTATCACACAGCCGATAACAGGGTTGTCTAGAGTGGCCGCTATAGACAGGGTGGTCTGTATAGACAGGTGTATGTATCACACTGCTGATAACAGGGTTGCCTAAAGTGACCGCTATAGACAGGGTGGTCTGTATAGACAGGTGAATTTAACACACTGATGATAACAGGGTTGCCTAAAGTGACCGCTATAGACAGGGTGGTCTGTATAGACAGGTGGATGTATCACACAGCTGATAACAGGGTTGTCTAGAGTGGCCGCTATAGACAGGTGTATGTATCACACAGCTGATAACAGGGTTGTCTAGAATGGCCCGCTATAAACAGGGTGGTCTGTATAGACAGGTGGATGTATCACAGCTGATAACAGGGTTGTCTAGGGTGGTCGCTATAGACAGGGTGGTCTGTATAGACAGGTGGATGTAACACACTGCTGATTACAGGGTTGCCTAAGGTGACCGCTATAGGCAGGGTGGTCTGTATAGACAGGTGGATGTAACACACTGCTGATAACAGGGTTGTCTAGAGGGGGCAGGGAGGACACGTGTTCGCCGGCAGCCAATGGGCGCGCATTCTATCCGTGAGCTTCAGACAGAATAAGGCAATTATATATATAGATACTTTAGCGTAATGAAAGAAAGATTTGCTGAGAGCTTGGCTCATCATTGATGAACTCTCTCTCTCTCTGCGGTTTCATCAATTATATTTCCAGACCGCTTTACTGTTATATTGGACTAGATGACTTATAAATTGTACGCATTGTAAGGAATTCGTATTAGAGGAATTCAGGGCAAACTATGGGCATAAACATCTAACACTACAAACATTGAACTGAGAGATCCTGTCCTTGTCTGGAGGAGAACTCTCTCAAGATGGAGGAGCCTCCCTTCCTGAGAACAGTTTTTTAAAATATTTCTATCACCAAATTGTAATTAATCACATTTATGATAAGGCACAATTTGGATTATAGATTATAAACACAAGGTAATAAGACCAAATAAATAAATAGTGTGTGACGTTTCGGTAACAGCGTTGTTACCATCTTCAGACAAAAGTACTGTTACTGTTACAGTGGTATATGATGCACTAGTGCGCCATCTGTTATCAAATTCGAAACTAATTTTAAAAGCGTAAGATTCTTTTTGAAATTAAACAATTTTTACTGCCTTACTGCAATGAAAAAAATTAATGGGAGGGTCTGGCTCATCAGTGGTGAACCCTCCCCAGCGGTTTCGCCAGTTTAATCTACCATACCGCTGTTATATTGCATTTTTTGGTCGACAATTGGTCCGCCTTCTACATGCTAGAACGAATATTGCATTTTTGGAACTTCCTTTTATAGTGATACTGATGTTAGACTCTTGGAATGGGTATTTTAGATGAACTATGGACATAAACTTTGAGTAGAATTACATACAATTATAAATATATAATATGCTTCGAGGAATCGCTCTTCCGTAAATATCAAATTGTGTCTTTTATTATACAGTGGTATATAACAACGTTGTTACCGAAACATCACACACTATTTATTTATTTGGATTTGGTCTTATTACCTTGTGTTTCACATTATCTTTGATTTTTGTAACTAAGAGTGTCAACAAAATATATTGAATTGTCTAACACTACAATCTGGGATAGAGACGGCTAGGAAAACGGTAACATGTCATTTGTATAGAACACTAAAGAAGTATAAAAAATAATCAAACAATCTGAAAAAACAAATCCTAACTACAACTCTTGATTTAAAATAAACGTTCTTCCCTGATTTATTTTATTAAATTCCAACACTATGTGTTTTAAAACAAACAACACACAGCGCCATATATCAATCAAAATTGAAACTATTAATGCTCATTTTTCTTTCCTAATTGAAACCTATCAATGTCACACCACACGTTAGTTAAGAAAATCCCTCTCTATATTTTTTATAAAGTAAGCTAATCCCGTTTGATGTACACACTGAAGAACAAACCTTTATTAAACTCCCCAGAATTGGAAGGACATGTAATTTAAAGAGTTACTTTCAGTGTAAATGACTCCACGGGGAAATTACTGGTCAAAAATACGTATTTAAGATGGCGCTCGTAAAAATAATATTTCGAATAACTTTTTATATTTATGTTGGAGAGCATTATATAGAACCTACAGTCTCCTAGCAAACATGCGACAAATATTTTCAAGAGTAATTAAACCTAACAATGTGTCCGATAGAATGAAATCGAGCTATTCTCTTACGCTGATAAAATTCGCCATTACAGAATAAAGAGGTCAGGTATCAGATCTCTATAATAAAGATATAAAAAATATTTTGTAACAACACACTGCCTCAGTGAATAAGTTTCATGCTTATTTAAATGATCTCTCAAGCTTTCGGGTATCGCAAACCTTTCTACAGGAAGTGTGTTGTTACAATTTATATTCAGAGGATTCTATCTTCAGATTTAAAAAACCTCTAACACCATTATAAAAGATAATTCCAACCATAAAAAATGTTATAAAAAGCGTGCAAATATAGAATAACAAAAGTGAAAACAATTTTAGTGTCATTAAAAAAGTGAGAAAGAAATTCTGAGAAGCGACCTTACGATCTTATATTTAATTTCAATGCAACCACTGATCTCAAAAGGTATGGCACGCTGATTGGCTGACCCAAGGTCACGTGATAGTAGAAAGCCAATCGGCGGGTAAAAAAACGGACATCATGAACAAAAACAAGGCGTATATTATAGTTGATTCTGTGACATGTTATGAATAATGCTTTTCCGTCTTCTGAAATGAGATTAGAACTTGAAAAAAAAAAATATAGAAAACCTTATATGAATAAAGAGAGTTGAAACTTATTTAATAATTAGAAGATGCAATCTGACAACAAGATTATGACCACAGAAGCCAAAGGATGTTTTTTGAAAATAATAACGGATCTCAGCGTGTTATTTGAAAATAATAACGGATCTCAGCGTGTTATTTGAAAATCATAAACGATTTTCAGAATTATAAAAAGAGCAGAGTTAGTCTATATAAATAACATTCGTACAGGTAACATATTTTAATTGAACTATATTATATATAAGTGAATATATATAAACATTAGAAAAATTTGGAGGGTCACACATACATACGGAGGGATATAATTATCTTTGAATGAAATCTAATGATGAAAATATGCTGTTTTTCATTAATCGCATAAAAAATGTAGATTTAAACGAAGATGAACCTTTTTCCTTTTTCTAAAAATTTAATCCTTTTTATAAAGAGAAAACACACGAACTTTAATTGGGAATATCGATCTTGATGGAAATTTTCTTAAATAAATTTGGCATGGCTGGGCTACGATTAATCGGTTATTAAAATCTTTGATTTTCAAATTTACAAATAAATTACTCATTGATATATATATAAAAATTATTTTTCTATAATATCTATAATTCTTTAGATCTTTAAGGGTATTTATATCTAATCAACAACATAAGTAGAGATATATTGTTTTTATTTTATTTTATTCACAGAGTGATAAAAACATATAAAATCAATAAAAATCATTTCAAAAGACAAATGTTTTCTATATACATTTTTGATCAGTTATTAAAAATCTATGATTTTTCAAATTTACAAATAAATTACTCTTTGATATATATATATAGAAGAATTTTTCAATAATATATTTTTTTAGATCTTTAAGAGTGCATTTATATCTAGATCAATATAAGTTTTTTAGTTTATTCACAGAGTGATAAAAATATATAAAATCAATAAAAATCATTTTGAAAGACAAATGTTCTCTATTTCAATTTTTGATTTTCAACTAGTTTCCTATCAAATTCCGTTGGGAAATTTAAGAGAGTTGGTCGCCTTTATTTATCTCACTGGAAATATCTTTATATTACATCTCCCCCTCCCCAAATATATTAGTTTTAAATATACCTCTCTCTCCACACACGAATATTTTTGAATTTTAAACATTTTGTTCGAATCATACAAAAGTTAAAGATCTAGATTCTTTTTATATGGCTCTCTCTTTAAAATAAAATACTGAAAACCTATATGTGATAAATTGTGATTGAGGTCATTGATGCCACAATTCAAAATGGTAACTTTGGATCCGCTTTAAAATCCCTTACGACTAATTATAGAAATATCTGTTTATTTACATGAAAAGTAGCATTATGACAGAAGAAAATATATTCTTAAAGCTGCACATATTAATTGATAATTAACACAATATATAATATGTATGTAGTTTATCCTAAAACAGTAATATAGGGTGTTTAAAAATTGAATATATCCTGCTTGATGACGCTATCAACGAAAGACAATCGTTACAACCCATGCGCGAAGTCATTTTTTTTATTGCATTCATACAAGGCAGAAAACCCAGCAACTTCAGAACCGTTTTCTTAACGACTTTTTTCATTATTGTTTATTATGATTTTGTTTGAAATATAGTTGAATGGAGATTTAAAACAAGGTTAGCATTTCGGTTTAGATATTCCTGAATTTTTCTCCGTCGCACTGGCTGATGTTCTTGTGTGTAAAAAAATGTTTATAGCTGATATATTGTTATATATTAGTAAAGTTATATAAGTAATGGAATCCCTTCAATAAAGTACGATAAAATTCAAGAATCAAGGGACGCGTTTCTTTTATACGACGATTTATTACAAAACGCTCAAGCTTTCGGGGCCGGCCGGCCTTTCTACAGGAGAAATGTGAAAACATATGGAACATTGAACAGTATATAGGGATGAGACTATTTACATATTTAAAAACTATAGGGACTTTGCATATCTATGAAACGTTGAGATGAATAATTATCATACCAGGAAATTATGGAAAGGCGCAATTAACATGCATGATAATAGCTATTGAAAGTAGTAGAGTTAGGAATATTTCTAATGTCTATGAGGGAGGAGAGGGGGATACGCACAGATGGAGGATACAAGGCTATGGGAACAGGGATTGGTAGGATTCAGGGAGGTCGATGTGTCTATTGATGGCATGGAAGCCCTGGGAAACGAGAGCTTCCAAGGTGAGGCGCTGCTGCTTGTTGTATATGCGGCTATAGTGCACAGATGGATTGGCCAGATCGAAAGAGTGGTTGGAGGTCCGGATGTGTTGATATATAGCTGATTTCTCATCTTGTCTGGAGATGTTTTTGCTGTGCTCCTCGAGTCTTGTCCCTACGCTCCTGCCTGTCTCACCAACGTAGACAACGTCGCAGTCAGCGCAGGGGATGGAGTAGACACAGCCAGACAAGAGAGATGGGTTATATGGACTATTGCTTTTTGTGTCTGGGTTCCTAATGAGGGAGCTGACGTTAGGGGAGTTGGAGTAAAGGGTCCTGACTCCAAATTTGCTTAGGGCTCGGGCTATGGAGGAGCTAGTGGGGGAATATGGGAGGACACATATGGATTTATATATTGGGTTGGAAGGGGTGTGGTTGGGGTTGTGGAAGTGGCGTAATATGAAAGACTTCGGGTATTGGAATTTAATGAGATTGGCTATGACTCTATTGGTCTCCATGGTTTTGAAATCAGAGGTGGAACAGTGGGTGTGAACTCGTTTAGATAGGGTTTTGACGGTGTTGATTTTGTGACTTAGGGGCAGAAGGAGTTGAAGTGAATATAATTGGGTCTAAACGAATTTTTGTAATGTACTGTGGAGTGGGGTATCTGGTTGGGGTAAAGTTATTTGTTATATTCTTAAATAATTAAATATTAATAAACAGAGTAATATTATCACTGTTATACAGTGGTCTGGTGGATTAAATTGGCGAAACCGCTGGGAGGGTTCACCACTGATGAGCAAAGCCCTCTCAATATTTTTTCATCGCAGTAAGGATAGTAGAAGTTTGTTTTATGTTTAAAAGAAAAATTCGTGCTTTAATGATTCCATTTATTATATATAGAAGGCACGTTATATCGTCTTATAACTGTTATACAGTATTCGACTTATTGTCCATATATACTTGTAGGTAAACAATATAGCTTAAAGAAAATACTACTTAGGATATAAAATAATTAAATGTAAATATTTGAATCAGAATCAAATGGTATATAATTCCTTTCTCTTCACATAAAAGACATAACAGATATCCCCGTGGAAAAAGACTCCGCTAAAGATGGTTCGAGTGTTTTCCATCCTGACGGGATCAGTAAGTAAGGAACGAATGACAATGTAGATATGCAACTATGTCGCCATCCACCAAGGTGAGCGAGCGAGGACGTGTGACAATAATGAGGACGGGGTGACGAGGTAGGAGACATTCCAGAATCTCCATGGCAACGGAGGATATTAAAATATGGAGGACATTCCGCTCCACAGACATAATTAGTCGATGTCCTTCTACCCATCATTCTCAACCTACTTGGATCATCTCAGTCGTATTCTTTGTCTACACGCTGCTTTGTTGTTGTTCTTCTTGGTACTTCAACAATGATAGCTTTATATATCCTTTTTATTGTATTATGTGGGAAGAGTAAAGTTTAAAAGAAAGGTAGAAGGAAATCGAGATAGCGTAGCTAAACAATCTTAACAGGAAAGATGTGCCGTCACACTATGCACATGGACAGATCTTCGGGTTTGGCCTTCATCACTTTGACATCGCCATCTTCCGACAAATCAAGAATCTACAAGTTCTTCATGACTATGTAAATTATCCATTATCTTATTGCTTGGACTCTTAATCGTTGAAAGAGCTTCCTCGATGGAACATAATTGTATATTTTTCACTTTCTTTATTATTTTTATTATATATTTTTCTTCTTATCAAAGTGTCAAGCCGGTGCTGTAACTTATAATAGTATTTCTTTTTCTATCCTGAATCTTGTGTCGTAAATAAAATGTTTTCGATCTAATCACACTATGCACATGGATTGATGGAAAGTCTTTAAGCCATGTATTGTTGCATATTCCAACTCCTAGGTAGTTGGTGTTATGGATAACCTGGGTTATCTATATAGGTATCTTAGCCTAAGTACATATTGGACTTGATTATGCGATAGCAGGAGTTTGAGACTTCACGTACACCTCATGTCTATATACGTAGGAACAGTTTGACCTCTCTATGACATGCCAGAATTTAGTTACTCAAATTCACTGGTGGAGTTAAAAACGTGAAGATTCTATTGTGTGATTCAATTTATTTATTTTTTAAATGAGAAGAACTTCCTCAATACACACAGATTTCAATCCCTGCTCCATGTTTCCAGAAAGTATTGTTGAGCTATCATTCATACATGACCTTCTTATCCATTTTTAAAGTAAAATTAATAGTAAATATGCAAAACTTCCCCTAAATGCATTGTAATTTGACTATTCGAAGGCCAACTTTCCCAATACTTAAATAACATTTTTTTTCAACAACACCGTGCTCTGTCAGGAGCCAAATACAGAAATAGCCGTTAAACTCGATAATATAATATGAAAATATTATAATAATTTTATTCGGATGAAGTTTTTACGATAATAATGTAATTTTAAAACCCAATAAGCACCCACACAACCTCTAATTAAGACACCAGTCTTAAACAGATTCTTCTCTCTCATTGCCGGCTTGCAATGATATCTCCACCTAGATCAATCACCATTATGTAGTGGAGGAGAAAACGTAGACCCAATAAGCACACACAACCTTTATTAAGACACCAGTCTTAAACAGATTTTCATCTCTCATTGCTGGCTTGCAATGATATCCTCACGATGATCAATCACCATCATGTACTGTTGGATAAAACGTAGACCCAATAAACGATTCTTTTAATAATTGATATACTGTAAAAAATCTATGCTATATTCATTTTCCACTATAAGTTACATACAGTGATAACCTTAGTTCTACTACATGTAGTACCAAGCCATTACAAGTTAAGAGTTTTCCCTCCAATACAAAGTTAAGAAAGATTTAAGATATTTCATCTAAGAAAGAGATGAAAGTTTAAAGTTATTTTTCATTTTTTTTACATTAAGATTATTAAAGGAATCTTTCAATGTCATTCAATTTGTTGATGTATTAAGTTTTTCAATAGATCAAAGCAATAAATTTATATCGTTTTTGTTCACAGTTGACATTTATCAGAGCGTTGTTTCCTTTGATATGTTAATACAGTACAACAATATATGTAAATAACATTATATCTATATGTTTATATATGTACATTCCATCATTTTCTATTATATTAGACTCTATTTAATTAGATTATTGTAATTAAAATAAAAAAGGCATATTTTGACCACGTTCACATGAACCTTTTAGAGTGCAGAGTGTCATCTGAAAGTTCATGTAAACGTTGTCAGGATATCCCTTTTTTTGGTTGTAATACCAACACTTGACATTTTAATTATTTTTCACATATATTTGTATTAAAAATAAAGAAGGCATCTCCTGACCATGAGCACATGTGCTTTATTTTTAATATCAACACCTGACCCACTTATCTTTTATTTTTTTCTATTGTTTTTTCATATTTGTATTAATGAAAAAAGGCATATTCTTATCGTGCAACTAAAAATTGCTGATGGCTGGTGCCATCTGTCGGAATAAATTAATTTATCTACCTTATCTCAGTACAATTTCACATTTGTACTATTTTTTCACATGTTGGTATGTGTGGAATATTCTTTCAAATACTAAAGGTGATCAGTAAAAAATGAATTTGCCCTTACAAAATCCTGTATACTAAATTGTTAATAAATATTTGTCTGTTATGTTCTCTAAAACTCTCTTAGCGCCACTGGCGGTAGTCCGTAGAATTACTTCTGTAAACAAGAAGATTGTTTTCTCTAATAATTTTAATATAAAAATCGACACGTGTTCTATAAATATATATAATTTTTATTAGAAAAATTAAAATAAATTTCAAATACAAAACATTAATTTAAATAAATAACGTGTATGGGGTGAAAAAAACTTGAAAATGTTCAAGATAAATTGATAACGGTGTACACTCATGGATAAAACTTAAGGAAGTGGAAATATATTTGATGTTGCCGGTTGACTGTTTCTTTTTAATGAGACAGACAATTTTAGCTCACATTTAGTTATCTAATGTGTCTTCAATAAAGGTCACTGTAATATCTTTCAGAGTTATTGTCTGAATCCCGATATATATGCTAAAAGGTTCAACTTCCTTAAGTTTTGTTCATGAGTGTATACATTGTTAAAACTTGGTTATCTCGTGTATCTTCAATAAAGGTCACAGTAATATCTTTCAGAGTTATTGACTGAATCCTGATATACATGCTAAAAGGTACAACTTCCTTAAGTTTTGTTCACGAGTGTATATATCATCGTATTTATGCGTCGTATGTGTGACGGGCTCTAGTGAGGATTGGTAGGGATGGGGGCGACGTGGTATACATTGTCGGTTTCCGTCATCCAAGTTCCAGGATCGAATCCCGATTGAGCAACTTTTACACACTGTCGGACAATGGAATTCAAGCACCGAGAAGGAAGCATAATACAAAACGTCAAACTATGCAAATAAAAAGGATAAAGTCAAATATTCATATAAAAAGAGCGTACCTGAATCTGTTAGAGGAAAACACAAACAATATTTCCTTTCACATATCCAGGTATGCCCTTTTTTATATAAATATATTCAATAAATCGCCTTTTAACTCAAAGTCAAATATGTAAATATATATGTATATAAAGAGACAAAGGTCGCCTCTCCCGTCAAGATAGACGTCAAAACTAG
The DNA here is from genome assembly GCA_030710605.1 of Cordylochernes scorpioides. Lineage (NCBI taxonomy): Eukaryota > Metazoa > Arthropoda > Arachnida > Pseudoscorpiones > Chernetidae > Cordylochernes > Cordylochernes scorpioides. The sequence goes on from CP092877.1 coordinate 55,467,302, forward strand.
ACGCCATCTATTGACCGTCGCCGCAACTAGCGGCCTCGGGTCGGTGACAAAGCCACAAAACCAGCTTTGGCAAACTGAAAAGCGTCCACCTAGAGATCATGGATTTTCACCGACCCAAGGCCGCTAGTTACGGCGACGGTCAATAGATGGCGTCTAGTTTTGACGTCTATTTTGACGGGAGAGGCGATCTTTGTCTCTTTATATCAATAAATTCCTGGCAAAATTTCCATCTATATATGTATATGTAAATGATAACAGTTTAGCGCAAATGCGCAATACGGAACACTGGGGAAAGCGGAACAAGTTAGCTGTTCTGGTTATTTTAGAGGACATATATAAGATGATGCATCAAAACAAACAGAACCTAATCATGATAAAAAAAGAACGGTGTAACAAAACGCAAGGTTTACAGAAAACGATTCAACCTTTTTTCCCCAATAAAATGCTCTCCTATTTTGTCTCTCCCTCAATGAAAATACAGTTAAACCTGTCTATAGCACTCTCTCTTGGGACTCACCAAAATAGAGTGCTATAGGCAGGTCACATTTAATGTAAATATCGTATCGTACTACGTATTTAAAATCGAGCGCTATGGAGAGGAAGGCGCTATTTAGAGGGGGCGCTATAGACATGTTTAATGTATATTGAAAGGGTATTGCACATCAATGGTGAACCCTCCCAGCGGTTTTGTCAGTTTAATCTCCACCATACAGTTCTACTATTGTATTGGGTTCTTCTTATCTGTCACTTTAAAGAATTGGTTCTCTAAGTGGACGGTGCTGTTCCTTCCAGTGGGCGCTGAAATATTTAAGGAAGCGTTCAGGCAGTTGAGGGGTTGGTGACTCTTTATAAACATACTGACGCCATTTTGAGTGTTCTCCATATGATGAGCGATTCAATCATATTCTAGACAAGAATATATAAAATTGGGTTCTAAATCCTTTGTCACATGTGAACCCACATAGCAGAGTTCCTCTTATCATATTTTTAAAGCATTAATATCTCAAAAAATGGAGATAAAAATAAAATCAGAAAGAATATAGCACGAATTCTGGTTTCAGAAATCAATATCAATATTATATCCTGAATTATAAGAAGTATAAGTAATTGCTCGAAGCATCTTATATATTTATAATTATTTGTATTTCTACTGTCCTCAAAGCTTATGTCCATAGTTCATTTAAAATACATTTTACAAAACGTCAGCTGAGTATCGGTATAAAAGCAAAACAATCCAATACAATATTACAACAGTATGGTAGATTAAAATTGCGACATGCTGGGAGGGTTCACCACTGATGAACCAGGCCCTACAATTAATGTATCATTCCAGTAAGGGCAGTAGGGAATTGTTTTATTTTAAAAATAATCATACGCTTCAAAAAATAGTTTAAATTTCTTTATTATAATAAGTGGTGCGGAAATTTTTAATTGCATATCCATCATTATTTGGTTGAGTGTGGGTTTAGTGTTTTAATGAATTTACTGTCTAAGGAAAGGAATAGATTATATAGAACACAGAGACTTTAAATGAAAGTTGAACCCGATATTTAACAAACATTTACACCGGGCTTATCCTCTTGACATGAAGTTGTTAGTTTTTTTTTCTTGTCCCAGGTCTGGACTTCAAGTCTAGACCAGAACCCTGAAGGCCATTCCTTTTTATCGCCTCGATGACCACAGCTGGGTCGGTGTAGATGTCTGTTCGGCAATGCCCGATGTGATGTGTTCTGGGCTCGCTGGAGAATCCTGACATTTGGTGCAATTCGGAAAGGTTTTGGATCCACTTGTGAAAATCATTGGACGTAGATGGCCTGTTCTAAGACGGGAAAGCATGGTGAAGTCTGATCTGTTAAGTTGTGAGTTGGTTTTCAGGAGGGGAGAGTTTACTTTGTTAATATTCGACATAAATAATTTTAAATACATTTTATGGCGTTTTAGTTTTCAAATGGTGGTGGTGTCTTGTCCATGAAGCAGATCAGATCGGTCCATGCACCCTGATCACAATACCAGCCAACTGAGGTGGTGGTGTCTTGTCCATGAAGCAGATCAGATCGGTCCGTGCACTCTGATCACAATACCGGCCAACTGAGGTGGTGGTGGTGTCTTGTCCATGGAGCAGATCAGATCGGTCCATGCACCCTGATCACAATACCGGCCAACTAAGGTGGTGGTGTCTTGTCCATGGAGCAGATCAGATCGGTCCATGCACCCTGATCACAATACCAGCCAACTGAGGTGGTGGTGTATTGTCCATGAAGCAGATCAGATCGGTCCATGCACCCTGATCACAATACCGGCCAACTGAGGTGGTGGTGTCTTGTCCATGAAGCAGATCAGATCGGTCCATGCACCCTGATCACAATACCAGCCAACTGAGATGGTGGTATATTATCCATGGAGCAGATCAGATCGGTCCATGCACCCTGATCACAATACCAGCCAACTGAGGTGGTGGTGTATTGTCCATTGAGCAGATCAGATCGGTCCATGCACCCTGATCACAATGCCGGCCAACAAAGATGCCTTGCTCGTATGGATGTCCTCTTCTGGATTGATGTCTGCCATATAGAGGGGGCAGATATAATTCCATAATTATCAAATAAAAATTTTTACTAAGGTAATACCATCTTTTACCTAACTACACCAAGTTTTCATATTGTGGCGAAGAAAAAATTTATATTTAAAATATTATTTAATTTAATTAATCAAGCATTTAACTTTATTAACATCCTATAACGCGATATCCCAAACTCAGAGATATTTGCATCAATGCATTTCTAACCTCATAACAAATTGGCTATATACAAGGAGAAAGGAGAAAAAAGACAAACATACAAAAGCAATTCTCTCAAAATTTCCTTCCCTCTCTTTCCCAGTTCAGAAGATAGTTATATATATATCTACAAAATTGATTAAAATTTCTATATGTTCTTTTCTCATCTACGAATTCATGTAGCTGTCCGATGCCACCAAATTTTCTTTCTCTATAATCCCGAAAAATTGGGCATTACAGAAGTAGATGTTTCAAGTCTTGAGTTTCTCCTCTGCAGAAGCATTTTGGGTTTTTCACCGCACCGATCAAGAATTGAGGCATTTAATTAACCCAGCATCTTCACCAGTTGTAGCGTAGAAATGAAGTCTTGTAATATCTTAAGATGTAAATGTATTTATTGATGACGTCAGCACGACTAGTCGACAATTATCAACAAACCTAAAAGAACTATATACAGCTAGAGAGATAGATATTTATAACCCAGGTTCCTGGAGCTCAGAAACAGCTATAGAATATTGAGCAATCAAGCTGTGAAACATTTAATAAGAGAAATAATATCCTGAAGATAGAGGCTACCTGACCGGAATTCATATTTTGTGAAAAATAGACACTTCGGCCAGTTAGAGTATTTTTATTTTCTCAAAGTTTCGACAAAAATATTCTGGCCGAAGTGTCTATTTTTCACAGAGTAATAATATGTTTAGTATTTTCATTGAATAATTAAATTAAATAATATATATAAATATATAACTTATATTTCTACGCCACATAATCAAACTATTGTATGAAACTGCGCCCCTAATGTTACACAATAAGAACTACGTTTAATCAAAATCGACAAAATATGTTCCAGAAGGAAACACTAATTCGTTAATAATTTACCCGGAATAAATAGTGATACATCTTTTGTTCATATCGGAAATATCAAACTGATTAAACACGAAACAAATGTGTTAACGGTATAATGGAAGAAAAGTATTTCTTGCGATGTGGGCGGTGGCCCGAAAGAATTTGGGAACCTACTATTTTTTTTTGTTTATCCCTAGTACACGTGGTACAGGCCATGATAATCATGGTGGGTAGTTAGCGACTGCTTTTACTGTAAGCGCACCACATGTCTACACATGTGAAAAGCAGTTCGACTTTGCACTTACAAATGTGCCAGAGCCCCGTTTGGTTACTTACACTCGCTGGTGGGGTTGAACTTTTGCAAGAATCGGGGGCCATTGAAGCATTTTTTTTAAACAGAAAAAGTGTCCAATGCGGGAATCGAACCCGGGTCGTAGCGGTCGAAAACCAACGGTTTAACCAGCCTTCCACCGACCCCCGAAGGAACCTACTATTGATATATAGCAATCCTCGGTAAAAATACACTAAATGGACAAAACTTAACAAAGTTTTATCTTTTAACACGTATATCAGGATTCAGACAATAACTCTGAAAGATATTACAGTGACCTTTATTGAAGACACACGAAATAACCAAGTGTGAACAATATATACACTCATGGACAAAACTTAAGGAAGTTGTACCTTTTAGAATGTATATTGGGATTCAGACAATAACTCTGGAAGTTATTACAGTGAGCTTTATTGAAGACACACGAGATAACCTAGTGTGAACAATATATACACTCATGGACAAAACTTAAGGAAGTTGTACCTTTTAGCAAGTATATCGGGATTCAGACAATAACTCTGAAAGATATTTGATGCACAGTGACCTTTATTGAAGACATACGAGATAACCAAGTGTGAACAATATACTAGTATACATACCCTCATGGACAACACTTAAGGAAGTTTTACCTTTTAAAATGTACATTGGGATTCAGACTATAACTCTGAAAGATATTACAGTGACCTTTATTGAAGACACACTTAATAACCAAAGTGTGAACAAAATTACTTATATTCTCCTCAAAATAAAAAAGACGACCGACGAATCAAAGATTTTCTACTTTCTTAAGTTTTGCCCATGAGTGTATGTAAAAAGGAATACAACGAACATAAAATTTAGGAATAAATACTGAGCTTCCGTAAATAAATCATAAATAAGGTGACAATTAAAATAAATATTGTCCATATTCCCCAGCCTTCAATTTGTCCCAAAGAAAGTTGTTGTGCTAGGAGCGTAGAGAATTATTTAACTCCACGGACTCATAAATAAATCCTCCATCCAACTTATCCGAAGATAAGATTGAAGATTTATTGTCTCTCTATCTTCCCCCGCTGTGTGGACATTTGTCTGCCACGTTTATCCGGCCTCTGGTGGACTCACTTGGCGCTAGTCGCTCCAAGGCTCCAACGCGTATTCATGAAAACATTTGATCGAGATGAATTCAACTTAAATTTGTATTTGTTGCATTTTTTTGTTCCGCCTACGTATCCTCAATATTTGACATCTACTGATTATTTTAATTGAAGATTTATTCAAAGTACTAACATAGAGTTTTATTAAGAACTAGCGGATGTACCCGGCTTCGCCCAGGTTTTTCTCTAGGGAATGTTTGTAGTCTAGTAATAAGAAAATATACTACACCTAAAAACTATCAGAGAAAAGAGAAACCACGGAAGGTGAACAGAAAAATGCTTACAATGGATGTTATGTTTACGATATCAAGTTAAATAAAAACAAAGATAAAATTTGCATATGTTGGTCACTATAAATTTGTATATTTGTTAGGCGAAATTAGAAACATGATAAAACAATTGGGTATTTAAAAACAAATGTAGAAATAAAAGTTGAAGTATAATAAACAATGTTAAAGATTAGTTTTAATTATTAATCAAGATTGTGTGTGAATATGTGAGAAAGATGTAATATCGTTGTTGTTTTCTTGGCCGACTGTTTTACATATGGTGTTATCTTAAAATTGCTTGTTTTGAATATTTTTAGATTGAGAATATTAGCTAGTATGTAAAAAAATTAACTCTGTTGAAATTTAATTTTGTATTTATATATAAATAAAATTAACTCTGTTGATTTTTTTTTGTATTTAATCGATAACAGCGAAGTTACGCATGTTAATGTTAGGAAATATATTTTGATGTTAAGCAAAACCTGCTCCATCTCGTTTTACATAAATGTTGAAAATTTGGTTGAAATTGATGCATTGTAACGAAAGGTTTTAGTGATGTCCACTTATGAAATTTCCATTTTATTAATATAGACAAAGGAAATTGAAACTAAATAGACAATTAATCAAGGCGACAAAGAAAAACTATTTATACTGACGCACAAAACAATAGAAAGTTGTACTTTTTCGCATGTATATTGGGATTCAGACAATAACTCTGAAAGATATTACAGTGACCTTTATTGAAGACACATGAGATAACTAAGTGTGATCAAAATTGCCTGCCTCTTTAAAGAAAAAAAAAAACGACTGGCGACATCAAATACTTTACACTTCTTTAAATTTTGTTAATGAGTATATAATAAATGTCGTTTGAAACACTGGCTTTTTTTTGAAGACAATGGTTCTTCCCAATCTAGATTTGCATATGTTTTACCAGGAGGTGTTAGAAGACCAATTCGCATATTGGCCAATTAACCATAACAATAGACAGGGACATGAGTTTACTAAATCTCACGGGGATATTACTTCTGAGAGCCTCTAAATTTAACAAAGCAATGTTCTCATTGGTGTAGTAAAATATATAATTTTATCACAAAACATATAGAGATGGGAAATATATTAAAAATAGAATAATCATTCCCGATGGCCGGCTCAAACTTTTGTACATTATGTAAATAAGCTTTTGATTTTTTTATTCTTACGCATTAAGCCAGGCAGTACTTTTATCAAATTATGTTTTTATAAATTCCTTTATTTCAATTAAAGCAATTCATGATCTAAACTATTTTTATTATTATTCTTTCAAGAACTACGACTGCATTGAGATAGCACAATCCTCAAGATAATCAAAAATCAACAGAAAAAATATATTTTTTATAACAATTGGAGATGGGAATTATATTAAAAATAGAAAACCATATCTTCAAAATAGAGTAAATCTTTTACACCATGACAATCTAATTTGAATTATACGCCATGTCCAGCGAACGTTTGTTAAAGGTTGGTTTC
>CP092877.1:55474268-55529136 GCA_030710605.1 Cordylochernes scorpioides
CTATACATATTATTCATTATATTACGATGCCCTAGCGCGCCATCTGTTATGAAAATTAGAAACTATTTTAGACGCGTAAGATTCTTTTTGTAATTAAACAATTTCTACTGCCCTTACTGCAATGGAAAAATTAATGGGAGGGCCTGGATCATCAGTGGTGAACCCTCCCAGCGGTTTCGCCAGTTTAATCTACCATACCGCTGTTATATTGAATTTTTCGATCTTCCTTTTATAGTGATACTGTTGCTAGACTCTTGGAATGGGTATTTTACATGAACTATGGACATAAGCTTTGAAGACAGTAGAATTTCATACAATTATAAATATTATCCAATGTAAATAACATAAGCTAGGTTGTTCTTTTTGAGCGGTAACTAATAAAGTTATTTTAGAAAATGATGACGATAATAATATAGTGATAAAGATTTCTATTTTGACTAGTTAATGATAAACCTTCGCTAAAACAAGATTAATTAGCCAACATTCACCCTAGCAGAACTCGGTCGAAACCAGATCATTCGTCCTTGTTGTCAATAAAAAAGCGTATTTTGCAGCGCCTTCCTACCCAATTGAAAGTATTTTCACCAAATATTCAATTTTATACACAGAGTAGTATAATATTCACATCATTAACATGTTCTATAATGTGAGAGTATATATGTTATATAAAAATATTATTTTATTTAAAATTATATTTCATAGATACAAATACTCTGCTAAATCGACCGCCAGAGGTCACGCTTCCCCTATAAAAACTCATTGTTGTCGTTTCCCGATGGCCGGCTCAAATCTTTTGTACATTATGTAAATAAGTTTTTCATTTTTTTTTTATTCTTACGCCTTAAGCCAGGCAGTACTTTTATCAAATTATGTTTTTATATATCCCATAAGCTCAATTAAAGCTATTTTTGATCTTTACAATTTTTATTATTATAATTACAACAATACGAAAATAAAGCAGAAAATCTCTTTTTTTTTTTAAATTTATAATATATATATTGAGAAAAAGGCATCTCCTTATCGTGCAACTGAAAGTTGCTAATGGCTTGCGCCATCTATCGGAATAAATATCAACTATTCTCGTTGATTTTTAATTATTCCAGAATTGGCCAAATACCCATTCTTGATTAATCAAGAAAAGCTAACCACGGACGCGTTTCGGGCTGTTGGCCCTCATCAGCGTGGTGCAAGCTGTACCTCAACGACCTGCGCCACGCTGATGAGGGCCAACAGCCCGAAACGCGTCCGTGGTTAGCTTTTCTTGATTAATCAAGAATGGGTATTTGGCCAATTCTGGAATAATTAAAAATCAACGAGAATAGTTGATATTTATTCCGATAGATGGCGCAAACCATTAGCAACTTTCAGTTGCACGATAAGGAGATGCCTTTTTCTTAATTTATGCACCTCATCCCAGTACAATATTACATTTGTACTATTTTTTTCACACATATATATATATATGTTATATTATATAAATTTGGCCGAAACCAGCTCATTAATCCTTGTTGTCAATAAAAAAAGCGTACTGAATTGCCTTTCTTCCCAATTGAAAGTATTCAGCAAATATTCAGTTTTATACACAGTAGTATAATCCTCACGTTCATTAACGTACTCTATAATGAGAAAATATAAACAATTTCTTATAAAAATGTGAGATATAATGATTTAAAATGTTTTATATCTATTATACTGAATATGTTTTCTTTCTAAAGGGCTCTACATCATCAATATGCGAGAATATATAGCAGGCTTCAACATCAGCACTTGTATCATAGCATGATATATGGATATTTCCTAAATCCCATAGATCGAAACGGATAATGGAATCCTTCCATGGATCTATACTGACCTCATCTATATATTCCATGGTTCTGTTTGTTCCATGGTATTCTACATCATGATACTCTCACGGTGGTTTCACAACTCTACAAAATACAGTATGTTGATATACAACAACAACAACAACAAAAAAGCTTTTATTAGGGCCAATTGCCCTGTATGGATTCGCCATACAACAACAAAATAATACAGTCATTTTTCTTCCCTTTCCCCATGTGCACGTGAGCCTTTGTTTGAAAAGAGATTTATATACACATCTTTTCTAAAACTTTACTCAATACCTCTTTTGTGTATGAATCTATTTAAAATTGATCTGTAGAAATTATAGAGTTCTATTGCTATATTTTTCTTTTCTGAAATAGTTCTTAGCGTCTTCAGTATGTTGATATACTGGAAAATGACAATTTTGTTCACATTTGCTTATCTCGTGTGTCTTCAATAAAGGTCACTGTAATATCTTTCAGAGTGTTTTGTCTGAATCCCGATATACATGCTAAAAGGTACAACTCCCTTAAGTTTTGTCCATGAATGTATCTGTATGAATTGTTCTGTTCGTGGTGTCTACTGTTTAGTCATATGCCATTCTTCCATATAGCTATCCAGACGTCCTTAACTACGTTTATCTACACGGTTGTACGTTTCATTGCTTTGTTAGACTTAGGGACCTGAATAGGGCTATGAGGACGATGTACCTTTTCTTTTCATTGGCGTTTCAAAATTATATAATTTAAAATATTATTGAACTTTAGGACCGTACCTCACATCGGGACGCCATAGCGACGTACCTAGCAACGTTTCCAATTAACTCTTTGAATGGCAGGTATCTCACTTGGTTACTACTTGGTGACGGGCTCGAATTGTCTTCTCGTGTGGAGACACTTGGCGGCAGTATTATAAATGAGAGTCACAACGCACCGTCATATTCACCGTCACCGTCGTATTCTTTTTTCAAACTTCAATCATTAAGTCCCCAAGTTAAATTTGAATAAGCTATGTATATCCTATATTTTAGAATACAATTTAATGGTTATACCTTCTTGTTAAATTTATGAATTGTTATCAGTAGCTTTTGTGAAAAATAGTAAAAGAGTGTTGTGTGTTGACCTGGTCTCAGATGTTTTCTGTCCGAGCGAATGTTAGCCAAAAGTATTTTATTTTTGCCCATTAGACACGATGCAGAAATATTATCGTCAGACTTTTATTTATTAAAAAGAAGTAAAATTGTCTATTGTTTGGTTCATTTGATTTTTCTTTGGTTGAAAATGTGACAAATTCTCCTTCCAGATTTACCTCTATCATCTGTATATTTTGGATTGAGGCAACGTATAAGACCTATATATATATACACTTTAACTTCTATATATTGCCACGTGGAAAATTAGAGAAGACAAAAACTTCAGGATGAGACAGCAATTTATTTAAGGCAAGAACCAACAATGAGTGATAAACAAAAGATAAGCAAAAGAGGGAAGTGTACAGAGTATAGCAAAATATAAACATGAAAAAATAATACTCTGCTAATAAAATAATAAATAATTTGTTACACAATATTAAAAGAGATAATGAAAGATAATGTAGAAAAATCGCAAACAATTCGAATATTAAAATGCTTATTTATAACATTTATCTTAGAAATATAAAACAAGCACACAACATATTTACACATGTGCTAGAAAGGATATAAACCCACCAATAAAGATTATTGGTGCAGCCATCTTATTGGTTTATTGGTTACAGGTGCCACGTCTTAATACCCCACGGCGGCTACTTGTCTACCAATATCAACGCCATCTAGCGACCATAAAACAAACTAAATAGAGCGGATTATTTGACAATTCTATATTACGAGGGCCATCCAATAAATAAGTTTCCCTATTTTTTTTCTGCGAACGAAACATGGTAAAAATTAGTTAGTAGTGTAAGAAATGGTCACTATGATGCGTTGGAAGCGCGTGACCTTCAAAATCACGCTACTCGTACGCGCAAGTCCGTAGCGCTTCAGTTTCCATGGAGCTACCACTGGTGAACGTGTCCACTTGCGAACTCCGTTCTTTAATTCGTTTTTTCACGGCGAAAAAGGAAAATGTGGTCAATATTCATCGCAATTTAGTGTCAGTATATGGTGAAGGATGTATGAGCATCCAAATGGTTCGCCGATGGCGTTCATGGTTCTTGGAAGGACGGAAAAACGTGCATGATGACGAGCAAAGCGGCAGACCCGTTACTGCTACGGACAATGCAGCCGTTGCTGTTGTTCGGTATGTGGTGGAAGCAGATCGCCGCGTCACCATTGACGAAATAAGGTTTCGACTTCCTCCTGGAATCGAAATTGGACGCTCTTCGATTGGAACAATCATGTCAGATGTTTTGAATTTTCGCAAAGTCTGCGCAAGATGGGTCCCGCGTTTGCTCTCGGAAAATCACAAGCAACAACGGATGGAGGCAGCCCGAGCTTTCTTGGAAATGCATCGAAGAGATGGAGATCAACTGTTTTCCCGTATTGTCACTGGAGATGAAAGCTGGGTGCATCATTCAACTCCAGAAACAAAACGACAAAGCATGGTGTGGAAGAAGCCTGAGAAAAGTGCACCAAAAAAGGCGAAGGTCACAATCTCTGCAGGCAAAGTTATGGCTATCGTCTTTTGGGACTGTAAGGATGTTTTATTGGTTGAATACCTGCCCCCAAACACTACGGTTAACGCTTCGAGGTACTGCGAAGTCCTGACTAAACTCAGTAAACGTCCTGGACTTTTGTCTCGGAAAGTGTTACTCCTCCATGACAATGCTCGCCCTCACGCAGCTCGAACGACCCAAACGTTGCTGGAAAACATCAAATGGGAAATTTTCACACATCCACCTTATTCTCCGGATCTTGCCCCAGGCGATTTCCATCTTTTTCCAGCACTCAAGTTGCACCTTGAAGGCAAGCACTTTGCGAAAGTGCGGGCGGAGGCGAACCACTGGCTACGAGGACAGGACACGGCTTGGCACAACAGTGGTATCAAAAAATTGCTACAACGGTAACAAAAATGTTTGGACAGAAATGGCGATTATGTAGAGAAGTAGTCTATGAGTTGAATAATGAAAATAAAATAACTGCATAATTGTAAATAATGTTGTTTATTTATTAAAAAATAAGGAAACTTATTTATTGGATGTCCCTCGTATATCAAAATAAAAGTATATAAAACGAATTGTAAGTAAAAATTGGATTTATCAGTATTTTGAAAAACTCTTATTTCTATTTTTTTTCACATGAAAAGCGTTTTTTATGCAAAATTGGCTTTATATACCCATTTTTTAACTTCTCAGGAAGCCTTGGTCGTAGAGGTACAGTCTGCACCACGCTGACGAGGGCTAACAGTCCGAAACGCGTACGTGGTTGGCTTTTCTTGATTTATTAAGAAATTGGGTTGGCCAAATATAATTGGAGCAAGTTAAATCAATGTTTAGTTGATTTTTGTTCCACTAGATGGCGCTCTGCCATCTAAAATGCTCATGTAGGCGGTCAGGAAATGCCATTTTTGTTTTTAATATATATATATTAATACAGAGCAATAACGCGCCATCTGTGCAACAATATATAAATTAATCAGTGCAACAATATACAGAAAATCAAAACATTAAGACACGAATGTTTCTTTTACACATCAATCAAACTTCTACTGTCCTTACTGCGATGAAAAAACGTTTGGAGGGCTTGGCTCATCAGTAGTGAACCCTCCAAGCAGTTTCGCCAATTTAACTACCAGACCGCTTCTTAGAGATCTAACACTGTAGTGGATCATTCTGCTTATATATGCAACACTGAAGGGTGGAAACTAAGAAATGGTATTTAAGCAACTATGTACATAAGCTTTTAGGAAAGTAGAAATACAGCAAAATCTCCAGGAAAGAGATACCTATAGTGTTGTCGTATCCAATGAATAAAAATGAAGGGTGGAAAATCTTAGAAATGGTTTCCATCGCAGTAAGGACAGTAGAAAAGTTTGATTTATGTGAAAAAAAAAAAACATTAATGCTTAAATACTTTATATTCCTAATATATTTTCTAGTTAAAAAAAAACTACATTGATACAAACCCCATCAACCTACAAGAATCCATTAATTTCAAATTAATATAAAAGAGGAAGAGAGAGTTGTCAACAAAGCTGTCATTAAATATTAATACAAAATCTCTTATAAATTGATTGAGAATATTTTAATCTCTTCTAAAAAATACAGTAATAGCTAAGTAGAGTAAATCCATACTTAATAAGAGGGATTAAAATTCTATTTCAAGATTATTTTTTTTACTCTTCTTTCCCTAGATATAGTTAAAAGTATTAGTTAAATTATAATAAATTAGTCTCACATCTCTCTCTCTCTATTGATTGGATGACGGAATAGTTTGTTAATTAAAAAGATTTCCTATATTTGGTCTCCATTTTAAAATATAATAGGATGCAGTAGCGCGCCATCTGTTATGAAAAATTGTAACTATTTTAGGCGCGTATGTTCGATTCCCATTCCTGGACACTTTTATTTTTCCGTTTATCATTACTCTTCACAATTCATCCTTTCATACTTCATCTAAGGTTAGAAATGATCGTTATTTCTCCTTAAAATAAATTTCGATTTTTCGTTCAAAAGAAATACATGCGGGATAATTATCAAATATCGTTCTACAATGGTCTACTGCCTTTAAATATAATATGAATTAGCGCGCCATCTGTTGTGAAAATTTGTAACTATTTTAGGCGCGTATAATTCTTGTAAAAATTAAACAATGATCTACTGCCCTTAAATACATTATGATGAATTAGCGCGCCATCTGTTGTGAGAAATTGTAACTATTTTAGGCGCGTATAATTCTTGTAAAAATTAAACAATGATCTACTGCCTTAAATACATTATGATGAATTAACGCGCCATCTGTTGTGAGAAATTGTAACTATTTTAGGCGCGTATAATTCTTGTAAAAATTAAACAATGATCTACTGCCCTTAAATACATTATGATGAATTAGCGCGCCATCTGTTGTGAGAAATTGTAACTATTTTAGGCGCGTATAATTCTTGTAAAAATTAAACAATGATCTACTGCCCTTAAATACATTATGATGAATTAGCGCGCCATCTGTTAAGAGAAATTGTAACTATTTTAGGCGCGTATAATTCTTGTAAAAATTAAACAATGATATATTGCCTTTAAATAGTTTAATTATTAAAAGAAACATACGCGCCTGAAATAGTTTCAAATTCTCCTTTTAAAATAGGTTTTATCTTAATTGCAAAAGGAATGTTCAGGTTAGGATTTAACTCCTGTATTACAAACACATCGTATATGTAACCGAGGATTCCAAGGATATCTAAACCGAAAATTTAGACTTTTTGAATTAGATTCTCCATTCAACTTTTGTAAAAGGAAAATATCAATTTATAAAACTATATTTTAAGGAAATAAGAAATTCGGTGGACGAGTGGTTAAGACCCTTGATTCCTGACAACCATAAACCGGGATCGAATCTCGCATTGGACATTTTTAAAAAAATATATGTAGAACCTGTACATACAAGGGTCACTCTAAAAGTTTTTGCAATCAATAATAAATAATTAAAATATTAAAAAATAAATTATACCATTAAAATCTACATGTAATATTTACCTAACATAAACATTTTAATAAAATAGTAACAACAATGATTTATAGAGGGCGTGACTTTGTTTACAGCGGCAGCGGTAATTTATAAACATTGCATCAGACACAATGGAGTTGACTAGAGAAAGTTTACACACCATGATCTTTTATGATTATAAAAGTAAATTTAACTTCTAAAGAATCCCATGAAAGATTGATGAAAGCTTTAGAAGATAAAGCTCCTTCTTGTATTATTCGTTGTAAATAACATAAGCTAGGTTTCTCTTTTGAGCGGTACCTGATAAAGTTATTTTAGAACTTGGAACAGTTTAAGGAAACATTATTTGCATATCTACATACATATATATCTACATATTTACATAAATAATTACACATTTTAATTAATTTATTATTGCAGTAAGAGAGGGCAGTAGAAAATTGTTCAATTTTAATGGTAGATTAAACTGGCGAAACCACTGGGAGGGTTAACCACTGATGAGCTAGGGCCTCTTCCTATATTTTTCATCGTAATTAAGACTCTAGTTAAGTTTTTGTTTGTTTTATTTTAGGAAAATTCGTGCTTAATAGTTTCATTTCGTATATATATGTACGGTGGATCCTGTAGCCACTGGACATACGTCGGACCTGTAGGCTGTTGTTGGGTTCTGTGCTGCCTGGAGTATAGGAGCTCCTTCTATGATTCCTTTCTGTGATGAATCTGTATAAGACCGGTGGTCTTAATAAAGCTGTATATATATAAATATATAAAACCACAAATTTCCCTTTTAAATGTATAAATATAAATGGAAAAAATGAAAAGTTGAACGATTGAAACAAGCTTTCCAGAAGGAGACTGTAGAGATAGTTAGCGCTTGACATTCCAACGTAAGTCCAGAGGTCCACCTATTGAATCTCCTCGATCTAGCATCCCAGCTCGGCAATAAATAGGACTTTTTGGGACCTTTGTCGGTCCCAAGCCCGGATGAAAAAGAAGGAGGGAAGGCAGTAACAAGCTCGCTAAAAAACCTGGGCTCAGCTGGCCCGGCTGATAGTACCCTGTAAGGCAAGCATGTCAAACTCGCGGCCCGCGGGCCTCATGCGGCCCACAACGAATAAATTTGCGGCCCACCAGACAATATATTTTAATATTTTTTTTATAAATTAAAAAAAAAATTAATAAAAATTTTTAGCCTAATTTTTAAAAATTGTAATTATACATAATTTATTTATTAATAACGAACCACTGGTCGCCATACATAAGTCGTAAGTTTTGATAATATTATACCTACATACATAACGTATGTACATCGCCATAAGTATTGTGTGCCTTAAAGTTTAAAGAAAATATTCTTAAGGAGTACTAGAATTTTTTTTTTAAGTTACGTTCAATAATTTGTGCAGTTATTCTGTGTCTGGTAAGTTAAAAAATATTAAATAATTAAAAAAAATAAAATATTAATTAAAACGTTTTATTATTTTGTGTTAGCGATTACTAATTTTTTTTCAGACCTTTGTATTCAATATGTCTTCATCAAAACCAAGTGGCAGTAAAACTGAACGAAAAATTGCTGACGAACATAGGAATTTTCAAGAAAAGTGGGAATTAGAGTATTTTTGCTCTGAAGTAAAAGATAAAATCATCTGCTTGATATGTAATAATGCTATTAGTGTACCAAAATTATATAACATTAAACGTCATTATGAACAACATAAATCAAAATATGATACCTACGAAGGTTTAATGAGACAAGAAAAGTTAAAAGAGTTCAAGTTGGGAATGAAAAAACAACAGTTTATGTTTACTAAAGTATCACAAGAGAGTGAAGCGGCGGTGCGTGCAAGCTACGTTTTATCGGAGATGATAGCTAAACACTCAAAACCTTTTACTGAAGGTGATTTCATCAAGGAATGTTTAATTAAAGCTGCAGAAATTGTTTGTCCTGGAAGTGTGAAGACGTTTCAAGCAATATCTTTGTCTCGAAATACCGTTGTCGAAAGAGTTACTGATATGGCCAGAAATTTAAATGATCAGATTTAAGAAGTAGGAAAGATGGTAGCAGAAAAGAGATGCCAAATATCAGGGTGAAAATATTAACTTTACTTTCTTTTTCTTATTAGTATTTTTAAAAATAAACCTACATAAATGTTACTATAAAAATTTAATTACTTGTTTTCTTTTTTTTTTTGCGGCCCACATAATCTTATTACTTTTTTATTTGGCCCGTGTTAGGATTTGAGTTTGACATGCTTGCTGTAAGGGCTCCTAATCCAGGGATACAGGATGAGTCTGTACTCCATGTTAGGAGCGGATGTACATGGCATTTGTTCCTCATATCAGAGGCGGCAATTTCATTTTGGGGCTAAGTCGGCCTGCCACTGAGTAGTGCTCCCAGTCTTAATGACAAAGGCAGACACAATCTACTTCATCCAGTTATTTAGGTTGTCAATCTCAAATTCTACAAGCTTGACACCCTGATATGATGGTGGAGATAAGAAAGAAGAAGAACAGTTTGTGAATAAGCCTGTACGAGATAATGTCGGGATGATCCTTCCAGCGGTTTCGCCAGTTTAATATACCGCTTCTTAGAGCTCTACTATTATGTTGAACGATTTTATTTTATTTGAGAAAAGAAAAATATTAATAGTTTAATTCCATCTATCTCAATTGATTTAAATCTACTGGATATAAATTAAACAATGCAAAAGGTTTCTGGAGATAAGTTTATTTTCATTTCATTAACTTAGTCTCAAGCTTTCGGACATCTCTGCCCTTCTACAGGAGTACTTGAAAACGAATGTACTCCTGTAGTAGGGTAGAGATGCCCGAAAGCGCGAGTGGTGTTAATAAAATGAAAAGAAACTCATCTTCAGAAATTGTTGTATTATTTAATTTCATCTACAAGGTGTGTCCAATAGATAATGAGACCGGTCAAAAACAAAGAAAAAATGAAATGATATATATTTTAAAAAGTCTATTAAAAGAATAGAAAGCTTTAGCTACACTGCGGTATATCACATCACGTGATTGCGCGCGCAGTCGACAAATTGTAAGCTTGTAAAAAGAACGCATTGCATAACAGCTTCTAATTTGTAATGGATAGAAAATTCGAAAAACGAATTTGTATTAAAATTTTGCTACAAAATTGTGAAATCGGTGAAAAATGAGAAGTGTGTTGGACGTCCAATTCTGCACAGGAACCCTGAAAAGGTGAGCCAAATTTCAAATTTGATAAAAGAAAATCCACGGATAGGGTTACGGGACATTGAGGAAGAAACAGGGATATCAAAATCATTAGTTGGATCGATAATTAAAGAAGACTTGCAGTTAAAGAAGACACCTTCAAAATGTGTCCCTAAAATGCTAACAATCCAACAAAAGGAGAATCGCGTTGAAGTTGCCAAAAAATGCTTGAAATGGTGGAAGAGAACCCTAATTGGAAGGCAAAAGGAATAACTGGAGACGAGACATAGGTTTACGGGTATGACCCGGAAACAAACGCTAATCCATGGAGTGGAAAGGAAAAGATGAACCAAGAACGAAGAAATCCCGACTTTGCAAGTCAAAAAACAAAGTCTTATTGGTCACGATCTTTGACATAAAGGGAATTGTGCATTATGAATATCTAGAGGAAGGTCAAACAATCAATAAGGAGTCTTATTTAAACATTATGAGACGTGTACGTGAATCAATTCGTCTGAAAAGAAGTGAAATGTGGAGTTCCAAAAATTGGATTATCCATCATGATAATGCACCACCACACACCGCTACATCTGTACTGACTTATTTGGTTAAACACGGCATCCAAATACTTCAACACAACCTCCCTATTCCCCAGACCTAGCACCAATTTATTTTTTCTCTTTACAAAACTCAAAATGGCTCTAAAAGGAAGGAGATTTGGCACTAGAGAGTCCATCATAGCGGATTCGAAAAAGGCCTTGAAGAACATCCCGAAAGATGCCTTTTCTAAATGTTTTAAATCATGGGAGAAGAGATGGAAATTATGTATAGATGCGGGAGGGGACTATTTTGAAAAATACGAATAAACATTTTTTAAATCATTCTATTTTTCTTTATTTTTGACCAGTCTCATTATTTATTGGACACACCTTGTATATAGATAGCACGTTATTGCCCTATGATTATGTATATTTGTATCATTAAGTTTGACACATTTTGAAGCGTGAATTTTCAGTTCCGTGTAGAGGTCTTCAACGAGGCGTCATATACACTCAAGGACAAAACTTAAGGAAGTTGTATCTTTTAACATATATTGCATGTATAGTAATTTATCGGATTCAGACAATAACTCTGAAAGTTATTTGATACACAGTGACCTTTGTTGAGGACACGTTTTACAAAAGTGTGAAAAGAATTTCCTCCGTCTCCTTCAAAAAAAAAAAAAAAAAAAAAGACCGGGGACATCAAAAACTTTCCACTTCATTGTGTTTTGTCCATGAGTGTATTCTCAGAGAAGGTAGAGATGTAAGTAACCAACATCTAATCACCAATTTTAGAGTGAGAAAGAGCGAAAAATTTCGATTTTATTCCGACCGTAATCCACTCCGGTGAAACTAAAATGGTTTCTCTCTCCCTCCAATAAAACTATAAAAATAAATAAAAGAGGAGAAGCAACAACAGCTGAAAAAAATGCACTCGATAAATAAAAAAGAGGCGCAATTACTTATTTAGGACTGAGGCTTACAATTATCGGATTTTATCGGAAAATTTTCCCAGCGGGGGTTTGGCCCTGATTGAAACTGTAGGACGTTCCAGACTTGCTTGTCTTCACCTTTACTGAAGCTCCTCTATTCTCTGATGGGTTTTGTTGGTAGAAATTTTGTTCTAGGACTTCTTTCTCAAATAGTAGAATAGCCATTTTTAATACGCGAATTAATTATAAAAACCTAAATAGGAACAACGTCACTAAATTGATCTGATCTGTTTTGTTTAAAGATAATATATCAGTGATATATTATTACTTTACTCTGTTTTGATTTGAAACGAATCGAACGTTTTTATCATTAACACACCTTTGATTTGTTGAAAAGGGCTTGTTCGAAAGCTATTTTAATAAAATAAATAAAAAGTTACGGCGTCTTATGATTTTTTTTTGTAATTTGTAGAAATCAGCTAAATCTATGATAATGAATATTTTTCTAAGTTTTCTAATTTTATGCGATTATAAATTGAATATGATTTAAAATATAGGGAAGGCCTGACTCATCATTGGTGAACACTTTCATCGGTTTCGCCAGTTTGATCTATAAGATCGATACAATTAGCGAATCTTGGCTTACATACTTAGCATATGAGGTTTTTATTTTTAATTCTGGTGATATATAGTGGCAAGTAGAACAATTTGGTAGATTAAATTGGCGAATTGCTTGGAAGTGTTCACCGCTGATGAGCCAGGCATTCCCATCAAATTTTATCTCTGATTCATTAAATTATACAAATTTGCTCTATATAATGGCAAAAATGGTTTCATATTTATAATAAAGATTGATATATGTTCTATTTATGAAAAAACGGTTTTAAAAAAGGTGATCTTTCTATTAATGATTGATTATATCAAAAATGTGCTTAAGGATAGTTAGTATATATAGTTATATTACAACAGTTTTGTTTTTCAAATATATGTAAATATTAATTGTACAAATATAAATTATTAAAAATGTAGTTATTTATTGTTAGTTTGTTTGCTTTCCTTGAATGTTGAGGAATTATTTTTGTTACTTTGATAAAAAGAATAGATAAATATTTTTAGAATATTCGTGACAATATATCTAAAAAGAGACAAAGGTCGCTTCTCCCGTCAAAATAGACGTCAAAACTAGACGCCATCTATTGACCGTCGCCGCAAACTAGCGGCCTCGGGTCGGTGACAAAGCCTTGTGTATCTCATGGAATAAAATCCGCCCTAGGCTGACGAGGATCATTAGCCAGAAACCATGATCTCTAAATGGACGCTTTTCAGTTTGCCAAAACTGGTGTTGTGGCTTTGTCACCGACTCGAGGCCGCTAGATGGCGTCTAGTTTTGACGTCTATTTTGACGGGAGAGGCGACCTTTGTCTTTTTATAGATCAATATCCTTCCTCAAAATTTCCATAGGTATATGTATGTTATATAAAGGTGTTATTTAAAATGTTATTTTATTTCAAATATATTTCATAGATTCAATATTCTGTTAAGTCGACCGCCAGAGGTCACGCTTTCTGTTTATATAACCCGTTGTTGTTGTTTCACAATGGCCGGCTCAAAACCTTTTGTACATTATGTAAATAAGTTTTTCATTTTTTTTATTCTTACGCCTTAAGTCAGGCAGTACTTTTATCAAATTAAGTTTTCTATATTCCATAAGCTAAATTAAAGCAATAATGATCTGAACTATTTTTAGTATTATTGCCACGACTGCAGTGTCACATGCTCATGGATTCCGGGATCAAGAAAATGATCAATAAATCTTAATACAATCCTCTAAAATCAATAGAAAATCTTTTTTCCTAATATGTATATAGTATATTATAGTATAGAGTTATTATTATTGTGAGCGTATTCCGTGGGTGAAACTCTGATAGTTACTTCCAGGCCAAACTCTATATCGAGGCAAAGTTTCATTGTGATTGGTCAGATTGTGTGGAAACTTATGCGGAGCAAATACATGGACATTCAATTTCTACTCGTTGTATACACCTATATCTACATTAATGGACAAAATTTAAGGAAGTTGTACCTTTCAGCATGTATATATCGGGATTCAGATAATAACTCTGAAATATATTACAATGATCTTTATTGAAGACACATGAGATAACCAAGTGTGAACAAAAGAAAACGAAAACAGAGAACTGTATACAAAAAAAAAAAATGTCTGGCATATTTAGCACCAGTATCACTATAAAAGGAAGATCGAAAAAAATGCAATATAACAGCGGTATAGTAGATTAAACTGGCGAAACCGCTGGAGGGTTCATCACTGATGAGCCAAGCCCTCCCATTAATTTTTTCATTACAGGGGGCTTTCCCCCCCCTCCCCCCCCCCCCAAAAAAAAATAATAAAAAAAATAAACGACCGACGACATCAAAGACTTTCCACTTAAATTTTGTCCATGAGTTTTTATTGTAGTGTCAAAATTAAAGGACAAACTCTCAGCAACGACACGTCAGTACTTTTTTAAACCAGAAACGTCAAATAAATAAAAAAGATCGAAACAACCTAAAAAATATATAATAACCATACACTGACACTTCTGTGTTAAAAACAAATTATCAAAATAAATCAACGACAATTTAAACAAAGAACTTGTTAAAAAATAAAACTGACATCTTAAATAAAAAGGTTTAAAATAGTTTCACTCTCCAAAAACAATAACTTTTTCTATAAACGTTTTTTGTGCCCTAATCTATCCATTCTAAATTTGGCAATTTTCGCCGTTCCAATTTGATAAATTTGGAAAGCTATGACCTAAATAAGGAGGTTTCACAGGAACCAAGATGTATGGCCTCTACATTGACAAATGGAAAGCCAATAGTTTGTTCTTTAAAAAAAAAAAGCTGTTTGAAGAAAGAAAGAATGTTGGCAACATGGCCAAGATATGTTCGATAAAGAATCTTTAAAATTGCCAACAAATTATCGCTTTATAAAACATGATTATAGTTATACCTTATTTATTTATATTAGCTCCCTTTTTTACATATATATACATATATTTTGAAAATATAATTTTTTTTTCTCCCATTGAATATAGACAAAATATTTTTAAAACTTAATTCTATTGACGTTATGTGGCGCTGGGTTTGTTGTTGCCACACATTAAATATGTTATAATACCTTGATAAAGGTTGGCGTTCAGCCAACTGAAATATTGGTAAAATAAATGATATTTTGATCCAATATATGCCTTTTTAATTAAAGATTTATTAATGGATTGCTTAATGGAGAGAAAAATTAATATATATAATTTTTTTTCTCCCATTGAATATAACAAAATATTTTTAAAACTTAATTCTATTGACGTTATGTGGCGCTGGGTTTGTTGTTGACACACATTAAATATGTTATAATACCTTGATAAAGGTTGCGGTTCAGCCAACTGAAATATTGGTAAAATAAATGATATTTTGATCCAATATATGCCTTTTTAATTAAATATACATATATATACAGTCGAACTTGGATAATTCGAACCCCAAGGGACCATAAAAAATTCGAATTATCCAAAAATTCGAATTAAAGATGTTAAATTATTTATATAGGAAATTCTAGGGACCAAGATAAATATTCGAATTAAAGAGGTTTTCGAATTAAAGAAGTTCGAATTATCCAAGTTCTACTGTATTATGATGCATTAGCGCGCCATCTGTAATGAAATTTAAAAACTATTATAGACGCGTATGATTCTTTTAAAAATTAAACAATTTCTACTGCCCTTACTGTAATGAAAAAATTAATGGGAGGGCTTGGCTCATCAGTGATGAACCCTCCAAGCGGTTTCGCCAGTTTAATCTACTATACCGCTGTTATATTGCATTTTTTCGATCTTCCTTTTATAGTGATACTAGTGCTAAATATGCCAGACATTTTTTTTTGTATACAGTTCTCTGTTTTCGTTTTTTCTCTCTTTCTCCTTGTTAATATCATATGACTATCCTTTACGGCCTAAAATTATTGTAAATATGTATGGAAAATTGTAAAGGCATACATGTATGACAGCGCAAGTGTCCTTAGGGGAACATAGCGCTTAAATTGAAATAAATAAATATATATATGTAATTTATAATACAATATAATGCGGCTTATGATTGTAAAACGACATTTGACAAGTTTTACCGCAAATGTTTCTTTTGAACGAAAATTCGTAATTTATTTGAAGGAGAAATAACGACTATTTCTATTCTTAGGGATGAAGTATGAAAGGATGGATTGTGAAGAGTAATATTTAATAATTATAAAATTTATATTACGTTTTTTTTTGCATTTTTATATGCTTATTTTTATTACTAATAGTGTTGCATCAACTTTTAGAATTTCATTTGGATTTATAAATAGAGATTAAAATTGTAAATTGATATAAAGAATACTTTATATATTCTAAAAGTAAAGAAGAAGAGATCAGGGGGAGATATAATATATTGAAAGAACACCCCCCTGAATGTGTATCTTAAAATTGTTGATTACCCACTGCCATCTATCGGAATAAAGATCCCCTTTGTGGGTCCCCAACAATAAAGCCTAAACCACGCTGACGAGGGTCAACAGCCCGAAACGCGTACGTGGTTGGTTTTTTCTTGGTAATTTTCAGGACTAATTTATATTGTCGCGCGTGTCCCCTCCGGTTCTTTGCGACGACGCCGCTTCTTCCGTCGTGATTCACCTACCCAGGCTCCCGTTGCTCTCCTCTGCAGCTCTACCCTGCAGTCCACCCAAAGACCTTCGAGAACCACCAATCAAGTGGATCTCCTTTCCTCTGGCAGTATCTCTCGGCTTTACCACTGGTGGGGAGACACGAGAGACTTACCAGAGGAGTAGCGACTGTGGTGTTGGCGAGAGTAACAACAGTAACCGGCAACAAGACTTCTAACACTCCTCTTTCTTATTGTCATTTCTACTACCATTACATATAACTAGAATAACATTCAACGGGTATTTACATTACGTTACCTCCTAGGGCCAATATAAACGTGTATTAACAAACATTTTCCCCAGGAAACAGGACCACAGCAATCGGCGATTCCCACATTAGTTCCAGACGGGAAATAGGTGAAAGCGCCATCTATTGGCGGAGGTTGTGTTTTCAGGCCTATATACGCGACAATATCTATTGTCATGGGAACAGTAAGTAGCGGCTTACTATTCAAAATACCGCCGTGAATTCAATAAAACCTTTTAAAATGCAAGTTATATCTTGTGTCTATAACGTACGTCAAAACAAGGAAGCTATTTACAATTCTGTACTGGATGTAAGTGGGATTAAACTATCAGACAGAATTGAAGGAAGGAACTCCCCGGAGATCAATAACAGGGAACAGATTGGAGGAAATTAAAGGTCCTCCCCTAGAGGACATTATTTCACTCGCCTTGGATTGAAATCATTTTTTACCTGCGTCCGTCTCTCTCTTCCTTTTCTTTCTGTAACTACCCAATTTGGTTTTAAAATGGTTATTTTAAAGAGGTAGACTGTATCTCTTGATACTTCACAAATGAACTTTAATGATGGTTTGTGCCATCTTTAAGAATAATTCGCATCTAATTGTTGATCTTTTTGTTAATTCAGGAATTTTATAAATAGTCAACGATAAGTTGATATTTATTTAGATAGATGGCGAAAGCCATCAGCAACTTTCAGTTGTAGGTTTAGGAGGTACTTATTTTATAATTTTATGACCTTACTCTCGTACTTTTAGCTTTTGTACTATATTTTTAGGTCGAAATTTACTTTATCTACTCTTCACCATCGCGCTGTTGTTTTTAGCGATGAGCCCTCGCCCCTAGCTTGTCGATTGAATAGATGTATATATCTCTACTTGTAGTTTCAATAATAAAAACTACAAATATTACTTACAATGAGTTTCATTTTTTTAATGTTAACTTTCAAGCGATAATCGCTTTTCAGCAGTCTTAGTTAAAAACAATTGGCTATTTCTTAAAGAAGTATTTACAAATAAAGGCGCGTAGCGTGAATGTGGCCAACTGAAATTTTGAAATTTTAGTTAAATTTCAAGTGTAGATATCCAAACTGCGCACTTATATTTGTAAACACTTCTTGTAAGAAATATCGTTGCTTTAACTAAGCCCGTTGAAGAGCTATTATCACCTGAAAGCTCGCATTTTAAAATAAAAACTCATTGTGAGAAATATTTGTAGTTTTTAAATGCTTTTCATACACACAACACAAACACAATAACACACGGGGGGTCGGTGGAAGGCTAGTTAAACCGTTTGGTTTTCGACCACTAGGACCCGGGTTCGATTCCCGCATTGGACACTTTTTTTTGTTAAAAAAAAAATGCTCCAATGGCCCCCGATTCTTACAAAAGTCCA
The DNA here is from genome assembly GCA_030710605.1 of Cordylochernes scorpioides. Taxonomy (NCBI): domain Eukaryota; kingdom Metazoa; phylum Arthropoda; class Arachnida; order Pseudoscorpiones; family Chernetidae; genus Cordylochernes; species Cordylochernes scorpioides. Next base: position 55,492,776 of record CP092877.1, read on the forward strand.
ACCCCACCAGTGAGTGCAAGTAACCAAACGGGGCTCTGGCACATTTGTAAGTGCAAAGTCGAACTGCTTTTCACACGTGTAAACATGTGGTGCGCTTACAGTAAAAGCAGTCGCTAACTACCCACCATCATTATCATGGCCTGTAACACGTGTACTAGGGATAAGCAAAAAAAAAAAAAACAATAACACACAACATAAACACACAAATATTTTCATGAAATTTCAATGATACCTTATTTCTCTGATGACCATACAAAGGTATAAGTGATATAAGCAAAAAATAACTCTGCAACAGGGAGCGTAGCTTTATTCACCGAGTACGAACGGGCATACAAAGGTATAGTTATAAGGTTTGTTCCAAAAGTTCGTAAACATGATTATGATTTATATTTTGCAAGTGTTTACGAACTTTTGGGACAACCTTGGCAATATTGTAACAGTACAATTATAACATAATTCTTATAGAAGAATGATTTAATCTCTGAGGTTCTATATCAAAGGTGGCAAATCAGCAGGTGGGCCAGGTTTCAGAATTACAAGCTTGTCTCAAAAGTTCGTAAACACTTGCAAAATATAAATCATAATATCAAAATTCGAAACTATTATAGACACGTATGATTCTTTTAAAAATAAAACAATTTCTACTGCCTTACTGCAATGAAAAAAAAAATTAATGAGAGGGCCTGGCTCATCAGTAGTGAACCCTCCCAGCGGTTTCACCAATGATGAGCCAGGCCCTTTTATTAATTTTTTCCATTGCAGTAAGGGCAGTAGAAATTGTTTTATTTTAAAAGAATCATACGCCTCTTTATAGACATCTGTTTTGACAACAGATGGCGCGCTAAATCATAATATGTTTACGAACATTTGGGACAAACTTATAGATTGTCGACATAGTCACCGAAGATAGGTTCTATCACCAAATAAAATAACTGTAGTTTACAGGAATATATTTTAATAGAACTCTAAGAAAGATGTAGTACTAGGATATTATATGTTTGGGTAGAGATTTTAAAGCCATACAGAGCCAAGCTCTTCATTTATTAAACGGAAATTTATTTTATAAAAAAAAAGCGCCAAAGTTTAATTTGAATAAGGAGATCACGGGTTCTGGGAATTTTTAATTTACAACTTGCACCAAGCCTCACAACTAATACTTAATTACAGAGTTATAGAGAAATTATTAGAATTTATAAATAAGTAAAAATATACATTTCGAGGGTTTTACTCCCTCTATATAGGTTTATTAGTTAATATATATTTAAAAGAGATTTCATTTAATTCTCTTCTATGTGTGTCTATCCACAAATCTGTCTTTCCCAACGGATTTTCCTAATTAAATCTACCAGATCTACACTTATTTTCATAGTTATATCTAAAAAGCACATGTGCTCCTGGTCAGGATATGCCTTCTTTATTTTTAATATCAACACCTGACCTTTTTATTTTTTATTTCTTCTATATATATTTTCACATGTTAAGCGTATATACGCAAGTTTGGCCTTAAATATCTATTCCTTGATTTCACAAGAAGCCTCTGGTACCAAAGATAATTTTGGTCGCAGTGGTACAGCCTGCTTCACGCTGACGAGCGCCAACAGCGCGAAACGCGTTTGTGGATGACTTTCTTGATTTATCAAGAAAATGGGTTGGCCAAATATCAGGGAACAGGTTAAATAAATGTTTAGCTGATTTCTGTTCCACTAGATGGCGCTCTGCCATCTAAAAAGCACATGTGCTCTTGATCAGGATATGCCTTCTTTATTTTTTATAGTTATATCAGTTTTCCTAAAACTACAGAGGGAAATGTATTTTTATGATAACTATGTAGAATAATATATGCATATATTCACACACAAAACAATAGCAACATTTGGATTGTTATAAAATTTATTGTTTTTTTTTTTCTATTTTTCGTAGAGAATAAATGCACCACACGTGTAGAGACAATAGCTATTTCCTCAAGTATTGTGCGAATTGTTTTAAGAAACGGTGTGTTAAGTCAATAGATGGAAAAATCAACAAGTCTCTCTCTAAATTAGAATAATTCGATTCCTTTGGTTCCAATTCTTCTTTTGTTAAATTAAATGTTTTTAAAACTTGTTTTAACACAAGACATCTTCTAAATTGAGAATGGAAACATTGTTTCCTCAATTAAAATGTCTACTAGTACTAGGGTAAAAACTATATTAAGAGAAAAAGGCATCTCCTTATCGTACAACTGAAAGTTCGCTGATGGCTTGCGCCATCTATCGTATTAAATATAAACTATTCGTTGATTTTTAATTAATTCCAGAATTGGCCAAATACCGATTCTTGATTAATCAAGAAAAGCTAATCACGGTACGCGTTTCGGGCTGTTGGCCCTCGTCAGCGTGGCGCAAGCCATCAACAACTTTCAGTTGCACGATAAGGAGATGCCTTTTTCTTATATATATAAATAATACTTTTATTTTTTTTGCAAATTATAAAATATAGTTAAAAAGAAAATCTTATTTACAACAACAACAAAAATGCTTTTATTAGAGCCAATTGCCCTGTATGGATTCGCCATACAACAACAAAACAATACAGTAATTTTTCTCCTTTCCCCATGTGCACGTGAGCACTCTGTTTGAAAAGGGATTTATTTACACATCTGTTCTAAAACTTTCCTCAATACCTCTTTTGTGACGAATCTATTTACAATTAATAAAGAGAATTTTATTTATTAATTTTTAGTTAGTATATCAGATAAATTTCTTTAAAGAATGTAAATATATATCCTGTTATAAAATCAACAAGAGCAACCTAGTTTATGATAATTGAAACAATGAATAATATATGAAGGTTATTCACATATTAAAACACAATGTTAACACGGGATACAATCCCAGTTCATGACTGTCGGGAATCGAGGGTGTTACCCACTCGTCCACCGACTTTAAATATATATGAGATATGAATAAAATAAAATATTCATTCTCATCATTGCATTGATTAAAAGGATTCAAAGTGACTGTATTAAGGTAAACACTAGCCAATATATTACCGTGGTAAATAGATGTTTGTGTGGTAATTGTTGTAATAAAAGAGATAATAGTTTGATTCTAGAGTTCACAGGAATGATTGGGAGGAACATTTTTGAAATTCTTTCTCTCCCTAATTACTTCTGGCATTCCTGAGAAATGGTTCCATTACCTACACACGTGACCCTGGTGGTGTTTCTAATGGACCCTCCCTATTCGAGTAACGCTACTATCCATTACGATATATATATAAAAGAATGTAATTTTAGATAGAAATTGTTAAAGATCGGTTAGAATAATGGTGGAATATCAAGATAACCTATTTGGAAAATGGGACCAATTTTCCATTAACAATACCATTGTTGCTGCTTTTACTTATTACCACCATATGGAGACTGTTGGAGAGAGAGAGATTGAAACCACTTTATTACATCGCTCATATAATGTTATATAAGTTTGAATATTTAAATATAAATAAATATAGAAGAAAAATGTATCTCTCCTGATCGTGAAACTAAAGGTTGCTGATGGCTTGCGCCATCTGTCGAAATAAATATCAACTATCTGTTGATTTTTTTGAACACCAAGGTTGAGCGAGAGAAATTTTACACATTATAGAACAGTTGTGCTTAAAAAGCGAATCATTTTCCTTATAAAACCAGTAGGGAATTAGAGATACAATAAAATTGCTTTATACTTAATATTAATCGTTATATATATGTTCACACATATATCGTCCCTACAACTGCAAACTATCGAATGTGAAAAATTCAATTTTGAAGGAGAGAGAAATGAAGAGACCATGTGGCCTACCCTCAGTAGAGGAAGGCATTGAAGGAGGGAGAAATGAAGAGACAAAATTGAATTTTTCACATTCGATAGTTTGCAGTTGTAGGGACGATATATACATATATACATATGAACATATATGGGTCTGTAGGTTGTATATCGATATTCGTTTATTGACTCTTTCTTTTCAAGAGATATCTGAATCCTTTGAGGCAGAAATTCAACGAAGCGGCGAATCACACCACGAATACGCAACGACATTATTGCAAGGACTAATTTTCCACAAACTTCAGCCGTGATATCTTTATCTTGAAAACAAAATTGAATGCGACTTCAGGAAAGTTTAGCAATTTGGTTAAGCTATCCTTGAAAAATACTTAATCGCATGTGGGACGGGCTAATACTGTTGTAGTGAACTAGCGCGGTGTTCACTTCAAACTGGTAGGGTTGCATTGTTCTCGTCGTTTTTAGCGATAAAAACTTATACCCATTTCTCTCTCTCTAACTACAAAAATAAACGAAATAAAAATGAGAATGGTGAAATTTTGTTAATAACATAAAGAATGCAATATCAACCTGTACAGATAGTTTTCTACTGAAATTAAAAGAACAAGGAAAAAGCATAAACCGCATCCCTCATCAAAAGCTATAAATACACGAATCGTATACACGAAAAAGAATACAAAAATCTTGTTCTTCAACTTATGAACAGATAACAGTAAATTGTGAACATTAGTACGCAAACATCCTTCACACATATTGAATTAAATATTTATTTTTTAATAACGTTTACACTACTTCTGCTCAAAACACATAGCCAGGGGGCTCGCATAACACCTCGTCAGTGATCGCGCGCATGCGTTCTACCGACCAATCAGCAGCAGAAAGTGTACCTTACCGTCAGTCACCGTATTTGTGTGACCTCGGTACCCGCCTACGCACGGTGACAAAACGTAACTGAACGCACATGCGTCACTTGATGAAGCGGAAAGCTGTAAAAGCTAATCAGTAGGAAAATAATGCTTACTCTGGTCATTCAACAAAAAGTAATATGTTTATGCAACTTTTCTTATTATCTGACACCCTCATTCTTCATCTTAGACTCCAGAGGATTGAGATAATCGTCATTTTGCTGAACGTGCGATGAACTCTTGTAAATATTTATTTTTAAGTATTATAATTGAATTTGCTTTTATCAACCATGCCTGATGGAGTTTTCAAATCTAAAACAATCAACTCGATGACGTAAAAACCTATACGCTATAAATAAAATGATTTTTTCTGTCAATAAATAATATATTAGATAATTTGATTATCAAAAAGCTATTATAGACAAAAATGGAAGATAAATTTACATTTAATAAACGTAATTACATATTGATTTATACGAATGGTGACACGAATGAAAGAAATACAATTGTAAAGAGTTTTTCTGTGATTGATATTATTTAAATATTTTTCATTATTTAAATGAAAAAACATTTTCCCCACCCACCTCTTCTAAAAACTTTATTTCAGAATTTTTTATATAAACCAATATCGCGCGGTTTTATTTCTCAGTAATCACATTGATTTATTTCTGGTCAAAAATAAATTTAATAAAAATTCTCGGATTTACGTAGGTTCACAGAGTGGTCATTTTAAAAATAATTATATTTTTGACTTTTGACGGTAAATTTTGTTTGAATTTACTCAAATTATATGTATTTTATTTTGATATAATTTAATTTAAAAATAATTGGAATAGATGTAGAAAAATTGGGAATGGAATTGTCGCATATTAAATAAATAAACACAATCGTGAATAATACGTCTTTTTTTATCAATATTTTCTTATTTTAAAAATGAAATTGTAAAGGGAAAACATATAAAAACATTATATATATATATTCAAAAACAATAGAAAAAAAAGATAAGGGGTTCAGGTGTTGATATTAAAAATAAAGAAGGCATTTCCTGACCACGAGCTCTGCCATCTAAAAAGCACATGTGCTCGTGGTCGAGCCTTTCAGAAGCTAGATTTATTTATTTCAAATTTAATATGTCCAATTCGAAATAAATCGAAATATGATTCTTTAAAAAAAATAATAAAACAATTTTTACTGCCCTTACTACAATGAAACACTACAATGAAACATTAATGGGAGGGGCCTGGCTCATCAGTGGTGAACCCTCCCAGCGGTTTTGCCAGTTTAATCTGCCACCTAGTTGTGAAATAAGATGATCACTTATTGTTTAGTGGGTTGGTGGAAGGATGGTCTAAACCATTGGTTTTCGACCGCTACGACCCGGGTTCGATTCCCGCATTGGGCACTTTTTTCTATTAAAAAAATGCTTCAATGGTCCCCGATTCTTGCAAAAGTCCAACCACACCAGCGAGTGGCAAGTAACCAAACGGGGCTCTGGCACATTTGTAAGTGCAAAGTCGAACTGCTTTTCAGATGTGTAGACATGAGGTGCACTTACAGTAAAAGCAGTCGCCTACTTTTACCCACCATTTATCATGGCCTGTACCACTTGTACTAGGGATAGGCATAAAAATGTACACCCATACTTCGCTTTGCGTCGGGGTTACATTCCAAAAAAACACGACGCAAATTGAAACGACCCAAAGTGAAAATATGTGAAGGCGCAATCAAAAACAAAGGTGTTGCCATATTTTAGGAAAAAAAAAAATTAAAGACTCCAATAAAAAACAACGCAACTTCGAAAATCTAACGACGCACAGTGAAAATCAGTAAAAATTAAGCAGCGACCCAACTTCGAAAAAAACGCAAAACGAAACGACGCAAAGCGAGTATTGGTGTATAGTTGGATTAAAAACACACACAATAGTTCTTTTCACAAAACGTTTTGATTTTATGACATGCTTTACTTACAAGTATGAAATAATTTACACATTTTTCAGGCAGTAGAATATTTGATAAATTGTCCGCTAATTTATCTACGCTCAAATTCTCGATAAGGTTGAGAAATTTCTTTTTAAATATTTCATTGAGCTAGGAACGTGTTCCGGTTTGAAAAATGTGTCCGGAATGACAAATTACCGGCGTCGTTAGTAACTTGTAGCCGTGGTTCTTTTTGTTCTTGTTGGTCGAGCTGTGGAATCATTTGTCTCAGTTCCTTCTCACAGACTTCTCGAAATTCATAGCACATACACGAATGAGAAATTTTAACTATTTTTTGATGCGTATGATTCTTTTTTAAACATACACAAAATCATTTTAGATATAAAATATTCTTCTCAGTAAGATATGTAGCGATTTAATAAATTGAAAGAAGACAAGTTTCATTAATCATTTAACGATCATTTAGGCTCTATGATTATCATTTTACAAACCGTTAAATTACTCATTTACATGTTTCTTTGCTCTAGATATGTAAATAATATGTATATACATATTCACTTCAGCCATTAGTATCTACGTTCATTAGTGTCGTATTTATGCTTTAGCTTGCTTGTTGAAGGGTTTTTGCCCGAAAGCTTGCGTCGTTAAATGATTAAAGAAACTTGTCTTCTTTCAATTTATTAAATCGCTACATAAATCAATTCAATAAAGATTATTCCCTGATTTTATATTTTGACACAATCAATAATCATTTTATAGGCGATCGAACGTTGTGGCTCCCTGTTTGTATTACATCTCAAACACGACGCCAGCCATCTCTGTCTTAAGCTCGATGTACTATCTCGGTGACCGTTAAGCCAATGAATTCCTTTAATTGGTCCACGAAGCGTGTCTGCAGGCGTCCAGGTATGCATCGCCCAGACGTCTTTCTAGTCAGTGATTCTTTTCAAAATAAATGAATTTTCTACTCCCCATATTACAAAGATAAAATAAAGGGAAGTCCTATCTCATCAATGGTGAACCCTCTCAGCGGTATATTAAACTGGCGAAACCGCTGGGAGGGTTGAACATTGATGAGCCAGGCCCTCTCCATTATTTTATCAGTGCAGTAAGGGCGCAGTAGAAAATTGAGTTATATTTTTAAAAAAGAATCATTAGCGTCAAAAATAGTTAAAATTTCCCATAACAGATGGCGCAATAATACATCATATTAACATACACTCGAATGTTGAGAAAATTTCATTTTTACTAAGTAGAGTACACGGTGCCATCTGCCTGCTAAATATAGAAATAGTTTTGCCCTCTTTGCAAGTTACATAAACTTATTTCCACATTGAGAGACTGAAGCTAAAAAAATGTTATGGTTCATCAGTGGTCTTCTTCTTTCTTATCTCCACTCAATCACACTAAGGTATCAAGCTTGTAAAACTTGAGACTTTTGATGGTGTCTGCCGGGGAAGAGTAGAGCTCATCAATGGATGAGTCAATACAGTCAATAATATGTCTTGGGGTTGCAGGCTGAGAATTGCACTTAGTACATAGTGGGAAAACCCTCATAAGTGGTGAACCCTTCAAGTAGTTTCGCCAGTTTAGTCTACCAAGCAGATACAGCTATTGTATAGAAGGTGCCATTATTGATAGGGTTCAATAGAATGCAAAAAAATACGTTTCAATTAGTTTCTTCTTATCTTGAATATAGAGGCTGCCTGGCCGGCATTGATATTTCTTTAAAAAATAGATACTTCGGCCAGTTAAAGTTTTATTTTCTCAACGTTTCAACAAACATCTTTTGTCTTCGTCAGGAGAAGTAAATAAAAATATAGCATTTGGCAAGACGTTAAAAATTGTTGTTTTTTATTATATATTCGAAAAGACTTTTGTTGAAACTTGAGAAAATGAACTTTATCTGGCCGAAGTGTCTATTTCTTAAAGAAATAGTTTCTTCCTCTGATAATCACATGTAATATTTTGACCCATAAAGGGTTTAAAATAGAAAAGAAAAATCTTTGTGAAAAACATGATTAACTTTTCTTGATTAATCAAGAAGGGATATTTGGCTAATTCTGTAATAATTAAAAACCAATGAATAGTTGATATTTATTCCGATAGATGGCGCAAGTCATCAGCACTTTCAGTTGCACGATAAGCAGATGCCCTTTTCTTAAAATTTTCTTTGTTTAAAACAAATTTTAAAGAAATCCCTATATATATATACTGTTGTTTGTCAGCTTCTGCGTTATCATTTTAACAGAAATTCTTCTACCACTTGTCTAAAAATTAGTGTACAAATAAAGACTGTGTTTTTGAATTTAAATGTTTCTATTAATTTTCAAAATTGAACACATATGATCCAATATATTACACCGTATCTATACCTGATAGGATATTGTGAAAACTGTTAATGATAATGATTTTTCGTCAAATCGGATTTAAGGCCTAAACCTTCTGATCTCGAAGATATTATTTGATTATATATGGAAACAAATATATTTATTTTTATAAATAATATGATTGCATATATAAAAATACAACTATATATATGTTATGGATAATTTGTTTGTTGTTAGATAAAGGATCGATAAGATAAAGGGTTGAAGGTGCAGTCGTGATAAAAAAAAAAGATAATTATTTACCATCAAGTAGCTTTTATTTTTAATTACTTGAGGAAATATTATACATTAGTTATTTTCCACATTATATAGAATTTATAAAGTTAATCCTATATTAGTTTTTCGAAAAGATAGATATGTTAACTACGCATATTTACAACAAAACTGAAGGTTATTCTAAAAACGATGATAACAGAAGTAGAATTATCAATGAATAAAAATAAAAATTATGTCGTAAACCCGGGTAAGCCAACAAGTGAGTTGGAAGAAGTCGGGTTGAGTGGCAAGGCGTGCAGAGTGGGAAGTCCGCACGGGACAGTGAGGACAAAGTTTGGGATCAAAAGACGCTCTCCTAGTACGTCTCACGTGGCACCAGGACCAGGGGAAGTTGAGGATTAACTGAGGAAAGCTCGGCGTCCTGCATGAAGCCGCGGAGGCAGGCAGGAACCAAAACGGCGGCCACGAGGGCCGCCGTGAGATCTAGCACTGAGCGGCCTGTCCGAAAATATCCACTGTAACCTAACTAATTGTCAACATCCGGACCAACGCCCCTTTTTGTCCCTCTCTGGATTCCCTGGTGTCCAGTGGCAAGCTGGTGTGTTACTAGAAAAGACGTCATATTACGATATATATATATATATATTTAAAATATAGAAATATTTTAGTTTTTAGATAATATAATATATATACAGTATGAATTGAATAAAAATATAACTTTTAACTTGAAAAAGCGTCGAACTGCTTTTCACATGTGTAGACATGTGGTACTTCTTTATTTCGACTTAGAGCGCTATGTCCCCCTAGGGGCACTTGCACATTAAACATAACCAAATTTTTAAAGAAAAGAAAAGAAAGATATTTTAAAATATATACATAATTAGTATTCAAATTAGTTAGATGAAAAGATAAAAAAAATATATATATGTCGTAAAAAAAGAGATGTATTTTAGGTACGTTACCAATTCATTCATGCAGTCGTGGATTGAAGTGAAATGATAACTTTTATATCCAAAATTGTATTTATTTTAATGATTATATTTTAAGAACAAAACAGTTTGCATACATACAATTTTATAAATATTCTAAGTATAAAAAAAAACAATATTGCGTTGTACTCCTTTTGTTAAGGATTTTAAAAAATTAACTCTGTGTTAATTCTATGATTATTTAAATTATAATTATATTAATGAATAATAAAAATATGATTTTTATTATGTCATTTCTTCCCTCCAAGGATAAAAATTAGGGAGTAATTTTCAAAGTAAAAAAAAAAAGTATCATTATTATTTACATAGATTATCAATTAAGATGGAGGATACCAATTGAAACTATATCAATGATTCTCTTTATTCATTCTACATATTCTTATTTGTACCTTTGTTTGACAGTAGCTGAAAACTATCCAATCTTATTTGAATTTATAGGTGTCTCCTTCCTATAATTCATAAGGGGATTTACCTCATGAATTGAGTAGGCCTTCTCAGGCTCTCAAGATTCAAAAGGTATTTGCCACATGCCAAAAAAATATATATCTTTGAAAATCACAAATTTATTTCTCATAATGACGAGTGGTATCCAACATCTTGTTTCACATTTATTTGGTTTGATCAGAATAAAAACATAAAATAATGGGTTATTTCCACATAATGAAAAATATTTACACATGAAGTTTTATTATTTACATAAAAATACATATGAGTGAATTTCTCAACAAATAAAATCAAAATGTAAAATATTTCCAACAATTGAAAAGAAAAAGTGTCAAGTTATATCTAATATATAATTTATAACTGAAAAAAGATATAGTCTTCCATAGTCCTTGAGTGTTTTTTAAAAGCTCAGTTTTATATTGAAATAGTATATCTTATTTGTGCACAAAAATTATATTCTCAAGGCCCACTTTTTAGGCGTAGTTATTTTTAGTATTGTCTTATTTATGTTAAGATTTCCCTACCATTATTTAGTAAGAAGAGGGATTCTACTTTTCACTACCTTAGGTGCCACTTGTTTAGCTTGGTTTTTTCTCTAAAGTGGGTATTTTACTTTTTGTCAGTTTTAACTCAAATCCTTCTTTTGGGTAGTATGGCCTCAATTTGGATGAATGAATTACCATGGTAGTTTTTCCTAAATTAGATTGGGGTTTATCAATTTCATAATTGACTGGGGATATCTGTTTAAGATTGTAAATGGCCCAGACATTGGAGGCATTAATTTTCGGTTATCTGGATGGTAAAAGGTTTGTAACCAAACTTTATCGCCTACTTTAAAGGTGGAAGGTTGATAATGTTGATCATATCTAATTTTATTTATCTGATGAAATTTTAATGTATTATTATAGGCATTTGTTCTGGCAGTGTCTATAGGGGGGTAAAATTCTGATTCTTTTAAGGGGGGATCATAAGGGAGCTTACCATACAAAAGGTAAGTAGGAGTATAGCCTGTTATGGAATGGGGAGTATTATTATATTCATTTAGTACTGAATCTAACAATTTCGTCCATGTATTGATTTTCCTTTCAAGTTATTGAATTTACATCTTAACCTGGTTATTATAGTTTGGTTAAGTCGTTCATTTAACCCATTACACTGAGGTCTTGATGATGAAGTCAATAATTGTTTAATGTTATTGTTAATCAAATATTTTCTAAATCTTGGTGAAGTAAATGATGGTGCCCTGTCACTTAAAAATTGTTTGGGTTTTTGTATTTGAAAAAATTTTGTTTAGGCAATTTATATATGAGTCAGTAGTTTGACTTTTTGAGGGGAAAGCCCAAATGTATCTAGTAGCATGATCTACGATGATGTGAAGGAATTTCTTTGTGGAATTATAGTAATTTAGTCCACCTACTGTGTCTATAGACACAAGATCAAAAGGATCCTTAGCTGGGGGGGAGACTTTCCAACAGACCAAATTTCTTCTGGTGAGATATTTTATTGAGTTGACACACCTCACAGTGTTTTACATAATTAGAAATATCTTGAATTAGGTAGGGCCAATAATAGATAGGGGAAATTAGATTTAACATTTTAGATACTCCTATATGGCCGTAATCTTGATGAGCTCTTATTAATACTTTTTCTCTTAATGATGGTGGAACAACACTTTTGATTAATCCTTTTTTCTTTATTGTTAAAAGTCCATTAAATTTAGTATATTTCCTATCATTGATGTTATCATCAAATTGAGCTTGTTTTAGTTCTGGGTCAGAAACAAAATGAGCTATGGGGTATCTGCTGAGAAAATCAGCTTCTTTATTTTCAGTTCCTCTTATGTGTTTTATCTCAAAGTCAAACATTGAGAGCTTTAAGCTCCATCTAAATAATCGTCCTTTTGGGTTCTTTATGTTCTTCAAATACTTTAGACAAGCATGGTCTGTATGGATGGTGAAATGCACGCCATCTAAGTAGGGTAAAAAGAAATCCACAGCATCAATAATAGCAAGGCATTCTTGCTCAGTTACACAATAGTTTGATTCATAAGATGTCATTCTACGGCTTCTATACGCTATTGGCTTTAAAAGCCCATCGGGTTGTTCTTGTTTTAGGATAGATCCGATCTGTTCTTGGCTAGCATCCGTGTAAAGGTGTATAGGATATTTGGGATTATAGATAGCTAATATAGGTTTTGAGGTTATCATATTTTTTAATTTAGAAAATGCGGTTTCGCATTCTTCATCCCATTTCCATTTTACATCTTTTTTCAACAAATTATTCAAAGGGAGTCTGAGTTTAGCATAATTAGGGATAAATTTTGAATAAATGTTAATAGATCCTAAAACTCGTTGTAAATCCTTTTTATTCCTTGGGGAATTCAATTTTCTAATCGTTTCTATATTATTAGTGCTGGGTGAAAATTGATGGTTTGATATTTCATATCCTAGAAAAGAAATCTGATAAGTAGCGAATTTACATTTACTTAGTTTTAGCTTAATATTTTCCTTTATGCAAATATCTAAAATTACTTTTAAATGGGTCAGATGTTCCTGAAAATTATTTGAAAATATAATGAAGTCATCGAAGTAATTCATGCAAAAATCAACATCATATTTATTTAAAATTTGCCTTAAAACTCTTTGGAATTGACTTGGACTATTTTTTAATCCAAAAGATAATTTATTAAATTCGTAAAGTCCGTGAGTGGTAGTAAAAGCTGTGTATTCTTTATCATCTGGGTGTATATCTAAATGGTGATAACCTGATAAAAGATCTAGTGTAGTGAAGATATTAGCTTCTGAAAGCTTATCTAATATAGAATCTATTCTTGGTATGGGCTCAGAATCTCTTTTTATTATATCATTTAATTTTCTGTAGTCTATTACTAGTCGAATTTTACCTTCATTTCGCTTATTCACCAACATAGCAGGGGATGCATAGGAGGAATAAGATGGTCTAATGACATTATATTTTAAAAGTTCCTCAATCTGTCTTTTAATTTCAATGTTGTCCGAGAAGGAAGGTCTAAAAGGCTTTAATGAAATAGGTGTTTGTGAGGTAAGTTTAATTCTAATTGGATCTGCTTTAATATGTCCTATATTCATTTTATGGGCAGCAAACGCTTCCTTATTTTCCTTAATTAATTTAATTAAATCAGATTTTTCATATGGTGAAAGTTTTTCATCAAATTCTACACTATTAAAATTTCTAAAATCATTTTCATCAGGAGGAATAATAGATTTAAATAAAGGAATCACATTATGATGTGTACAATTATTATTATTAGGGTTATGGTAATTAACATTAAGAATTCTACCAAATTGAGTAATTGTAAAACTTTGAAAATCAATGTCTAATTTAAATAATCTTATATGGTGTAAAGAAAGCAATACATATGGCAAATCAATATCAGAGGAATAAAAATCAATATCTCTAGTAATAGATCCTATAGTTGTATTAACATTAATTTTTGAATTTATATTTAGCATACCGGATGTCTGTTTAATAAGAGGTAAATTATTAAAAAACAACATAGTTTGGTTGAATCTTATCTATCATATGTTGAGGAATTATAGAGAAGGTACAGCCAGTATCCATGAGAGCTACAATACTGTTATTATTCACATTTAGATTTATATACAGACCTTGGCGTCAGGAGTGTTGAGGCGGAGCTGGTCGGCATTCGCTCGAAGGGGCCGCTGTCTGCGTCAAGGTATCCATGGATCGAGACGGCACGGACATGAAGCTTGCAGCTGGGGAGGCTTGTACGGCCTTCTCCCGAAACCAGCACCTATTCTCAGGATGGAAGCGTCCGGCATGTCCCCTGTTAGGCAAATTCGGCAGGGGCGTCTTTTAGAACTATAGTCCATAGGGCTTCTTCCTGGATGTCCCCATTGTTTTTGTTGTACTTCCATTCTTGGGGCTGTTTCCCTTTTAATAGATGACTCCTCCACATTTGCATCTTTATTTGGCAAATTCTGCAAGCTTTTTGCGTGAATTTCTAGAAATTCCATTAAATCCTTACTTGAAGGCACAACCCTTGGGTTGTTCTGAAATTCCCACTGTTTTCTTGTGGTTTTATCAAGCTTATCTTGTATGATCTTGACGAGAAACACATCAGATAAACTATCGATTTGGTAACCTAATACCTTCACTGTTCTTACTATCTCGTTGCAACTATCTAGAAGTTTAAACATTGACTTATGGTTGTCATCGGCTAACTTTGGTAATCTTAATGCATTATCTATTTGGGTGAAAATCAGATCCTTTGGATTATCATATCTTGTTAATAAGGTTTGCCAAACCTCAACATAATTATCGGCTGTAATTGGAAATGCGTTTACCAGTCTTAGGGCTTCGCCTCTCAGTTGGCCTTTTAAATATTGTAACTTTTCAATATTAGGTATTTGTGAGTTAGAACCAACCGCAGAAAAAAATAGATCCTTAAATGAAAGCCATGATTCTAATCTACCATCGAAAGTTGGCAATTCAAGTTTAGGCATTTTAACATGTAAATTTACTTTTTTCTCAGATGTTTCTTGCCCATTATGCCTTAAATCCAATTCACACTTTAATCTTATACACTTATCTATGCAATTTTCCACTTCGTCATTCAATTCATCATCTTCAAGTTGCTGCAAGAAAATATCACTCATTTTCATCAAATCATTATTTGCATACTCTAGTTTGCATTTCGTTGCATTTACATCTACCATAGACACAATGGATTCGATATTTTCTTCAATGCCTTTTATACTTTTTTTTATCCTTTTTAATTTCTTAATTAAAGTTTCGACTTCCATAATTGCTATTCTTTTATCTATATCTTTTCCCAAATATCTTAGCTGCAATATATGGCTTTGAAATCTATTGGAATCTTTCCCGTACAGGGTTAAAATACATCCTGTCGACTATTAATAAAGATGTCGTAAAAAAAGAGATGTATTTTAGGTACGTTACCAATTCATTCATGCAGTCGTGGATTGAAGTGAAATGATAACTTTTATATCCAAAATTGTATTTATTTTAATGATTATATTTTAAGAACAAAACAGTTTGCATACATACAATTTTATAAATATTCTAAGTATAAAAAAAAACAATATTGCGTTGTACTCCTTTTGTTAAGGATTTTAAAAAATTAACTCTGTGTTAATTCTATGATTATTTAAATTATAATTATATTAATGAATAATAAAAATATGATTTTTATTATGTCATATATATATATATCAACACAATTGATATATGTATAAAGGTATTGGTATGCAAATTTAGTTAAATGAAATAAAAAAGTATTGTGTGTATTCGAAAAAAGCAATTTACAGATTAAAAAAAAAAGTTTTAGGGAATATTTTAGAATGAAAATATGCTAGATATTAGAGAATTATTGTTTTAAAACAAAACTAGACATGTGGTGTACTTACAGTAAAATCAGTCGTTAACTACTCACCATGATTATCATGACCTGTACCACGTGTACTAGGGATAAGCAAAAAAAAAACTTAAAAAAAACTATTCAAAGTTGGACAGACACAGAAAAATAAAATCAAATCGCTTCCTGTCATATGTCATTAGAAACATTTTTCTTCCAGGGCTGATCTTTGGCAGGTTATGTCAACATAGGTTAGAGCGCTCAACCTATTTTTTATATTATTATTCTGGGGGAAAAATTCGTTACTGATTACATCACATTTTTTTGGTCAAAAACCTTTTTTTTTTATTGTTTAAATTGGTTCTGCTATGATTGATTAGATTTACATCAACATGTGACAATTTCGTTGATTTTTTTTGAGGATTCCAAAAAATATCATTTTTTTTAAATAAATTTATTTAGATATATTTAAAATGTCTCACCTTACATTCAAATATATTTATAAATTTTGATCCTAGATTTTTATTAATATATTTTTAAATAAATAAGGTATGGATGGCTTCATTTTTTTTCTTCAAATAGATGGATATACACCAACAAAAAGCCTTTATTAAGGACACTCACCCCAGATAGGTAAAGAGAACTAAACACAACAGGTATCTAAATTCGAAACTATTATAGACGCGTATGATTCTTTTTAAAATAAAACAATTTCTACTGTCTTTACTGCAATGGAACAATTAATGGGAGGGTCTGACTCATCAATGGGAGGGTTCACCACTGATGAGCCAGGCCCTCCCATTAATTTTTTTCCATTGGAGTAAGGGCAGTAGAAATTGTTTTATTTCAAAAAGAATCATACGCGTCTATAATAGTTTCGAATTTTGATAACAGATGGCGCGCTAATGCATCATAACAGGTTTTAGCGCAAATGTTTATTTTTACAGAACTGAAAACTCTTCACAATTCATCCTTTCATACTTCATCCCTAAGGATAGGAATAGTCATTATTTCTCCTTAAAATAAATTACGATTTTTCGTTCAAAAGAAACATTTGCGGTAAAACTTGTGTCGTTCTATAATCATACCCATATTATATTGTATTAGAAAATAGCAGTTATCTAAAGAAAGTGGAGATTAACATCGACCTTTCTTCAAGTTGGATCCATCATCTGTGTTTTCGCCTATTGTCTGCGCTGTTTTACAGAATTTGTGAAAAGCTAACGCATTGGAACGCATTTCTACAGAAGAAAACACGATATATTGTATCGTGTTTTTTTTTCCTGTAAAAGGGCGTTCGTGCCCGAAAGCTAGAGGTTTAAGATTTTGAAAATAAACTTTTCCATGAAAAAATAGTACAAATGTGAAATGGTACTGGGATAAGGTGAATAAATTAAGAAAAAGGCATTTCCTTATAGTGCTACTGAAAGTTGCTGATGACTTGCGCCATCTGCCGGAATAAATATCAGCTCTTTGCTATATAATTAATATATCAAGAAATTGGGTTGGTCAAATATCAGGGAGCAGGCTAAATAATGTTTAGTTGATTTCTGTTCCACCAGATGGCGCTCTGCCTTCTGAAAAGCACATGTGCTCCTGGTCAGGAAATGACTACTTTGTTTTTAATATATATATTTATTTATTAATTGATATTTATTCTGACAGATGGCGCAAGCCATCAGCAACTTTCAGTTGCACGATAGGGAGATGTCTTTTTCTTAATCATATTCTATTTTTATAAAGACATTTTATACGCTTACCTATATATTTCTTTTGAAAATAAAACAATTTCTACTGCCCTTACTGCAATGGAAAAATTAATGGGAGGGGAAAAATTAATGGCTCATCAGTGGTGAACCATCCCAGCGTTTTCGCCAGTTTAATCTACCATACCGCTGTTATATTGCATTTTTGGAACTTTCTTTTATAGTGATACTGATGCTAGACTCTTGGAATGGGTATTTTAGATGAACTAAGGACATAAGCTTTGAGGACAGTAGAATTTCATACAATTATAAATATATAATATGATTCGAGCAATCGCTCTTCCGCAAATATCAATTTGTGTCTTTTATTGGAACAATTATATTATGATGCATTAGCGCGCCATCTGTTATCGAAATACGAAACTATTCTAAACGCGTATGATTCTTTTAAAAATAAAATCTATAATAGTTTCGTATTTTGATAACAGATGGCGCGCTAGTGTACCACCTATATATTTGATACAGAAAATTGATTTTAGAAAAATTGGCGGGAAAAATTATACAGACAGAAGATAAAAAAATTCTTATATTTTATAAAAATATGATAACCAATATAGAATATTATTTTAAATAAATTATTTCCTCAAAATAAAATTAAGGAACAATTCAAAATGTTGTTTATACACAATATGATAATTATATTTAGTCCAAAGGATATGGAAAATTTTGCTGCATAAAATGACCTAGAAGTCGTTGACTTTATTTATGGAAATTATTTTTATATAAATCTTTCGAATTTTCCAGGAGAACCAATTATGGAATGTATATTTCTTGTATTTGTCGGAAAATCCCAACAATAATAATTTTTGAATACTAACAGGGTTCCTTCTTTTATGTCATGTTATTGTGCCTTTATATAAATTATATAAAATAACAAGGTCCAGCAATAAGATTAATTAGATAAATGGAATATATAAAATTTGGCGCCTAAATTGAACACGGGCAGACGATTTTTTAAATGTCTGATGTTATCATTATGTTAATTGGAAAATTTAAGGGGAACTTGACAATTTAATTTCAGAAACGTTTTATTAAAAAAAAAAACATAATTTATTTTTTTAATTTTTAAAAATTAACCGTGATATATATATTACATAGACAAACGAACATATATTAAAAAAAAAAGAGCAGAAAAATGCCGGAAGCGAGGTGCCAGGCATCGCACCTATGGCAAGCAATTAGCTGTCGTCTGCCCATCCATCTCTCCACTTCCCATTATCCGCCATCTTTTTTAATTTTGTCCCTTTATCACGCAGACGACCAATTCAGCCCATTAGTCGTCTGTTTCCTTTTAGCAGACGACTTCCTCTGTTGTTTCGTTCGGCTGACATTTATCATTTTTACCACTTCTATATATATACTAGTAGTTCTAATATTTTTACCGCTAGAGGCAAATATCAAAGTTGGTTAGGAATTCTGGCAATACATAGATGAAAATTTTAGATGAAATATAACAAATTAATATGTAAATATTATCTTTTAGACGAATGAACCGAACTTATTATATTTTCCTAGTATTGTTTTAATAAAGGTTTATTATTATTAGTAGTATAAAATGAAAGAATTCAAAAGCACGAATGTTTCTTTTATACATAATACAAACTTATTTGAACATATTTGAATGTAATTCTACTGTCCTATAAGCTTATGTCCATAGTTTTCTTGAAAACCATTTCTGAGATTCCACCCTTCAGTGCTGCGCATATAAGCAGAATCGTCCAATACAGTATTAGAGCTCTGAGAAGCGGTCTGGTGGATTAAATTGGCGAAACCGCTGGGAGGGTTCACCACTGACGAGCCAAGACCTCCCAATACATATTTTTTCATCGCAGTAAGGGCAGTAGAAGTTTTTATTACGTATAAAAAGAAACATTCGTGCTTTTAAATCCTTTAATTTTATATGTATTGATGACGCGTTATTGCTTTGTGTTAAATTATTATTAATGATGATCTGAATTCATTAATGCATATATCATCAAAGTAATGGTACATAATGAAGTATTTTAATAACAATTTTTTAATGAAGAAACTTATTCCGAAAGGGTATTGATATCTTATAACAAAATGAGTGTAAAAGGAGAAATATTTATATAATAGGTGTAATACATGATTATGTTCAAAAGCTTTGGGAGATAGCTCTTTTTCAAGGTTATTTTTAGGTTTAAAAAGTGAAACTAGAAACCAAACGAGCATACATATGAGATTATTAAAAATTAGAAACTATTTTAGACGCGTAAGATTCTTTTTGAAATCAAACAATTTCTACTGCCTTTACTGCAATGGAAAAATTAATAGGAGGGCCCCTGGTTCATCAGTGGTGAACCCTCCCAGCGGTTTCGCCAGTTTAATATGAGATTATTACAAGAAGAGGGATTGCCGGATAGCATTGCTAAGAAGAGATAAAAAGGTAAAAGTGACGTGTTTCTGAATTAGAGTGATAAAAGCTTGGAAAGCTTTCGGACAATGTCCTTCAACAGGCTGTAATACAAGGTGAGATTATCAATGTGGACACCCCAGCTCTGGGATGTGTGTGACGTACCGTCCCTAGCTGCGATAAAGTCTCCAGGTTCCCATGGCTCCAAGATGACTTAGATGGGGCTCTGGCTGAGCACGTGTGTCCTGGAACACATAGGAACGTTGTAGTTGTACATAGGCATACATGTATGGGAGGTTAGCTACTAGCACAAATGAGTAACCTCGGTTTGAACAGACTTTATAACAACATTTTGGTAAAATTGCTTTCATAAATTATTCAATTCTTGCACTAGTCCAACTTCAGTGAGTGAGAGTAGACACTAAACAAGTAATTATTATTGTAGAACGAAGGTTTGACAATTATACCGCAAATGTTTCTTTTAAACGATCAATCGAAATTCATTTTAAGGAGAAATAATCGTTATTTCTCCTTAAAATTAATTTCGATTGATCGTTTAAAAGAAACATTTGCGGTATAATTGTCAACCTTCGTTCTACAATAATATAAGCCGCATTATATTGTATTATGAAGTAATTATTATATATTGTGAGGTAGAAATTTAGGAAAGACAAACTTCAGAATGACACAGCAATTTATTTAAAGCAAAAACAAAATCAACATTTATAAGATACAAGATAAACAATGAGGGAAGTTTCCAGAGAGTAGTAAAATATAAATAATATAAATATCAAAAATTATGATCTATATATATCTTATATAAAGAAAAAAATATATTTTCTGCTTGTATTTAATTATCTTGAGGATTATACTATGTTAGTTATTTGCTGGTTCTTTTTTAGGACTAAATGGTATTGGTGATTATTTTGAGGATTATGGTAATGGTGGTGCAGTCGTGGTTGAATAATAATCTTGAAAAATATAAAGTCTTGATCAGAGATTTCTTTATTTGAGCTAAAGTAATATATAAGAACATAATTTGATTAAAGTACTGTCTGGCTTAAGGCGAGTAGAACGAGGAAAACAAAATATTATTTACATAATGTACAGAAGATTTGAGCCGGCCAACGGGGAAGAACAACAACGAGTTTTTATAGGGAAAGCACGACCTCTGGCGGCCGATTTAGCAGTATTTGTAACTATGAACTATATAATTTTAAATATAATAATATTTTAATATAACATATATATAATAATCATCATTAAATCTTACGTCATTAGTTTACTTTAATTCTTCAATCAAGGATTCCTCCAAAATGTCATATAAGTAGAACAGAACAACGTAATTCTAGAGCGGTCTGGTAGATTAAACTGGCGAAACCGTTTGGAGGTTCCAACACTGATGAGCCAGACCGTTCTGATATTTTTCATAGTAGTAAGGACAGTAGGAAACTGTTTGATTTAAAAGGGGGAAAAGTAGTTTTTTAAAGAGTTCCTATTTCCCATGTATAAGTGACACGCCATTGGATAGTGGGCTACCTAGAACAAAGTCTGTACGCAGAGGCGATATCGTAGCCAATGAGGATCTTCCGAGGCACGATTATTGCTAGTTGAAACTTTACCTAGACCAAAGTCTTTACGCCTGTATAAGTAAAGCACTGAAGACTTGTGCTTAGAGCATATAGAAATACATTTTTAATGATCTAGAAAAATAAAGGTTGCTTCTCTATTGTCAAAATAGACGCCATCTATTGACCCTCACATCAAACTATCGGACTCGGGTCGGTAACATGGCCACAACACCAACTTTGACAAACCGAGAAGCGTCCATCTATAGACCATGGTTTCGGGATAATGGCCCTCTTCAGCCCAGGGCGGACTTTATTACAATTTTATAGATCAATATCCTCCACTCAAAATTTCCATCAGTAGTAAACATGAAATTTGTAAAAGCTTTGTGTTGCAATAGTTTCATTTCTTGAAGAAATATTCATTGACTTTCAATTTAAAATAGATGTCGTTTCATCACTTACTTGTAATAATGTAACGTACACAAATATACATTATTAATATAATACAAGGTTGTCCCAAAAGTTCGTAAACACTTGCAAAAAACTTGAAATAACAATATTATTCGCCGTTATGTATAATGCCTTTGTAATATGTATAAAGTAATTGTATTATTATGTATTCGCCGTCATGTATAATGTCTTTGTATTATATATAAAGTAACTATAGGATGTACCCGGCTTCGCCCGGGTTTTACCCGAGCAAAGGTTTGTCTAACGAACATTTGTTAAAACATTGCTCTATAAACTTAAAAAACAAATAATAGATATATTTTGATAATTTGAAACTCGTAAATTTGAATCTCTCGATAAAGTGAACATTTTTTCCCGGTCCCTTGAAAAATACTCGATAAGTTGAATAAAATAAATATTAATTGGTTCCCTCGGTAATTGGAAGTTAAAGGAATAGTATCTTGCCTTGGAATTGTATCATTATTCTTGTCTCAAATAAATTGCCGTTTCATCCTGAATTTTGTCTTTCCTAATTTTCTATATTACAAAATCATCGTTTTATCTAGTGAACATTTTTCCCGGTCCCTTGAAAAATACTCGATAAGTTAAATAAAATCAATATTAATTGGTTCCCTGGGTAATTGGAAGTTAAAGAAATAGTATCTTTGCCTTGGAATTGTATCATTATTCTTGTCTCAAATAAATTGCAGTGTCATCCTGAATTTTGTCTTTCCTAATTTTCTACATTACGAAATCATCATTTTACATATTCTCCCAATATATATGTTGTAGATAAATGATAAACCTAACTTTGACTTGTGCGCAATTAATAGGTAGAAAATCTTACTTTTGATAAATAATCTTTAAGATAATAAACTTAGTGATAAAAAAACTTATAGATATATATTTCGAGTATAATATACAAATCTGCAAATTACTCTAAGGATATTCAAGATATTCAAGAAATTATTTTTCAAAACCTTCCCGGAGATATACATAATAATATCCCAAAATTTCACGGCGATTGGATGTATGGTTTTTGAATCTATAGAGTACAGACAGACAGACAAACAGACAGACAGACATTCAATTTTATATATATATATATTGTATTATGTATTATTATGTATTCGCCGTAATAATATTATTCGCCAAGTGATAAGAAAAACACGAACTTTTGGACAACCTTCTATTTATCTAAGATTTGAAAAATACGAAATATCAAATAAGTAAATGAAAACACACGTTTAAAACATAAATACACACCAATAACTTAATACATAGCTCTATCAATCACACAAAACTACATATATACAATAACGATATTAACCCAAAGTGAACAACTTTTTAAAATCATTCGTTCAATTTATAATAATTAAATGCACTTAATTTAAACGCATTTCCACTAAAATAACTATTTTAAGTTTAAAAAAAGGCAGATCTTATTTAACTTAATTTTAATAAAGCGATTTTTATTGAGCTAATGTTTATTCACTGAAAAATATTGAGAGAAATGGCTGAGTGAATATTTCTAAATGAATTCCCCAATTTTATAATGAATCTGTTCAAGTGACGGAAGAAAAAAGGATTCGGTCACATTGTACTGTCGGCTGCAGATGATTTGCCCAGAGCAGTGTTGCCCGATCCATTTCTTTAAACGGATGCCAGAAATAAATGTTGGTAAATCTTTTGATATACATTTTTTTCGTTTACAACTTTCTTTTTAAACGTTTGGTAGTTTTTTTGTTTGTTTATTTGGTGAAAATATTTTAAATTTGACTAGAATTATTCATTTTCATTGTTTGATATTTATAAATAATAAATATACACTTGTTTTTTTTTGTAAATTATAAATATATGTATATATACTAGATAATTTCTCGTTTTATAAAAGGGAATATAGAATGACATTCAGTCTTTAGTTTTACCTCAAATAATCCCAGAGAATATATATGTCGTAATGTAGTGTTGTTTTGTTGTTAGATGACTGTAGTGTGGCATGTTGGCTGCAGTCGTGGTGGCCACAATGTTTAGAGTGGGTTCAGGCGTGATTGGGATTTCACAAAAGGACGAGACATGTTGGATGTCACCATAGAGATGGCGAGAGAGTAAGTGAAGCCGACACCGGTCAGGGCAGATCTGTAGAGAAGGGTCTGTCAATCATCGTGTCTACAAGCGGACTGATCTGTTTGAGTAAGAAGGGGGCACACCTGGGAACCCCGACATGTTTTTCGGACCTTTTCCTATCCTGGCGCCGGCTGTCACTCAATCGAAATTTTATTTCTGTCCATTTGGTAATGACACTATAACTATATAATACATGAGAATATAAGTATATATTGGAATATATTACAACATATATAAATATATATTTTATTCAATCTAATATATGCCTTCTAAAGATTTAAATATGGATTGCTCTATATTCAGAACGATATATAACACACGTTAGATAAGCTATAATCTAATTTGTAAATTTTGCAAAACTGAAAGAATAGAAGAAATGACCCACTACATCTCTGAATGCACTATTGTTAACGAGGAACGGAATAAGATCTCAAAGAACATTACGTCTACGTGAACCCAGTTCAGTTAATCAGAATAATGTCCGAGGAAAAATATATAGCGATAGAATTGTTTAGATTTCATAAAGCGTTAGAGAACAAGGTAATTTCTAAGAACTAAAATTACAGAACAATTTCCTTCTATAGTTAATTTGTATAGTTATGTTGAATACTTTGAGTTCCTTTTCATTTTCCCTTCTGTCCTTTGTTTATGTTTCTTTTTTCCCTTTTCTCCATGAAAATGATGTATGGCGAGTCCTTACAGGATGGAAATGTCTTAATAAAGCTGATGTTGTTGTTGTTAGATAAGCTATATTCGTAAGTATGCACTTAACAAACGCTAGAGAGCAGTTAATAAACACATTTTGAATTTATCTCAACGGCCCTGTATATATATAACAGAGACTAATTATATGAACATATAATTATAAACAATTGGCCTGATAAAAAGCTAACGCTCATTAGATTCCTCTTTTAAAATGCTATTTAACCATCATTTTACCTTGTTTATACGTTTTAGTTAGTTGAAGAAGGGCTTTCTCGAAAGCTTCCTTTAATCAGGTGAATAAAAAAGAGTTGAGACGTTATTTGTAACTTGAAAGTTTGCCGTTTTAACTTAATAAAGAAACTTCTTGCAATTATCCCGATATTGATATATTGTGTTTTCTACTTTCGTAATTATCTTTAATCATTAATGTGTAAATGGAGTTATCCCTAGAATATTTTTTATTAATTTATTTATTAATAAAAAAAAAACATACACTAAGCGCGATATTGAAATAGAGGAAACAATAAAACAACAAACAAATTAAAACTTATAATTAAATATTTACAAATTTATATGTTTGAGTCAAAAGGCGATCCATAAATTAAGATTATATAAAAGGACGTAACTGGTCATTTTGACCAATGACAAAGTTGTTTTCATGTGATCTACAAGAATTTGTAAATTTAGTAATTTAGTTTACTGTACAATAAATTGATAAAGAGGGAGCAATCTCTCGAAATAATTTGAGAAAAAAATTGTTTTTTTTCTTTACAGATCTAGATACTCCCTTTTATATAATCTAAATTTATATGTATTAATCGACAGAGTTCATAAAATGTATATAGACAAAGTTGCTAATGTAAGAGAGTTAAAGTTCAGAAAACAATTGATGTGTCACTTCTGTAAAGTTCGGACAGTCATAGATAAGGTGAAGAGCAGTTTGTTCAGTTTCTCCACAAGAACAATTTGGTGTTTCTGATAGACCTCTTTTATGTAAGTATTTATGGAATTTTCCGTTATTTGTGACAAATTGAGGGACTATAAAATTTAGATAGAACTATGTATAATACCAACTAATGGTCAGCTATTCTATAAGACTCAAGGAATAACAAATAACAACGTCAACGACCCACGGAAGTATGTAAAGATTTAATAGAAAGAGGGAGGAAATTGAGGGAAAAGAAAAAAAAAAAACGAAAAATAAAGAAATTTTCAACATCGGACTGACCTGGACGGTAGAAGACAAACAGAAAAAAAGAATCGGTCCAATTTTGCATACTCCAGCAGTCCCTCAAATTTGCATAGCTAATTGTAGACTTTTTGCTGATGACGCCATATCGGTCGTGATGAGTCGGCAGATTGTAAGCCTACTGATGTATTGGCAGTTTAAATTGTCATCTCACACCCAATAACCAAAGTACTTCTTCTCCTCTTTCAAGATATTTTTATTAATAGGTTTTAAATCATTGTAACTGTGTAAGGTAATTCTTGTTTATGGATGACTATTCTTTTTTGTCGTTAACACGGAAGTAACTCGGGAAACAACAACAATCGGTTTTTATAGGGGAAGCGTGACCTCTGGCGGTCGATTTAGCAGAGTATTTGAATCTATGATATATATTTAAAAAAAATAATATTTGAATACAACATATATATGTGGTAACTAGATAAATATGCAAATAAGGATGATTTTTCAAGGAAGGCCATCTATCGGCCAATAATCAGCTAATCGTCTGATAAATGGTGCTAATCATTACATGATATTTTATTTTAAAATGTTCTCTCTCCCCGTGGTGTTTCTATTTAAAGCTCTCTGTGCGGAGGAAGGATGTTCCACGCAGAAAACTATCTAAAAATTATTCATCTCCAGATGGAGGGGGTCTCTTCATCAATGTTAATTATATTCAAAACTTTCTTCCCCAACTTTTTTTCCTCTCCTTCCCCGCACTAAAGTTGAAGAACATCATTGGATTGATCCACTCAACTCGGCATATTCTTATAACCAACTTCTGCCTTGATTGAAAACCTATTCTTCTGGCTAGCGTAGTTTTCCTGTCTTGTGAATGATTACTTAGGGGACTTTAAACACCCGTTTTTAACGAAAAAAACATCAATTAGACTGCTCTATGCGCTTCTTTTCCAAATATATATTTTCAATAATCTGGCATCTACAGTATTAGAGAGTTCAAGACACAATACTCGAGATACACCGACAGTATATGTTTCATTTTGACCATCTTAACCAGCCTTATGATATCTGTTGTGCCACAGTGCAATAAACAATACAGTAGAGCTTCAATAAGAGGACACTCGCGCTAGAGGACATCTCTCTACAAAGGACAATTTTAATTTGCAAAGTTACCATTTTTACTATTTAGAAACTTTCTGGTAAGAGGACATCTCTCCCTAAAGGACACTTTGGCTCTGAAATTAGGTGTCCTTTACAGGGAGGTTCTACTGTATTGCCTTCTTTTTATTTAATAAATCGCCAATTAATTCAAATATATGTTATATTAAAATATTATTTTATTTTAAATTATATTTCATAGATTCAAATACTCTATTAAATCGACCACCAGAGGTCACGCTTCCCCTATAAAACCTCAAGCCAGGCAGTACTTTTTTCAAACCATGTTTTTTATATATTCTTTAGTTCAATTAAATTACTGATCAAAACCATTTTTATTATTATTCTTTCAAGCTTTTAACCACGACTGCATTACCATAGCATAATACTCAAGATAATCAAAAATCAAGCATAAAATCTCATCATTTTTAAATATAACATACGAGTATTTACCTTTGATTCTACTCTCTCCAACCATCTGCCATTTATTACTGAGTAGATCTTATAATTCTTTAAAATCAACCATACGTATTGGATTAAACGGTGTAAACAAGGATAGATTTCGACAGATTTGCATACCACGTAACATATGCAAATAGGAAAATGAAATAAACAAGCATATAAAATAATGATCGCTCTAATTAGAGATGCAGAGAGCCAAGAAATTAATTCCAAACATAATTAAAACAAGGTAATTATTTAATTAATTTCCGAGGCGATTTCTCGAAATGTCCACGTCGCAAATTAAAAAATCTGAATTTCAAATTTACATATCATGTGGAATTACGGCTCTTAATTATGTTTTATTTTTTAAAAGTTCACTCGGAACAAGTTAAAGAAACAGATTGTCTCGTTACAAATCCTAATCCTGAAGTTAATTTGAATGGTTATTGTTTGATTTGCGGATGTTGAGGTTTGTGTTGGATGTTATAGTCAAATATTATTATTATTCTATGATTGTAATAATCTGTGACTTAAAATCTGTGGTGTTAGGAATGTATATATATATAGGGGTGAGTTAATAGAGAGGTAGGTGGATAGAGAGATGTTATTTTATTAGTAATGTTTACTTAGATCATTCAGTTTTTTTTTTTGCTTATCCTTAGTATACGTGGTACAGGCCATGATAATCATGGTGGGTAGTTAGCGACTGTTTTACTGTAAGCGCACCACATGTCTACATATGTGAAAAACAGTTCGACTTCGCACTTACAAATGTGCCAGAGCCCCGTTTGGTTACTTGCACTCGCTGGTGGGGTTGGATCTTTGCAAGAATCGGGGGCCATTGAAGCATTTTTATTTTATTTTTAAACAGAAAAAAGTGTCCAATGCGGGAATCGAACCCGGGTCGTAGTGGTCGAAAACCAAAAGGTTTAACCAGCCTTCCACCGACCCCCCCGATAAATTTAGTAATTTATGTTCCTTATTTTTTACCTTCAATAAAGAAGTTTTATATTTTAGAAGATATTATTGAGATCCACCACCAACAGTTTGGGTGGTAAACAGATGGAACTGCAGTTGACAATGACAGGAATCTTCAAATATTTGTCTCTAACTCTTAGAATTGTTTTTTAATCACCAATTACTTGTGTATAACCTTCAGGGGGTATCTTGGTAGGTTGTGGTCAAAAGTTATAATTTCTCTCACACACACAAAGCCTTTATTAAGACCCCATTGGTCTTACACAAATTCTCCAGAGTATAGACAATAATGATTAGGATGAGTGGAGTTTTATATATATAAAATGAAAGGATTTAAAAGCACGAATGTTTCTTTTATATATAATACAAACTCATATTAACATTATATTTTTTTATCGCAGTAAGGGCAGTAGAAGTTTGTATTATATATAAAAGAAACATTCGTGCTTTTAAATCCTTTCATTTTATATGTATAGATGGAGTTTTATATGTACAATATTTCATGAAATGCAGCAAAAAGAATTGCCTAATAAAAGAAGAAAAAAGGTTATCATTTCTTTCTTCTTTCTATGATGGGAGGTGAACTGAAAAGATATTATATGAAAAAAAAAAACATTTTTTTTTCTGTTCACCTCCCATATTAGAGTTGTACTTGCTTTGTTGAGCTGGGTATATCCTAAAGCTTTAAGTGTCTATAAACAAAGAGCTACTGTGTGTAAATATGTGTTAGTGATTGAATAGGTAATAAATCTTCTTGGAAGTAGTATAGTAATATTTGAAATTTTCTAATTTGCAGTAATTTTAAGAACTTTTAGAAGTTCTTGTTGAATTTTTCGAAGAATTAGAAGTATTCGAAAATATTTCAGGTCTTGATTGTTATTCTTCAAATGCTTTTTTCGATGGCAATATCCAACAAAACACAACCTGATCTCTGAGGCGCCCCTACCACTTCGCCCATCAGCGTGGCAGACATCCCTTCTTAATCCGCCCCCGACTCACTGAATAGGTAATAAATCTTCTTGATGTTAGTGATTGTTATGCTATCATAGTTTACTTCGGATCTATGTAAATAAGGTACGGAATGTTTATATGAAAATTGAACTGCCTTATTTTAATCTAGATTACACTATCAAATGAAGTGTATAGCTCAGTTGAGTTAGACAGTTCATGATGTCCTATCACCGTATTTGCATAGACATCAGTAGTAGGTTGTTTTATTAATTGGTTTATTTCCTTTAAATTCTATTATATAAAATGAAAGGATATAAAAGAACGAATGTTTCTTTTATACAAATAATACAAACTTCTACTGCCTTTACTGCGATGAAAAATATATTGGGAGGGCTTGGCTCATCAGTGGTGAACCCTCCCAGCGGTTTTGCTAATTTAATCTACCAGACCGCTTCTCAGAGCTCTAATACTTTATTGGACGATTCTGCTTATATACGCAGCACTGAAGGATGGGATCTCAGAAATGGTTTTCAAGAAAACTATGGACATAGGACAGTAGAATTACATTCAAATATTTGGAGGAGGACTCTCTCAAGACGGAGGAGCCTCCCTCGTTGAGGAAAACTGTAAAATATTCATCTTCATAATCACACAGCCTAGTACAGGGATCGGCAAACTGCGGCTCTTTGGATGTGAAGCTGCGTATAGTACTCACACAAATAAAAACTTTATTTATGCGAGTACTATAAATTGTTGGCAAGCATAACTATTTTATGGCTCTTTAAAAACTTTGAAATTTTGTAAGCTGTAATTTTTGACTCTTCAGACTCAAAATGTTGCCGACCCTTGCCCTAGTGTATACTTGGTTTTTTTTTTAAACTTATTTAACCATTTTGACTAAGAGATTATAAAGTATTTTAAAATATATCTATATATAGTGGACTTCTTCTTTCTTATCTCCACTCAATCACACTAAGGTATAAAGCTTGTAAAGCTTGAGACTTTTGATGGTATTTGCCGGGGAAGAGTAAAGCTCATCAATGGATGAGTCAATACAGTCAATAATATGTCTTGGGGTTGCAGGCTGAGATATATAGTGGACTAAATGTTATTTATAGGTTTACACTAATGGACAAAACTTAAGGAAGTTGTACCTTTTAGCATGTATATATTGATTCAGACAATAACTCTGAAAGGTATTTGATACACAGTGACCTTTATTGAAGACATCCGAGATAACCAAGTGGGAACAACCTCTGTCTTCTTTAAAAAAAGTTATTTTATTTGAAATACTTTATTGTAAACATGCAAAACACCCACACTTTAGTTTCATATAAAAGTTAATTTTAGATTACAAACCCTAATATAGCCTTCGGTTTAAATATTCTCCAATTTCTCAGTTCTAATATTCGAGTAGATTAATATAGGACAAAACTTAAGGAAGTGGAAAGTCTTTGATGTCGCCGGTCGTTTTTTTTTTTTTTTTTTTGAGAATACAGAGGAAAATTTGTTCAAACTTAGTTAATTCGCGTTTTCAATAAAGGTCACTCTAAATCAAATATCTTTTATAGTTATTGTTCGAATACCGATATACATGTTAAAAGGTACAACTTCCTTAAGTTTTTTCGAAGCGTGTACTTATTTACATATGGTTTAACCTTATGGCACAGTAGTAGTGTTTTCACAGAAAAAATACACTCAGGGACCAAACTTAGGAGGTGAAAAGTCTTTGATTTCGCGGGTCGTCGGTTTTTTTTTTTTTTTTTTTTTTGAAGGTGACAGAGGCAATTTTGTTCACACTTGGTTCTTGGTTATCTCGCGTGTCTTTAATAAACGTCACTGTATATCAAATATTTTTTCAGAGTTATTGTCTGAATCCCAATATACATACTAAAAGGTACAACTTCCTTACGTTTTGTCCATGAGTATACTTATTTGCATATGGTTTAACCTTATAACACAGTAGTTGTGTGTTTTCACAGTACAAATACACTCATGGACCATACTTAAGGAGGTGGACGGTCTTTGATTTCGCGGGTCGTCTGTTTTTTTTTTTTTTTTTTTTTTTTTTATGAAGACATAGTGTATCTTCAATAAAGGTCACTGTGTATCAAATATCTTTCAAAGTTATTGTCTGAATCCCGATATATATACTAAAAGGTTCAACTTCCTTATATTTTGTCGATGAATGTACTTATTTGCACATGGTTTTATCTTATAACACAGTAGTTGTGTGTTTTCACAGTACAAATACTTGGCCAACGCCATGACTATCCAGTGTGTACTAGGTATATATACTGAGGAGAAGTGAGGAGTTAGGAGAGATCTCTACACGGTTGCCATGACAACCGTATCTCATCATTCCCCCTAGTAAATATTTTGGATCTCTTTTAAGGTGGTTCTCCCTCTCTCTGCAAATATTTTTGTCGTCGCCCGGGCTATTTATTTAAATCTTGGCGATCTTCGTTCATCAATATTTGCTCAGAAATAATTGGCGATTCCAAACTAAAGTCTTTTTTTTTCAAATCCTCTTAAGCTGTGCTTTAATCCTTATATCTGTGTTAAGGTTCCTTTGTCCTTAACGTATGGAGTTTACTTTAGGGGACTGTATAGGCTTTCAAATACCCAGGTGACACCCCAATGGTTATTCCAATGCCCAGGCGACATCCCAATGGTGATTCAACTACCCAGGAGACACCCCAATGGTGATTCCAATGCCCAGGCGACATCCCAATGGTGATTCAACTACCCAGGAGACACCCCAATGGTGATTCCAATGCCCAGACGACATCCCAATGGTGATTCAACTACCCAGGAGACACCCCAATGGTGATTCCAATGCCCAGGCGACATCCCAATGGTGATTCAACTACCCAGGAGACACCCCAATGGTGATTCCAATGCCCAGGCGACATCCCAATGGTGATTCAACCTTACAGGCGACACCCCAATGGTGATTTAACTACCCAGGCGACACCCCAATGTTGATTCCAATACCCAGGCGACACCCCAATGGTGATTCCACTACCCAGGTTACACCCCAATGGTGATTCCACTACCCAGGCGACACCCCAATGGTGATTCCACTACCCAGGCGATACCCCAATGGTGATTCCAATGCCCAGGCGACACCCCAATGGTGATTCAACTACCCAGGCGACATCCCAATGGTGATTCAACTACCCAGGAGACACCCCAATGGTGATTCCAATGCCCAGGCGACACCCCAATGGTGATTCCAATGCCCAGGCGACACCCCAATGTTGATTCCAATACCCAGGCGACACCCCAATGGTGATTCCACTACCCAGGTTACACCCCAATGGTGATTCAACTACCCAGGCGACACCCCAATGGTGCCGATAATGACTCAACCAAAGAGAGATTAAAGCACTACTAAATTACTACCCACACTCTAACACTTTATTAAAAAAAACTCAAATATATACATAGATAGTCAGCGGTCAATATATACATAATCACAGAACAATTAAATTAATAAACAAAATAATATAGCTCTGAAAACTCAACAATATGCTTTATCGACAAAATGGTGAGAAGCCCTCCAATACTCTGATAGAGTTATTTTGAATGTTACTGAGAAGTGTTTATGTAAAACTAGACGAAAGGCCCGGGCAACGCCCGGGGTTTACCCGAGTGCGAATATATTTCAAAAACGTTGTCTTGGGTGGCCGCTATAGACAGGGTGGTCTGTATAGACAGGTGGATGTATCACACAGCTGATAATAGGGTTGCCTAGAGTGACCGCTATAGACAGGGTGGTCTGTATAGACAGGTGGATGTATCACACAGCTGTAGAGTGGTCGCTATAGACAGGATGGTCTGTATAGACAGGTGTATGTATCACACTGATGATAACAGGGTTGCCTAAAGTGACCGCTATAGACAGGGTGGTCTGTATAGACAGGTGGATGTATCACACAGCTGATAACAGGGTTGTCTAGGGTGGTCGCTATAGACAGGGTGGTCTGTATAGACAGGTGAATGTAACACACTGATGATAACAGGGTTGTCTAGAGTGGCCGCTATAGACAGGGTGGTCTGTATAGACAGGTGGATGTATCACTCAGCTGATAACAGGGTTGCCTAGGGTGACCGCTATGACAGGGTGGTCTGTATAGACAGGTGGATGTATCACACAGCTGTAGAGTGGTCGCTATAGACAGGATGGTCTGTATAGACAGGTGTATGTATCACACTGATGTTAACAGGGTTGCCTAAAGTGACCGCTATAGACAGGGTGGTCTGTATAGACAGGTGGATGTATCACACAGCTGATAACAGGGTTGTCTAGGGTGGTCGCTATAGACAGGGTGGTCTGTATAGACAGGTGAATGTAACACACTGATGATAACAGGGTTGTCTAGAGTGGCCGCTATAGACAGGGTGGTCTGTATAGACAGGTGGATGTATCACTCAGCTGATAACAGGGTTGCCTAGGGTGACCGCTATGACAGGGTGGTCTGTATAGACAGGTGGATGTATCACACAGCTGTAGAGTGGTCGCTATAGACAGGATGGTCTGTATAGACAGGTGTATGTATCACACTGATGATAACAGGGTTGCCTAAAGTGACCGCTATAGACAGGGTGGTCTGTATAGACAGGTGGATGTATCACACAGCTGATAACAGGGTTGTCTAGGGTGGTCGCTATAGACAGGGTGGTCTGTATAGACAGGTGAATGTAACACACTGATGATAACAGGGTTGTCTAGAGTGGCCGCTATAGACAGGGTGGTCTGTATAGACAGGTGGATGTATCACTCAGCTGATAACAGGGTTGCCTAGGGTGACCGCTATGACAGGGTGGTCTGTATAGACAGGTGGATGTATCACACAGCTGTAGAGTGGTCGCTATAGACAGGATGGTCTGTATAGACAGGTGTATGTATCACACTGATGATAACAGGGTTGCCTAAAGTGACCGCTATAGACAGGGTGGTCTGTATAGACAGGTGGATGTATCACACAGCTGATAACAGGGTTGTCTAGGGTGGTCGCTATAGACAGGGTGGTCTGTATAGACAGGTGAATGTAACACACTGATGATAACAGGGTTGTCTAGAGTGGCCGCTATAGACAGGGTGGTCTGTATAGACAGGTGGATGTATCACTCAGCTGATAACAGGGTTGCCTAGGGTGACCGCTATGACAGGGTGGTCTGTATAGACAGGTGGATGTATCACACAGCTGTAGAGTGGTCGCTATAGACAGGATGGTCTGTATAGACAGGTGTATGTATCACACTGATGATAACAGGGTTGCCTAAAGTGACCGCTATAGACAGGGTGGTCTGTATAGACAGGTGGATGTATCACACAGCTGATAACAGGGTTGTCTAGGGTGGTCGCTATAGACAGGGTGGTCTGTATAGACAGGTGAATGTAACACACTGATGATAACAGGGTTGTCTAGAGTGGCCGCTATAGACAGGGTGGTCTGTATAGACAGGTGGATGTATCACTCAGCTGATAACAGGGTTGCCTAGGGTGACCGCTATGACAGGGTGGTCTGTATAGACAGGTGGATGTATCACACAGCTGTAGAGTGGTCGCTATAGACAGGATGGTCTGTATAGACAGGTGTATGTATCACACTGATGATAACAGGGTTGCCTAAAGTGACCGCTATAGACAGGGTGGTCTGTATAGACAGGTGGATGTATCACACAGCTGATAACAGGGTTGTCTAGGGTGGTCGCTATAGACAGGGTGGTCTGTATAGACAGGTGAATGTAACACACTGATGATAACAGGGTTGTCTAGAGTGGCCGCTATAGATAGGGTGGTCTGTATAGACAGGTGGATGTATCACTCAGCTGATAACAGGGTTGCCTAGGGTGACCGCTATGACAGGGTGGTCTGTATAGACAGGTGGATGTATCACTCAGCTGATAACAGGGTTGCCTAGGGTGACGCTGTGGCAGGGTGGTCTGTATAGACAGGTGGATGTATCACTCAGCTGATAACAGGGTTGCCTAGGGTGACCGCTATGACAGGGTGGTCTGTATAGACAGGTGGATGTATCACACAGCTGATAACAGGGTTGCCTAGGGTGACCGCTATGGCAGGGTGGTCTGTATCGACAGGTGGATGTATCACTCAGCTGTTAACAGGGTTGCCTAGGGTGACCGCTATGACAGGGTGGTCTGTATAGACAGGTGGATGTATCCCACAGCTGATAACAGGGTTGCCTAGGGTGACCGCTATGACAGGGTGGTCTGTATAGAGGGTGGTCTGTATAGACAGGTGGATGTATCACACAGCTGATAACAGGGTTGTCTAGAGGGGGGGCGGGCAGGGAGGTCACGTGTTTGCTGGCAGCCAATGGGCGGGCATTCTATCCGTGAGCTTCAGACAGACAGACAGAATAAGGCAAATATATAAGTAGATCCTTGGTTATTTTTGTTATACAGGTTGGCTCTCCGTAATTGCAAGATCTGATGTGGACATTTTTTATAAGCACAATTTGCATAGGCAGTATTTTTATATAATGCCGTTTATAATGAGCAAACAAACTATTTATTTTTGTTTGAAAAAAAAGTATATTTTCTCTTTTATTTT
>CP092877.1:55529236-55579458 GCA_030710605.1 Cordylochernes scorpioides
ATAATTTAAAAATATAGAAAATCACGACATAACATTTTAAAATTACTTTTAAAAAATAATTTTATAAGGCTAATTTCATAACTTAATGGAATGTAAAGGAAACCAATCTTTTTAAATATATCTCTTTATTGTGGAATATAGTGCAGTGGACAGGTTAAAATATGAACAAAACGAGGCCTATTTTGGATTCCATAACTCGCAAGGGCCTGTCTGAACTCAAGACGATTCTAAGCTCCTGATAGGATCCAGACGTACCTTCGGAGAAGGCCTCGTCTGGTGTATATATTTTTCTCTACTATTTTAAACTCTGTAAACTCTCTTTTGACCATTGACTTGATGTTAATAAACCATTTTTAATTGTCAAATTGTCAAAAAAGCTTTATTAAAGAACTAAATATTTAGAGAGTAGAGGAACGTCTTTTATAGTTATCTATATTCATATAAATATATTTATTACAGTCGTGAAACTTAGTATTTCTATATAGAAAGACAGATAAGGGAAAAATGTACCCATGATGCTAGAACAACATACAAATAAGCTATCCAAATGATATGAAAATTCGGCAAGTTTATTTAAAAAAGAATCATACGCGTCAAAAATAGTTTACATTTCTTATAACAGATGGCGCGATAATGCACCATATTAATAACTTACAGTATGAAAAAAAAATGAAAGAAAAAAGATAAAAAGATCAGGTGTTGAAATCAAAAATAAAAATGGCATATCCTGACCAGGAGCACATGTGCTTTACAGAAGGCAGAACGCCATCTGGTGGAACAGAAATCAACTAAACATTGATTTAACCTGTTTCCTGATATTTGGCCAACCGAATTTCTTGATAAATCAAGAAAAGCCATCCACGAACGCGTTTCGCGCTTTTTGCCGCTCGTCAGCGCGGAGCGTGAGCGTTTTTTTTAAACTTACAGTATGTAAAATCAGTCACTATAATGGCCTGTATCACCTGTACACTTGGGATAATTAAAAAATAATATAAATTTGTAGGCTTACTGTTATGATATATATTTTATGAAAAAAGGCATCTCCTTATCGTGCAATTGAAAGTTGCTGATGGCTTG
Organism: Cordylochernes scorpioides; assembly: GCA_030710605.1. Classification (NCBI taxonomy): domain Eukaryota; kingdom Metazoa; phylum Arthropoda; class Arachnida; order Pseudoscorpiones; family Chernetidae; genus Cordylochernes; species Cordylochernes scorpioides. Next base: position 55,530,314 of record CP092877.1, read on the forward strand.
CGCCCTATCTATCGGAATAAATATCCATTCTCGTTGATTTTTTAATTATTCCAGAATATTGGCCAAATACTCATTCTTGATTAATCAAGAAAAGATAACTACGGACGCGTTCGATACTGTTGGCCCTCATCAGAGTCAGCGATATATATTTTGTTGTAAGATAAAGATTTGAAGGTGCAGTCGTGTTAAAAGAAGAAGAATAATTATTTTTCTATCAAGTATTTTTATTTCTCAATTACTTGAAGAAAATTATAATAAAATATTTTTTCACAGTTATTTAGAATTTTTAAAAGTAATTCTATATTAGTGAATTTTTAAAAAATAAGTTAGTTAACTATATATATTTACAATAAATAATCAAAAAGGTATATTGTAAAAGTCTATGGTAAAAAAAGTAGAATTATCAATGAATGAAAATAAAAAATATATATTTTTTAATTATATAAAATTATTTTATTTTTTGATTATAATATATATATATATATATATATATATATATATATATATATATATATGCGGACACCTCTCAACAAAGGACAGTTTTCATTTGCAAAATTAGCATTTTTACAATTTAGCAACTCTCTTGTAAGAGAACACCACTCTCTAAAGGACACTTTAGCTCTGCAATTAGGTGTCTTTTACAGGGAGTAGTTCTACTGTATATAGTGTCAAACATAACAATAGTAGTTTAACAGATTATTTTTCCTTCAGCAGCTTGTGTGTGCTCATCTTATCAAAGGATGACGGCCTACATGTGTTTAGTGTTTGCACGCTAGTGATAACCAAGGCTTTAGCAAGTTCTGTACAAATTCAATTACTGCACTTCCCATCCTTGGAGAAAATATCGACCTCTAAGAACATTTTAACGGAAATTAGTTTGTGATCAGATCCAGTGATATCAAAGCTGTGTGAATTTAATTATAAAAATTGTTAGATGAACCAAATTTGTATCGTTAATTTAATAAATCAGTGGAGAAAACGTTTGCATAAAATTTTCATATGCAGCAACAACAACAAAAACTTTATTAAGACCTTTTAGTCTTATACAGATTCTCCAAGCAGAAATATAGGATACACGCAGAAAAAAAAACAGTAATAGAACTTAATGATAACATGATATTTATATATAGAAAAAACTATATAAAGACAATCAAGTTAATAGATTAATCTAGGCAAATTGGAGGCAAAGAAAGTTACTATACATGGATTTACCACGGAGTTTCTGCAAATGAAGATAAAAATTAAAAGCTGATTACAATCAATATTGAGAGAAAATGAAATTCATATACCAGAAAGCCTAATTAAGACAATTGGGCTAATAAACAGATTCGAAAGGGTAAATCCGAAGAGGAAAAAAGATACAAAATAAATGAACGAAAAACAAGAAAAACACTGGAATTTACATATGATACATGCACTAAGATAAATTTGCATAAGCAACACGATGTATATGCATATTGTCGCTGTGATATTGTAAAGCATTTGAATTACACTGCCCTAACATCACAGTTTTATTATCGCATCTGCTTTCCCATCTTAAACTCTTCATCCCTTTTCTTAACACATTTCAATAGTTATTTTCTATTTTAAAATATGAAAAAATAGTACAAATTTGATATGGTACTGGGATAAGATGCATAAATTAAGAAAAAAAAAAAGATATTTCCTTATCGTACAACTGAAAGTTGCTGATGGCTTGCGCCATCTATCGGAATAAACATCAACTATTCGTTGATTTATAATTATTCCACAATTGACCAAATACCCATTCTTGATTATTTGGCTAATTCTGTAAATATTTATAAATTCATCGAATATAGTTGATTTTTATTCCGATAGATGGCGCAAGCCACGTTGAGATGCCACTTTTTTTTCTTATTTTAAAATGGTTGAATGAAGATTTTAAACAACATTTTTCTTTGAATATCATTAAATTTCTTCGTCGCATGTGAGACAGGTTGATGTTCTAGGGTTAACGATTCTAAACCGTTGGAATAGCGGAGAATTTTGACTTGCCTGCTTTATAAAATCTTCTTATTCATAAATAATGAAAGATATTTATATACGTGTTAATGCCTGATTTTAGAATTTTGATTAAAAAAAAAAGGTTTAGCTTGTATAGTAATATTCTTTAAACTATACCCTCTCCACTCTCAGTAAAGTTTACAGTTTTCTAAACTATTATATACACCTATGATTCTTTTTAAAAATTAAACAATTTTCTACTGCCCTTACTGCAATGAAAAATTAATGGGAGGGCCTGGTTCATCAGTGGTGAACCCTCCCAGCGGTTTCGTCAGTTCACCACTGATGAGCCAGGCCCTCCCATTAATTTTTCATTGCAGTAAGGGCAGTAGAAAATGGTTTAATATCTAAAATAATCATACACGTTTATGATAGTTTTGAATTCTAATAACAAATGGTGCGCTAATGCATCATAAAAGTTTATAGTTAAAAATAAGATTTTTTTTCACACAAATTTGACCGAAAAAAAAAAAAAAGATTGAGAAACGCTGTTCTAGTTTTTTTTTTATTTTATAAATTTGACTCACGTACTTTATATATATTGGAGTTAATAATAAGACCAAGAGGCTAGATTTACTATAAGAAATAAAACCTCAAATTATAACCACCTCTTCCAAAATCTAGATAAAATATATTTAAAAAGGTTTATGTATATGAAATACTCGACACACACACACACACAACACACACACACACAACACAATTCTTAGACTAATTGGCCATTAGAAATGGTCTTCTCGTCCTAACGTATGTAATACAATACTTGTATATTGATATATCTAGATGAAACAGTGCTAATATATACAGTAAGGCCTTTCTGTGAATGAGTTCATAGTTCAACACGGAATATGTGAATTAGTCTGATAACGGACTCATTTACATAGTCCGGGTTTGGAAAATGATGATGATAATAATGAGAAGAGTCGGTAGTCGGCGGTATAAACCTTGGTTCCCGATGGCCATGAATCAGGATCGAATCCCGGATTGGACACTTTTTTTTTCTGCTAGAACCTATACATATTATTCATTATATTACGATGCACTAGAGCGCCATCTGTTATGAAAATTAAAAACTATTTTAGACGCGTAAGATTCTTTTTGTAATTAAACAATTTCTACTGCCCTTACTGCAATGGAAAAATTAAAGGGAGGGCTTGGATCATCAGTGGTGAACCCTCCCAGCGGTTTCGCCAGTTTAATCTACCATACCGCTGTTATATTGCATTTTTCGATTCTTCCTTTTATAGTGATACTGATGCTAGACTCTTGGAATGGGTATTTTAGATGAACTATGGACATAAGCTTCGAAGACAGTAGAATTACATACAATTATAAATATTATCCATTGTAAATAACATAATCTAGGTTGAGCGGTAACTAATAAAGTTATTTTAGAAAATGATGACGATAATAATATAGTGATAAAGATTTCTATTTTGACTAGTTAATGATAAACCTTCGCTAAAACAAGATTAATTAGCCAACATTCACTCTAGCAGAACTCGGTCGAAACCAGATCATTCGTCCTTGTTGTCAATAAAAAAGCGTATTTTGCAGCGCCTTTCTACTCAATTGAAAGTATTTTCACCAAATATTCAGTTTTATACACACAGAGTAGTATAATATTCACATCATTAACATGGTTTATAATGTGAGAGTATATATGTTATATAAAAATATTATTTTATTTAAAATTATATTTCATAGATACAAATACTCTGCTAAATCGACCGCCAGAGGTCACGCTTCCCCTATAAAAACTCATTGTTGTTGTTTCCCGATGGCCGGCTCAAATCTTTTGTACATTATGTAAATAATTTTTTCATTTTTTTTATTCTTACGCCTTAAGCCAGGCAGTACTTTTATCAATTTATGTTTTTATATATCCCATAAGCTCAATTAAAGCTATTTTGATCTTTACAATTTTTATTATTATAATTACAACAATACCAAAATGAAGCAGAAAATCATTTTTTCAATTTATAATTTATATATATGTTATATAAATTTTGGCCGAAACCAGCTCATTAATCCTTGTTGTCAATAAAAAAGCGTACTTCATTGCCTTTCTTCCCAATTGAAAGTATTCAGCAAATATATTCAGTTTTATACACACAGTAGTATAATCTTCACGTTCATTAACGTACTCTATAATGAGAAAATATAAACAATTTCTTATAAAAATGTTAGATATAATGATTTAAAATGTTTTATATCTATTATACTGAATATATGTTTTCTTTCTAAAAGCCGTTACATCATCAATATGCGAGAATATATAGCAGGCTTCAACATCAGCACTTGTATCATAGCATGATATATGGATATTTCCTAAATCCCATGGATCGAAACGGATAATGGAATCCTTCCATGGATCTATACTGACCTCATCTATATATTCCATGGTTCTGTTTGTTCCATGGTATTCTACATCATGATACTCTCACGGTGGTTTCACAACTCTACAAAATACAGTATGTTGATATACAACAACAACAACAACAAAAAGGCTTTTATTAGGGCCAATTGCCCTGTATGGATTCGTCATACAACAACAAAATAATACAGTAATTTTTCTTCCCTTTCCCCATGTGCCACGTGTGCCTTTGTTTGAAAAGAGATTTATATACACATCTTTTCTAAAACTTTACTCAATACCTCTTTTGTGTATGAATATATTTAAAATTGATCTGTAGAAATTATAGAGTTCTATTGCTATATTTTTCTTTTCTGAAATAGTTCTCAGCGTCTTCAGTATGTTAATATACTGGAAAATGACAATTTTGTTCACATTTGCTTATCTCGTGTGTCTTCAATAAAGGTCACTGTAATATCTTTCAGAGTTATTGTCTGAATCCCGATATACATGCTAAAAGATACAACTTCCTTAAGTTTTGTCCATGAATGTATTTGTATGAATTGTTCTGTCCGTGGTGTCTACTGTTTAGCCATATGTCATTCTCCAATATAGCTATCCAGACGTCCTTAACTACGTTTATCTACACGGTTGTACGTTTCATTGCTTTGTTAGACTTAGGAACCTGAATAGGGCTATGTGGCCGATGTACCATTTCTTTTCATTGGCGTTTCAAAAATATATAATTTAAAATATTATTGAACTTTTTTTTAGGGCCGTACCTCATCGGGACGCCATAGCGACGTAGCCAGCAACGTTTCCAATTAACTCTATGAATGGCAGGTATCTCACTTGGCTACTACTTGGTGATGGGCCCGAATTGGAGGCGTCGCAACTGTCTCCTCGTGTGGAGACTGTCCACTTGGGGGCAGTATTATAAATGAGAGTCAACGCACCGTCATATTCACCGTCACCGTCGTATTATTTTTTTCAAACTTCAATCACTAAGTCCCCAAGTTAAATTTGAATAAGCTTTGTATATCCTATATTTTAGAAAAAAATTTAATGGTTATACCTTCTTGTTAAATTTATGAATTGTTATCAGTAGCTTTTGTGAAAATAGTAAAAGAGTGTTGTGTGTTTATTTCTGCCCATTAGACACGATGTAGAAATATTATCGTAAGACTTTTATTTATTAAAAAGAAGTAAAATTGTCTATTGTTTGGTTCATTTGATTTTTCTTTGGTTGAAAATGTGACAAATTCTCCTTCCAGATTTACCTCTATAATCTGTATAGAGGCGCGTCATTAAGGCAACGTATAAGACCTATATATATATACACTTTAACTTCTATATATTGCCACGTGGAAAATTAGAGAAGACAAAACTTCAGGATGACACAGCAATTTATTTAAGGCAAGAACCAACTATGAGTGATAAACAAAAGATAAGCTAAAGAGGGAAGTGTACAGAGTATAGCAAAATATAAACACAAAAAAATAATACTCTGCTAATAAAATAATAAATACTTTGTTACAATATTAAAAGAGATAATGAAAGATAATGTAGAAAAATCGTAAACGATTCGAATATTAAAATGCTTATTTATAACATTTATCTTAGAAATATAAAAAAACACAACATATTTACACATGTGCTAGAAAGGATATAAACCCACCAATAAAGATTATTGGTGCAGCCATCTTATTGGTTTATTGGTTACAGGTGCCACGTCTTAATACCCCACGGCGGCTACTTGTCTACCAATATCAACGCCATCTAGCGACCATAAAACAAACTAAATAGAGCGGATTATTTGACAATTCTATATTACGAGGGCCATCCAATAAATAAGTTCCCTATTTTTTTTCTGCGAACGAAACGTTGTAAAAATTAGTTAGTAGTGTAAGAAATGGTCACTATGATGCGTTGGAAGCGCGTGACCTTCAAAATCACGCTACTCGTACGCGCAAGTCCGTAGCGCTTCCGTTTCCATGGAGCTACCACTGGTGAACGTGTCCACTTGCGAACTCCGTTCTTTAATTCGTTTTTTTCACGGCGAAAAAGGAAACTGCGGTCAATATTCATCGCAATTTAGTGTCAGTGTATGGTGAAGAATGTATGAGCATCCAAATGGTTCGCCGATGGCGTTCATGGTTCTTGGAAGGACGGCAAAACGTGCATGATGACGAGCAAAGCGGCAGACCCGTTACTGCTACGGACAATGCAGCCGTTGCTGCTGTTCGGAATGTGGTGGAAGCAGATCGCCGCGTCACCATTGACGAAATAAGGATTCGACGTCCTCCTGGAATCGAAATTGGACGCTCTTCGATTGGAACAATCATGTCAGATGTTTTGAATTTTCGCAAAGTCTGCGCAAGATGGGTCTCGCGTTTGCTCTCGGAAAATCACAAGCAACAACGGATGGAGGCAGCCCGAGCTTTCTTGGAAATGCATCGAAGAGATGGAGATCAACTGTTTTCCCGTATTGTCACTGGAGATGAAAGCTGGGTGCATCATTCAACTCCAGAAACAAAACGACAAAGTATGGTGTGGAAGAAGCCTGAGGAAAGTGCACCAAAAAAGGCGAAGGTCACAATCTCTGCAGGCAAAGTTATGGCTATCGTCTTTTGGGACTGTAAGGATGTTTTATTGGTTGAATACCTGCCCCCAAACACTACGGTTAACGCTTCGAGGTACTGCGAAGTCCTGACTAAACTCCGTAAACGTCCTGGACTTTTGTCTCGGAAAGTGTTACTCGTCCATGACAATGCTCGCCCTCACGCAGCTCGAACGACCCAAAAGTTGCTTGAAAACATCAAATGGGAAATTTTCACACATCCACCTTATTCTCCGGATCTTGCCCCAAGCGATTTCCATCTTTTTTCAGCACTCAAGTTGCACCTTGGAGGCAAGCACTTTGCGAAAGTGCAGGCGGAGGCGAACCACTGGCTACGAAGACAGGACACGGCTTGGCACAACAGTGGTATCAAAAATTGCTACAACGGTAACAAAAATGTTTGGACAGAAATGGTGATTATGTAGAGAAGTAGTCTATGAGTTGTATAATGAAAATAAAATAACTGCATAATTGTAAATAATGTTGTTTATTTGTTAAAAAATAAGGAAACTTATTTATTGGATGGCCCTCGTATATCAAAATAAAAGTATATAAAACGAATTGTAAGTAAAAATTGGATTTATCAGTATTTTGAAAAACTCTTATTTCTATTTTTTTTCACATGAAAAGCGTTTTTTAATGCAAAATTGGCTTTATATACCCATTTTTTAACTTCTCAGGAAGCCTTGGTCGTAGAGGTACAGTCTGCACCACGCTGACGAGGGCTAACAGTCCGAAACGCGTACGTGGTATAATTGGAGCAAGTTAAATCAATGTTTAGTTGATTTTTGTTCCACTAGATGGCGCTCTGCCATCTAAAATGCTCATGCAGGCGGTCAGGAAATGCCATTTTTGTTTTTAATATATTTATATTTATATTAATACAGAGCAATAACGTGTCATCTGTGCAACAATGTATAAATTAATCAGTGCAACAATATACAACAAATAAAAACATTAAGGCACGAATGTTTCTTTCACACATCAATCAAACTTCTACTGTCCTTACTGCGATGAAAAAACGTTTGGAGGGCTTGGCTCATCAGTAGTGAACCCTCCAAGCAGTTTCGCCAATTTAACTACCAGACCGCTTCTTAGAGATCTAATACTGTAGTGGATCATTCTGCTTACATATGCAACACTGAAGGGTGGAAACTAAGAAATGGTATTTAAGCAACTATGTACATAAGCTTGTAGGAAAGTAGAAATACAGCAAAATCTCCAGGAAAGAGATACCTATAGTGTTGTCGTATCCAATGAATAAAAATGAAGGGTGGAAAATCCACACAAGGTTTCCAACGCAGTAAGGACAGTAGAAAAGTTTGATTTATGTGAAAAAGAAACATTAATGCTTAAAAATACTTTATATTCCTAATATCCTTTCTAGTTAAAAAAAACTACATTGATACAAACCCCATCAACCTACAAGAATCCATTAATTTCAAATTAATATAAAAGAGGAAGAGAGAGTTGTCAACAAAGCTGTCATTAAATATTAATACAAAATCTCTTATAAATTGATTGAGAATATTTTAATCTCTTCTAAAAAAATACAGTAATAGCTAAGTAGAGTAAATCCATACTTAATAAGAGGGATTAAAATTCTATTTCAAGATTATTTTTTTACTCTTCTTTCCCTAGATATAGTTAAAAAGTATTAGTTAAATTATAATAAATTAGTCTCACATCTCTCTCTCTATTGATTGGATGACGGAATAGTTTGTTAATTAAAAAGATTTCCTATATTTGGTCTCCATTTTAAAATATAATAGGATGCAGTAGCGCGCCATCTGTTAAGAGAAATTGTAACTATTTTAAGCGCGTATGTTCGATTCCCATCCCTGGACACTTTTATTTTTCCGTTTATCATTACTCTTCACAATTCATCCTTTCATACTTCATCTAAGGTTAGAAATAATCGTTATTTCTCCTTAAAATAAATTTCGATTTTTCGTTCAAAAGAAATACATGCGGGATAATTATCAAATATCGTTCTACAATGATCTACTGCCCTTAAATACATTATGATGAATTAGCGCGTCATCTGTTAAGGGAAATTGTAACTATTTTAGACGAGTTTGATTCTTTTAAAAATTAAACAATAGTCTACTGCTTTTAAATAGTTTAATTATTAAAAGAATCATACGAGTCTAAAATAGTTTCAAATTTTCACAACAGATGGCGCGCTATTTCAGCATATTACATTTAAGGGCAATAGATCATTGTTTAATTTTTACAAGAATCATACGCGCCTGAAATAGTTTCAAATTCTCCTTTTATAATAGGTTTTTATCTTAATTGCAAAAGGAATGTTCAGGTTAGGATTTAACTCCTGTATTACAAACACATCGTATATGTAACCGAGGATTCCAAGGATATCTAAACCGAAAATTTAAACTTTTTGAATTAGATTCTCCATTCAACTTTTGTAAAAGGAAAATATCAATTTATAAAACTATATTTTAAGGAAATAAGAAATTCGGTGGACGAGTGGTTAACACCCTTGATTCCTGACAACCATAAACCGGGATCGAATCCCGCATTGGACACTTTTTTAAAATATATGTAGAACCTGTACCTACAAGGGTCACTCTAAAAGTTTTTGCAATCAATAATAAATAATTAAAATATTAAAAAATAAATTATACCATTAAAATCTACATGTAATATTTACCTAACATAAACATTTTCATAAAATAGTAACAGCAATGATTCATAGAGGGCGTGATTTTGTTTACAGCGGCAGCGGTAATTTATAAACATTGCATCAGACACAATGGAGTTGACTAGAGAAAGTTTACACACCATGATCTTTTATGATTATAAAAGTAATTTAACTTCTAAAGAATCCCATGAAAGATTGATTAAAGCTTTAGAAGATAAAGCTCCTTCTTGTATTATTCGTTGTAAATAACATAAGCTAGGTTTCTCTTTTTGAGCGGTACCTAATAAAGTGATTTTAGAACTTGGAACAGTTCAAGGTAACATATTATTTGCATATCTACATACATATATATCTACATATTTACACATGGTGGACGAGTGGGTAACTCCCTCGATTCCCGACAGTCATGAACCGGGATTGAATCCCGCCTTTAAATTTTGTTTAATATGTGAATAACCTTCACATATTATTCATTGTTCAATTATCATGAACTAGGTTGCTCTTGCTGAGCGGTACCTATTTATGTGATTTGAACCAGATACATATTTACATAAATAATTACACATTTTAATTAATTTATTATTGCAGTAAGAGAGGGCAGTAGAAAATTGTTCAATTTTAATGGTAGATTAAACTGGCGAAACCACTGGGAGGGTTAACCACTGATGAGCTAGGGCCTCTTCCTATATTTTTCATCGTAATTAAGACTGTAGTTAAGTTTTTGTTTGTTTTATTTTAGGAAAATTCGTGCTTAATAGTTTAATTTCGTATATATACAGGGTGTACCAGGTAAATTGGGACTAACTTTGACAGTCCATAAAACAAAAACTACTTGAGATTAAAAACTTGTTTTTTTTTCATTACGTAGCCATATTCATGTAAAATGCAACAGTACATGTGTGCGCAGTGTAGTGATGAAGAGTAACCGAGAATTTGAAAATCGAGCTGCCATCATCGTTGCTCTGCGCGCCGGAAGGAGCCCCAAAGAGATAGTGGATTTTCTTTAGTTGCCCAAAACCACTATTTATCGTGTCAAGAAGCAGTTTGATGAGGCCGACAGTAACAAAGAGGGGATAGCTACAAGGAAAAAGCACTCGCGTCGATCGGACAGGGTAAGAGGCGAAGAATTTGTCAAAAATGTCAAGGAGAAGATTGATGGAAACCCTGGGAAGAGCATGAGGGCCATAGCCAAGGAAATGGACGTTGGCTCTATGACAATTGTCAGAACTATCCATGAGGACCTTGGTCTCAAGTCTTATGCCCTTCTGAAAGGTCAGTTGCTGACTGAGAATATGAAGAATAACAGAAAAGGAAAGGCTGCTGCCCTCCTCAACAACCTGAAACACGACTCTTTTGGCATGCTAAGGTTCTTCTCTGACGAAAAGAACTTTGACGTGGACCAAAAGGTAAATCCCAGGAATGATCGCTGGATCTGTAAAGACCCCTCAGAGATACCTGTCGTGATGCACACGAAATTTCCTGCCTCCGTAATGGTCCTTGGCGTTATCAGCAGTGAAGGTGATGTCATGCCTCCCCATTTCTTTGAGAAGGGCCTTAGGATGAACGCTGACACCTACATCAATGTTCTGGAGACCGTTGTGAAGCCTTGGATGGACATGGTGGCCGCAGGAAGGAAGTATGTCTTCCAAAAGGACTCAGCTCCAGCCCATAAGGCAAAAAAGACACAATCGTGGCTGACACTTAACGTCCCTAGTCACTGGGGTCCTGATATTTGGCCCCCTAATTCTCCAGATTGCAATCCCCTCGACTACTATGTATGGGGCGTTGTTGAGAGAGATGTCAACAAAGCTCCTCATACCACCATCCAGTCTGTCAAGAAAGCAGTTCACACGGTGATGACCCAAATGGACAAGGTCATCGTCGCCAAGGCCTGTGCTTCATTCCGCACTCGCCTCGAGACTGTTGTAGCTAATAATGGAAACTACATTGAATAAATAAAAACTATATCCTTTTATCTACTACTGTGTCAAATTTCATTCGGATATTTTAATTTTTACTTGCAAAATATTTCAGTTAAAATACCATTGTTGAAATTCCCAATTTACCCGGTACACCCTGTATATGTACGGTGGATCCTGTAGCCACTGGACATACGTCGGACCTGGAGGCTGTTGTTGGGTTCTGTGATACCTGGAGTATAGGAGCTCCATCTATGATTCCTTTCTGTGATGAATCTGTATAAGACCGGTGGTCTTAATAAAGCTGTATATATATATTTAAATATATAAAACCACATTTCCCTTTTAAATGTATAAATATAAATGGAAAAATGAAAAGTTAAACGAATGAAACAAGCTTTCCAGAAGGAGACTGTAGAGATAGTTAGCGCTTGACATTCCAACGTAAGTCCAGAGGTCCACCTATTGAATCTCCTCGATCTAGCATCCCTGCTCGGCAATAAATAGGACTTTTTGGGACCTTTGTCGGTCCCAAGCCCGGATGAAAAAGGAGGAGGGAAGGCAGTAACAAGCTCGCTAAAAAACCTGGGCTCAGCTGGCCCGGCTGATAGTACCCTGTAAGGCAAGCATGTCAAACTCGCGGCCCGCGGGCCTCATGCGGCCCACAACGAATAAATTTGCGGCCCACCAGACAATATATTTTAATATTTTTTTTTTATAAATAAAAAAAAATAATAATAAAAATTTGTAGCCTAATTTTAAAAAATGTAATTATACATAATTTATTTATTAATAACGAACCACTGGTCGCCATACATAAGTCGTAAGTTTTGATAATATTATACCTACATACATAACGTATGTACATCGCCATAAGTATTGTGTGCCTTAAAGTTTAAAGAAAATATTCTTAAGGAGTACTAGAAAAACATTTTTTTTTTTAAAGTTACGTTCAATAATTTGTGCAGTTATTCTGTGTGTCTGGTAAGTTAAAAAATATTAATTTTTAAAACTTTTTTATTAATTAAAACGTTTTATTATTTTGTGTTAGCGATTACTAATTTTTTTCAGACCTTTGAATTCAATATGTCTTCATCAAAACCAAGTGGCAGTAAAACTAAACGAAAAATTGCTGACGAACATAGGAATTTTCAAGAAAAGTGGGAATTAGAGTATTTTTGCTCTGAAGTAAAAGATAAAATCATCTGCTTGATATGTAATAATGCTATTAGTGTACCAAAATTATATAACATTAAACGTCATTATGAACAACATAAATCAAAATAGATACCTACGAAGGTTTAATGAGACAAGAAAAGGTAAAAGAGTTCAAGTTGGGAATGAAAAAACAACAGTTTATGTTTACTAAAGTATCACAAGAGAGTGAAGCGGCGGTGCATGCAAGCTACGTTTTATCGGAGATGATAGCTAAACACTCAAAACCTTTTACTGAAGGTGATTTCATCAAGGAATGTTTAATTAAAGCTGCAGAAATTGTTTGTCCTGGAAGTGTGAAGACGTTTCAAGCAATATCTTTGTCTCGAAATACCGTTGTGGAAAGAGTTACTGAAATGGCCAGAAATTTAAATGATCAGATTTAAGAAGTAGGAAAGATGGTAGCAGAAAAGAGATGCCAAATATCAGGGAGAAAATATTAACTTTACTTTCTTTTTTCTTATTAGTATTTTTAAAAATAAACCTACATAAATGTTACTATAAAAATTTAATTACTTGTTTTCTTTTTTTTTGCGGCCTACATAATCTTATTACTTTTTTATTTGGCCCGTGTTAGGATTTGAGTTTGACATGCTTGCTGTAAGGGCTCCTAATCCAGGGATACAGGATGAGTCTGTACTCCATGATAGGAGCAGATGTACATGGCATTTGTTCCTCATATCAGAGGCGGCAATTTCATTTTGAGGCTAAGTCGGCCTGCCACTGAGTAGTGCTCCCAGTCAAAGAGTTCAAGTTGGGAATGAAAAAACAACAGTTTATGTTTACTAAAGTATCACAAGAGAGTGAAGCGGCGGTGCATGCAAGCTACGTTTTATCGGAGATGATAGCTAAACACTCCAAACCTTTTACTGAAGGTGATATCATCAAGGAATGTTTAATTAAAGCTGCAGAAATTGTTTTATGACAAAGGCAGACACAATCTACTTCATCCAGTTATTTAGGTTGTCAATCTCAAATTCTACAAGCTTGACACCCTGATATGATGGTGGAGATAAGAAAGAAGAAGAACAGTTTGTGAATAAGCCTGTACGAGATAATGTCGGGATGATCCTTCCAGCGGTTTCGCCAGTTTAATATACCACTTCTTAGAGCTCTACTATTATGTTGAACGATTTTTATTTTATTTGAGAAAATAAAAATATTAATAGTTTAATTCCATCTATCTCAATTGATTTAAATCTTCTGGATATAAATTAAACAATGCAACAGGTTTCTGGAGATAAGTTTATTTTCATTTCATTAACTTAGTCTCAAGCTTTCGGACATCTCTGCCCTTCTACAGGAGTACTTGAAAACGAATGTACTCCTGTAGTAGGGTAGAGATGCCCGAAAGCGCGAGTGGTGTTAATAAAATGAAAAGAAACTCATCTTCAGAAATTGTTGTATTATTTAATTTCATCTACAAGGTGTGTCCAATAAATAATGAGACCGGTCAAAAACAAAGAAAAAATGAAATGATAATTTTTTAAAAAGTCTATTAAAAAAAAAGAAAGATTTAGCTACACTGCGGTATATCACATCACGTGATTGCGCGCGCAGTCGATAAATTGTAATATTGCAAAAAGAACGCCTTGCATAACAACTTCTAATTTGTAATGGATAGAAAATTCCAACAACGAATTTGTATTAAATTTTGCTACAAAATTGTGAAATCGATGAAAGATGAGAAGTGTGTTGGACGTCCAATTCTGCACAGGAACCCTGAAAAGGTGAGCCAAATTTCAAATTTGATAAAAGAAAATTCACGGATAGGGTTACGGGACATTGAGGAAGAAACAGGGATATCAAAATCATTAGTTGGATCGATAATTAAAGAAGACTTGCAGTTAAAGAAGACACCTTCAAAATTTGTCCCTAAAATGCTCACAATCCAACAAAAGGAGAATCGCGTTGAAGTTGCCAAAAAAATGCTTGAAATGGTGGAAGAGAACCCTAATTGGAAGGAAAAAGTAATAACTGGAGACGAGACATGGGTTTACGGGTATGACCCGGAAACAAAACGCCAATCCATGGATTGGAAAGGAAAAGATGAACCAAGAACGAAGAAATCCCGACTTTGCAAGTAAAAAAACAAAGTCTTATTGGTCACGTTCTTTGACATAAAGGGAATTGTGCATTATGAATATCTAGAGGAAGGTCAAACAATCAATAAGGAGTCTTATTTAAACATTATGAGACGTGTACGAGAATCAATTCATCTGAAAAGAAGTGAAATGTGGAGTTCCAAAAATTGGATTATCCATCATGATAATGCACCACCACACACCGCTACATCTGTACTGACTTATTTGGTTAAACACGGCATCCAAATACTTCAACAACCTCCCTATTCCCCAGACCTAGCTCCAAATGATTTTTTCTCTTTACAAAACTCAAAATGGCTCTAAAAGGAAGGAGATTTGGCACTAGAGAGTCCATCATAGCGGATTCGAAAAAGGTCTTGGAGAACATCCCGAAAGATGCCTTTTCTAAATGTTTTAAATCATGGGAGAAGAGATGGAAATTATGTATAGATGCGGGAGGGGACTCTATTTTGAAAAATACGAATAAAATACTTTTTAATCATTCTATTTTTCTTCATTTTTGACCAGTCTCATTATTTATTGGACACACCTTGTATATAGATGGCACGTTATTGCCCTATGATTATGTATATTTGTATCATTAAGTTTGACACATTTTGAAGCGTGAATTTTCAGTTCCGTGTAGAGGTCTTCAACGAGGCGTCACGGCATATACACTCAAGGACAAAACTTAAGGAAGTTGTATCTTTTAACATGTATTGCATGTATAGTAATATATCAGGATTCAGACAATAACTCTGAAAGTTATTTGATACACAGTGACCTTTGTTAAAGACACGTTTCACAAAAGTGCAAAAAGAATTTCCTCCGTCTCCTTCAAAAAAAAAAAAAAAAGACCGGGGACATCAAAAACTTTCCACTTCATTGTGTTTCGTCCATGAGTGTATTCTCAGAGAAGGTAGAGATGTAAGTAACCAACATCTAATCACCAATTTTAGAGTGAGAAAGAGCGAAAAATTTCGATTTTATTCCGACCGTAATCCACTCCGGTGAAACTAAAATGGTTTCTCTCTCCCTCCACTAAAACTATAAAAATAAATAAAAGAGGAGAAGCAACAACAGCTGAAAAAAATGCACTCGATAAATAAAAAAGAGGCGCAATTACTTATTTAGGACTGAGGCTTACAATTATCGGATTTTATCGGAAAATTTTCCCAGCGGGGGTTTGGTCCTGATTGAAACTGTAGGACGTTCCAGACTTGCTTGTCTTCACCGTTACTGAAGTTCCTCTATTCTCTGTTGGTCGGTGATGGGTTTTGTTGCTAGAACTTTTGTTCTAAGACTTCTTTCTCACATATTAGAATAGTCATTTTTTTAATACGCGATTTAATTATAAAAACCTAAATAGGAACAACGTTACAAAATAAAGATAACATTTTTCTAAACTACAAATTGGTTGTATATTTGTTATAGGCTTTTTTATACAAAAATAAAAATTTGGCAATATAAACACACCTTTGATTTATTGAAGAAGGGCTTGTCCGAAAGCTATTTTAATAAAATAAATATAAAGTTACGGCGTCTTATGATTTTTTTCTTGTAATTTGTAGAAATCAGCAAATCTATGATAATGAATATTTTTCTAAGTTTTCTAATTTTATGCGATTATAAATTGAATATGATTTAAAATATAGGGAAGGCCTGACTCATCATTGGTGAACACTTTCATCGGTTTCGCCAGTTTGATCTATAAGATCGATACAATTAGCGAATCTTGGCTTACATACTCAGCATCTGAGGTTTTTATTTTTAATTCTGGTGATATATAGTGGCAAGTAGAACAATTTGGTAGATTAAATTGGCGAATTGCTTAAAGTGTTCATCACTGATGAGCCAGGCATTCCCAATAATTTTTATCTTTGATTCATTAAATTGTACAAATTTGCTCTATATAAAAATGGCAAAAATGGTTTAATATTTATAATAAAGATGATGATATATGGTCTTTAATCATGGAAAAATAGATCTTTATATTAATGATTGATTAGCAAATATGCTTAAGGATAGTTAATACGAGGGCCATCCAATAAATAAGTTTCCCTATTTTTTAACAAATAAACCACATTATTTACAATTATGCAGTTATTTTATTTTCATTATACAACTCAAAGACTACTTCTCTAAATAATCACCATTTCTGTCCAAACATTTTTGGTACCGTTGTAGCAATTTTTTGATACCACTGTTGTACCAAACCGTGTCCTGTCTTCGTAGCCAGTGGTTCTCCTCCGCCTGCACTTCGTCATCATTCGCAAAGTGCTTGCCTCCAAGGTGCCACTTGAGTGCTGGAAAAAGATGGAAGTCGCTTGGGGCAAGTTCCGGAGAATAAGGTGGATGTGTGAAAATTTCCCATTTTAAGTTTTCCATAGCCATAACCTTGCCTGCAGAGATTGTGACCTTCGCCTTTTTTGGTACACTTTCCTCAGGCTTCTTCCACACCATGCTTTTGTTTCTGGAGTTGAAGGATGCACCCAGCTTTCATCTCCAGTGACAATACGGGGAAAACAGTTGATCTCCATCTCTTTGATGCATTTCCAGGAAAGCTCGGGCTGCCTCCATCCGTTTTTGCTTGTGATTTTCCAAGAGCAAACGTGGGACCCATCTTGCGCAGACTTTGCGAAAATTCTAAATATCTGACATGATTGTTCCAATCGAAGAGCGTCCAATTTTGATTCCAGGAGGCAGTCGAATCATTATTTCGTCAATGGTGACGCGGCGATCTGCTTCCACCACATTTCGAACAGCAGCAACGGCTGCATTGTCCGTAGCAGTAACGCGCCTGCCGCTTCGCTCGTCATCATGCACGTTTTGCCGTCCTTCTAAGAACCATGAACGCCATCGGCGAACCATTTGGATGCTCATACATTCTTCACCATACACTGACACTAAATTGTGATGAATATTGACCGCAGTTTCCTTTTTCGCCGTGAAAAAAAAAACGAATTACAGAACGGAGTTCGCAAGTGGACACGTTCACCAGTGGTAGCTCCATGGAAACTGAAGCGCTACGGACTTGCGCGTACGAGTATCGTGATTTTGAAGGTCACCAGCTTCCAACGCATCCTAGTGACCATTTCTTCCATACTAACTAATTTTTACAACGTTTCGTTTGCAGAAAAAAAATAGGGAAACTTATTTATTGGATGGCCCTCGTATATATCTAAAAAGACAAAGGTAGCTTCTCCCGTCAAAATAGACGTCAAAGCTAGACGCCATCTATTGACCGTCGCCGCAAACAAGCGGCCTGGGGTCGGTTACAAAGCCTTGTGAATCTCATGGAATAAAGTCCGCCCTAGGCTGACGAGGGCCATTAGCTCGAAACCATGTTCTCTAGATAGACGCTTTTCAGTTTGCCAAAGTTGGTGTTGTGGCTTTGTCACCGACCCAAGGCCGCTAGTTTGCGGCGACGGTCAATAGATGGCGTCTAGTTTTGACGTCTATTTTGACGAGAGAGGCGACCTTTGTCTTTATAGATCAATATCCTCCCTCAAAATTTCCGTAGTTATATGTATGTTATATAAAGGTATTATTTAAATTGTTATTTTATTTTAAATATATATCATAGATTCAAATATTCTGTTAAGTCGACCGCCAGAGGTCACGCTTTCTGTTGTTGTTGTTTCACAATGGCCGGCTCAAAACCTTTTGTACATTATATAAATAAGTTTTTCATTTTTTTTTATTCTTGCGCCTTAAGTCAGGCAGTACTTTTATCAAATTATGTTTTCTATATTCCATAAGCTAAATTAAAGTAATAATGATCTGAACTATTTTTAGTATTATTGCCACGCCTGCAGTGTCACATGCTCATGGATTCCGGGATCAAGAAAATGATCAATAAATCTTAATACAATCCTCTAAAATCAATAGAAAATATTTTTTCCTAATATGTATATAGTATATTATAGTATAGAGTTATTATTATTGTGAGCGTATTCCGTGGGTGAAAACTCTGATAGTTACTTCCAGGCCAAACTCTATATTAAGGCAAAGTTTCATTCTGATTGGTCAGATTGTGTGGAAACTTATGCGGAGCCAATACATGGACATTAAATTTTCTATCTCGTTGTATACACCTATATCTACATTAATGGACAAAACTTATGGAAGTTGTACCTTTCAGCATGTATATCGGGATTCAGATAATAACTCTGAAAGATATTACAATGATATTTATTGAAGACACATGAGATAACCAACTGTGAACAAAAAATATTTTTCCCTAAAAAAAAAAAAATAATAATAAAAATAAACGACCGACGACATCAAAGACTTTCCACTTACATTTTGTCCATGAGTTTTTATTGTAGTGTCAAAATTAAAAGACAAACTCTCAGCAACGACACGTCAGTACTTTTTTAAACCCGAAACGTCAAATTAATAAAAAAGATCGAAACAACCTAAAAAATATATAATAACCATACACTGACACTTCTGTGTTAAAAACAAATTATCAAAATAAATCAACGACAATTTAAACAAAGAACTTGTTAAAAAATAAAACTGACATCTTAAATAAAAAGGTTTAAAATAGTTTCACTCTCCAAAAACAATAACTTTTTCTATAAACGTTTTTTTGTGCCCTAATCTATCCATTCTAAATTTGGCAATTTTCGCCGTTCCAATTTGATAAATTTGGAAAGCTATGACCTAAATAAGGAGGTTTCACAGGAACCAAGATGTATGGCCTCTACATTGACAAATGGAAAGCCAATAGTTTGTTCTTTAAAAAAAGAAAGCTGTTTGAAGAAAGAAAGAATGTTGGCAACACGGCCAAGATATGTTCGATAAAGAATCTTTAAAATTGCCAACAAATTATCGCTTTATAAAACATGATTATATGTTTTACCTTATTTATTTATATTAGCTCCCTTTTTTACATATATATACATATATTTTGAAAATAGAGCAATCCATTAATAAATCTTTAATTAAAAAGGCATATATTGGATCAAAATATCATTTATTTTACCAGTATTTCAGTTGGCTGAATGCCAACCTTTATCAAGGTGTTATAACATTTTTAATGTGTGTCAACAACAAACTCAGCGCCACATAACGTCAATAGAATTAAGTTTTAAAAATATTTTGCCTATATTCAATGGGGAGAAAAATTAAAAAAAATAAAATAAATATATCTATTTTTTCTCCCGATTGAATATAACAAAATATTTTTAAAATTTAATTCTGTTGACGTTATGTGGCGCTGGGTTTGTTGTTGACACACATTAAATATGTTATAATACCTTGATAAAGGTTGGCGTTGAGCCAACTGAAATATTGGTAAAATAAATGATATTTTGATCCAATATATGCCTTTTTAATTAAATATACATATATATATTATGATGCATTAGCGCGCCATCTGTAATGAAAATTAGAAACTATTATAGACGCGTATGATTCTTTTAAAAATTAAACAATTTATACTGCCCTTACTGTAATGAAAAAATTAATGGGAGGGCTTGGCTCATCAGTGATGAACCCTCCCAGCGGTTTCGCCAGTTTAATCTACTATACTGCTGTTATATTGCATTTTTTCGATCTTCCTTTTATAGTGATACTGGTGCTAAATATGCCAGACATTTTTTTTTCTGTATACAGTTCTCTGTTTTCGTTTTCTCTCTCTTTCTCCTTGTTAATATCATATGACTATTCTTTACGGCCTAAAATTATTGTAAATATGTATGGAAAATTGTAAAGGCATACATGTATGACAGCGCAAGTGTCCTTAGGGGAACATAGGGCTTTAAATTGAAATAAATATATATATGAAATAAGTTGAGGTTCTGGTAAGCCTTGTAGAGATGTCGACTAGCTGTAATGAGTTGATGAGTTACTGTTGACTCTTGTAGAATCCTGTCGATTAACTTTGTGATGATAAAGTTTAGGGACTCTCGCTATACTGGGTTGACCAAGAGGAACAGTCAGGATGGGGAGTTTTCCAGTACCTCTCTGCACCTTGTAAGTCCTTTAAAAGTTCTCACAGAGTACAGGCAGTCGTGGTCGAGGCAGAGTGGAAAGCTTGGGAATGTCCACACAAAAAACGAAGACACAGTTGCACTAAGAAAGTTCCGTGCACAGATAAAAGTTGAGCTAGGAGCGAAAGATAGAGATAGAAGAGTTCTTACTAACTACATGTTAGATGAGATCGACATGAGGTACGACCGACGCGGGTTTGCACTGAGGGTGAACTAAACTGTCAAGTCACTGTAAAGTGATTGTATTTATAGGTTAAAGAGGCTTATGCGCCAGGGGCGTTTCTGAGAAAAAGGGGGCCTTTACCTGTCACCAGGTGTGAGAGGGGGCTCTGTATTCCACCAGCTGTGAACAGTGTGGGTGGTCTTGTTGTGGGAATTCTAAATCTGTCTCGATTTTGACGTTATGACTTCTATCTCTTGCTTAGCTCAATTTTTAATCTATTACAGATTTTATTTATTTATCCTCAGTTTGTACAAATTACATTACATATGATGATGTAAAGACACATGTCAATAATACGTATAATCGTTTACAGATGTGTTTCTATTATACAACATTAAATCTTATTATAAGTTATATACACAATATGGGGTTGTTGGTTTAAATTACCATAATATATATGTAATTTATAATACAATATAATGCGGCTTATGATTGTAAAAACGACATTTGACAAGTTTTACCGCAAATGTTTCTTTTGAACGAAAATTCGTAATTTATTTGAAGGAGAAATAACGACTATTTCTATCCTTAGGGATGAAGTATGAAAGGATGGATTGTGAAGAGTAATATTTAATAATTATAAAATTTATATTACCTTTTTTTTTGAATTTTTATATGCTTATTTTTATTACTAAAAGTGTTGTATCAACTTTTAGAATTTCATTTGGATTTATAAATAGAGATTAAAATTGTAAATTGATATAAAGTATACTTTATATATTCTAAAAGTAAAGAAGAAGAGATCAGGGGGAGATATAATATATTGAAAGAACACCCCCCTGAATGTGTATATTAAAATTGTTGATAACCCACTGCCATCTATCGGAATAAAGATCCCCTTTGTGGGTCCCCAACAATAAAGCCTAAACCACGCTGACGAGGGTCAACAGCCCGAAACGCGTACGTGGTTGGTTTTTTCTTGGTAATTTTCAGGACTAATTTATATTGTCGCGCGTGTCCCCTCCGGTTCTTTGCGACGACGCCGCTTCTTCCGTCGTGGTTCACCTACCCGGGCTCCCGTTGCTTTACCTATGCAGCTCTTCCCTGCAAAGCACCCAAAGACCTTCGAGAACCACCACTCAAGTGGATCTCCTTTCCTCTGGCAGTATCTCTCGGCCTTACCACTGGTGGGAAGACACGAGAGACTTACCAGAGGAGTAGCGACTGTGGTGTTGGAGAGAGTAACAACAGTAACCGGCAACAAGACTTCTAACACTCCTCTTTCTTATTGTCATTTCTACTACACATTACATATAACTAGAATAACAATTAACGAGTATTTACATTATGTTACCTCCTAGGGCCAATATAAACGTGTATTTACAAACATTTGCCCCAGGAAACAGGACCACAGCAGTCGGTGATTCCCACATTAGTTTCAGACGGGAAATAGGTGAAAGCGCCATCTATTGGCGGAGGTTGTGTTTTCAGGCCCATATACGCGACAATATCTATTGTCATGGGAACAGTAAGTAGCAGCTTACTAGTCAAAATACCGCCGTGAATTCAATAAAACCTTCAAAATGCAAGTTATATCTTGTGTCTCTAACGTACGTCAAAACAAGGAAGCTATTTACAATTCTGTACTGGATGTAAGTGGGATTAAACTATCAGACAGAATTGAAGGAAGGAACTCCCCGGAGATCAATAACAGGGAACAGATTGGAGGAAATTAAAGGTCCTCCCCTAGAGGACATTATTTCACTCGCCTTGGATTGAAATCATTTTTTACCTGCGTCCGTCTCTCTTCCTTTTCTTTCTGTAACTACCCAATTTGGTTTTAAAATGGTTATTTTAAAGAGGTAGACTGTATCTCTTGATACTTCACAAATGAACTTTCGTTTTCTCTCTCTTTCTCCTTGTTAATATCATATGACTATTCTTTACGGCCTAAAATTATTGTAAATATGTATGGAAAATTGTAAAGGCATACATGTATGACAGCGCAAGTGTCCTTAGGGGAACATAGGGCTTTAAATTGAAATAAATATATATATGAAATAAGTTGAGGTTCTGGTAAGCCTTGTAGAGATGTCGACTAGCTGTAATGAGTTGATGAGTTACTGTTGACTCTTGTAGAATCCTGTCGATTAACTTTGTGATGATAAAGTTTAGGGACTCTCGCTATACTGGGTTGACCAAGAGGAACAGTCAGGATGGGGAGTTTTCCAGTACCTCTCTGCACCTTGTAAGTCCTTTAAAAGTTCTCACAGAGTACAGGCAGTCGTGGTCGAGGCAGAGTGGAAAGCTTGGGAATGTCCACACAAAAAACGAAGACACAGTTGCACTAAGAAAGTTCCGTGCACAGATAAAAGTTGAGCTAGGAGCGAAAGATAGAGATAGAAGAGTTCTTACTAACTACATGTTAGATGAGATCGACATGAGGTACGACCGACGCGGGTTTGCACTGAGGGTGAACTAAACTGTCAAGTCACTGTAAAGTGATTGTATTTATAGGTTAAAGAGGCTTATGCGCCAGGGGCGTTTCTGAGAAAAAGGGGGCCTTTACCTGTCACCAGGTGTGAGAGGGGGCTCTGTATTCCACCAGCTGTGAACAGTGTGGGTGGTCTTGTTGTGGGAATTCTAAATCTGTCTCGATTTTGACGTTATGACTTCTATCTCTTGCTTAGCTCAATTTTTAATCTATTACAGATTTTATTTATTTATCCTCAGTTTGTACAAATTACATTACATATGATGATGTAAAGACACATGTCAATAATACGTATAATCGTTTACAGATGTGTTTCTATTATACAACATTAAATCTTATTATAAGTTATATACACAATATGGGGTTGTTGGTTTAAATTACCATAATATATATGTAATTTATAATACAATATAATGCGGCTTATGATTGTAAAACGACATTTGACAAGTTTTACCGCAAATGTTTCTTTTGAACGAAAATTCGTAATTTATTTGAAGGAGAAATAACGACTATTTCTATCCTTAGGGATGAAGTATGAAAGGATGGATTGTGAAGAGTAATATTTAATAATTATAAAATTTATATTACCTTTTTTTTTGAATTTTTATATGCTTATTTTTATTACTAAAAGTGTTGTATCAACTTTTAGAATTTCATTTGGATTTATAAATAGAGATTAAAATTGTAAATTGATATAAAGTATACTTTATATATTCTAAAAGTAAAGAAGAAGAGATCAGGGGGAGATATAATATATTGAAAGAACACCCCCCTGAATGTGTATATTAAAATTGTTGATAACCCACTGCCATCTATCGGAATAAAGATCCCCTTTGTGGGTCCCCAACAATAAAGCCTAAACCACGCTGACGAGGGTCAACAGCCCGAAACGCGTACGTGGTTGGTTTTTTCTTGGTAATTTTCAGGACTAATTTATATTGTCGCGCGTGTCCCCTCCGGTTCTTTGCGACGACGCCGCTTCTTCCGTCGTGGTTCACCTACCCGGGCTCCCGTTGCTTTACCTATGCAGCTCTTCCCTGCAAAGCACCCAAAGACCTTCGAGAACCACCACTCAAGTGGATCTCCTTTCCTCTGGCAGTATCTCTCGGCCTTACCACTGGTGGGAAGACACGAGAGACTTACCAGAGGAGTAGCGACTGTGGTGTTGGTGAGAGCAACAACAGTAACCGGCAACAAGACTTCTAACACTCCTCTTTCTTATTGTCATTTCTACTACACATTACATATAACTAGAATAACAATTAACGAGTATTTACATTATGTTACCTCCTAGGGCCAATATAAACGTGTATTTACAAACATTTGCCCCAGGAAACAGGACCACAGCAGTCGGTGATTCCCACATTAGTTTCAGACGGGAAATAGGTGAAAGCGCCATCTATTGGCGGAGGTTGTGTTTTCAGGCCCATATACGCGACAATATCTATTGTCATGGGAACAGTAAGTAGCAGCTTACTAGTCAAAATACCGCCGTGAATTCAATAAAACCTTTTAAAATGCAAGTTATATCTTGTGTCTCTAACGTACGTCAAAACAAGGAAGCTATTTACAATTCTGTACTGGATGTAAGTGGGATTAAACTATCAGACAGAATTGAAGGAAGGAACTCCCCGGAGATCAATAACAGGAACAGATTGGAGGAAATTAAAGGTCCTCCCCTAGAGGACATTATTTCACTCGCCTTGGATTGAAATCATTTTTTACCTGCGTCCGTCTCTCTTCCTTTTCTTTCTGTAACTACCCAATTTGGTTTTAAAATGGTTATTTTAAAGAGGTAGACTGTATCTCTTGATACTTCACAAATGAACTTTAATGATGGTTTGTGCCATGTTTCAGAATAATTCGCATCTAATTGTTGATCTTTTTGTTAATTCCAAAATTTTATAAATAGGCAACGATTAGTGGATATTTATTTAGATAGATGGCAAAAGCCATCAGCAACTTTCAGTTGTAGGTTTAGGAGGTACTTCATTTCATAATTTTATGAAATATACTCTCATACTTTTAGCTTTTGTACTATCTTTTTAGGTCGAAATTTTACTTTATCTACTGTTCACCATCGCGCTGTTGTTTTTAGCGATTAGCCTCGCCCCTAGCTTGTCGATTAAATAGATGTATATAACTCTACTTGTAGGTTCAATAATAAAAACTACAAATATTATTTACAATGAGTTTCATTTTTTAATGTTAACTTTCAAGCGATAATCGATCTTCAGCAGTCTTAGTTAAAAACATTGGCTATTTCTCACAAGAAGTATTTACAAATAAAGGCGCGTAGCGTGAATGTAGCCAACTGAAATTTTGAAATTTTAGGTCAAATTTCAACTGTAGATATCCAAACTGCGCACGTATATTTGTAAACATTTCTTGTAAGAAATATCGTTGCTTTAACTAAGCCCGTTGAAGAGCTATTATCACCTGAAAGATAGCCTTTTAAAATAACTCATTGTGAGGAATATTTGTAGTTTTTAAACGCTTTTCAAAAACACAACACAAACACAATAACACACGGGGGGTCGGTGGAAGGCTAGTTAAACCGTTTGGTTTTCGACCACTAGGACCCGGGTTCGATTCCCGCATTGGACACTTTTTTCTGTTAAAAAATGCTCCAATGGCCCCGATTCTTACAAAAGTCCAACCCCACCAGTGAGTGCAAGTAACCAAACGGGGCTCTGGCACATTTGTAAGTGCAAAGTCGAACTGCTTTTCACACGTGTAAACATGTGGTGCGCTTACAGTAAAAGCAGTCGCTAACTACCCACCATGATTATCATGGCCTGTAACACGTGTACTAGGGATAAGCAAAAAAAAAAAAAAAAAACAATAACACACAACACAAACACACACATTTTTTCATGAAATTTCAATGATACCTTATTTCTCTGATGACCATACAAAGGTATAAGTGATATAAGCAAAAAATAACTCTGCAACAGGGAGCGTAGCTTTATTCACCGAGTACGAACGGGCATACAAAGGTATAGTTATAAGGTTGTCCCAAAAGTTCGTAAACATGATTATGATTTATATTTTGCAAGTGTTTACGAAATTTTGGGACAACCTTGGCAATATTG
Organism: Cordylochernes scorpioides; assembly: GCA_030710605.1. Classification (NCBI taxonomy): domain Eukaryota; kingdom Metazoa; phylum Arthropoda; class Arachnida; order Pseudoscorpiones; family Chernetidae; genus Cordylochernes; species Cordylochernes scorpioides. The sequence goes on from CP092877.1 coordinate 55,556,952, forward strand.
TAACAGTACAATTATAGCAGAATTCATATAGAAGAATGATTTAATCTCTGAAGGTTCTATATCAAAGGTGGCAAATCAGCAGGTGGGCCAGGTTTCAGAATTACAAGCTTGTCTCAAAAGTTCGTAAACACTTGCAAAATATAAATCATAATATCAAAATTCGAAACTATTATAGACACGCATGATTCTTTTAAAATAAAACAATTTCTACTGCCCTTACTGCAATGAAAAAAAAAAATTAATGAGAGGATCTGGCTCATCAGTAGTGAACCCTCCCAGCGGTTTCACCACGGATGAGCCAGGCCCTTTTATTAATTTTTCCATTGCAGTAAGGGCAGTAGAAATTGTTTTATTTTTAAAAGAATCATACGCGTCTTTATAGACATCTGTTTTGATAACAGATGGCGCGCTAAATCATAATATGTTTACGAACATTTGGGACAAACTTATAGATTGTCGACATAGTCACCGAAGATAGGTTCTATCACCAAATAAAATAACTGTAGTTTACAGGAATATATTTTAATAGAACTCTAAGAAAGATATAGTACTAGGATATTATATGTTTGGGTAGAGAATTTAAAGCCATACAGAGCCAAGCTCTTCATTTATTAAACGGAAATTTATTTTATAAAAAAAGCGCCAAAGTTTAATTTGAATAAGGAGATCACGTGTTCTGGGAATTTTTAATTTACAACTTGCACACCAAGCCTCACAACTAATACTTAATTACAGAACTATAGAGAAATTCTTAGAATTTATAAATAAGTAAAAATATACATTTCGAGGGTTTTACTCCCTCTATATAGGTTTATTAGTTAATATATATTTAAAAGAGATTTTATTTAATTCTCTTCTATGTGTGTCTATCCACAAATCTGTCTTTCCCAACGATTTTCCTAATTAAATCTACCAGATCTACACTTATTTTCATAGTTATATCTAAAAAGCACACGTGCTCCTGGTCAGGATATGCCTTCTTTATTTTTAATATCAACACCTGACCTTTTTATTTTTTATTTCTTCTATATATATTTTCACATGTTAAGCGTATTTACGCAAGTTTGGCCTTAAATATCTATTCCTTGATTTCTCAAGATGCCTCTGGTACCAAAAATATTTTTGGTCGCAGTGGTACAGCCTGCTTCACGCTGACGAGCGCCAACAGCGCGAAACGCGTTTGTGGATGACTTTTCTTGATTTGTCAAGAAATTGGGTTGGCCAAATATCAGGGAACAGGTTAAATCAATGTTTAGCTGATTTCTGTTCCACTAGATGGCGCTCTGCCATCTAAAAAGCACATGTGCTTCTGATCAGGATATGCCTTTGATGTATATAGTTATTCATTTGTTTTAAATAAATATCAAATTGATGTATATATTTGTTTAGTTATTTTGCATATTTTTCATCTGTGAATTTATCTTATAATTTGGTCTATGAAAATAAAAATATTGGACCAGTGACCAAAACAAAATGTAAATAGATCGCTTAATGTTATATGGTTAGTATAGAGAATGGTTAGGCAGGATATATATATATATTTAAATGTTATGCTTGTGTAATTATAATCTTAATTGAATAAAAATATTTAAATTATAAATGTATTCTAAATCTTAAATACCAAGCATTAAAACAACTGGCGACGAGGAAAAGCAAATTTTGTAAAGAAAAAAGAATTTAAATAGTGAAAAGAAATTATACTTTAAAAATGTCTTCAAGTATGTTTGAAAGATTCGACGAAAATCTAGAGAATGTTGAAAATTATATTTATCGATTGAAGCAATTCATGCTAATTTCTAAAACAAAAGAAGACTTTAAGACGCCATTTCTTATTTCAAGCATCGGCCCTAAATATTTCGGGATCTTGCGAAACTTAGTTTTTCCGGAAGAAGTTGATCAAGTTCCCTTTGACAAATTGTGCAGGATCTTATTAAAACATTTCAATCCTAAGATCAATATAATATATGAAAGATTTGTATTCCAGAAAATGGATCAGAAATCAGGCGAAACAATATCTAAATACATAATACGCCTTAAGGAACAGGCTCAAAGGTGTAACTTTGGAGATGTTCTGCAAGAATCCCTGCGAGACAGATTTGTGGCGGGCATCATTGATACACCAACCCAAAAGAAGCTACTACAGGAAGAAGGATTGACTTTTGAGGGAGCATTAGACATCGCGCTGTCTGCGGAGTCTGCAGATAATGACCTACACAACCTCAAGAGATCCGAAGATGCCCATCTGTCCCCACAGCATCTTCATGCCATCAATAATCCCTGCAAACACTGTGGTAAGAACAACCATCTACACTATAATTGTTTTTTTAAATCAGCTAATTGTAGAGTTTGTGGTAGAGTAGGGCATATTTCTACTATATGTTATAAAAAAGATAGTTCTGCCCGTAAATTGCCCAGAAATCCTAGAAATACTTTTAATAAATTTAAAAAGCATACTAATGATAATAATCCTTCGGGATCTCAAAATAATTTATCATTGAATAATATAAATTTACATCCTCCGTTGACTGAAACAGTATATGTAAATAATATTAAATTGTTGGCTGAAATTGATACTGGAGCAGCCATTACTACATTAACTAAATATGAGTACTTTAAATATTTCAAAAATGTTAAATTAAATAAATGTAATACAGTCTTGACCGGCTATAGTGGCTCTAAAATACCTATTTTGGGCAAGGCTAAATTTGATATTAAATTAAGAAATGTTTCTAGAACCATTGAAATACTAATAACTAATTTAAATTGTTCTAAATTTCTCTTAGGAAGAGATTTCCTTAATCTTTTCAATATCTTATTCAATTATTTGCATAAATTGGACTCTTTTAGTATAGATTCACTTTTAAATGATTATGGGTCCATTTTTGAATGCAAATCTGACCCTATTAAAGGTATCAAATGCCATCTTGATGTGAAGGCTGACTTTGTCCCAAAATTTTACAAATTCAGGCAAGTTCCTTTTGCATTAAAACAACTTGTGGAAATGAAATTGACAAATTGGTTGATTTGAATATTTTGTCTCCAATAGATAAAAGTGATTGTGCTTCACCACTTGTTTGTGTTGCAAAACCAAATGGCCAAATTAGACTTTGCGCTGATTTTAAAAAGAGTTTAAATCCTTACTTAGAGGATGTCAAATATCCTATTCCTAACATAGATTCAGTCTTGAGTAATTTTCAAGGAAAGAAATTATTTACTAAATTAGATTTGTCAAAGGCTTACCATCAAATTGAGATGGATGATATTTCAAAAAAGTATTTGGTTGTCTCCACTCACAAAGGTTTATATAAATATAATCGTTTGGCCTTTGGTATAAAGACTGCTTCTGAAATATTTCAGAAGACAATGGAATCCTTCTTCTCGGGAATCAGGGATGTTTACATTTATTTTGATGACATTCTTATTGCATCAGAGGATTTGGAAAGCCATTTAGATATTCTTAAGAGAACACTTAATATTCTTAAAGAAAATAATTTTACAATAAACAAAAATAAGTGCTTGTTTGTTAAAAATGAGATTGAATATCTTGGACATAAAATTAATGAATTAGGTATATACCCCTTGAAAGACAAGCTAGCTTGCATAAAGAATTGTCCAGTTCCTAAGAATATAACTGAATTAAAAAGCTTCCTTGGATTTTTGTCATTTTATAGTAAATTTTTGCCAAATCTTTCAGATTTAGCATATCCTTTATACAACCTATTAAAAAAGAATGTTAAATGGTCTTGGAATGCTGGGACAGATAGATCCTTCAATTCCTGTAAAAATGCATTAGATGAGACCACATGTTTATCGCATTATTCCCTAAATTTGCCTTTGATTCTCTCTTGTGATGCAAGTCAGGTGGGAATAGGAGCAACCCTTTCACATTTGAAGGATGGGGAGGAAAGGCCTGTGTGTTTCATTTCCAGAACGTTAAATGTTCATGAAAGAAAATATTCTCAAGTTGAAAGAGAAGGACTTGCAATTGTCTTTGCAGTAAATAAATTAAAAAATTACCTTTTTGGTAGGAAATTTACCATCTATACTGATCACAAGCCCTTAATAACCATTTTTGGAGATAAAACAAATTTGCCTCCACTCATTGCAAATAGACTTCATAGATGGGCTCTAACTCTTTCAAATTATAGTTTTGAGATTAAGTATAAAAAAGGAAAGGATAATATTATTCCAGATTTCCTTTCTAGATTTCCAGAGTTTCAAGAGGATAATTTGGAATATAATGATGGGAGTGGTGAAATTTTACTCTTAAATACTTCCATCATTGACCATGTTCTTGTGGCTCATGAAATACAATTAGACAGGACTTTATTCAAATTGTATAAAATTATTGAGACAGGGGAGTTACCCTCAAGTCCCAATGATGATCTCATTCCTTATTTAAAAAGGATTGATGACTTTACCATTCTCCAAGAATGTATTTTTCTGGAGAATAGAATGGTTATCCCAAAAAGTCTACATGAAAGGGTACTTCAATTATTACATGAGAGCCATGCAGGAACTAATAAAATGAAAATGATGGCACGTTCATCTATTTGGTGGCCCGGCATGGACTCTTCAATAGAAATAATTACAAAAAATTGCAGGACTTGTCTTTCTAATGAAAGTTTGCCTCCTCAAAGGACTGAGAGTTGGCCTAAATATGCAGGACCATGGAGGAGGGTTCACATGGACTATTTCAATTTCAAAAACAAACTGTTTTTACTAGCAGTAGATTCATTTTCTTCATGGGTAGAAGTTTCTGAAGTACCATCTACCAGTGCATATTTTTGTATAAATTTTATGAGAAATTGTATTGCTCGCTACGGATTTCCACAAGTAGTGGTTTCTGATAATGGTCCTCCTTTCTTTAGTAGTGACTTTGGTGATTTTTTGTCTAAGAATGGCATATCCCATGTGACATCTCCCCCATATCACCCACAATCGAATGGACAGGCAGAAGTCTCTGTAAGAGAGGTAAAGAAATTGCTAAAAAAGCAATTATATGAAAATGAGCAGGTGGAACTAAATTTGGCTCTGTCCAGGGCTTTGTTCTTTATAAGGACCGATGTAAATATTAGGAAAGGGACATCACCTGCGGAACTGTTTCTTGGAAGAAAGATCAGATCAAGACTTTCGGTGTTATCAAAAGAAGAAGTAAAAGCCTCCAAATTCAATAGTCAATATGTTAACAGTAAATTTAAAGTGGATGAGACTGTGAAGTTTAGGTGGATTACTAATGGGCATCCCTCTTGGTATACAGGAAAGATAATTAAAATACTAGGAAGGAATGTTTATTTAATAAAACAAGGTGACAGTATAAAAAAGGTTCATCAAAACTACATTAGAAAAATGTTGCCAGGTAAAACACATCCCACTAATATGAATGATGCTGAACGTGTGCCAACTCCAATCTCGGAGGAGAAAAGTGTTACAATCCCCAGGTATCCTCAGAGGGAGCGCAGATGTCCGCAGAGATATGGAGAGTAAATAAATAAATAAGGGGGGCCAAGCCTAAGAAGGGGGAATTGATGTATATAGTTATTCATTTGTTTTAAATAAATATCAAATTGATGTATATATTTGTTTAGTTATTTTGCATATTTTTCATCTGTGAATTTATCTTATAATTTGGTCTATGAAAATAAAAATATTGGACCAGTGACCAAAACAAAATGTAAATAGATCGCTTAATGTTATATGGTTAGTATAGAGAATGGTTAGGCAGGATATATATATATATTTAAATGTTATGCTTGTGTAATTATAATCTTAATTGAATAAAAATATTTAAATTATAAATGTATTCTAAATCTTAAATACCAAGCATTAAAACAGCCTTCTTCATTTTTTTAAATAGTTATATCAGTTTTCCTAAAACTACAGAGGGAAATGTATTTTTATGATAACTTTGTAAAATAATATATGCATATATTCACACACAAAACAATAGCAACATTTGGATTGTTATAAAATTTATTGTTTTTTTTTTCTATTTTTTCGTAGAGAATAAATGCAACACACGTGTAGAAACAATAGTTATTTCCTCAAGTATTGTGCGAATTGTTTTAAGAAACGGTGTGTTAAGTCAATAGATGGAAAAATCAACAAGTCTCTCTCTAAATTAGAATAATTCGATTCCTTTGGTTCCAATTCTTCTTTTGTTAAATTAAATGTTTCTAAAACTTGTTTTAAAACAAGACATCTTCTACATAGAGAATGGAAACATTGTTTCCTCAATTAAAATGTCTACTAGCACTAGGGTAAAAACTATATTAAGAGAAAAAGAAAAAGGCATCTCCTTATCGTGCAACTGAAAGTTGCTGATGGCTTGCGCCATCTATCGTATTAAATATAAACTATTCGTTGATTTTTAATTAATTCCAGAATTGGCCAAATACCCATTCTTGATTAATCAAGAAAAGCTAACCACGTACGCGTTTCGGGCTGTTGGCCCTCGTCAGCGTGGCGAAAGCCATCAACAACTTTCAGTTGCACGATTTAAGGAGATGCCTTTTTCTTTTATTATATATAAATAATACTTCTATTTTTTGCAAATTATAAAATATAGTTGAAAATAAAATTTTATTTACAACAACAACAACAAAAATGCTTTTATTAGGGCCCATTGCCCTGTATGGATTCGCCATACAACAACAAAACAATACAGTAATTTTTCTCCCTTTCCCCATGTGCACGTGAGCCCACTGTTTGAAAAGGGATTTATTTACACATCTGTTCTAAAACTTTCCTCAATACCTCTTTTGTGACGAATCTATTTACAATTAATAGGGGAATTTTATTTATTAATTTTATAGTTAGTATATCAGTTAAATTTCTTAAAAGAATGTAAATATATATCCGGTTCAAAATCAACAAGAGCAACCTAGTTTATGATAATTGGAACAATGAATAATATATGTGAAGGTTATTCACATATTAAAACACAATGTTAACACGGGATACAATCCCAGTTCATGACTGTCGGGAATCGAGGGTGTTACCCACTCGTTCACCGACTTTAAATATAGATGAGGTATGAATAAAATAAAATATTCATTCTCATCATTGCATTGATTGATATGATTCAAAAGTGACTGTATTAAGGTAAACACTAGCCAATATATTACCGTGGTAAATAGATGATTGTGTGGTAATTGTTGTAATAAAAGAGATAATAGTTTGATTCTAGAGTTCACAGGAATGATTGGGAGGAACATTTTTGAAATTCTTTCTCTCCCTAATTACTTCTGGCATTCCTGAGAAATGGTTCCATTACCTAGACACGTGACCGTGGTGGTGTTTCTAATGGACCCTCCCTATTCGAGTAACGCTACTATCCATTACGATTTATATATAAAAGAATGTAATTTTCGATGGAAATTGTTAAAGATCGGGTAGAATAATGGTGGAATATCAAGATAACCTATTTGGAAAATGGACCAATTCTCCATTAACAATATCATTGTTTCTGCTCTTACTTATTCCCACCATATGGAGACTGTTGAAGAGAGAGAGTGAGTTTGAAACTACGTTATTACATAGTTCATATGAGTTATATGCAGATAAATATACAAATAAAATTATTCAATGATATATATGCCATCAGCAACTTTCAGTTGCACGATAAAGAGATGCCTTTTTCTTAATTTATGCACCTTATCCCAGTACAATATCACATTTGTACTATTTTTTTCACAATGTGTAGCGTTCTCACGCAAATCTGGCCTTAACTACCCGTTTCATGATTTTTCAGGATGCCTTAATGACCAATTTTTTTTTTTTTGGTCGTTGAGGTACAGCTTGCACCACGCTGATGAGGGCCAACAGCCCGAAACGCGTCCGTGGTTAGCTTTTCTTGATTAATCAAGAATGGGTATTTGGCCAATTCTGGAATAATTAAAAATCAACGAGAATAGTTGATATTTATTCCGATAGATGGCGCAAGCCATCAGCAACTTTCAGTTGCACGATAAGGAGATGCCTTTTTCTTAATATATTAGTTAATAAAAAGGCATATATTGGATTGAATAAAATATTTATTTTGCCAATATTTCGGCTAGCGCTGAACGCCAACCTTTATCAAGGCATTACAATTTTTGTATACACAAACTCAGCGCCGCATAGTGTTATAATATCACAGTTGAAATCATTTAATATACAAAGTAGGTAGGAGAAATTTTTGCATGAAAAAAATATTATTATAAAAATTACAATCGGAATAAGTTAAATATCTTTAAAATATTAAAGGAAAAAAAAAGAGGTTTATCTTATATATTTTAAAATATTTGTATTAAGTTTATAAAAAATTAATTCATCAATAATATATTAAGAGATAAGTGTAGAAATATATGTATTTATTAAAACATTTGAAAATAAATTTAAAATGATTTAAACAAAAAACTGTATTTATAACTCCGTTTATGTGGTCCAATGTGTGAAAGACTCCGCCATTGATGGACTTCGAATCTTAGAAAAAGATATAAACGTCATTTTGCTGAACCTGTGATGAACTCTTGTAAACAGATATTTATCTAAAATATTATAATTGAATTTGCTTTTATGAACCATGCCTGATAGATTAACTCAATGACGTAAAATACTATACGCTATAAATAAAATGATTTTTTTGTCAATAAATAATATATTAGATAATTTGATTATCAAAAAGCTATTATAGACAAAAATGGAAGATAAATTTACATTTAATAAACGTAATTACATATTGATTTATACGAATGGTGACACGAATGAAAGAAATACAATTGTAAAGAGTTTTCTGTGATTGATATTATTTAAATATTTTTCATTATTTAAATGAAAAAACATTTTCCCCACCCACCTCTTCTAAAAACTTTATTTCAGAATTTTTTATATAAACCAATATCGCGCGGTTTTATTTCTCAGTAATCACATTGATTTATTTCTGGTCAAAAATAAATTTAATAAAAATTCTCGGATTTACGTAGGTTCAGAGAGTGGTCATTTTTAGAAATAATTATATTTTTGACTTTTGACGGTAAGATTTACTCAAATTATATGTATTTTATTTTGATATAATTTAATTTAAAAATAATTGGAATAGATGTAGAAAAAAAATTGGGAATGGAATTGTCGCAGATTAAATAAATAAACACAATCGTGAATAATACGTCTTTTTTATCAATATTTTCTTATTTTAAAAATGAAATTGTAAAGGGAAAACATATAAAAACATTATATATATATATGCAAAAACAATAGAAAAAAAAAGATAAGGGGTTCAGGTGTTGATATTAAAAATAAAGAAGGCACTTCCTGACCTCGCGCTCTGCCATCTAAAAAGCACATGTACTCGTGGTCGTGCCTTTCAGAAGCTAGATTTATTTATTTCAAATTTAATATGTCAATTCGAAATAAATCGAAATATGATTCTTAAAAAAAAAAATAAAACAATTTCTACTGCCCTTACTACAATGAAACATTAATGGGAGGGCCTGGCTCATCAGTGGTGAACCCTCCCAGCGGTTTTGCCAGTTTAATCTGCCACCTAGTTGTGAAATAAGATGATCACTTATTGTATAGTGGGTTGGTGGAAGGATGGTCTAAACCATTGGTTTTCGACCGCTACGACCCGGGTTCGATTCCCGCATTGGGCACTTTTTTCTTATTAAAAAAATGCTTCAATGGTCCCCGATTCTTGAAAAAGTCCACCACACCAGCGAGTGCAAGTAACCAAACGGGGCTCTGGCACATTTGTAAGTGCAAAGTCGAACTGCTTTTACCCACCATTTATCATGGCCTGTACCACGTGTACTAGGGATAAGCATAAAAATGTACACCCATACCTCGCTTTGCGTCGGGGTTACGTTCCAAAAAAACACGACGCAAATTGAAACGACGCAAAGTGAAAATATGTGAAGGCGCAATCAAAAACAAAGGTGTTGCCATATTTTAGGAAAAAAAATTAAAGACTCCAATCAAAAACAACGCAACTTCGAAAATCTAACGACGCACAGTGAAAACCAGTAAAAATTAAGCAGCGACGCAACTTCGAAAAAAACGCAAAACGAAACGACGCAAAGCGAGGTATTGGTGTATAGTTGGATTAAAAACACACACAATAGTTCTTTTCACAAAACGTTTTGATTTTATGACATGCTTAACTTACAAGTATGAAATAATTTACACATTTTTCAGGCAGTAGAATATTTGATAAATTGTTCGCTAATTTATCTACGCTCAAATTCTCGATAAGGTTGAGAAATTTCTTTTTAAATATTTCATTGAGCTAGGAACGTGTTCCGGTTTGAAAAATGTGTCCGGAATGACAAATTACGGCGTCGTTAGTAACTTGTAGCCGTGGTTCTTTTTGTTCTTGTTGGTCGAGCTTGCCATCATTTGTCTCAGTTCCTTCTCACAGACTTCTCGAAATTCATAGCACATACAGGAATGAGAAATTTTAACTATTTTTTGATGCGTATGATTCTTTTTTAAACATACATAAATCATTTTAGATATAAAATATTCTTCTCAGTAAGATATGTAGCGATTTAATAAATTGAAAGAAGACAAGTTTCTTTAATCATTTAACGATCATTTAACCTCTATGATTATCATTTTACAAACCGTTAAATTACCCATTTACATGTTTCTTTGCTATAGATATGTAAATAATATGTATATACATATTCACTTCAGCCATTAGTATCTACGTTCATAGTGTCGTATTTATGCTTTAGCTTGCCTGTTGAAGGGTTTTTTGCCCGAAAGCTTGCGTCGTTAAATGATTAAAGAAACTTGTCTTCTTTCAATTTATTAAATCGCTACATAAATCAATTCAATAAAGATTATTCCCTGATTTTATATTTTGACACAATCAATAATCATTTTATAGGCGATCGAACATTGTGGCCCCCTGTTTGTATTACATCTCAAACACGACGCCAGCCATCTCTGTCTTAAGCTCGATGTACTATCTCGGTGACCGTTAAGCCAATGAATTCCTTTAATTGGTCCACGAAGCGTGTCGGTGGGCGTCCAGGTATGCATCGCCCAGACGTCTTTCTAGTCAGTGATTCTTTTTAAAATAAATGAATTTTCTACTGCCCATATTACAAAGATAAAATAATGGGAAGTCCTGTCTCATCAATGGTGAACCCTCTCAGCGGTATATTAAACTGGCGAAACCGCTGGGAGGGTTGAACATTGATGAGCCAGGCCCTCCCATTATTTTATCATTGCAGTAAGGGCGCAGTAGAAAATTGAGTTATATTTTTAAAAAAAGAATCATTAGCGTCAAAAATAGTTAAAATTTCTCATAACGAATGGCGCAATAATACATCATATTAACATACACTCGAATGTTAAGAAAATTTCATTTTTACTGAGTACACGGTGCCATCTGCATGCTAAATATAGAAATAGTTTTGCCCTCTTTGCAAAGTTACATAAAACTTATTTCCACATTGAGAGACTGAAGCTAAAAAAAAAATGTTATGGTTCATCAGTGGTCTTCTTCTTCTTCTTTCTTATATCCACTCAATCACACTAAGGTATCAAGTTTGTAAAGCTTGAGACTTTTGATGGTGTCTGCCGGGGAAGAGTAGAGCTCATCAATGGATGAGTCAATACAGTCAATAATATGTCTTGGGGTTGCAGGTTGACACTTAGTACATAGTGGGAAAACCCTCATCAGTGGTGAACCCTTCAAGTAGTTTCGCCAGTTTAGTCTACCAAGCAGATACAGCTATTGTATAGAAGGTGTTATTAATGATAGGGTTTAATAGAATGTAAAAAGATAGGTTTCAATTAGTTTCTTCTTATCTTGAAGATAGAGGCTGCCTGGCCGGCATTGATATTTCTTTAAAAAATAGATACTTCGGCCAGTTAAAGTTTTATTTTCTCAACGTTTCAACAAACATCTTTTGTCTTCGTCAGGAGAAGTAAATAAAAATATAGCATTTGGCAAGACGTTAAAAATTGTTGTTTTTTATTTATATATTCGAAAAGACTTTTGTTGAAACTTTGAGAAAATGAACTTTATCTGGCCGAAGTGTCTATTTCTTGAAGAAATAGTTTCTTCCTCTGATAATCACATGTAATAATTTAACCCATATAGGGTTTTAAATTTTAAAAATTCTTTGTGAAAAAACATGGTTAGCTTTTCTTGATTAATCAAGAATGAGTATTTGGTCAATTCTGTATTAATTAAAAATCAATGAATAGTTGATATTTATTCCGATAGATGGCGCAAGTCATCAGTAACTTTCAGTTGCACGATAAGCAGATGCCCTTTTCTTAGAATTTTCTTTGTTTAAAACAAATTTTAAAGAAATCCCTATATATACTGTTGCTTGTCAGCTTCTGCGCTATCATTTTAACAGAAATTCTTCTACCACTTGTCTAAAAATTAGTGTACAAATAAAGACTGTGTTTTTGAATTTAAATGTTTTTATTAATTTTCAATATTGAACACATATGATCCAATATATTACACCGTATCTATTCCTGGTAGGATATTGTGAAAACTGTTAATGATAATGATTTTTCGTCAAATCGGATTTAAGACCTAAACTTTCTGATCTCGAAGATATTATTTGATTATATATGGAAACAAATATATTTATTTTTATAAATAATATGATTGCATATATAAAAATACAACTATATATATGTTATGGATAATTTGTTTGTTGTTAGATAAATGATCGATAAGATAAAGGGTTGAAGGTGCAGTCGTGATAAAAAAAGATAATTATTTACCATCAAGTAGCTTTTATTTTTAATTTCTTGAGGAAATATTATACATTAGATATTTTCACATTATATAGAATTTATAAAGTTAATCCTATATTAGTTTTTCAAAAGATAGATATGTTAACTACGCATATTTACAACAAAACTGAAGATTATTCTAAAAACGATGATAACAGAAGTAGAATTATCAATGAATAAAAATAAAAATTATGTCGTAAACCCGGGTAAGCCAACAAGTGAGTTGGAAGAAGTCGGGTTGAGTGGCAAGGCGTGCAGAGTGGGAAGTCCGCACGGGACAGTAAGGACAAAGTTTGGGATCAAAAGACGCTCTCCTAGTACGTCTCACGTGGCACCGGGATCAGGGGAAGTTGAGGATTAACTGAGGAAAGCTCGGCGTCCTGCATGAAGTCGCGGAGGCAGGCAGGAACCAAAACGGCGGCCACGAGGGCCGCCGTGAGATCTAGCACTGAGCGGCCTGTCCGAAAATATCCACTGTAACCTAACTAATTGTCAACATCCGGACCAACGCCCCTTTTTGTCCCTCTCTGGATCCCCCGGGTGTCCAGTGGCAAGCTGGTGTCACTAGAAAAGACGTCATACTTTATTACTTATATATCTATTGTTTAAATTACGATATATATTTAAAATATAGAAATATTTTAGTTTTTAGATAATATAATATATATACAGTATGAAATTGAGTAAAAATATAACTTTTAACTTGAAAAAGCGTCGAACTGCTTTTCACATGTGTAGACATGTGGTACTTCTTTATTTCGACGTAGAGCGCTATGTCCCCCTAGGGGCACTTGAACTTTAAACATAACCAAATTTTTAAAGAAAATAAATATACATAATTAGTATTCAAATTAGTTAGATGAAAAGATAAAAAAAATATATATATCAACACAATTGATATATGTATAAAGGGTTGGTATGCAAATTTAGTTAAATAAAATCAAAAAGTATTGTGTGTATTCGAGAAAAGCAATTTACAGATTAAAAAAAGGTTTTAGGGAATATTTTAGAATGAAAATATGCTAGATATTAGAGAATTATTCTTTTAAAACAAAACTAGACATGTGGTGTACTTACAGTAGAATCAGTCGTTAACTACTCACCATGATTATCATAGCCTGTATCACGTGTACTAGGGATAAGCAAAAAAAAAAACTTTAAAAAACTATTCAAAGTTGGACAGACACAGAAAAATAAAATCAAATCGCTTCCTGTCATATGTCATTAGAAACATTTTTCTTCCAGGGCTGATCTTTGGCAGGTTATGTCAACATAGGTTAGAGCGCTCAACCTATTTTTTATATTATTATTCTGGGGGAAAAATTCGTTACTGATTACATCACATTTTTTGGTCAAAAACCTTTTTTTATTGTTTAAATTGGTTCTGCTATGATTGATTAGATTTACATCAACATGTGACAATTTCGTTGATTTTTTTTTTGAGGATTTCAAAAAATATCATTTTTTAAAAATAAATTTATTTGGATATATTTAAAATGTCTCACCCTACATTCAAATATATTTATAATTTTTAATCCTAGATTTTTATTAATATTATTTTAAATAAATGAAGTATGGATTGCTCCATTTTTTTTTTTCAAATAGATGGATATACACCAACAAAAAGCCTTTATTAAGGACACTCACCCCGGATGGGTAAACAAAACTAAACATAACAGGTATCTAAATTAGAAACTATTATAGATAAGTATGATTCTTTTTAAAATAAAACAATTTCTACTGCCCTTACTGCAATGGAACAATTAATGGGAGGGTCTGACTCATCAATGGGAGGGTTCACCACTGATGAGCCAGGCCCTCCCATTAATTTTTTCCATTGCAGTAAGGGCAGTAGAAATTGTTTTATTTCAAAAAGAATCATACGCGTCTATAATAGTTTCGAATTTTGATAACAGATGGCGCGCTAATGCATCATAACAGGTTTTACCGCAAATGTTTCTTTTTACAGAACTGAAAACTCTTCACAATTCATCCTTTCATACTTCATCCCTAAGGATAGGAATAGTCATTATTTCTCCTTAAAATAAATTACGATTTTTCTCGTTCAAAAGAAACATTTGCGGTAAAACTTGTGTCGTTCTATAATCATACCCATATTATATTGTATTAGAAAATAGCAGTTATCTAAAGAAAGTGGAGATTAACATCGACCTTTCTTCAAGTTGGATCCATCATCTGTGTTGCTCCTATTGTCTGCGCTGTTTTACAGAATTTGTGAAAAGCTAATGCATTGGAACGCATTTCTACAGAAGAAAACACGATATATTGTATCGTGTTTTTTTCCTGTAAAAGGGCGTTCGTGCCCGAAAGCTAGAGGTTAAAGATTATGAAAATAAACTTTTCCATGAAAAAATAGTACAAATGTGAAATTGTACTGGGATAAGGTGAATAAATTAAGAAAAAGGCATTTCCTTATAGTGCTACTGAGAGTTGCTGATGGCTTGCGCCATCTGCCGGAATAAATATCAGCTCTTTGCTATATAATTAATATATCAAGAAATTGGGTTGGTCAAATATCAGGGAGCAGGCTAAATAATGTTTAGTTGATTTCTGTTCCACCAGATGGCGCTCTGCCTTCTGAAAAGCACATGTGCTCCTGTTCAGGAAATGACTACTTTGTTTTTAATATATATATTTATTTATTTATTGATATTTATTATGACAGATGGCGCAAGCCATCAGCAACTTTCAGTTGCACGATAGGGAGATGTCTTTTTCTTAATTATCCATAGAAGCCTGATAATTTCACCATAACACCATATGTAAATATATAGAGATTTACATTGAGGGATAATTGGGGCTATGTCAGGTAAGGCGTAAGAGAATAGCACATTGCACCTTCAAAAAAACTATCGAAAGAAACAAGAATTGAGCTTGGCGTAATATCGGCCGCTAAAGATTCTATTGTGACTATAATGGTTTTCTTTCTATCCCTTCATCACCTATACAACACATCGTGAATACAAATGTATCTATTTTATCCGCAACTAGCTTTCATTTATCTGAACAAACTGCTCTTCACCTTATCTACGACTGTCCGAACTTTGTAGAAGTGGGATACCGATTGTCCCTGATATAAATGATTTTTTAATTTATAAACATTTTTTTTCATCGCAGTAAGGACAGTCGAAGTTTGATTTATTTGTGAAAAGAAACATTCGCGTTTTGGTGTTTTCATTTGTATTATATAGATGACGCGTTATCGCTATGTATTAAACTAATAACCTCCATCAAATTAAGGTTAAAATACATCATGCTTCGGGGGATAAGTATCTTTTATCTATATAAACACCAAATTGTTCCTGCAGAGAAACTGAAAAAACTGCTCATCACCTTATCTATGACTGTCCGAACTTTACGGAATCTGAGACATCGATTGGTTCCTGATCTAAATCATTTAACTCTATTACATAAGCCACTTTGTCTATATAAATTTTATGAACTCTGTCAATTAATACATGTAAATATATAAAATGAAAGGATTTAAAAGCACGAATGTTTCTTTCATACATAATACAAACTTCTACTGTCCTTACTGCGATGAAAAAATATATTGGGAGGGCTTGGCTCATCAGTGGTGAACCCTCCCAGCGGTTTCGCCAATTTAATCCACCACACCGCTTCTCAAAGCTCTAATACTGTATTGGACGATTCTGCTTATATACGTAGCACTGAAGGGTGGTATCTCAGAAATTGTTTTAAAGAAAACTATGGACATAAGCTTATAGGACAGTAGAATTACATTCAAATATGCAATTCTAAGTTTTAATTTGCTTGTTGTTTTTTTTTGTTTACTCTGTAAATGGCGCAAATATTTCAATATCGCGCCTGGTGTTTTAATAAATAAATAAATAAATTATTATCATTACACTTAACAAATACTTTTTCTCTAAACACCTAGTTTCAATATATGAATTTCTATATTTATATTAACATAAATTACATATCGTAAAGATAGAGGCTGCCTGGCCGGCATTCATAGTTCTTCAAATTAAAGATACTTCGGCCAGTAATTTTTTTAACGCTTTGCCAAATGTTAAAAAATAGTACAAATGTGATATTGTACTGGGATAAGGTGCATAAATTATGAAAAAAGATATCTCCTTATCGTTCAACTGAAAGTTGCTGATGGCTTGCGCCATCTATCGCAATAAATATCAACTATTCTCGTTGATTTTTAATTATTCCAGAATTGGCCAAATACCCATTCTTGATTAATCAAGAAAAGCTAACCACGGACGCGTTTCGGAAGCTTTCCCAAATGTTTTAATTTTTGTTCGCTCCTGACGAGAACAAAATATTGTCGAAACGTCGAGACAAGATGGTCGAATTATCTTTAATTTTAAGAACTATAAATTACATAAATTACAAGACAGTCAATAGATTTCAGAATAAATACTACATGTTTACAGCCATATAGCTGAATATATGAAAAATATAATCTAAGAATTATAATATTACTAATGTCTCTCTCTTATTAATCTTTTATATCTGTGGTTTTAATTAGTTTGATTGTGTAATTTACTCCTTTCTCTCTAATTGTTTACATTTCTTGGGTATCTTTGGTTACATTGTGACGACCGTTTCTAGCTAATTAAGCTCTCTTTTAAATTAGATGTTGTTCTTATTCAAGTGTGTGTGTGTTTAGAATATTTGAAAGATATTTGCAGAAATTTATTTATTCCGTGCGTATTGATGTATATACGTTTTATGGGCTGCTTGGAGTCGCTACAGATAGTTCTATTACATATATATATTAAAAATAAAAATGGCATATCCTGACCAGGAGCACATGTGCTTTACAGAAGGCAGAGCGCCATCTGGTGGAACAGAAATCAACTAAACAGTTAAACCTGTCTATAGCGCCTCCTCTTGGGACTCACCAAAATAGGGTGCTATAGAGAGGGGGTGCTATAAACAGGTCACTTTTAATGTAAAATGTTTACATTTTAATGTTTAAAATCGGGCAATATAGAGAGAAAGGCGCTATTAAGAGGGGGCGCTATATACAGGTTTAACTGTATATATATGAAAGTGTGAAATTATATATAAAAAGAAAAATTAAAAGGCAATCTATCCAATAACTCAGCGCTATTTATATCCGTCTTTGCAATCGAGCCGGTGACAAAGCCACAAAACCAGCTTTGGCAGATTCAGTATACCCACATGGAGACCATAGTGTCGGGCTATGGCCCTCGTCAGTCCAGGGTAAGTTTTGATTTACTAAGGTCCACACCAGAATTCGAGTATTATTCAGTATTTTCCAACGCTGGTGCTGTGACTTTGTCACCGATTCTAGTCTTCTAGATTGTATAGACGGGTAATAAACGGCTCAATGGGTTTTCCTCTATTTCGACAGAGTATACATATTATCTCATTATAAAATTTAATTTACTTAAGGTTGGTTAAAACTTATTAAAATATTACACTTCATAGTAGTTTAGAGCTCTAAGAGAAGCGGTCTGGTAGATTAAATTGCCGAAACAGCTGGGTGGGTTCATTACTGATGAGAAAGCCCTCTCAATAAAATTTTCATCGCAGTAAGGACAGTAGAAGTTTATTTTATGTTCAAAAGAAACATCCGTGCTTTAATGTTTGTATTTCTTATATATAGATGACAGGTTATTTCCTTATATTAATTACATTTTAGTTATTTTTTTTATATCCTAATTTTATAAATACATTTTATACGTTTACCTATATATTTAATACAGAAAATTTATTTTAAAAAATTGGCGGGAAAAATTATACAGACAGAAGATCAAAAAATTCTTATATTTTATAAAAATATGATAACCAATATAGAATATTTATTCTCAATAAATTATTTCTTCAGAATAAAAATTAAGGGACAATTTTTAAAATGTTGTTTATACACAATATGATAATTATATTCAGTCCAAAGGAGATGGAAAATTTTGCTGCATAAAATGACCTAGAAGTCGTTGACTTTATTTATGGAAATTATTTTTATATCAATCTTTTGAATTTGCCTGGAGAACCAATTATGGAATGTATATTTCTTATATTTGTTAAAAAATCCCAACAATAATAATTTTTGAATACTAACAGGGTTCCTTCTTTTAACTTATGTCGTGTTATTATGCATTTATATAAATTCTCTAAAATAACACGGTCCAACAATAAGATTCATTAAATAAATGGAATATAGAAAATTTGGCGCCTAAATTGAACATGGGCAGACGATTTTTTAAATGTCTGATGTTATCATTATGTTAATTGGAAAATTTAAGGGGAACTTGACAATTTTATTTCAGAAACGTTTTATTAAAAAAAAACATCATTAATTTTTTTTATTTTTAAAAATTAACCGCGATATATATTACATAGACAAACGAACATATATTAAAAAAAAAAAAGAGCAGAAAATGCCGGAAGCGAGGTGCCAGGCATCGCACCTATGGCAAGCAATTAGCTGTCGTCTGCCCATCCATCTCTCCACTTCCCATTATCCGCCATCTTTTTTAATTTTGTCCCTTTATCACGCAGACGACCAATTCAGCCCATTAGTCGTCTGTTTCCTTTTAGCAGACGACTTCCTCTGTTGTTTCGTTCGGCTGACATTTATCATTTTTACCACTTATATATATACTAGACGAATGGCCCGGGCAACGCCCGGGTTTTACCCGAGTGCGAATATATTTTAAAAACGTTGTCTTGGGTGGTCGCTATAGACAGGGTGGTCTGTATAGACAGGTGTATGTATCACACAGCCTATAACAGGGTTGTCTAGAGCGGCTGCTATAGACAGGGTGGTCTGTATAGACAGGTGTATGTATCACACAGCCGATAACAGGGTTGTCTAGAGTGGCCGCTATAGACAGGGTGGTCTGTATAGACAGGTGTATGTATCACACTGCTGATAACAGGGTTGCCTAAGGTGACCGCTATAGACAGGGTGGTCTGTATAGACAGGTGAATGTAACACACTAATGACAACAGGGTTGCCTAAGGTGACCGCTATAGACAGGGTGGTCTGTATAGACAGGTGGATGTATCACACAGCTGAAAACAGGGTTGTCTAGAGTGGCCGCTATAGACAGGTGTATGTATCACACAGCTGATAACAGGGTTTTCTGGAATGGCCGCTATATACAGGGTGGTCTATATAGACAGGTGGATGTAACACACTGCTGATTACAGGGTTGCCTAAAGTGTCCGCTATAGACAGGGTGGTCTGTATAGACAGGTGGATGTAACACACTGCCGATAACAGGGTTGTCTAGAATGGCCGCTATAGACAGGTGTATGTATCACACAGCTGATAACAGGGTTGTCTAGAGGGGGGCAGGGAGGACACGTGTTCGCCGGCAGCCAATGGGCGCGCATTCTATCCGTGAGCTTCAGACAGAATAAGGCAGTTATATATATAGATACCAGTAGTTCTAATATTTTTAGCGCTAGAGGCAAATATCAAAGTTGGTTAGGAATTCTGGCAACACATAGATGAAAAATTTTGATGAAATATAACAAATTAATATGTAAATATTATCTTTTAGACGAATCACCGACCATATTATTTTCCTAGTATTGTTTTAATAAAGGTTTATTATTATTAGTAGTATAAAATGAAAGAATTTAAAATAGAGAGCACGAATGTTTCTTTTATACATAATACAAACTTATTTGAACATATTTGAATGTAATTCTACTGTCCTATAAGCTTATGTCCATAGTTTTCTTGAATACCATTTCTGAGATTCCACCCTTCAGTGCTGCGTATATAAGCAGAATCGTCCAATACAGTATTAGAGCTCTGAGAAGCGGTCTGGTGGATTGAATTGGCGAAACCGCTGGGAGGGTTCACCACCGATGAGCCAAGCCCTCTCAATACATATTTTTTTCATCGCAGTAAGGACAGTAGAAGTTTGTATTATGTATAAAAGAAACATTCGTGCTTTTAAATTCTTTCATTTTATATATAGATGACGCGTTATTGCTTTGTGTTAAATTATTATTAATGATGATCTAAATTCATTAATGCATATATCATCAAAGTATTGTACATAATGAAGTATTTTAATAATAATATTTTAATGAAGAAACTTATTGCGAAAGGGTAATGATATCTTATAACATAATGAAGTGTAAAAGGGGAAATATTTATATAGTAAAGTAGGTGTGTAATACATGATTATGTTCGAAAGCTTTGGGATATAGCTCTTTTTCAAGGTTATTTTTAGGTTTAAAAAGTGAAACTAGAAATCAAATGAGCATACATATGAGATTATTAAAAATTAGAAACTATTATAGACGCGTAAGATTCTTTTTGAAATCAAACAATTTCTACTGCCCTTACTGCAATGGAAAAATTAATAGGAGGGCCTGGTTCATCAGTGGTGAACCCTCCCAGCGGTTTCGCCAGTTTAATATGAGATTATTACAAGAAGAGGGATTGCCGGATAGCATTGCTAAGAAGAGATAAAAAGGTAAAAGTGACGTGTTTCTGAATTAGAGTGATAAAAGCTTGGAAAGCTTTCGGACAATGTCCTTCAACAGGCTGTAATACAAGGTGAGATTATCAATGTGGACACCCCAGCTCTGGGATGTGTGTGACGTACCGTCCCTAGCTGCGATAAAGTCTCCAGGTTCCCATGGCTCCAAGATGACTTAGATGGGGCTCTGGCTGAGCACGTGTGTCCTGGAACACATAGGAACGTTGTAGTTGTACATAGGCATACATGTATGGGAGGTTAGCTACTAGCACAAATGGGTAACCTCGGTTTGAACAGACTTTATAACAACATTTTGGTAAAATTGCTTTCATAAATTATTCAATTCTTGCACTAGTCCAACTTCAGTGAGTGAGAGTAGACACTAAACAAGTAATTATTATTGTAGAACGAAGGTTGACAATTATACCGCAAATGTTTCTTTTAAAACGATCAATCGAAATTTATTTTAAGGAGAAATAATCGTTATTTCTCCTTAAAATTAATTTCGATTGATCGTTTAAAAGAAACATTTGCGGTATAAATGTCAACCTTCGTTCTACAATAATATAAGCCGCATTATATTGTATTATGAAGTAATTATTATATATTGTGAGGTAGAAATTTAGGAAAGACAAACTTCAGAATGACACAGCAATTTATTTAAAGCAAAAACAAAATCAACATTTATAAGATACAAGATAAACATTGAGGGAAGTTTCCAGAGAGATTAGTAAAATATAAATAATATAAATATCAAAAATTATGATCTATATATATATAATAATCATCATTAAAGCTTACGTCATTAGTTTACTTTAATTCTTCAATCAAGGATTCCTCCAAAATGTCATATAAGTAGAACAGAACAACGTAATTCTAGAGCGGTCTGGTAGATTAAACTGGCGAAACCGTTTGGAGGTTTCAACACTGATGAGCCAGACCGTCCAATATTTTCCATAGTAGTAAGGACAGTAGGAAACTGTTTGATTTAAAAGGGGGAAAAGTAGTTTTTAAAGAGTTACTATTTCCCATGTATAAGGGACACGCCATTGGATAGTGGGCTACCTAGACCAAAGTCTGTACGCAGAGGCGATATCGTAGCCAATGAGGATCTTCCGAGGCGCGATTATTGCTAGTTGAAACTTTACCTAGACCAAAGTCTGTACGCCTGTATAAGTGAAGCAATGAAGACTTGTGCTTAGAGCATATAGAAATACATTTTTAATGATCTAGAAAAATAAAGGTTGCTTCTCTATTGTCAAAATAGACGCCATCTA
>CP092877.1:55579558-55631540 GCA_030710605.1 Cordylochernes scorpioides
AAACCATTGGTTTTCGACCGCTACGACCCGGGTTCGATTCCCGCATTGGGCACTTTTTTCTTATTAAAAAAAAAAATGCTTCAAAGGTCCCCGATTCTTGCAAAAGTCCAACCACACCAGCGAGTGCAAGTAACCAAACGGGGTTCTGGCACATTTGTAAGTGCAAAGTCGAACTGCTTTTCAGATGTGTAGACATGAGGTGCACTTACAGTAAAAGCAGTCGCCTACTTTTACCCACCATTTATCATGGCCCTGTACCACGTGTACTAGGGATAAGCATAAAAATGTACACCCATACCTCGCTTTGCGTCGGGGTTACGTTCCAAAAAAACACGACGCAAAGTGAAAATATGTGAAGGCGCAATCAAAAACAAAGGTATTGCCATATTTTAGGGGAAAAAAATTAAAGACTCCAATCAAAAACAACGCAACTTCGAAAATCTAACGACGCACAGTGAAAATCAGTAAAAATTAAGCAGCGACGCAACTTCGAAAAAAAAACGCAAAACGAAACGACGCAAAGCGAGGTATTGGTGTATAGTTGGATTAAAAACACACACAATAGTTCTTTTCACAAAACGTTTTGATTTTATGACATGCTTTACTTACAAGTATGAAATAATTTACACATTTTTCAGGCAGTAGAATATTTGATAAATTGTCTGCTAATTTATCTACGCTCAAATTCTCGATAAGGTTGAGAAATTTCTTTTTAAATATTCATTGAGCTAGGAACGTGTTCCGGTTTGAAAAATGTGTCCGGAATGACAAATTACGGCGTCGTTAGTAACTTGTAGCCGTGGTTCTTTTTGTTCTTGTCGGTCGAGCTGTGGAATCATTTGTCTCAGTTCCTTCTCACAGACTTCTCGAAATTCACAGCACATACACGAATGAGAAATTTTAACTATTTTTTGATGCGTATGATTCTTTTTTAAACATACATTAATCATTTTAGATATAAAATATTCTTCTCAGTAAGATATGTAGCGATTTAATAAATTGAAAGAAGACAAGTTTCTTTAATCATTTAACGATCATTTAGCCTCTATGATTATCATTTTACAAACCGTTAAATTACTCATTTACATGTTTCTTTGCTATAGATATGTAAATAATATGTATATACATATTCACTTCAGCCATTAGTATCTACGTTCATAGTGTCGTATTTATGCTTTAGCTTACCTGTTAAAGGAGTTTTGCCCGAAAGCTTGCGTCGTTAAATGATTAAAGAAACTTGTCTTCTTTCAATTTATTAAATCGCTACATAAATCAATTCAATAAAGATTATTCCCTGATTTTATATATTTTGACACAATCAATAATCATTTTATAGGCGATCGAACGTTGTGGCCCCCTGTTTGTATTACATCTCAAACACGACGCCAACCATCTCTGTCTTAAGCTCGATGTACTATCTCGGTGACCGTTAAGCCAATGAATTCCTTTAATTGGTCCACGAAGCGTGTCGGTGGGCGTCCAGGTATGTGTCGCCCAGACGTCTTTCTGGTCAGTGATTCTTTTTAAAATAAATGAATTTTCTACTGCCCATATTACAAAGATAAAATAAAGGGAAGTCCTGTCTCATCAATGGTGAACCCTCTCAGCGGTATATTAAACTGGCGAAACCGCTGGGAGGGTTGAACATTGATGAGCCAGGCCCTCCCATTATTTTATTATTGCAGTAAGGGCGCAGTAGAAAATTGAGTTATATTTAAAAAAAAAAGAATCATTGACGTCAAAAATAGTTCAAATTTATCATAACAGATGGCGCAATAATACATCATATTAACATACACTCGAATGTTAAGTAAATTTCTTTTTACTAAGTAGAGTACATGGTGCCATCTGCCTGCTAAATATAGAAATAGTTTTTCTCTCTTTGCAAAGTTACATAAAACTTATTTCCACATTGAGAGACTGAAGCTAAAAAAATGTTATGGTTCATCAGTGGTCTTCTTCTTCTTTCTTATCTCCACTCAATCACACTAAGATATCAAGCTTGTAAAACTTGAGACTTTTGATGGTGTCTGCCGGGGAAGAGTAGAGCTCATCAATGGATGAGTCAATACAGTCAATAATATGTCTTGGGGTTGCAGGCTGACACTTAGTACATAGTGGGAAAACCCTCATCAGTGGTGAACCCTTCAAGTAGTTTCGCCAGTTTAGTCTACCAAGCAGATACAGCTATTGTATAGAAGGTGCCATTATTGATAGTGTTTAATAGAGTGTAAAAAGATACGCTTCAATTAGTTTCTTCTTATCTTGAATATAGAGGCTGTGCCTGGCCGGCATTGATATTTCTTTAAAAAATAGATACTTCGGCCAGAAAGTTTTATTTTCTCATGTTTCAACAAAAATCTTTTGTCTCCGTCAGAAGAAATAAATAAAAATAAAGCTTTGGCAAGGCGTTAAAAATTGTTTTTTTTTTATTTATATATTCCTGACGAAAAGATTTTGGTTGAAACTTTGAAAAAATAAAACTTCATCTGTGGCCGAAGTGTCTATTTCTTAAAGAAATAGTTTCTTCCTCTGATAATCACATGTAATAATTTAACCCATATAGGGTTTTAAAATTTAAAAAATCTTTGTGAAAAAACATGGTTAGCTTTTCTTGATTAGTCAAGAATGAGTATTTGGTCAATTCTGTATTAATTAAAAATCAATGAATAGTTGATATTTATTCCGATAGATGGCGCAAGTCATCAGCAACTTTCAGTTGCACGATAAGGAGATGGCCTTTTCTTAAGATTTTCTTTGTTTAAAACAAATTTTAAAGAAATCCCTATATATATACTGTTGTTTGTCAGTTTCTGCGTTATCATTTTCACAGAAATTCTTCTACCACTTGTCTAAAAATTAGTGTACAAATAAAGACTGTGTTTTTGAATTTAAATGTTTCTATTAATTTTCAATATTGAACACATATGATCCAATATATTACACCGTATCTATACCTGGTAGGATATTGTGAAAACTGTTAATGATAATGATTTTCGTCAAATCGGATTTAAGACCTAAACTTTCTGATCTCGAAGATATTATTTGATTATATATGGAAACAAATATATTTATTTTTATAAATAATATGATTGCATATATAAAAATACAATTATATATATGTTATGAATAATTTGTTTGTTGTTAGATAAAGGATCGATAAGATAAAGGGTTGAAGGTGCAGTCGTGATAAAAAAAAGATAATTATTTACCATCAAGTAGCTTTTATTTTTAATTACTTGAGGAAATATTACACATTAGTTATTTTCACATTATATAGAATTTATAAAGTTAATCCTATATTAGTTTTTCAAAAAGATAGATATGTTAACTACGCATATTTACAACAAAACTGAAGGTTATTCTAAAAACGATGATAACAGAAGTAGAATTATCAATGAATAAAAATAAAATTTATGTCGTAAACCCGGGTAAGCCAATAAGTGAGTTGGAAGAAGTCGGGTTGAGTGGCAAGGCGTGCAGAGTGGGAAGTCCGCACGGGACAGTAAGGACAAAGTTTGGGATCAAAAGACGTTCTCCTAGTACGTCTCACGTAGCACCAGGACCAGGGGAAGTTGAGGATTAACTGAGGAAAGCTCGGCTTCCTGCATGAAGCCGCGGAGGCAGGCAGGAACCAAAACGGCGGCCACGAGGGCCGCCGTGAGATCTAGCACTGAGCGGCCTGTCCGAAAATATCCACTGTAATCTAACTAATTGTCAACATCCGGACCAACGCCCCTTTTTGTCCCACTCTGGATCCCCCGGGTGTCCAGTGGCAAGCTGGTGTCACTAGAAAAGACGTCATACTTTATTACTTATATATCTATTGTTTAAATTACGATATATATATATTTAAAATATAGAAATATTTTAGTTTTTAGATAATATAATATATATACAGTATGAAATTGAGTAAAAATATAACTTTTAAACTTGAAAAAGCGTCGAACTGCTTTTCACATGTGTAGACATGTGGTACTTCTTTATTTCTTTATTTCAACTTAGAGCGCTATGTCCCCCTAGGGGCACTTGCACTTTAAACATAACCAAATTTTTAAAGAAAAGAAAAGAAAGATATTTTAAAATATATACATAATTAGTATTCAAATTAGTTAGATGAAAAGATAAAAATATATATATCTATCAACACAATTGATATATGTATAAAGGTATTGGTATGCAAATAGTTAAATGAAATAAAAAAAGTATTGTGTGTATTCGAGAAAAGCAATTTACAGATTAAAAAAAAGTTTTAGGGAATATTTTAGAATGAAAATATGCTAGATATTAGAGAATTATTCAATTAAAACAAAACTAGACATGTGGTGTACTTACAGTAAAATCAGTCTTTAACTACTCACCATGATTATCATAGCCTGTATCACGTGTACTAGGGATAAGCAAAAAAAACTTTAAAAAACTATTCAAAGTTGGACAGACACAGAAAAATAAAATCAAATCGCTTCCTGTCATATGTCATTAGAAACATTTTTCTTCCAGGGCTGATCTTTGGCAGGTTATGTCAACATAGGTTAGAGCGCTCAACCTATTTTTTATATTATTATTCTGGGGGAAAAATTCGTTACTGATTACATCACATTTTTTGGTCAAAAACCTTTTTTTATTGTTTAAATTGGTTCTGCTATGATTGATTAGATTTACATCAACATGTGACAATTTCGTTGATTTTTTTTTTGAGGATTTCAAAAAATATCATTTTTTAAAAATAAATTTATTTAGATATATTTAAAATGTCTCACCCTACATTCAAATATATTTATAAATTTTGAATCCTAGATTTTTATTAATATTATTTTAAATAAATGAAGTATGGATTGCTCCATTTTTTTTCTTCAAATAGATGGATATACACCAACAAAAAGCTTTTATTGAGGACACTCACCCCATATGGGTAAGCAGAAGTAAACATAACAGGTATCAAAATTCGAAACTATTATAGACGCGTATGATTCTTTTTGAAATAAAACAATTTCTACTGTCTTTACTGCAATGGAACAATTAATGAGAGGGCCTGGCTCATCAATGGGAGGGTTCACCACTGATGAGTCAGGCCCTCCCATTAATTTTTCCATTGCAGTAAGGGCAGTAGAAATTGTTTTATTTTAAAAAGAATCATACGCGTCTATAATAGTTTCGAATTTTGATAACAGATGGCGCGCTAATGCATCATAACAGGGGTATCTAACGACGTTTAACAAGTTTTACCGCAAATGTTTATTTTTACAGAACTGAAAACCCTTCACAATTCATCCTTTCATACTTCATCCCTAAGGATAGGAATAGTCATTATTTCCCCTTAAAATAATTAAAATTTACGATTTTTCGTTCAAAAGAAACATTTGCGGTAAAACTTGTGTCGTTCTATAATCATAGCCACATTATATTGTATTAGAAAATAGCAGTTATCTAAAGAAAGTGGAGATTAACATCGACCTTTCTTCAAGTTGGATCCATCATCTGTGTTGCTCCTATTGTCTGCGCTGTTTTACAGAATTTGTGAAAAGCTAATGCATTGGAACGCATTTCTACAGAAGAAAACACGATATATTGTATCGTGTTTTTTTTTTCCTGTAAAAGGGAGTTCGTGCCCGAAAGCTAGAGGTTTAAGATTTTGAAAATAAACTTTTCCATGAAAAAATAGTACAAATGTGAAATTGTACTGGGATAAGGTGAATAAATTAAGAAAAAGGTATCTTTTTTTAGTGCAACTGAAAGTATCTGATGGCTTGCGCCATCTTTCGGAATAAATATCAGCTATTTGTTATATAATTGATATATATTTTTTTCTTTCTGAAAATAGAGCAATCCATATTTAAATAATTAGATAATAAAAAGGCATATATTGGATTTAAAAAAATATATATTTTCCAATATTTCGGTTGGCTGAACGCCAAACCTTTATCAAGGCATTACATTTTGAGTTTGTTTATACAAAAATGTAATGCCTTGATAAAGGTTTGACGTTCAGCCAACTGAAATATTGGCAAATAAATCTTTTATTAAATCCAATATATGCCTTTTTATTATCTAATATATATATAATAGTTGATATTTATTCTGACAGATATGGCGCAAGCCATCAGCAACTTTTAGTTGAACGATAAAGAGATGTCTTTTTCTTAATTTTCCCTGGAAGCCTGATATTTTCTCTATAACACCATATGTAAATATATAGAGATTTATAATGACGGATAATTGGGGCTATGTCAGGTAAGTCGTAAGAGAATAGCACATTACACCTTCAAAAAAACTATCGAAAGAAACAAAGAAACAAGAATTGAGCTTGGCGTAATATCGGCCGCTAAAGATTCTATTGTGACTATAATGGTTTTCTTTCTATCCCTTTATCACCTATACAACACATCGTGAATACAAATGTATCTATTTTATCCTCAACTAGCTTTCATTTATCTGAACGAACTGCTCTTCACCTTATCTACGACTGTCCGAACTTTACAGAAGTGAGACATCGATTGTTCCCTGATCTAAATGATTTTTTGATTTCTAAACATTCTTTTCATCGCAGTAAGGACAGTTGAAGTTTGATTTATTTGTGAAAAGAAACATTCGCGCTTTGGTGTTTCACTTGTATTATATAGATGGCGGGCTATTGCTTTGTATTAAACTAATCACCTGCATCAAATTAAGGTTAAAATACATCATGCTTCTAGGGATAAGTATCTTTTATTTATATAAACACCAAATTGTTCCTGCAGAGAAACTGAAAAAACTGCTCATCACTGCTCATCTATGACTGTCCGAACTTTACGGAATCTGAGACATCGATTGTTCCCTGATCTAAATCATTTAACTCTCTTACTTCAGCCACTTTGTCTATATAAATTTTATGAACTCTGTCAATTAATACATCTAAATATATAAAATGAAAGGATTTAAAAGCACGATTGTTTCTTTCATACATAATACAAACTTCTACTGTCCTTACTGCGATGAAAAAAATATATTGGGAGGGCTTGGCTCATCAGTGGTGAACCTCCCAGCGGTTTCGCCAATTTAATCCACCAGACCACTTCTCAGAGCTCTAATACTGTATTGGACGATTCTGTTTATGTACGTAGCACTGAAGGGTGGTATCTCAGAAATTGTTTTCAAGAAAACTATGGACATAAGCTTATAGGACAGTAGAATTACATTCAAATATGCAATTCTAAGTTTTAATTTGCTTGTTGTTTTTTTTTTTGTTTACTCTGTAAATGGCGCAAATATTTCAATATCGCGCCTGGTGTATTAATAAATAAATAAATAAATTATTATCATTACACTTAACAAATACTTTTTATCTAGACACCTAGTTTCAATATATGGATTTCTATCTTTATATTAACATAAATTTCATATCGTAAAGATATAGGCTGCCTGGCCGGCATTCATAGTTCTTCAAATTAAAGATACTTCGGCCAGTAAATCTTTTTTAACGCTTCTCCAAATGTTAAAAAATAGTATAAATGTGATATGGTACTGGGATAAGGTGCATAAATTATGAAAAAGGCATCTCCTTATCGTACAACTGAAAGTTGCTGATGGCTTGCGCCATTTATCGGAATAAATATGAATTATTCTCGTTGATTTTTAATTATCCCAGAATTGGCCAAATACCCATTCTTGATTAATCAAGAAAAGCTAACCACGGACGCGTTTCGGAAGCTTTGACAAATGTTTTAATTTTTGTTCGCTCCTGACTAGGACAAAAGATTTTGTCGAAACGTCGAGACAATAAAAAAAGATTGCCGAAGTATCTATAATTTTAAGAAATATAAATTACAAGACAGTCAATAGATTTCAGAATAAAAACTACTTGTTTATATCCATATAGCTGAATATATTAAAAATCTAATCTAAGAATTATAAAATTGTTAATTAATCTTTTATATCTGTGGTTTTAATTAGTTTGATTGTGTAATTTATTCCTTTCTCTCTAATTGCTTACATTTCTTGGGTATCTTTGGTTATATTGTGACGCCCGTTTCTAGCTAATTAAATTCTATCTTAAATTAGATGTTGTTCTTATTCATGTTTAGAATATTTGAATGATATTTGCAGAAATTTATTTATTCCGTGCGTATTGATGTATTTACGTTTTATGGGCTGCTTGGAATCGCTACATATAGTTCTACTACTTATAGATATTAAAAATAAAAATGGCATATCCTGACCAGGAGCACATGTGCTTTACAGAAGGCAGAGCGCCATCTGGTGGAACAGAAATCAACTAAACAGTTAAACCTGTCTATAGCGCCTCCTCTTAGGACTCACCTAATAGGATGCTATAGAGAGTGGGTGCTATAAACAGGTCACTTTTAATGTAAAATGTTTACATTTTTAATGTTTAATATTCGTGCACTATAGAGAGGAAGGCGCTATTAAGAGGGGGCGCTATAAATAGGTTTAACTGTATATATATGAAAGTGTGAAATTATATATAAAAGACAAATTCAAAGTTAATCTCTCCAATTCTCTCCAATAAATCTGCGCTATTTATATTCGTCTTTGCAATCTAGCAGATTGACAAAGCCACAAAGTCATCTTTGGCAGATTCAGTATACCCACATGGAGACCATAGTGTCGGGCTATGGCCCTCGTCAGTCCAGGGCAAGTTTTGATTTACTAAGGTCCACACCAGAATTCGAGTATTATTCAGTATTTTCCAACGCTGGTGCTGTGACTTTGTCACCGATTCTAGTCTTCTAGATTGTATAGACGGGTAATGAACGGCTCAATGGTTTTTACTCTATTTCGACAGAGTATACATATTATCTCATTATAAAATTTAATTTACTTAAGGTTGGTTAAAACTTATTAAAATATTACGCTTCACAGTAGTTTAGAGCTCTGAGAGAAACGGTCTGGTAGATTAAAAATTGGCGAAACCGCTGGGAGGGTTCATCACTGATGAGCCAAGACCTCTCAATAAAACTTTCATCGCAGTAAGGACAGTAGTTTGTTTTATGTTCAAAAGAAACATCCGTGCTTTAATGTTTGTATTTCTTATATATAGATGAAAGGTTATTTCCTTATATTAATTACATTTTAGTTATTTTTTATATCCTAATTTTATAAATACATTTTATACGTTTACCTATATATTTGATACAGAAAATTTATTTTAAAAAATTGGCGGGAAAAATGATACAGACAGAAGATAAAAAAATTATTATATTTTATAAAAATATGATAACCAATATAGAATATTTATTTTCAATAAATTATTTCCTCAAAATAAAAATTAAGGGACAATTCAAAATGTTGTTTATACACAATATGATAATTATATTTAGTCCAAAGGATATGGAAAATTTTGCTGCATAAAATGACCTAGAAGTCGTTGACTTTATTTATGGAAATTATTTTTATATCAATCTTTTGAATTTGCCTGGAGAACCAATTATGGAATGTATATTTCTTATATTTGTTAAAAAATCCTAACAATAATAATTTTTGAATACTAACAGGGTTCCTTCTTTTAACTTATGTCGTGTTATTATGCATTTATATAAATTCTCTAAAATAACACGGTCCAACAATAAGATTCATTAGGTAAATGGAATATAGAAAATTTGGCGCCTAAATTGAACATGGGCAGACGATTTTTTAAATGTCTGATGTTATCATTATGTTAATTGGAAAATTTAAGGGGAACTTGACAATTTTATTTCAGAAACGTTTTAATAAAAAAAACATCATTTATTTTTTTAATTTTTAAAAATTAACCGCGAGAGAGATATATATTACATAGACAAACGAACATATATTAAAAAAAAAGAGCAGAAAATGCCGGAAGCGAGGTGCCAGGCATCGCACCTATGGCAAGCAATTAGCTGTCGTCTGCCCATCCATCTCTCCACTTCCCATTATCCGCCATCTTTTTTAATTTTGTCCCTTTATCACGCAGACGACCAATTCAGCCCATTAGTCGTCTGTTTCCTTTTAGCAGACGACTTCCTCTGTTGTTTCGTTCGGCTGACATTTATCATTTTTACCACTTATATATATATACCAGTAGTTCTAATATTTTTAGCGCTAGAGGCAAATATCAAAGTTGGTTAGGAATTCTGGCAACACATAGATGAAATATTTAGATGAAATATAACAAATTAATATGTAAATATTATCTTTTAGACGAATCACCGACCATATTATTTTCCTAGTATTGTTTTAATAAAGGTTTATTATTATTATTAGTATAAAATGAAAGAATTTAAAAGCACGAATGTTTCTTTTATACATAATACAAACTTTTTTGAACATATTTGAATGTAATTCTACACTCCCCTATAAGCTTATGTCCATAGTTTTCTTGAAAACCGTTTCTAAGATTCCACCCTTCAGTGCTGCGCATATAAGCAGAATCGTCCAATACAGTATTAGAGCTCTGAGAAGCGGTCTGGTGGATTAAATTGGCGAAACCGCTGGGAGGGTTCACCACTGACGAGCCAAGACCTCCCAATACATATTTTTTCATCGCAGTAAAGGCAGTAGAAGTTTTTATTATGTATAAAAAGAAACATTCGTGCTTTTAAATTCTTTCATTTTATATATAGATGACGCGTTATTGCTTTGTGTTAAATTATTATTAGTGATGATCTGAATTCATTAATGCATATATACCATCAAAGTATTGTACATAATGAAGTATTTTTATAATAATTTTTTAATGAAGAAACTTATTGCGAAAGGGTATTGATATCTTATAACATAATGAAGTGTAAAAGGGGAAATATTTATATAGTAAAGTAGGTGTAATACATGATTATGTTCGAAAGCTTTGGGATATAGCTCTTTTTCAAGGTTATTTTTAGGTTTAAAAAGTGAAACTAGAAATCAAACGAGCATACATATGAGATTATTAAAAATTAGAAACTATTAAAGACGCGTAAGATTCTTTTTGAAATCAAACAATTTCTTCTGCCCTTACTGCAATGGAAAAATTAATAGGAGGGCCTGGTTCATCAGTGGTGAACCCTCCCAGCGGTTTCGCCAGTTTAATATGAGATTATTACAAGAAGAGGGATTGCCGGATAGCATTGCTAAGAAGAGATAAAAAGGTAAAAGTGACGTGTTTCTGAATTAGAGTGATAAAAGCTTGGAAAGCTTTCGGACAATGTCATTCAACAGGCTGTAATACAAGTTGAGATTATCAATGTGGACACCCCAGCTCTGGGATGTGTGTGACGTACCGTCCCTAGCTGCGATAAAGTCTCCAGGTTCCCATGGCTCCAAGATGACTTAGATGGGGCTCTGGCTGAGCACGTGTGTCCTGGAACACATAGGAACGTTGTAGTTGTACATAGGCATACATGTATGGGAGGTTAGCTACTAGCACAAATGAGTAACCTCAGTTTGAACAGACTTTATAACAACATTTTGGTAAAATTGCTTTCATAAATTATTCAATTCTTGCACTAGTCCAACTTCAGTGAGTGAGAGTAGACACTAAACAAGTAATTATTATTGTAGAACGAAGGTTGACAATTATACCGCAAATGTTTCTTTTAAACGATCAATCGTTTAATAAGTTAATAAATTAATAATTAATTTCGATTGATCGTTTAAAAGAAACATTTGCGGTATAATTGTCAAACCTTCGTTCTACAATAATATAAGCCGCATTATATTGTATTATGAAGTAATTATTATATATTGTAAGGTAGAAATTTAGGAAAGACAAACTTCAGAATGACACAGCAATTTATTTAAAGCAAAAACAAAATCAACATTTATAAGATACAAGATAAACAATTGGGGAAGTTTCCAGAGAGTAGTAAAATATAAATAATATAAATATCAAAAATTATGATATATATATATAATAATCATCATTAAATCTTACGTCATTAGTTTACTTTAATTCTTCAATCAAGGATTCCTCCAAAATGTCATATAAGTAGAACATTGTCATTGCTCTTCACAATTCATCCTATCATGCTTCATCCTTAAAGTTAGAAATAATCGTTATTTCTCTTTAAAATAGATTTCGATTTTTGTTTAAAAGAAACATTCGCGGTATAATTGCAATTTTCGTTTTACAATCATCAGCCGCGTTATATTGTATTTTAAATGTATTATAAGTTACTTTAAATATTATTTACGAACGGAAAAATACGTCCAGTGTAGCCTAGTGGACATGGCACCTGCCCGGTAAGCAGAAGGTTGTGGGTTCGATTCCCGCCTCTGGACACTTTTATTTTTCCGTTTGTCATTGCTCTTCACAATTCATCCTATCATGCTTCATCCTTAAAGTTAGAAATAATCGTTATTTCTCTTTAAAATAGATTTCGATTTTTGTTTAAAAGAAACATTCGCGGTATAATTGCAATTTTCGTTTTACAATCATATATATTGTATATATTGTATTTTAAATATATTGTATTTTATAAGTAGAACAGAACAACGTAATTCTAGAGCGGTCTGGTAGATTAAACTGGCGAAACCGTTTGGAGGTTTCAACACTGATGAGCCAAACCGTCCTAATATTTTCCATAGTAGTAAGGACAGTAGGAAACTGTTTGATTTAAAAGGGGGAAAAGTAGTTTTTAAAGAGTTCCTATTTCCCATGTATAAGTGACACGCCATTGGATAGTGGGCTACCTAGAACAAAGTCTGTACGCAGAGGCGATATCGTAGCCAATGAGGATCTTCCGAGGCGCGATTATTGCTAGTTGAAACTTTACCTAGACCAAAGTCTGTACGCCTGTATAAGTGAAGCACTGAAGACTTGTGCTTAAAGAATATAGAAATACATTTTTAATGATCTAGAAAAATAAAGGTTGCTTCTCTATTGTCAAAATAGACGCCATCTATTGACCCTCACCACAAACTAGCGAACTCGGATCGGTAACATGGCCACAACACCAACTTTGACAAACCGAGAAGCGTCCATCTATAGACCATGGTTTCGGGATAATGGCCCTCTTCAGCCCAGGGCGGACTTTATTACAATTTTATAGATCAATATCCTCCAGTCAAAATTTCCATCAGTAGTAAACATGGAATTTGTAATAGTGTTGCAATAGTTTCATTTCTTGAAGAAATATTCATTGATTTTCAATTTAAAATAGATGTCGTTTTATCACTTACTTGCTACAATGTAACATACACTCACAAATATACATTATTAATATAATACAAGGTTGTCCCAAAAGTTCGTAAACACTTGCAAAAAACTTGAAATACCAATATTATTCGCCGTTATGTATAATGTCTTTGTATTATGTATTCTTATGTATTCGCCTTAATAATATTATTCGCCAAGTAAAACAACGTTTTAAGAAAAACACGAACTTTTTGGACAACCTTATATTTATCCAAGATTTGAAAATATACGAAATATCAAATAAGTAAATAAAAATACACTTTTAAAACATAAATACACACCAATAACTTATAATACATAGCTCTATCAATCACACAAAACTACATATATACAATAACGATATTAACCCAAAGTGAACAACTTTTTAAAAATCATTCGTTCAATTTATAATAATTAAATGCACTTAATTTAAACGCATTTCCACTAAAATAACTATTTTAAGTTTTAAAAAAGGCAGATCTTATTTAACTTAATTTTAATAAAGCGATTTTTATTGAGCTAATGTTTATTCACTGAAAAATATTGAGAGAAATGGCTGAGTGAATATTTCTAAATGAATTCCCCAATTTTATAATGAATCTGTTCAAGTGACGGAAGAAAAAAGGATTCGGTCACATTGTACTGTCGGCTGCAGATGATTTGCCCAGAGCAGTGTTGCCCGATCCATTTCTTTAACGGATGCCAGAAATAAATGTTGGTAAATCTTTTGATATACATTTTTTTTCGTTTACAACTTTCTTTTTAAACGTTTGGTAGTTTTTTGTTTGTTTATTTGGTGAAAATATTTTAAATTTGACTAGAATTATTCATTTTCATTGTTTGATATTTATAAATAATAAATATACACTTGTTTTTTTTTTTTTGTAAATTAGAAATATATGTATATATACTAGATGATTTCTCGTTTTATAAAAGGGAATATAGAATGACATTCAGTCTTTAGTTTTACCTCAAATAATCCCAGAGAATATATATGTCGTAATGTAGTGTTGTTTTGTTGTTAGATGACTGTAGTGTGGCATGTTGGTTGCAGTCGTGGTGGCCACAATGTTTAGAGTGGGTTCAGACGTGATTGGGATTTCACAAAAGGACGAGACATGTTGGATGTCACCATAGAGATGGCGAAAGAGTAAGTGAAGCCGACACCGGTCAGGGCAGATCTGTAGAGAAGGGTCTGTCAATCATCGTGTCTACAAGCGGACTGATCTGTTTGAGTAAGAAGGGGGCACACCTGGAAACCCCGACATGTTTTTCGGACCTTTTCCTATCCTGGCGCCGGCTGTCACTCAATCGAAATTTTATTTCTGTCCATTTGGTAATTACACTATAACTATATAATACATGGGAATATAAGTATATATTGGAATATATTACAACATATATATAAATATATCTTTATTCAATCCAATATATGCCTTCTCAAGATTTAAATATGGATTGCTCTATATTCAGAACGATATATAACACACGTTAGATAAGCTATAATCTAATTTGTAAATTTTGCAAAACTGAAAGAATAGAAGAAATGACCCACTACATCTCTGAATGCAATATTGTTAACGAGGAACGGAATAAGATCTCAAAGAACATTACGTCTACGTGAACTCAGTTCAGCTAATCAGAATAATGTCCGAGGAAAAATATATAGCGATAGAATTGTTTAATTTTCATAAAGCGTTAGAGAACAAGGTAATTTCTAAGAACTAAAATTACAGAACAATTTCCTTCTATAGTTAATTTGTATAGTTATGTTGAATACTTTGAGTTCCTTTTCATTTTCCCTTCTGTCCTTTGTTTATGTTTCTTTTTCCCTTTTCTCCATGAAAATGATGTATGGCGAGTCCTTACAGGACGGAAATGTCTTAATAAAGCTGATGTTGTTGTTTTTAGATAAGCTATATTAGTAAGTATGCACTTAACAAACGCTAGAGAGCAGTTAATAAACACATTTTGAATTTAAGACGAATAATCCTTTCAATAATTATAATAACGTAAAGATTCAAAAAGGATAAGTTTCTTTATTTGAAAAATAAATTCGAGCTTTCGGGCGTAAGCTCGAATTTATTTTTCAAATAAAGAAACTTATCCTTTTTGAATCTTTTCGTTATTACATTTTGAATTTATCTCAACGGCCCTGTATATATATAACAGAGACTAATTATATGAACATATAATTATAAACAATTGGCCTGATAAAAAGCTAACGCTCATTAGATTCCTCTTTAAAATGCTATTTAACTATCATTTTACCTTGTTTATACGTTTTAGTTAGTTGAAGAAGGGCTTTCTCGAAAGCTTCCTTTAATCAGGTGAATAAAAAAGAGTTGAGACGTTATTTGTAACTTGAAAGTTTGCCGTTTTAACTTAATAAAGAAACTACTTGCAATTATCCCGATATTGATATATTGTGTTTTCTACTTTCGTAATTATTTTTAATCATTAATGTGTAAATGGAGTTATCCCTAGAAGATTTTTTATTAATTTATTTATTAATAAAAAAAACATACACTAAGCGCGATATTGAAATAGAGGAAACAATAAAACAACAAAAAAATTAAAACTTATAATTAAATATTTACAAATTTATATGTTTGAGTCAAAAGGCGATCCATAAATTAAGATTATATAAAAGGGACATACCTGGTCATTTTGACCAATGACAAAGTTGTTTTCATGTGATCTACAAGAATTTGTAAATTTAGTAATTTAGTTTACTGTACAATAAATTGATAAAGAGGGAGCAATCTC
The DNA here is from genome assembly GCA_030710605.1 of Cordylochernes scorpioides. NCBI lineage: Eukaryota > Metazoa > Arthropoda > Arachnida > Pseudoscorpiones > Chernetidae > Cordylochernes > Cordylochernes scorpioides. The sequence continues at coordinate 55,595,439 of CP092877.1, forward strand.
TCGAAATAATTTGAGAAAAAAATTGTTTTTTTTCTTTACAGATCCAGATACTCCCTTTTATATAATCTAAATTTATATGTATTAATCGACAGAGTTCATAAAATGTATATAGACAAAGTTGCTAATGTAAGAGAGTTAAAGTTCAGAAAACAATTGATGTGTCACTTCTGTAAAGTTCGGACAGTCATAGATAAGGTGAAGAGCAGTTTGTTCAGTTTCTCCACAAGAACAATTTGGTGTTTCTGATAGACCTCTTTTATGTAAGTATTTATGGAATTTTCCGTTATTTGTGACAAATTGAGGGACTATAAAATTTGGGGGGGGGGGGGGGGGGGGGGGGATAGAACTATGTATAATACCAACTAATGGTCAGCTATTCTATCAGACTCAAGGAATAACAAATAACAACGCCAACGACCCACGGAAGTATGTAAAGATTTAATAGAAAGAGGGAGGAAATTGAGGGAAAAGAAAAAAAAAATCGAAAAATAAAGAAATTTTCAACATCGGACTGACCTGGACGGTAGAAGACAAACAGTAAAAAGAATCGGTCCAATTTTGCATATCCAGCAGTCCCTCAAATTTGCATAGCTAATTGTAGACTTTTTGCTGATGACGCCATATCGGTCGTGATGAGTCGGCAGATTGTAAGCCTACTGATGTATTGGCAGTTTAAAATGTCATCTCACACCCAATAACCAAAGTACTTCTTCTCCTCTTTCAAGATATTTTTATTAATAGGTCTTAAATCATTGTAACTGTGTAAGGTAATTCTTGTTTATGGATGACTATTCTTTTTTGTCGTTAACACGGAAGTAACTCGGGAAACAACAACAATCGGTTTTTATAGGGGAAGCGTGACCTCTGGCGGTCGATTTAGCAGAGTATTTGAATCTATGATAAATATTTTTAAATAAAATAATATTTTAATATAACATATATATATGTGGTAACTAGGTAAATATGCAAATAAGGATGTTTTTCAAGGAAGGCCATCTATCGGCCAATAATCAGCTAATCGTCTGATAAATGGTGCTAATCCATTACATGATATTTTATTTTAAAATGTTCTCTCTCCCCGTGGTGTTTCTATTTAAAGCTCTCTGTGCGGAGGAAGGATGTTCCACGCAGAAACTATCTAAAAATTATTCATCTCCAGATGGAGGGGGTCTCTTCATCAATGTTAATTATATTCAAAACTTTCTTCCCCAACTTTTTTCCCTCTCCTTCCCCGCACAAAAGTTGAAGAACATCATTGGATTGATCCACTCAACTCGGCATATTCTTATAACCAACTTCTGCCTTGATTGAAAACCTATTCTTCTGGCTAGCGTAGTTTTCCTGTCTTGTGAATGATTACTTAGGGGACTTTAAACACCCGTTTTAACGAAAAAACATCAATTAGACTGCTCTATGCGCTTCTTTTCCAAATATATATTTTCAATAATCTGGCATCTACAGTATTAGAGAGTTCAAGACACAATACTCGAGATACACCGACAGTATATGTTTCATTTTGATCATCTTAACCAGCCCTATGATATCTGTATTGCCACAGTGCAATAAACAATACAGTAGAGCTTCAATGAGAGGACACTCGCGCTAGAGGACATCTCTCTACAAAGGACAATTTTAATTTGCAAATTTACCATTTTTACTATTTAGAAACTTTCTGGTAAGAGGACATCTCTCCCTAAAGGACACTTTGGCTCTGCAATTAGGTGTCCTTTACAGGGAGGCTCTACTGTATTGCCTTCTTTTTATTTAATAAATCGCCAATTAATTCAAATACTCTGTTAAATCGACCGCCAGAGGTCACGCTTCCCCTATAAAAACTCATTGTTGTTATTTCCCGATGGCCGGCTCAAAACCTTTGTACATTATGTAAATAAGTTTTTCATTTTTTTATTCTTACGCCTTAAGCCAGGCACTACTTTTATCAAACCATGTTTTTTATATATTCCTTTAGCTCAATTAAATTACTGATCAAAACCATTTTTATTATTATTCTTTCAAGCTTTTAACCACGACTGCATTACCATAGCATATAATCCACAAGATAATCAAAAATCAAGCATAAAATCTACTCATTTTTAAATATAACATACGAATATTTACCTTTGATTCTACTCTCTCCAACCATCTGCCATTTATTACTGACTAGATCTTAGAATCTTTAAAATCAACCTTACGTATTACTTTTCATTAAACGGTGTAAATTAGGATAGATTTCGACAGATTTGCATACCACGTAGAATATGCAAATAGAAAAATGAAATAAACAAGCATATAAAATAATGATCGCTCTAATTAGAGATGCAGAGAGCCAAGAAATTAATTCCAAACATAATTAAAACAAGGTAATTATTTAATTAATTTCCGAGGCGATTTCTCGAAATGTCCGTGTCGCAAATTAAAAAATCTGAATTTCAAATGTACATATCATGTGGAATTACAGCTCTTAATTATGTTTTATTTTTTCAAAGTTCACTCGGAACAAGTTAAAGAATCAGATTGTCTCGTTACAAATCCTAATCCTGAAGGTAATTTGAATGGTTATTGTTTGATTTGCGGATGTTGAGGTTTGTGTTGGATGTTATTGTCAAATATTATTCTATGATTGTAATAATCTGTGACTTAAAATCTGTGGTGTCAGGAGTGTATATATGTAATATAGTGTGAGGTCTGTTAGCCTCTTGTAGAATCCTGTCGACTCTCGCTATAAGCTGTGGTAACCGAGGGTCAAACCTGTAGTAACCGAGAGGGACAGTCAGGGCGTGGTGAGTTTTCCAGTACCTCTCTGCACTTTGGAAGACCTTTAACAGTTTTCACAGAGTACAGGCAGTCGTGGTCGAGGCAGAGTAGAAAGCTTGGGAATGTCCACACACACAAAACGAGGAGACACAGCTGAAGTAGGAAAGTTCCATGAACAGATAGGAGTTGAGCTAAGCAAGATGGAGATATAGAGTTCTTACTGTTTTACATGGCGATGATGTGGACCTGGCTACAACCAACAAGGGCACACGCCGACGGTGAAGTGGTGACTGCTGACTAACTAACTATTGTCGGCTAAAACCGAGGTGTTTATATACCATTCCCGAGGAGGGGGGGGGGGAGACATCTGCGAATTTGAACTTTGAACGTCTGGGGCATTCTGCACCCTTTGGACCAGATGGCAACGGGCTGCCGAATTCCTTTTCAGGGTTGTTGGGTTCTCTCTCGATCTTAGACGTTTTTGAATTTCTCAATCTTGCTTTAACTTAGCTCTTAATCTATTACATAGTTTTATTTATTTGTCTTTAATTTGTACAAAGTACATTACATATGGCGATGCAATATATTTGTGTTTCTATATACAACACGACAATCTTGTTATAAGTAGTTATACAATATAGGGTTGTTGGTTTAAATTACCATAGATGAGCCCCGGGAGTGAAAGGGTTTATCCGGGTTTAAACGGGTAAAGCCTCTCTAACACAGGTAAGTAATTTAAATATCTTTTAATTAATTTAAACTGTGAGGGTTAAAAAGGGCTAAAACAAGATTCTTTTTTGGATATATCTGCAAATTCTAAAAAATACGACTTATGTTTAATTTAAAAGTTATGATATTCATATAAAAGAGAAATTAAGATAAAACCTTTGTTTGATAAAAAATAATGATGATGTTTTAAGAGATTGTTGGCGGGCGTTGGAAAGGGTTAGTGGTTAAAGAATATGTAATTGTAGGTATTACACAGGTAATCAAATACTTAGGTCCAGGTGCAAAGCGAGGATATAGACTTGTGCGTCTTCCGAGGCAATGTTTCACCTGTGATCCTGTATAAGGGTTACAGTGCTTTGTCACAATTGTAGGGTTATTGCGTTGAAAGTTGTTGAAGAACAAGTTGTTCCTTAATATGATTGTGAAAGGGGTGAAATAGAGTCATGCGTTAAGTAGAATTGTTGTAGCGACAGTAGGTGATCTGACTTGACTTAAAATCAAAGGTTGATTGTGGTCCGCTAGAGCTAAAAAATTTGAGTTGTGAGAGTTGTGGACGCTTTGTGTTTGCGTGGGTGGTTATGCTCTAGGGATGATTGTAGTAAACTTTTGAAACGTGTTCAAGGCCAGAAGTTGGGATTTTTAATTCTGGGGAACTTTGATCAAATAGTTTGTTGAAATTATGAAATCAAAAAATTGTCAAGCAGTACTATCGTTTTTCTACGTTGATGTGAAGCAATGATTAAGAAGATAGTAGTGTAAAGTACACTGAAGTGGTTAGAGAAATAGATTGTTGTATGCCCGAAAGTTAATGATAACATAGTCATTTTATAAAAAGGTATAAAACAAGTATAAAATGAATAAAATATAGAAATATCATTGTGGTTGAATAAAGTTTAAGTGGATAAAATCAAACAATCAATATATAAAAGTGATAATAATGAAGAATTAAAGTGATTTTTGACAACAAATATATCTTTTGTAATACTAAAATAATATTATGAAAAATAAAATTGATTTTTTTATATATAATGTTGGATTAAAAGCTAGTGATCATATAATTGAAAGGCAAAAATAAAAAATAAAATATTTTATACAAAAAACAGAATATAATTAAAGATTGTGATCTCAATTTAACATGTAAAATGTTTGATATGTAGAAAAATTAGAGATTTACACTGGATCAAAATATCAAAAATGTTCAATTTAAGGAAGGTCTTGTCCAAATTCAAATGTCCAAATGTTTTTAAAAGTTAGGTTAAGATATCGACTGTTAATGTAGTAAGAAGTGTGGAAAAAAAGAATGCGGGACATGGGGAATGTAGGACTGGGGGACAGTTAGGGGAAGGGTGGCGATAGATCTAGGTGACGCACATGGTGTCTCGAATTGTTTAGTCTATCAGTCCGGTATTTTTATGACTCTGTCGGGGAATTTGTGAAATTCTGGGGAAAATATAAATGGCTGATGGGAAACACATATGGTGGTCGTTTCGACAGCGGATTTTTAGTTGACAGCTTTGTTAGCGGGAGAGAGGCGTTGTATATACATGAAACGGGGTCGACTAAAGGGAAATTGCCGCTGTTTATCGTCGGGGATTATATTACTGGGGGCTTGTCTACAGCGTTAAATTCCTTCTCCTCTAGTTCTAGGTCTGGCGGTTTCAAAGAAATATTTGGGTTGGTGTAATGTAGATAGAATAGGATTTTGAATTTAACGGGAAATTTTCTGGTCGCTACTTGAGGTTTGTTTTAAAACGATCGCTATTAAATAAATCTGGATTTAAATGTAGAATGGCTGGGAAGTTTGTGGCGGTATAATTCGGTAAAGTTGTGTTTCGAAGATATCTGGAGTCAAATGTTTGAATTCACTGAGCTATACATCTGGGGACATTCGCTGTGGGTCTTGAATAAATCGGGTTTGTGGAGGTGAAATGTATAGAACATTCTCTGTGTAATATTTTAATTTATTGACATGTATGTTCTGTGCTGTTTATCAAATGTTTCTTTATCTTTTTTATGCTTATTTTGGGTACGAGTGCGTGCTATCTCTCGAGCTATATTTATTTCGGGGTATGGATTAAGATGAGTTATTAGATTTGGGGGTATAACATTGAACATTAAATAGGTGGGTGGAAAACTTGTGACAGAATGGGGTGTGTTATTAGAAATTTGTGAAATTTTTCTGAGGTAAAAGCGGGCGCTCTGTCAGATAACAGACATTTTGGAAATCCTTGTTGTAGTACAGTTTTGAGAGTTTGAATGTACGTTAGGGTACTGGTTTACTGGTTAAACTCCCTTTGAGAGTGGTGAAAGCTTGTTGGTAGTTTTATGGTGTATTTGAAAGATGTAGTTTTCTCGGTGTTCGTAAGTGTTGTCGTTCGACGCTGTTGCGGTAAAAAATGTTATTCAATGATGTCAGGTTTAGATGTGAGTAAAAGTGCTATTTTCGACGTGGACACGCTTTGGGGTTAGATGTGTCACAGGCATGAAGGCGTCTTTGTGGCCTTTTAAGTGAGAGAAATTGTTGTGATGCGCTGTGTGACACGAGTGCGTGAATTGAATGGAAAGGTGTCACGTGAAGTCTTTGTTTTTGGTACAGCATCTAACTTGTTTCATCATGAACAACAAATTTACTAGTCATGAGTGGTGGTTGTACAAAACACATCGAGATATCATGGTTGTTAGTGGATGTGGCACGTTTAGTGGCGACGGAGCTTGTGTTGCTCGAATTCGATTTGTTGCTAAGTCGCGCGCTAATAGATGGTGGTCAATTGTAGAAAGTGATGGGAAGTATGTTGTAGTTTGTTGAGAGAGATGTATGGATAATTAATAATTATGCATGTAAAAGAAAAGGACGGGGAGTGTAGCTATGTTGGGATTTAACGATTGTAATAGTTTTGGAAGACTGTGACTTAATTTAGCTACTGACGTGGTAGTTGATGGGATTTTTATTTTAAAATTGTTTTGGGAAAGATAGTTACTTTTCTAGTTGTGATTTTGAAGATATTGTATCTTTCGATTTTTGCAATTTAAAAAAAAATGCGTTTCACCTATGTGTATTAAAATTTGAATATATTTTTTAAATCGTTGATTATGGTAGTGCAAAAATTATCCTTGTAAAAGGGGCAATGGCGTGATAGTGACTTATAAATTGAATGGGGCGTTTATATAAAATATTGAACATAAAAATGATTTTTGCAAAGTTTCGAGCATTTGATTAAGAAATTGGTGTTTTAGTATAAAAATAAGATATAAAAAAAACACACAAATAAGTTTAGAATGATGATTCGAGTAATTAAAAAAAATAATGATTTTTTTTTTAAATGTAAAATTGAAAGTAATGAATTAAAATTTATAATTTGCTTAAAAATAAAATAAAAATTGATAAATGCGGGTCTAAAAGATTTAAAATTTGAATTGAAATGATATAAAAATGGTAAAAATTGATTTAAAATGATTACAGTGAAAATAATTTATGGAGAATCAAGTTGTGAGCATGAGGAGAAAGTTTTTAAAAACTCACAGTTTTGAGGATTGTTCAGTCAGGAGACTTGGTCTTTGGTTGTCGTCCTGATGACGGGGAAGACGCTCCAATTAGAGCTTGTAGAAGCTTGTGACTTCTGTTTGGTGACGGCGGCATGTCGCCTGGAAGATGGGTGCGTTGTAAGGCCGAAGGTGGGGAACTTCTCACCGGCTTATTTTGCGGGATTTTCGGCTGTGTCGTTGGAGGGGGGAGATTGCTTGCTCCTGATATATAGTCTCTTGTTGGGGAAGAGATTGATAGGTCGTTTAGTTGGAATGGCGGCGGACTTGTTCCTCCATCTTGGCTCTTTCTCTCTTTTCTATCTGGACAGTCTTCTTACCTTCTTCACTGTGGTGTCCTTCGTTTGGGTTATCCTGTCGACTCTCTGTAATATAGTGTGAGGTCTGGTAGCCTCTTGTAGAATCCTGTCGACTCTCGCTATAAGCTGTGGTAACCGAGGGTCAAACCTGTAGTAACCGAGAGGGACAGTCAGGGCGTGGTGAGTTTTCCAGTACCTCTCTGCACTTTGGAAGACCTTTAACAGTTTTCACAGAGTACAGGCAGTCGTGGTCGAGGCAGAGTAGAAAGCTTGGGAATGTCCACACACACAAAACGAGGAGACACAGCTGAAGTAGGAAAGTTCCATGAACAGATAGGAGTTGAGCTAAGCAAGATGGAGATATAGAGTTCTTACTGTTTTACATGGCGATGATGTGGACCTGGCTACAACCAACAAGGGCACACGCCGACGGTGAAGTGGTGACTGCTGACTAACTAACTATTGTCGGCTAAAACCGAGGTGTTTATATACCATTCCCGAGGAGGGGGGGGGAGACATCTGCGAATTTGAACTTTGAACGTCTGGGGCATTCTGCACCCTTTGGACCAGATGGCAACGGGCTGCCGAATTCCTTTTCAGGGTTGTTGGGTTTCTCTCTCGATCTTAGACGTTTTTGAATTTCTCAATCTTGCTTTAACTTAGCTCTTAATCTATTGCATAGTTTTATTTATTTGTCTTTAATTTGTACAAAGTACATTACATATGGCGATGCAATATATTTGTGTTTCTATATACAACACGACAATCTTGTTATAAGTAGTTATACAATATAGGGTTGTTGGTTTAAATTACCATATATATATATATATATATATATATATATATAGGTGAGAGTTAATAGAAAGGTGTGTGGTTAGAGAGATGTTATTTTATTAGTAATGTTTACTTAGATATATTTAGTAATTTATGTTCCTTGTACCTTCAATAAAGATTATTTATATTTAGAAGAGAAGTAATTATTGAGATCCACCACCAACAGTTTGGGTGGTAAACAGATGAAACTGCAGTTGACAATGACAGGAATCTTCAAATATTTATCTCTAACTCTTAGAGTTGTTTTTTAATCACCAATCACTTGTATATAACTTGCAGGGAGGTTTCTTGGTCAGTTGTGGTCAAAAGTTATCATTTCTTTCACACACAAAGCCTTTATTAAGATCTCATTGGTCTTACACAGATTCTCCAGAGTGTAGACAATAATGATCAGGATTAGTGGAATTTTATAACAATAACAATTAAAAATGGTTTATTGACATCTAGTCAATGGTCGAGAGAGAGTTTACAGAGTTTAAAATTGTAGAGAAAAATATATACACCAGGGAGGCCTATACAATATTTCATGAAATTCAGCAAAAAGCATGGTCTAACAAAAGAAGAAAAAAAAAGTTATCATTTCTTTCTTTTTCTATGATGGGAGGTGAACCGAAAAGATTTTTATGACAATAATTTTCTGTTCACCTTCTATCTTAAAATTGTACTTGCTTTGTTGAGCTGGGTATATCCTAAAGCTTTAAGTGTCTATAAACAAAGAGTTGCAGTGTGTAACTATTTTTTATTTTAGCGATTGTTATGCCATTATACTTTTCTTCGGATCTATGTAAATAAGGTGAGGGATGTTTATATGCAAATTGAACTACCTTATTTTAATCTAGATTACACTATAAAATGAAGCGTAGAGCTCAGTTGAGTTAGATAATTCATGATGTCATATTACCGTATTTGCATAGACATCAGTAGTAGGTTGTTTTATTAATTGGTTTATTTCCTTTAAATTCTATTATATAAAATGAAAGGATTTAAAAGAACGAATGTTTCTTTTATACATAATACAAATTTCTACTGCCCTTACTGCGATGAAAATATATTGGGAGGGCTTGGCTCATCAAGGGTGAACCCTCCCAGCGGTTTCGCCAATTTAATCCACCAGACCGCTTCTCAGAGCTCTAATACTTTATTGGACGATTCTGCTTATATACGCAGTACTGAAGGATGGAATCTCAGAAATGGTTTTCAAGAAAACTATGGACATAAGCTTATAGGACAGTAGAATTACATTCAAATGTTTGGAGGAGGACTCTATCTAGGCAGAGGAGCCTCCCTCGTTGAGGAAAACTGTAAAATATTCATCTTCGTAACCACACACCCTAATACAGGGGTCGGCAAACTGCGGCTCTTTGGATGTGAAACTGCGTGTAGTACTCACACAAATAAAAACTTTATTTATTAGATTACTATTTATTGTTGGCAAGAATAACTATTTTATGGCTCTTTAAAAATTTGAAATTTTGTAAACTGTAATTTTTGATTCTTCAGACTCAAAATGTTGCCGACCCCTGTTGCCCTAGTGTATACTTGTTTTTTTTTTTCACTTATTTAACCATTTTGACTAAGAGATAATAAAGTATTTAAAAATATTCTATATACAGTTACGATCGTCATGCGTTCTTAATCAATTCTTCAGTTTTCATCTGTCACCGTTTGCTTTTTTTTTTTTTGGAATGGCGCTCTCCTATTGGTTGGCTACGATCACGCCACCTTTGCCCCCCCCCCCCCCACTCGCTTTTTCGTTTTTGTAACTATTGTGTTGGAGCGGGTCGCTCCTTAAATAAATGCATATATTAGTTAATAACTAAATCTAATCCTCTCTTTCTTTTTCCCAGTAAGAGACGCCTACGGAAGCCAACAGTACATAGACAAATAAAGCACATAGGCTATAGTTATTAACTAACATATGCATTTATTTAAGGCGCCAATTTATAATTGTAACAAATAGTATTTGAATCAAAACATTCAATCGGGTAAAACACGGGCGTTGCCCGGGTCATTCGGCTAGTTTCTATATATAGTAGAGTAAATGTTATTTATAGGTATACACTCATGGACAACATTTAAGGAAGTTGTACCTTTCAGCATGTATATCGGGATTCAGACAATAACTATGAAAGATATTACAGTGACCTTTATTGAAGACACCCGAGATAACCAAATGTGAACAGCCTCTGTCTTCTTAAAAAAAGTTATTTTATTTGAAATACTTTATTGTAAACATGCAAAACACCCACACTTTAGTTTCATATAAAAGTTAATTTTAGATTACAAACCCCAATAGCCTTCGGTTTAAATATTCTCCAATTTCTCAGTTCTAATATTCGAGTAGATTAATATAGGACAAAACTTAAAGAAGTGGAAAGTCTTTGATGTCGCCGGTCGTTTTTTTTTTTTTTTTTTAAGAATACAGAGGCAAATTTGTTCAAACATTTTAATTCCCGTTTTCAATAAAGGCCACTGTAAATCAAATATCTTTTATAGTTATTGTTCGAATCCCGATTATACATGTTAAAAGGTACAACTTCCTTAAGTTTTTTCGAAGCGTGTACTTATTTACATATGGTTTAACCTTATGGCACAGTAGTGGTGTTTTCACAGAAAAAATACACTCAGGGACCAAACTTAGGAGGTGAAAAGTCTTTGATTTCGCGGGGTCGTCTGTTTTTTTTTTTTGAAGGAGACAGAGGCAATTTTGTTCACACTTGGTTATCTCGCGTGTCTTTAATAAACGTCACTGTATATCAAATATTTTTCAGAGTTATTTTCTGAATCCTAATATACATACTAAAAGGTACAATTTCCTTACGTTTTGTCCATGAGTATACTTATTTGCATATGGTTTAACCTTATAACACAGTAGTTGTGTGTTTTCACAGTACAAATACACTCATGGACCATACTTAAGGAGGTGGAAAGTCTTTGATTTCGCGGGTCGTCTGTTTTTTTTTTAAATGGAGACAGAGTGTATCTTCAATAAAGGTCACTGTGTATCAAATATCTTTCAAAGTTATTGTCTGAAGTTCAACTTCCTTATATTTTGTCGATGAATGTACTTATTTGCACATGGTTTTATCTTATAACACAGTAGTTGTGTGTTTTCACAGTACAAATACTTGGCCAACGCCATGACTATCCAGTGTGTACTAGGTATATATACTGAGGAGAAGTGAAGAGTTAGGAGAGATCTCTACACGGTTGCCATGACAACCGTATCTCATCATTCCCCCTAGTAAATATTTTGGATCTCTTTTAAGGTGGTGCTCCCTCTCTCTGCAAATATTTTTGTCGTCGCCCGGGCTATTTATTTAAATCTTGGCGATCTTCGTTCATCAATATTTGCTCAGAAATAATTGGCGATTCCAAACTAAAGTCTTTTTTTTTTTTTTAATCCTCTTAAGCTGTGCTTTAATCCTTATATCTGTGTTAAGGTTCCTTTGCTTTATCGACAAAATGGTGAGAAGCCCTCCAATACTCTGATAGAGTTATTTTGAATGTTACTGAGAAGTATTTATGTAAAATCCTTGGTGATTTTTGTTATATAGGTTGGCTCTCCGTAATTGCAAGATCTGATGTGGACAATTTTTATAAGCACAATTTGCATATGCAGTATTTTTAAATAATGCCGTTTATAATGAGCAAACAAACTATTTATTTTTGTTTGAAAAAAAGTATATTTTCTCTTTTATTTTAAAACTTGTGACAGTATGATTATATTTTCATCGCAGTAAGGACAGTTATCTTGATTTATTTGTGAAAAGAAACATTCGTGTCTTAATGTCTTCATTTGTTATATATAGATGGCGCGTTATTGCTTTGTATTGTTTTTTTTTTTTCTATTAGTTTAGATGCGCTTACAATAGGGTGGGACCATAGAAAAATACGTATAACTGAGGTACGTATTACAGAGGTTTTATCTTTATTGGTTTGTAAAGGTGTTAAGTCTGCACGCCTTATTGGTTTAGAGATGAAATCTTTCTATTAAACGACATATAAGAAAAACAATTTGGTGATCAATCAACAACAACAACAAAATGGCTTTTATTAGGGCCCATTGCCCTGTATGGATTCGCCATACAACAACAAAATAATACAGTAATTTTTCCCTTTGCCCTTTGCCCATGTGCACGTGAGCCTTTGTTTGAAAAGGGATTTATTTACACATCTTTTCTAAAACTTTCCTCACTACTTCTTTTGCGTATGAATCTATTTACAATTGATCTGTAGAAATTACAGAGTTCTATTGCTATATTTTCTTTTCTGAAATAGTTCCTAGCGTCTGCAGTGGGTTGCTAAATCTCCAGAAGGTGTTTTCAAGAGTTTTTTCTCTTTCTTCACTTAAATATTTTCATTCTATGATATAGGTTGATCAATCAATTCCAAGTAAACATAATTTCTTTCTCCGATATCAGATTTATATATTTATTTACATACAATCCGATTACAGGAAATTATATCTTCCATTTGGATAGTTAACAATATTATAATTAGCGTGGGAATAATTAATTATATTCGTAAATATTTTAATTAGTTATTTGTATGCGTTCTTCAGAAGTTAAGCCAATTAGCTTGTGAATATTTTCATTTTTTTCTTAGAGAAAAATTGCATATTTACAAGACCGCGCGCCAATAAGTCTTTCACTCAGTTAACATATGAAATAAAATTGGTGTATTTATCCTTTTTTGTGTAAAATTTATCTTAAATTCTATTTGATAAATTAATATTGTAAATTCCACAGATAAAGATTTATAATACGTATTGTTTGGGGTAGATTTCAGAAAGGTTGTCCTCCTTTCAAACTTGAAAATAAAACACAGTACCTTTTTCAAACTTGAAAATAAAACACAGTACCTTTTTAAAACTTGAAAATAAAACACAGTACCTTTTTAAAACTTGAAAATAAAATAAAGTAACTTTTTCAAACTTGAAAATAAAACACAGTACCTTTTTCAAACTTGAAAATAAAACACAGTACCTTTTTCAAACTTGAAAATAAAATAAAGTACCTTTTCAAACTTGAAAATAAAACACAGTACCTTTTTCAAACTTGAAAATAAAACACAGTACCTTTTTTAAACTTGAAAATAAAATAAAGTACCTTTTTCAAACTTGAAAATAAAACACAGTACCTTTTAAAACTTGAAAATAAAACACAGTACCTTTTTCAAACTTGAAAATAAAATAAAGTACCTTTTTCAAACTTGAAAATAAAACACAGTACCTTTTTCAAACTTGAAAATAAAATAAAGTACCTTTTTCAAACTTGAAAATAAAACACAGTACCTTTTTCAAACTTGAAAATAAAACACAGTACCTTTTTCAAACTTGAAAATAAAATAAAGTACCTTTTCAAACTTGAAAATAAAAGACAGTACCTTTTTCAAACTTGAAAATAAAACACAGTACCTTTTTCAAACTTGAAAATAAAATAAAGTACCTTTTTCAAACTTGAAAATAAAACACAGTACCTTTTTCAAACTTGAAAATAAAATAAAGTACCTTTTTCAAACTTGAAAATAAAACACAGTACCTTTTTCAAACTTGAAAATAAAATAAAGTACCTTTTTCAAACTTGAAAATAAAATAAAGTACCTTTTTCAAACTTGAAAATAAAACACAGTACCTTTTTCAAACTTGAAAATAAAATACAGTAAGACTTCATTATAAGTTTTTTTTGTGGTAATTTAAAGAAGAAATATTTTGGAACTTAGACCACCACACAGGGAATAATAACGTAATAAGCGGGATAGCGTTTTATCGCGAAGTGTTTCTGTAATTACAAAATGCAGTAAATTATACCTATAGCGGATACTAAAAAGACTGAGATAAAAAAGATAGGTTAAAACAAGTGACTTTTAACACAGGTTCAAGTATATTCACGATATAAACACGGTTGTTTTAGCCGCATGAAACTGGTCTACTCTTAGAAAGGTTTCACTGAATACAAAACAAAATTCATGGACCGCTGATATTGTTAGAAATATGACTTAAAAGAGGGGGAAAATGCATGAAGATTCGAAGCCCTTTCAGAATGGAGAATGTGTATTAACGCGACATTTATTTTATGATCATACAACAGAGCCTTGATTACAGAGATGAACATAGAAATGTTGATATTCTTTGACGTAATGTTCGGACTCATCCTGCCTAATCCCCGGACCTGTGCCAATCAAGAAGGTGTGGCTGAAGTTGTCACAGAGCCACATTTACCGGATTTGGAAGACTGCATCAAATAAATTCTTCCTCAGGACAACGCCAAACATCTATCTGATTCACTTTCTGAACGAGTAACTTCATGTATCGTAGCAAAAGGCAGTGAAACATACTCTTGATTATGTGTGCATCAAAAGGACCAATATGCACTTGCCGTGGGGCTTTGATCATGTTTGTTTCAATTGTGAATATATACACTTATTGACAAAAGGAAGTTGTACCTTTTAGCATATATATCGGAATTCAGACAATAACTCTTAAATAAATTTAATACACAGTGAGCTTTATTGAAGACACACGACATAACCAAGTTTGAACAAAATTGCTTCTGTCTCCTTCAAAAATAGACACAAGCGATATCAAAGACTTTCCACTTCCTTACGTTTTGTTCATGAGTATAAATACGTAAAATTGCATTTCGAACCGACGTTTCTTTCTCTTGGAGAATCGTTGTCCGTGAATGTATGCTTTTGTTTACTTTCTCGAGAGAGCCACACACAAAGAGAGCTACACAGAAGGAGAGAAAATAATCTCAACTCATTGTTATGAGTAACTAGAATATGTACAAACGGAAAGAATGATAAATATTTAATAATTTACAAAAGCGTGCTAATTAACCCTCATAATTTGAATAGGAGCAGCAGAGAACCCTCAAGAAACATCAAAACAATATACCAGATACCATCAAATTTAAGAACCCTTCTCCGCCATGCCAATACCAAACATAATCCAAAAAATAGTCAAAAATCAAACCTCATTGGCAGAATTCAACACGACTTACATATAGGACAGACAAGAGAGAACAACGCTAAGAAAGAACCACTCAACCTGCTTTCATTCTTATTAAACCACGCCCTAATACAGGACCATCTGCCAAATTTTAACTCCAGTGAAAAGTGTTTCAGAACATTAAGAACAAAAATTCCAGGCTTCAATAGAAAGCTTGGTTTTAATAGAAGATAACAATAGCATAAATAGATAAATGGACATTTCGGTGTTATATTTAAACTTACTCCTGTAAAAGATCTCCAAGACCCGAAAGCTCGAGTCAATTCAACTATACAATTATACGTGTATATTTTTTCAAGAAACTCTTCCCCGGATGGACTTTTTTTCTCTCAAATGATTCGCCAGCTATACCTGCAGTTTGAATCCTCAAAGCTCACAACATCTTTGAAAATGCAATAGCATATTGTCACAAAATTTGACACCGCGTCTTTAATACATTTCTAGTCATGTATATATTATATTTATTTAAATTTTTGTATTCTAAATTTTGTATATCGTTTTAGAGAAGATTGTATATATATTTGGCGACCAAACTTTGCTTCAGCGAGCGCGGACAAAGCTCCAATACACATACGGGCAGTAGTGTGGCGACCTCACTACGCCTCGGCAAGCGCAAGCTGGGAGAACACGTCACTACGCATGCGCGGGCTTCATCCGGGACTTTCTGGCCACGCGCGTCGTCAACAACAAGGCTTGCTTCCAACGGCCGTTACTTCTTTTCTCTTTATATATTTCTGGCTTTAAATAAATTGATTTAAATTATAAAAATAATTATAATTTTATCAGCGGCCTTTCCACAAGCCATACCAACACGCACGCAACCATCCCCCCCATATTATAGGTTTTGAATATTTGTACACTCAATAGCAGTTGTATAATGCTCTAAAACACAAACGTTTTTTTTACACATAAAACAAACTTCTACTGTCCTTTACAGCGAATTTTTCAAATCGCAGTAAGAATAGTAGAAAAAAGGTTTTTCAATGTGTAAAAGAAACATTCATTTCTCAATGCTTCCATTTATTATATATAGATGGCGCGTTATGGCATCATAATTAATTTATTCGTGTTTGATTTGATGATTATTAAATAACAAAAATTACTTTTGTTTTAATTAATTCTTTGTAATATGAAAGATATCTATTGACGCTATGTGTTTATTTCTTCTGCTATTTTTAAATCATCATCATCTCTTTAATCAATCATCATCATTTAATAGTTCTTCTGTTTAATTTATGCTTAACCGGCCAGGTTTTAATAATTATTGTTTGCGGAGAGCATAGCTCGATACAAATATTTATATGTAATTCTCCTGTCCTAAACACTTATGTCTATAGTTTTCTTGAATATCATTTCTGAGATTCCACCCTTCAGTGTAGCATATATAAGTAGAATCGTCTAATACAGTATTAGAGATCTAAGAAGCGGTCTGGTAGATTAAATTGGCGAAACCGCTGGGAGGGCTCACGTACTTATGTACCTGAAGTATAACCTAATATGTACACTGTGTGACAAGGAAATTACTGAAGAATTTCCCCATTACCTGCTTACCTGCCCTTGATACAGAGAGGAAGGCCCTATATCAACAAATTAAATGTACCAACACTTCACCCTACGTATTGCTTTCAAAAATATCAGCAAACAAATCTAAGGCAATAGCTTACTATACATTTTTTAGATCATCATTATGTAAGGACCAGTCAACAAGTGAATGACTTTGAGACGAAGAGTAAAGCCAGTTTAATTTCTATGTAAATAACACAAGATGATTATTACCTTACCCAATTGGGAGAATCTGTATGGGGCAAGTCCCTAATAAAGGCTTTTGTGTGTGAAGTATTACGCGAGCTTTTCAAAGAGTTTTGTTTCCCGATGAAGTTTGGCGTGTAGCCAGTCACACGATGTATTGAAAATATAAAGCTATTGGATACGTGATGATAATTTTGTATTGATGATGAGTATTTGAAATACGGATTTGTCTGATTTCAAACAAAACTATGGAATTCAGACTTTAATACCCAACGATATACCTCTAAATATAACTTGAATTCTTCTCGATCATTCGGTCATACGGTCCTTCAACAGGTGTGTCTGGTCACGGGCAAGAAGAGCTTGTCTGTAACTCTAGTTCAAGCACCTGCTGAAGAAGAGATATATCCGAAAGCTTATGATGCATGAAATCAAATAATACCTCTCCCTAAGTCTTCTTGTTTTAACGAAATTACACTAATAGACAAAACTTAAGTGGGAAGTCTTTGGCATCGCCGCTCGTCTGTTTTCTTTTTTGAAGGATACAGAGAAAATTTTGTTCACACTTGGTTATCTGGTATGTTTTCAATAAAGGTCACTGTGTACCAAATATCTTTCAGAGTAATTGTCTGAATCCCAACATGCTAAAAGATACAACTTCATCAAGTTTTGTCCACGTGTGTAGATATGTGCGTATACAGTGTTCCTCAAGGTTTCGTAGGTCCATAGTTTCTCTAAACACCACCACAACGAATTGTTCGTTATATATAAACCAAATATGCAAATAAAGTAGAGAAGCGTGGTAGATTACACTGCCGAAACCGCTGGGAGGGTTCACTATTAGTGAACAAGTCTCTCCCAATATATCTCATTGTGAAGCGAACTGTATAGAATGGTTTTAAAAGGTGTATCTAAATTTTCTTTTAATATTTTATTGAATTATTTAACACTTTGAGAGGATATAAAAAGTACAAATAAATCAAACTTGATACATTTTTTCTTTCCAAAATCTATTTTTGACTCAGCAAACTTTCGGAAAATTCCTTTCACAAGCATAAGCGTCTAAAATAAATTACTTAGAGAACGACATAATTAATTTTAGTCCATTAAGTTCTTCTAAAACAGCTCTAATCATTTTGTTGTCTTATATAATTTATTTTGACAGTGTATACTTGAGATAGAAAAATGTGTCGAAAGCTTGTGTGTGTGTTTAGACATTATTGGAAGAGAGGTATATAGAAAGTGTTTATAAT
This sequence comes from Cordylochernes scorpioides, assembly GCA_030710605.1. NCBI lineage: Eukaryota > Metazoa > Arthropoda > Arachnida > Pseudoscorpiones > Chernetidae > Cordylochernes > Cordylochernes scorpioides. The sequence goes on from CP092877.1 coordinate 55,613,612, forward strand.
TCCTGCTGTCGGGATAATGACCTGGTAAAAAAGCCACTTAGTCAAGTAAACGTGTCAAAATGGCTGCCGTTATCACCGCTTTTTTAAACTGTCGCTCTAGTTCTTCCTCTCGCCTGGTGAAAATTACCATCTTTGATGGAACGCTTTGTTAAACTTTCATTAGGCCTGATCGATTGGTCGTCTGCTTCCCATTTAAACTCAATCAAACTCTCGTCTGCTTTATGTACCTGCTGTTCTCTGCTGGTGTTTTGTTGGGATGGTTGGGTGCTGTTTGTGAGTTTCTAGCTGGTTCTATACTGTGTTCTGTTGGGATGGTTTGTGAGTTTCTAGCTGGTTCTATACTGTGTTCTGTTGGGATGGTTTGTGAGTTTCTAGCTGGTTCTATACTGTGTTCTGTTGGGGTGGTTTGTGAGTTTCTAGCTGGTTCTATACTGTGTTCTGTTGGGGTGGTTTGTGAGTTTCTAGCTGGTTCTATACTGTGTTCTGTTGGGATGGTTTGTGAGTTTCTAGCTGGTTCTTTACTGTGTTCTGTTGGGATGGTTTGCGAGTTTCTAGCTGGTTCTATACTGTGTTCTGTTGGGATGGTTTGTGAGTTTCTAGCTGGTTCTTTACTGTGTTCTGTTGGGATGGTTTGCGAGTTTCTAGCTGGTTCTATACTGTGTTCTGTTGGGATGGTTTGTGAGTTTCTAGCTGGTTCTTTACTGTGTTCTGTTGGGATGGTTTGCGAGTTTCTAGCTGGTTCTATACTGTGTTCTGTTGGGGGTGGTTTGTGAGTTTCTAGCTGGTTCTATACTGTGTTCTGTTGGGATGGTTTGTGAGTTTCTAGCTGGTTCTTTACTGTGTTCTGTTGGGATGGTTTGCGAGTTTCTAGCTGGTTCTATACTGTGTTCTGTTGGGATGGTTTGTGAGTTTCTAGCTGGTTCTATACTGTGTTCTGTTGGGGTGGTTTGTGAGTTTCTAGCTGGTTCTTTACTGTGTTCTGTTAGGATGGTTTGTGAGTTTCTAGCTGGTTCTTTACTGTGTTCTGTTGGGATGGTTTGTGAGTTTCTCGCGGGTTCTTTACTGTGTTCTGTTAGGATGGTTTGTGAGTTTCTAGCTGGTTCTTTACTGTGTTCTGTTGGGGTGGTTTGTGAGTTTCTAGCTGGTTCTTTACTGTGTTCTGTTAGGATGGTTTGTGAGTTTCTGTGTATTACGGACAATTTACAATACAAATAGTATCTAGTTTATGGAAATAAAATATAAAAGAACCGGCTTTTGTCTGAATACCGTATCACTGTGACTATGTTTATACTAATTGATAGCATTGTCTCTCACCGTTATGTAAAATGCTAGTTTATACAAACGACGACGTCACCTCAGGATAAGTACCAAAGAGTTAATGAGATAAAAGGAGGTTTTACGGCATCAGAGTTACGGCCCCCTGGAGGGGAATAAGCTCTGCTAATTACGAAAACGAATAGGGAGCTCCCCCCCGCAACATGATAAGTTGTTTTCTTTCTTTTTTTATCTACGTATCCTGTGATCGTTTTACTGGCGGCTCGTGACCACTCCTTTAATGACACCTCGGGCGCCTCCTCAACTTGGTCTGTATTGTAGGCTGGTCTGACATGTCTGAAAAATATTTCCGAAATAACACTTCTTTTATTTAAATAATTTAGAAATAGGAATAGAAGTCACTGTTGAAACAGAAAAATAAGGATTTTTACCATTCTTAGATGTGGGGTTAAGCCGTGAGGAAGATGTCTGACAAAGTTACTGACACTTGAAGCTTTTAAGTTTTGAAAATTGTTTTTTGAGGTAAAAATAACAACAACAACAACAAAAAGCCTTTATTCAGGGTCACTGACCCTATACAGGATTCACCAGAGGTATGCATAAGAACAAAGCAGTGAGACAAAGGAAATAACGATATATACAGAAGAAAAAGAAAAAAAAACAAGAAAGAGAAAGAGGGAAGCAAGAAAAACAACACAAAAAGAGTAGCAGTAAGAAAGTGAGGAGTGAGTGTCACTTGGCCTTCTTCTGAGATACGGACTTGTGGAAACCATAAAACGCCGTAGCAATATACTTATTCTGGGTCATATTGTCAGTTATTGATAGGTAAAAAAAACATCACTATTTATAGATATTTGAAAATAGAGGTCCTTGTTTTCAGAAAGATGAAATATATATGTGTTTGCAGAGTTCTAGTATTTATTTTTATATGTAGAAGAATATTTTTACATATGTAAATATGATATATATACTACCTCTATATATGTGTGTATGTGTATAAAAGTCAAAATATTCTCAGTACTACACTCATGGACAAAAAGTATATAAGTGGATAGTAAAACGTTTTTGATGTCGCCGTCGTGTTTTTTTTTTTAAGGAGACAAAGACAATTCTGTTCACACTTGGTTATCTTGTATGTCTTCAATAAAGTTCACTGTAATATCTTTCAGAGTTATTGTCTGAATCCCGATATACATGCTAAAAGGTATAACTTCTTTAATTTTTGTCCCTGAGTGTATATGTAACTTGGTTGGAACCAATAAAGTTAAAGGAAGGTTGACAAGCCTACATCCTGGTCCCATATAACTTTACATAGCAGGAATTTGAATGTGCCGACCTTTGACACTAGTAGGAAGCACTAGGGTTATAAGAAGAGCCTGTGAGCTTGTTAAAGACAGGTGAGTTTAGGTGTCAGAGAGATACCGTCGCGCTAAGGACAATCTCATTGGTTGGCCCGAGTCAACGCGCCTCCATTCTTGGACCGTAGCCTTCCTTGCCTAACATCCGTAATGCTTATTCTCTCTATTTTTATACCACATATATATTCAAAAATATTGATCGCATAAAAAAAGAAAAGAAAGGAAAATGTCACTTAAACATTATTTTAATGATAACAAAAGGTAAAAGAGGGTATTTTACTAAATGGTACATGACGATCGGAAAAGAGTTTGTTCATAGAGATGGGGCAAGAATTCGTACACCGCGAAGAGGCAATAATTCGTACACAGTGATGTTACAAAGCTTCGTACATGGGGATGGAGACAAAATTTCGTACATTGCGATGTTACATTGATTCTTATACGGCGATTGAACAATAATTCGTAGACTGTGATACTGAAAAGGCTCCGTTCACGGCTATGAGACAAGAATTCGTACACTGTGAAGTTACAAGGCTTCGTTCATGGCTATGGAACAATAGGTCGTATACAGCGATGTTATAAGGCTCCGTACATGGCTATGAGACAAGAATTCATTCACAGCGATGGGACAAGAATTCGTACACGGCTATAGGACAAGACAGGCCGTGACACGGAAATGGGACACGACAGGCAGGACAGAGCGATGGGACAAGACACTGATGGATCGCACGACGTCCAGGAAATTAAAATCCTCCCGGAATATCGGAGATCAATGACAGCACTTCTGGCTGAATCAACTTCTACCTCACATCGAGGGGACCTACCTCAACTTACCCCGGGGCATGCAACTCATGTACAGTGTGTTAATTCTGCTGTCCTATAAGCTCATGTCCATAGTTTACTTGAATACTATTCTAAGATTCGACCCTTCATTGCAGCATATATAAGCAAAATCGTCTAACACAATATTTGAGCTCTAAGAAGAAGTCTGGTAGATTAAATTGGCGAAACTGCTGGGAGAGTTCACTACTGATGAGCCAAGCCCTCCCAATATATTTTTAATCGTAGTAAGGACAGTAGAAGTTTGTTTTGTGTTAAAAAAAAGAAACATTCGTTCTTTATAATGCTTCCATTTCTTATAAATAATATGAATGTATACCTCCAGAGACAACTGTAACAAACATCACATTGACTCAAGCTTAAAGGAAATAATGGCGGGTACAAATGAGGAATTCAGAAAGGCATTTTGTAAGAAAGCTACCACTGGAATCAATTTGTGAATTGAGCGGTTCCTTCTAATTACTGGTGTGTTTTCTTAGTGGGCCAATTAAAATTCCAATTAGATCGGTAGTGTGTCAACTACTGAAGTGACAAACATCTTGTGTCCTCTTGAAGTCATTCCTTTTCTGCCATACTACAGTCTATATATCACCTAGCTCCTCTCTGTTTGGATAATTGTAGAGACTGCTACTGAGATGTTACCCTCCCTAGTCTGCTTATTGCGCTCTTTTATCCTTGTCCTTGTGTCCCGAATTACTCTAAGAAATATAAACTACTTTTGACTAGTATGATTCTTTTTGAATTAAAACAATTTTATACTGACTTTACTGTTCGCTAGAGAAAGGTAAAATATTTTTGAAGGAGAAATATCTTCCGGCATAATATATATTATCTTTTTATATGAAAAATATACACTTCGGCCATTCATATAGAAATATGAATGCCGGCCAGACAACCTCTAACTTCAGGATATACAACAACAACAACAAAAGCCTTTATTGAGGACCTCTCGTCCTATAAAGGATTCGCCAATTTACAGAGTAATTGAAGAGAAGAGAACTAAGAATACAGAGAGAAACCTATATGTAGTAGGTATAGTATAGTATTTTCTACACTGTGACTATATACAACAGCAGCAACAAACCTTTTACTGGAATCAAAGTCCCATACAGGATTCGTCATTCTAATCCTGACAAAGATTATTTACATATAATTATTCACATCAATTAGATTATGTATATAGCTTCCCCTTCTCTTCAGCCGTCTTCCAAAATTTGAACAACGAAAACGCTCCAGCTCTGTTTCTCACCAACTCATTCAACAGGAGCTCCAAAGAGAGTCCCTCAAGGCCTATTTCACTGAGGAGCACTTCTCGTTCGTGTAACTTCAGGATATATTATCTGTAGTTTATATATTGAGCTATATCTTGCTTGAGGATGCTAGCTGCTATGACACAAATCTCAGAAAATATGATCTGGAAAAATAGGGAAGAGGGGGGGGGGGGAGGATTAAAATGAAAATATCGTTAAATATATTTTCTTATTTTGAAGATTAAGCAATCCATAATTAGAATTATATTTATACTTATATAATCTATTTTCAAGAAAAATAATAGTATAACGCCATTATATTTGACACGTTCTGCATTTATTGTTTCTGAGATTTATCACAAAATCTGTAACCTATATGAACTATGAGCAGAAAGGCGTCTCTCTTCCCATTCAAACAATGATGGATCCACACAAACGATGCCAATTTGTTGATAGCCCCTGTTTGCAGAACTCGTAGATTGAGATCAAAGTATTTGACACCAGACTGTCGAAACATCACACGTGGATTACATATTTGGTTTTGTTACTTTTTACTCCAAGCAGACGTACTGGTTGAGGAAGTTGGGACAAGTAAAATATAGTCGTTTAAAAAGTGGTGTCATCCAATAATGCAGGTCACATTGCGAGAGCTAATGCTTCGGGAATCCAGAAATAATAGCCGAGCTCCCTGAATAATACATGGCTCTGTCCTGATGGAATTTATTGCTCCGAGGTTTTTCTCTCCTAGCTCTGTGTTCGACTTCTGGGTTCACGGCGTGGACAACACGGTGTCTTTAGTCGACTCGTGAGAAACAAGAATGTAAGAATTTAAAACTATTTTTGACACGTATAACTACTCTTTTAAAAAATAAATCAATTTTATACTGCCCGTACTGCAATAATAAATTAATAGGTGGGCCTGGCTCATCAATAGTGAAACACTCCAAGCGGTTTCGCCAGTTTAATAGCCGCAATGTAGTGCTAATGTATCATATTACAGTTAAACATGTCTATAGCGCCCCTTCTGAATAGCGCCTTCCTCTTTATAGCGCCCGAGTTTAAATACGTAGTACGATGCGATTTACATTAAAATTGACCTGTCTATAGCACCCCCTCTCTATAGCATCCTATTTTGGTGAGTCCCAAGAGGGGGGGCTATAGACAGGTTTAACTGTATACGAATTTAAGTTCACCCCGCCCTAAAGATGACCAACAACTTGAAAAGTGTACGAGGTTGGTTTTTCTTTATTAGTAAGAAATCATTTTGGGTCGATATTCTCGATTAAAAAAGGTAAACGTTTAGTCAAGGTCTATCGTAAAAAAATAGTAATCCACGAAAATAAATATAACTACATAAGAATGATATATTTTCATATTATTATCTCTATAAATATAGACACACAGCTTACTACATATACATATATATATATTTGTATAGATGGCATTTCTCCAATATTCACACAATAGAGAGCGATGGGATAATCAGATGTGTATCACAACAAGAGAAAAACTTTTCAAAATAAAATTAGCTCCAAACAAAAAATACCAAACGATCAGAAAAACGGCAAATTGTCGCAGACGACAGATGGAAAATTTATGATTGAGCCAAATGTCACCTTCCAGCAGAAATTTCTGAAATTCAACTTGAAAAATTGGATCTTCCACACACACATTTAGGAAGGAATTTGTGCATTTAGCTTATGTAAGAGTACAATTTCTTTTATTTTTTAAACATCGTTTGCGTTATCATGTACTTTTAGCCCTAAATACAGATTCCTTGTTTTTTTCATGAAAGTTCCAGGATCAGCTTTTTTTTTCGTCATTGAGATACAGCCTAACCACTCTGACGAGGGCCATTAGCCTCAATGGCATACGTGGTTAGCTTTTATTGATTTATAAGAAAATAATTTGTCCAATATTTTGAAATAATTAAAAAATTAGCGATTAGTTAATACTTATTTTGATAGATGGCGAAAGCCTTCATCAACTTTCAGTTACCCGATCATGGAATACCTTTTTCTCAATTTACATTGTGTTTTTTTTTTCGATAGATGATCAATTCTTCAGAAACAGTCATATCTTTGTGTCTTGAATATATACATTTTGTATTCTAATTATATGATTTATGTGTTGTCACACATATGTGATAGTGATACAGAAGTGATATTATGAAATATAATTTTTGAGGTCTATACTTTATGTTGACTGACTCCTTTTTTACGTTAGGTAAAAAGATAAAGAAAGCCAATCAACATAAAGTACAGAAACTTTCGTCCGAATTGGCCAATGTAGGTGACTATGTGCAAGATTTGCATAGGATATATGAGTTATAAGAGAATACCACGGTGGATACACTCATGGACAAAACTAAAGGAAGTGGAAATTATTTGATGTCGTCGGTCCACCTTTTTTTTTTTTTGAAGGAGACAGAAGCAATTATGTTCACACTTGGTTATTTCGTGTGTCTTCAATAAAGATCACTGTGTATCAAATTTCTTCAGAGTTATTGTCTGAATTCCGATATATATGCTAAAAGGTACAACTTCCTTTTGTCCATGAGTTTATGTGAGAATACCATGGACTAACAGACTAAGAAATGAAGATGACCTGCGTAAAAGAATGGAGAGATATGGCCATCTGGAAACAATCTAGATGAGTAGCTCCATCATGTTTAGACATCTTAGCCGATACTCGGAGTGGTCACAAGCAATACAGGAAGAAATGTGGAAGGAAAACCAGGAAAAACTAGAATAATTCATGGAAAATTTCCAAGACCCTACGATGTCATATAGAGAGATCTGCCATGGAAGAGAAGCTCTGTAAAGAAAAATAATACTGTTCATTATCTTATGTTTTGGGAGGAAATAGATCCATATACGTTGTATACAGATATGACGATATATGTGGTCATTCGTTGAAAGAGAGCGATTGAGATTGAAACCACTTTATTCCAATGTCCATACAAGGTTATACAAGGTCAAACAACTACATTGACCCCCGTCAACAGCAAGCAAATAAAAAAGAAAACTATATTACAGCCATATAAAACAGAAATAAAAAGTATATATGCGAATATTTACACCATAGGAAGCCCCTCTGAAGGGAAGTCTGGAACATAGAGAGAGAGAGAGAGAGAGAGATGGGAAGGATGAAGACATAAGCTACGATCTGACCAGTTAAGTCCAGTAAAGTATCAATCATAGTCCGAAAGGCAGACAGACAAATCTGTGGATCATCTAGCAGTTTCTGCAGTTGTCATAGCATGCAACAATGTGAATTGTTAAATACTCCCCTCTCCGAGATATCTTTGTGTGACAAAAGTGTAGTTTAACATGGATACGTATAGTTGCCATTTACATGAAATGTAGCCATAAAAATGATTTGAATACTTTAATAGTAGTATCATCGCCAACTTTTAAAAATTTCCTTAATTTCCGCTAAAATAGAGATTGCGTCTTCCTTACCATAATTTGCATATTTTTTATATCAAGTTACGTATTATTCGCCAAATTTTGTGTGTTACCCGCCAAAAGTTACGCATTTTCCGCCAAAAGTACACATTTTCCCGCCAAAAGTTGCGCAAGGCAGACGACAGTGGCGAGTGATCTTCTGACCAATATTTGGCGTGGTCGAGTGTTTGCGAACTGTCGCTGAGATATCAAATGGACATGAAATTTTAATATTTGGCGGAGAAATCCTTTGTTTATCGTCAATATTTGACCGCGCTCTTCATCAGTATCATTTCATCATCCTTGACAGCGTCGTCTGCTCCGGTATTAAACTTTGCATAGAGAATGTTTGAACGCTGAAACTCTATCTCTCTAAAACTATTTAATACATTTTTTCCCTGTATTTTCAATTTCTCATTCTGTTTGTATATTTGAAGATATGAAATATTTTCTTTTTCTTTTCGTGCATATAACTTTTTGTGTGGCGAAGTTGATATTGAGAAATAGAGTTTTATTCCTATTTCTCTGTGATTTATTTTTTTTATTTATTCTAACGTCATTTTTTTCAGTTTCTTTGTGGATTTACAACGGATTGCTTTTTTTGATATATGTAAATGCATAATATTTTGAAGCTATATACGTTATGATTTTAATTTCTCTTAAATTATGAAATTTACACTATTGCGCACAACACAAAATATAGAATTTACAGAAAATATATATAGGTATTTCAAATTGGCGAATTTTTATAATCTGAATAAGTTAATGTCTCTGTGAAATCAGCTTTAAAAATTGTGGTCGTGATTGGTCATGTTATATGTTGGTGAAATATATCCAAAGATGAAGTGGCAAATATCAAGAAATTAATTATTAGAGAGAGAGATGTGAATTTTTTATAAATAATATTTGTGCGTGTTTGTTGGCTTAAGTGTCCATAATATTGGACCTATCTGGCTGACACGATATAGAGTGAGGTCTGGAAAGTCTGAGAAACTGTTATATTAGATTTAAACCCCTGAATATGTTAATTAGTACGATACTAATTTGCATATTCCGTTGGTTCCTCATACATCTGTATAATATTCAATCTATCCGGATGACACGATATAGAGTGATGTCTGAGACTATCCTAGTTTCAACTTCAGAATATGCTAATCAACCAAATCAACTTAATCAATGATAAAAGAACACTTTGCATATTCCGTTGGTTCCACATACATCTGTATAATAGTTAACCTACCCGGATGACTCGATATAGAGTGATGTCTGAGAAGGAGGACACTATCCCAGTTTCAACTTCAGAATATGCTAATCAACCTGATAAAAGAACAATTTGCATATTCCGTTGGTTCCTCATACATCTGTATAATAGTTAACCTCTCCGGATGACTCGATATAGTGTGATGTCTGAGAAGGAGACACTATCCCAGTTTCAACTTCAGAATATGCTAATCAACCTGATAAAATAACAATTTGCATAATCCGTTGGGTCCTCATACATCTGTATAATAGTTAACCTATCCGGATAACACGATATAGAGTGATGTCTAAGAAGAAGACACTATCCTAGTTTTTACTTCAGAATATGGTTAATCAACCTGATAAAAGGACAATTTGCATATTCCGTTGGTTCCTCATACATCTGTATAATAGTTAACCTCTATGGATAACACGATACAGAGTGATATCGAAGAAGGAGAAACTATCCCAGTTTTAACTTCAGACTATGTCAATTAGTCCGGTAATGTACTTATTTGCATATTCCGTTGATTCCTCATACATCTGTATAGTAGTTAACCTATCCGGATGACTCGATATAGGTCTGGAAGGAGACACTATCCTATTTTTAACTTCAGAATATGCTAATTATCTGATAAAAGGACAATTTGCATATTCCGTTGATTCCTCATACATCTGTATAGTAGTTAACCTATCCGGATGACTCGATATAGTGTGAGGTCTGAGAAGGAGACACTTTCCCAGTTTCAACTTCAGAATATGCTAATTATCTGATAAAAGGACAATTTTCATGTTTCCTTTATACCCCACAATATTGAACCTATTTGAATGAAATATTCATATAATATATAGAATCAGGTATAGCACAGGAATCATTGTCGTGAATGGTCGTTGACAAAGCCACAACAACAGTATTGGAAAATTCAGCCATATTTCAGTCATAGAATAATTTGCATAGCGACTTTGCCAGTTAGACACCTCTTTGGCATAGAAATTGTCATCTGACAAGATTTCCCGAATACCTTGTAGCTCTCATGATAACAAAGCCTGTACTAACGAGGGGCATAGCCTGAAACCATGGTCTCCAGTTGAATTTCTGAATTTGCCAAAGCTGATGTTATGGCTTTGTTACCGGCCTGAGTCTGTTAGTTGGCAGACATAATCAATAGATGGTGCAAGGTTTCTACAGCTGCTTTGACATAAGAGGTGACCTTTCCTTTCATATATATAGATGGAAATCTTGCCGGGAGGAAATTGATCTACAAAATCACAGGACGACTCTCCCGTTAATGGATAGCGTCTAGTTTTGACGTTTATTTTGACGGGAGAGGCGCCTTGTGTTTTTGTATATATATGAAGGGAAAACAACTATAAATAGAGATAAAGGTATAGAAATAGAACTATTTGATAATATAAGCAAAAGTGATAATGTATTTCGATATTTTGACATAAATCAATAAGAGGTACAAGGGTCTGGTTTCTCATTTATTTTATTTCTCGAGCTTTCGGGCTAACATACTCTTCAACACGGAGATCCAGAAATACAGCTTATAGCCAATTATAACACGCCGAATTTATATCGATATTGTTTTTGTGAAAGTAATGGATATATAAATGATACCTACAATTTAAGATCATCCTTTAAACCAATTGATTAATTGTTAAATAGAGGTATATGTAAATATAAAATCCCAATCCATATTCTCAATGGACCTTTTCAATAAATTAAATGAATGCCTTAAAACATCTCTGAGAATAAATACAACAAATATATATATATATATTTTTGGACGCTTAATTTTTAAAACAATTTTTGAACTAAAAGGAAATCCGATAATGTGATACAATTTTAATATAAATAAATAAAAATAAATCTTTAAAAATTATTATAATAGTATTTTATAATACAATACAATATAATGCGGCTTGTGATTGTAAAACGGCATTTGAAATACTATCCCGCATGTGTTTCTTTTCAACGAAAATTTCGAAATTTATTTCAAGGAGAAAAAACGATTATTTCTAACCTTTATTCATACCTCATCCAAAAGGTTTGAAATAATCGTTATTTCTCCTTGAAATAAATTTCGAAATTTTCGTTGAAAAGAAACACATGCGGGATAGTATTTCAAATGTCGTTTTATAATAGTATTTATTCTTTGTTCGAAACTTTAAAAAAGCGCTTGTGAAGAACTTTTGTATTTATATTTAACATTTTTATGGGTATTTTCATTATTAATTTTGTTTTAAATTGTGATAAAAATTTGTGAATGAGGGTTATATTTCAGTCAGTACATATTTTCATTTATTTATTATCAAATCAGACGCGATATCCCACAAAGGATGCTTGCGTCAAGAAACAACACCAAATTCAGATAACTATATTACATATACAATTGAATAATTACAAGGTTTGAGTAGAGTTTAAAGAAGAAAATAAAGGAAAAGACATTAAAACCATGCTTGAATTTACACATGTTATTATCGTTAAATAGAGGGAATAAATCGCTAAAAAAAGCGGGTTTGATTTGAATGAATCTAATGAAAAGTGTCTGCTACAGTATTTAGATGTAATTGCTTGCAGGAGATTACGTGTGGGGGTGTAAGAGGAATTAGCTCTTGTCTTTCTATCTCCAGGGGGACTAGATCCTTTGGGACTCTGTGGTGTTTCTCTGTGAGTAAATCTCGTCTGCCTTTTTTTTTTCTCGGGCCACATTGACTGACTGACCAAGGACATCCTTTAAATATATATATTTCTACAGAGAGTAACTTAAATAGTTTCTTAAATGATGTTATATATTTCTCTTAATATCATACGTATTTAAAATATGTAAATAATAATTTGTATAAAATAGTATTTATCATTAATATGTTAGTGTAATACTCCTGTTAAAGGACTGATAAGTCCGAAAGCTTGAAAATAAAAGGTTTGCATAATAAACTCAGACCTGGAGTGTAGTAATGCAATAAAAGCAGTAGAAAATTGATTTATTTTAAAAAGAATCATACGGGTCAAAAATAGTTCAAATTTCTAATATTAAATTTATGATTAGCTTTTATTTTTTTTTTTCACTTGAAGAGACTTCGGGATAAATCCATGTATAAGAAATTACTTTTCCTCCAATTTACCCAGACTAATCTATTTATTAGCTTGATTGTCTTAATTAAGTTTCCTCTATATACATATCATATTACCATTATATGTGTTTATCTTTGAAAATTATAATAATAACAATGCCTTTTACTGATAGTATTACTGTTTTTTATGCATTACCTCTACATTTATGCTCTGAGAATCTGTATAAGTCTAAAAGGTCTTAATAAAGCTTTTTGTTGTTATATTGTCCTTTTTCGACCCCAGAATATAAACATGTGCTTATAAGCAAGCTAATATGTATATTTTCCACTGCAATAAAACTAAGCCGTTTTACCCCGTCAAGACTAAGTCGATATCTTATCAAAGTTGCATACCCATCCTGGAAAGGTTTGGCCGTACATATGGGGAATAAAGGGATTATGCAAATTAGGCTGTAATCGGGTTAATTTGCATATTTCCGTCATTGAAGCTACGAGAGTTATTAGGAGGACCTGTCGTGTTCTATATATAGTGTCAAAGTTTCATTCAGATATTGAGAAACTTAATGTGAAATAATATTTAGCTCGTTGAAATGGCAAATTTTCCTATTATAGGGCGTTGAATCTCTGGAAATTACTACAGCCAGACTATATAGTTTCCCACAGTTTCACTCACATAAGGAATATGCAAATTTGCCTGCAATATGGAAATAATATTCCGCGATTTCTTCTATTGTAGTTATATATTTATATAGAAAGTATATTATGATGCATTAGCCCGCCATCTGTTATCAAAATTCGAAACTATTATAGACGCGTATGATTCTTTTTTAAAATAAAACAATATCTACTGCCTTTACTGCAAATGGAAAAATTAATGGGAAGACCTGGCTCATCAGTGGTGAACCCTCCCAGTGGTTTTGCCAGTAAGATGCAATATAACAGCGGTATGGTAGATTAAACTGGCGAAATCACTGGAGGGTTCACCACTGATGAGCCAGGCCCTCCCATTAATTTTTTCATTTGCAGTAAGGGCAGTAGAAATTGTTTTATTTTATAAAAAATCATACGCGTCTATAATAGTTTAGAATTTTGATATAGAAAGTATATAAAGGGAAGGTGGTCGAAAGTCATAATTTCGGTAAACAGAATCCTGGTTAACTCTGAAGCAAGTTTGGAAGCCACTACTTTCCAACTCAACTATTTGTGATAATTTTAACTAAGCTCTGGTAGAAGCTTATAAGTGCAACATCGAACCGAATCTACTATGTACAAATGGTATATACAGTAGAACTTTCAAGCTAACCCAGTTATCGTAGATTATGGTACACGTGTAGATATGTAATTCCCTTATACAGTCTACAACAACTATATATTGTCACAGTAATGAAAGTTACGTTTGGGTAGAATAAAATACTATATTTTAGATGAGCATAAATAGTTAAATAGTTTGGGAGATTACAAAGGAAAAGAGATAAACGAAGTTAAAAGGATAAAAATAATTATAAATTAAGGAAGAAATGTCAAAGACCCAAACAGCTAGCGATCGGCTACGATGTAGTTACGACTAAGATGGCGGCTAATATTTACAAACTTCCCGCCTAGAGCGTGCGCCATCTATCGGAGCTTAGGTACATAACACTCGCCGAGCTATCGATGTAGTATTTACAGTTACAGGTTATGTACATTTTTGGTTATGACAATATTTTATTTCCACACTCGCTTTTTCAGTGATATGCTAACCTATTCACGGTGAATTCTGTGGCCACTGGACATACGTCGGACCTTGAGGCTGCTAAGTTCTGCGCTGCCTTGAGTATAGTAGGAGCTCTTTGCTTCCTTCCTGTGGTGACTCTGTATAAGACCGGTGGTCTTAATAAAGCTGTATGTGTGGTATTATGACAATATAAACTTAATTACAACCCCAATTATCTGTTACATTGAGACGGGAGGAAACAAGTTGTTAGTAAATCAAGGTCATAAAACCATCTTTATGGCTTCAAATCTCGGCTAAAATTGCCGATGATAATTATAGAAGATGAGAACTCATTAAAAGAAATTTGTTCCTGAAACTATTTAGTTGTTAGAAAATGAGCCAATAGTTTAATCATTAACGTAGTTGGAAGAGACTTGCTAGTAAATATCTCTCCCATAGATTATTTGCCCAGATAGCAAAATGTTCACCACGGTCTAAATGTTATCGGGGTTCTTAGTTGATCATTTACTCTAACCTTTCTTTATTTTCTCTAATGGAAACTTATGATCATTTAAGAAAGTTATAGTTATTAAAAAGTTGACCCAATTTTTTTGGTAGTAGATTAGTTGAGTAGTTAAGTTTTTTGTGTTTATTTTTGGAGAGGACCTAATTGAAGCGTAGAATTTGGATTTAGAATCTGCAGAGGAATGATTAAGAATAGAATATTGAGTTGTTAGAAACTTTGCTTGATATATCTTATGTATTTATCCTCATATACCTGGTGCCAAGGCATGATAATCATGGTAGGGTGAGAGTGTGACTCATTTATACTGTAACTACATCACATGTCTACACTTGTAGTACTAGTCTATGATAATCATAGTGTGTAGAGAGTTATGATTTATTTCTATTGTTAGTACATTAAATATATCTATACATGTAGTACCAGACCATGATAATCATGGTAGGTAGAGGTTTGTACTGCTTGTGCTATCAGTTCAGCAGATGTCTACATGTGTAGTACCAGACCATGATAATCATGGTGGTTAGAGACCGGTGACTTATATATATTGCAAGTTTAACATATATATCTATACATGTAGTACCAGACCATGATAATCATGGTGGTTAGAGACCGGTGACTTATATATATTGCAAGTTTAACATATATATCTACACATGTAGTACCAAGCGATGATAATCATGGTAGGTAGAGGTTTGTACTGCTTGTGCTATCAGTTCAGCAGATGTCTACATGTGTAGTACCAGACCATGATAATCATGGTGGTTAGAGACCGGTGACTTATATATATTGCAAGTTTAACATATATATCTACACATGTAGTACCAGACCATGATAATCATGGTAGGTAGAGGTTTGTACTGCTTGTGCTATCAGTTCAGCAGATGTCTACATGTGTAGTACCAGACCATGATAATCATGGTGGTTAGAGACCGGTGACTTATATATATTGCAAGTTTAACATATATATCTATACATGTAGTACCAAACCATGATAATCATGGTGGTTAGAGACCGGTGACTTATATATATTGCAAGTTTAACATATATATCTACACATGTAGTACCAGACCATGATAATCATGGTAGGTAGAGGTTTGTACTGCTTGTGCTATCAGTTCAGCAGATGTCGACATGTGTAGTACCAGACCATGATAATCATGGTGGTTAGAGACCGGTGACTTATATATATTGCAAGTTTAACATATATATCTACACATGTAGTACCAAGCGATGATAATCATGGTAGGTAGAGGTTTGTACTGCTTGTGCTATCAGTTCAGCAGATGTCTACATGTGTAGTACCAGACCATGATAATCATGGTGGTTAGAGACCGGTGACTTATATATATTGCAAGTTTAACATATATATCTATACATGTAGTACCAGACCATGATAATCATGGTGGTTAGAGACCGGTGACTTATATATATTGCAAGTTTAACATATATATCTACACATGTAGTACCAAGCGATGATAAACATGGTAGGTAGAGGTTTGTACTGCTTGTGCTATCAGTTCAGCAGATGTCTACATGTGTAGTACCAGACCATGATAATCATGGTGGTTAGAGACCGGTGACTTATATATATTGCAAGTTTAACATATATATCTATACATGTAGTACCAGACCATGATAATCATGGTGGTTAGAGACCGGTGACTTATATATATTGCAAGTTTAACATATATATCTACACATGTAGTACCAAGCGATGATAAACATGGTAGGTAGAGGGTTTGTACTGCTTGTGCTATCAGTTCAGCAGATGTCGACATGTGTAGTACCAGACCATGATAATCATGGTGGTTAGAGACCGGTGACTTATATATATTGCAAGTTTAACATATATATCTACACATGTAGTACCAAGCGATGATAATCATGGTAGGTAGAGGTTTGTACTGCTTGTGCTATCAGTTCAGCAGATGTCTACATGTGTAGTACCAGACCATGATAATCATGGTGGTTAGAGACCGGTGACTTATATATATTGCAAGTTTAACATATATATCTATACATGTAGTACCAGACCATGATAATCATGGTGGTTAGAGACCGGTGACTTATATATATTGCAAGTTTAACATATATATCTACACATGTAGTACCAAGCGATGATAAACATGGTAGGTAGAGGTTTGTACTGCTTGTGCTATCAGTTCAGCAGATGTCGACATGTGTAGTACCAGACCATGATAATCATGGTGGTTAGAGACCGGTGACTTATATATATTGCAAGTTTAACATATATATCTACACATGCAGTACCAAGCGATGATAAACATGGTAGGTAGAGGTTTTGTACTGCTTGTGCTATCAGTTCAGCAGATGTCGACATGTGTAGTACCAGACCATGATAATCATGGTGGTTAGAGACCGGTGACTTATATATATTGCAAGTTTAACATATATATCTACACATGTAGTACCAAGCGATGATAAACATGGTAGGTAGAGGTTTGTACTGCTTGTGCTATCAGTTCAGCAGATGTCGACATGTGTAGTACAGACCATGATAATCATGGTGGTTAGAGACCGGTGACTTATATATATTGCAAGTTTAACATATATATCTACACATGCAGTACCAAGCGATGATAAACATGGTAGGTAGAGGTTTGTACTGCTTGTGCTATCAGTTCAGCAGATGTCGACATGTGTATGTACCAGACCATGATAATCATGGTGGACAGAGGTTTGTGACTGATTATCCTATAAGCTCAACACATATCTACATATCTAGAAGGCTGTGGATAAAAGATCGCAGCTGCTTGTACCACAAGTACACCTGGTATATACACTGGTGTGAGTCGGTTTTATTTTCTATTTGTACAAAGGGACAGGACAGTGATTGGTAATTTGTTGTTTGCAATAGTTAACCCAGTTGATGCTATTTTTAATGGACAGAACTTAAGGAAATTGTACATTTTAGCATGTATATCAAGATTCAGACAATAACTCTAAAAGTTATTTGATATACAGTGACCTTCATTAGAGACACATGAGATAACCAAGTGTGAACAACCTCTGTCTCCCTTAAAATAAAATAGACGACCGGCGACATCAAAGACTTTACACTTCCTTTAATTTTGTCTATGATTATTATTTTTTTAAATAAAACATTATATTGTGTCTATATATACTTATCTCCATATGAAGTTAAACATTGCAACAGAATCGAATATAAAAATATGTTTATTTAATGTGATTATTTTAAA
>CP092877.1:55631640-55661930 GCA_030710605.1 Cordylochernes scorpioides
TTGACCCACACCACAAACTAGCGGATTCGGGTCGGTAACATGGCCACAACACCAACTTTGACAAACCGAGAAGCGTCCATCTATAGACCATGGTTTCGGGATAATGGCCCTCTTCAGCCCAGTGTTAACTTTATTACAATTTTATAGATCAATATCCTCCAGTCAAAATTTCCATCAGTAGTAAACATGGAATTTGTAAAAGCTTTGTGTGTTGCAATAGTTTCATTTCTTGAAGAAATATTCATTGATTTTCAATTTAAAATAGATGTCGTTTTATCACTTACTTGTTACAATGTAACATACAGTCACAAATATACATTATTAATATAATACAAGGTTGTCCCAAAAGTTCGTAAACACTTGCAAAAAACTTGAAATACCAGTATTATTCGCCGTTATGTATAATGTCTTTGTAATATGTATAAAGTAATTGTATTATTATGTATTCGCAGTTATGTATAATGTCTTTGTATTATATATAAAGTAATTGTATTATGTATTCTTATGTATTCGCCGTAATAATATTATTCGCCAAGTAATAAGAAAAACACGAACTTTTGGACAACCTTATATTTATCTAAGATTTGAAAAATACGAAATATCAAATAAGTAAATGAAAACACACGTTTAAAACATAAATACACACCAATAACTTATAATACATAGCTCTATCAATCACACAAAACTACATATATACAATAACGATATTAACCCAAAGTGACCAACTTTTTAAAAATCATTCGTTCAATTTATAATAATTAAATGCACTTAATTTAAACGCATTTCCACTAAAATAACTATTTTAAGTTAAAAAAAAAAGGCAGATCTTATTTAACTTAATTTTAATAAAGCGATTTTTATTGAGCTAATGTTTATTCACTGAAAAATATTGAGAGAAATGGCTGAGTGAATATTTCTAAATGAATTTCCCAATTTTATAATGAATCTGTTCAAGTGACGGAAGAAAAAAGGATTCGGTCACATTGTACTGTCGGCTGCAGATGATTTGCCCAGAGCAGTGTTGCCCGATCCATTTCTTTAAACGGATGCCAGAAATAAATGTTGGTAAATCTTTTGATATACATTTTTTTCGTTTACAACTTTCTTTTTAAACGTTTGGTAGTTTTTTGTTTGTTTATTTGATGAAAATATTTTAAATTTGACTAGAATTATTCATTTTCATTGTTTGATATTTATAAATAATAAATATACACTTGCTTTTTTTTTGTAAATTAGAAATATATTTATATATACTAGATGATTTCTCGTTTTAAAAGGGAATATAGAATGACATTCAGTCTTTAGTTTTACCTCAAATAATCCCAGAGAATATATATGTCGTAATGTAGTGTTGTTTTGTTGTTAGATGACTGTAGTGTGGCATGTTGGTTGCAGTCGTGGTGGCCACAATGTTTAGAGTGGGTTCAGGCGTGATTGGGATTATACAAAAGGACGAGACATGTTGGATGTCACCATAGAGATGGCGAGAGAGTAAGTGAAGCCGACACCGGTCAGGGCAGATCTGCAGAGAAGGGTCTGTCAATCATCGTGTCTACAAGAGGACTGATCTGTTTGAGTAAGAAGGGGGCACACCTGGGAACCCCGACATGTTTTTCGGACCTTTTTCCTATCCTGGCGCCGGCTGTCACTCACTCGAAATTTTATTTCTGTCCATTTGGTAATTATACTATAACTATATAATACATGGGGATATAGGTATATATTGGAATATATTACAACATATATAAATAAATCTTTTATTCAATCCAATATATGCCTTTTTAGTGTCTAAAGATTTAATTGCTCTATATTCAGAACGATATATAACGCACATTAGATAAGCTATTCGTAAGTATGTACTTAACAACCACTAGAGGGCAGTTAATTAACACATTTTGAATTTACCTCAACGGCCCTGTATATATAACAGAGACTAATTATATGAAAATAAAATTATAATTCATATAATTTTATCATTACTCTTCACAATTCATCCTTTCATACCTCATCCCCAAGGTTAGAAATAATCGTTATTTCTCCTTTGGATAAATTTGATTTTTCGTTCAAAAGAAACACATGCGGGATAATTTTCAAATGTCGTTTTACAATCACAAGCCGCATTATATTGTATTGTATTATCTATATATATATAAAAATGAATGTCTGTGTGTGTACTCTATAGATTCAAAAACCGTACATCCAATCGCCGTGAAATTTTGGGATATTATTAGGTATAACCCCGGAAAGGTTTTTGAAAAATAATTTCTTGAATATCTTTAATATCCTTAGAGTTATTTGCAGATTTGTAGCTTTAACTCGCAAGCAGAGCCACCTTGCGACGGAGATAGGCTTAGGTCTTCCCCACCCCCTGTCGAGAGAATGTAATCGTCCGGCCGCCGGCCGGATGGACAGTCCAAGTTCCCACCGACCAATCAGAGGGATCAAGAGGTCCTGGCGCGCGGGGGCAGAGTTGGTGACACAGCTGTGCCAAGTAGACAAGAAAAAAAGCCTCGCGGGTGACCTCCGGAAACTTCGTCCATCTTCCATAAAAGACCATGATTTTATTCAACTTATCGAGTATTTTTCAAGGGACCGGGAAAAAATGTTCGCTAGATAAAACAATGATTTTGTAATGTAGAAAATTAGGAAAGACAAAATTCAGGATGACACGGCACACAGGGACCGGGAAAAATGATCACTTTATCGAGAGATTCAAATTTACGAGTTTCAAATTATCAAAATATATCTTTTTCTTTTTTATAAGTTTATAGAGAATTGTTTTAACAAATGTTCGTTAGACAAACCTTTACTCGGGTGAAACCCGGGCAAAGCCGGATCCATCTTCCATAAACGACCATGATTTTATTCAACTTATCGAGTATTTTTCAAGGGACCTGGAAAAAATGTTCACTAGATAGAGTTATTTAGTATAGTACTGGGAAGGTTTCTAGCAAATAAAATTTTTGAAATAACTTTTCGCTTAAAAATAATCAAGATAAATATTCTAATTTATCTGTTATAATTCAACAATCTGCTCTAAATATTATCATGATGATACGATGATTTTGCAATGTAGAAAATTAGGAATGACAAAATTCAGGATGACACGGCAATTTATTTGAGACAAGAATAATGATACAATTCCAAGGCAAGATACTATTCCTTTAACTTCCAATTACCGAGGGAACCAATTAATATTGATTTTATTCAACTTATCGAGTATTTTTCAAGGGACCGGGAAAAAAATGTTCACTTCATCGAGAGATTCGTTAGACAAACCTTTACTCGGATAAAACCCGGACGAAGCCTGGTACATCCGCTAGTATATATATATATAAATGAATGTCTGTCTGTCTGTGTGTGTGTGTGTACTCTATAGATTCAAAAACCATACATCCAATCGCCGTGAAATTTTGGGATATTATTAGGTATATCCCCGGAAAGGTTTTCGAAAAATAATTTCTTGAATATCTTTAATATCCTTAGAGTTATTTGCAGATTTGTAGCTTTAACTTGCAAGCAGCGCCACCTTGCGACGGAAATAGGCTTAGGTCTGCCCCACCCCCTGTCGAGAGAATGTAATCGTCCGGCCGCCGGCCGGATGGACAGTCCAAGTACCCACCGACCAATCAGAGGGGTCAAGAAGTCCTGGCGCGCGGGGGCAGAGTTGGTGACACAGCTGTGCCAAGTAGACAAGAAAAAAGCCTCGCGGGGGCTTGCCCAAGATGACCTCCGGGAACTTCGTCCATCTTCCATAAACGACCATGCTTTTATTCAACTTATCGAGTATTTTTCAAGGGACCGGGATAGAAACGGGATAAAATGATGATTTTGTAACGTAGAAAATTAGGAAAAACAAAATTCAGGATGACACGGCACACAGGGACCGGGAAAAAATGATCACTTTATCGAGAGATTCAAATTTACGAGTTTCAAATTATCAAAATATATCTATTATTTTTTTTATAAGTTTATAGAGAATTGTTTTAACAAATGTTCGTTAGACAAACCTTTACTCGGGTAAAACCCGGGCAAAGCCGGGTACATCCGCTAGTATAATTATAAACAATTGGCCTAATAATAAGCTAACGCTCATTAGATTCCTCTTTAAAAAGGCTATATAACTATCATTTTGCCTTGTTTATACGTTTTAGTTGAAGAAGGGCTTGCTCGAAAGCTTTCTTTGATCAGGTGAATAAAAAAGAACTGCGGGGGGCGTTATATGATTTTTTTTTGTCATTTGTAGCTCGAAAGTTTGCCGTTTTAACCTAATAAAGAAACTTCCTGCAATTATCCCGATATTGTGTTTTCTACTTTTGTAATTATTTTTAATCATTAGTGTGTAAATGGAGTTATCCCTAGAAGATTTTTTATTAATTTATTTATTAATCAAAAAAAACATACACTAGGCGTTTTTATATAATATTGAAATAGAGGAAACACACAACAAACAAATTAAAACTTTATTTACAAATTTATAAGTTTGAGTCAAAAGGCGATCCATAAATTAAGATTATATAAAAGGGCGTACCTGGATCTGTGCAATAAATTGATAAAGAGGGAGCAATCTCTCGAAATATTTTGAGAAAAAAATTGTTTTTTTTTCTTTACAGATCCAGGCACGCCCTTTTATATAATCTAAATTTATATGTATTAATCGTCAGAGTTCATAAAATTTATATAGACAAAGTCGCTAATGTAAGAGAGTTAAAGTTCAGGGAACAATCGATGTCTCACTTCTGTAAAATTCGGACAGTCATAGATAAGGTGAAGAGCAGTTTGTTCAGTTTCTCCGCAGGAACAATTTGGTGTTTCTGATAGACCTCTTTAATGTAAGTATTTATGGAATTTTCCGTGTGATGTGACAAATTGAGTGACTATAAAATTTGGATAGCACTGTGTATAATACCAACTAATGGTTAGATATTCTATCAGACTCAAGGAATAACAAACAACAACGCCTACGACCCACGGAAGTATGTAAAGATTTAATACAAGATTTAATACACTTGTAGAAAGAGGGAGAAAATTGCGAGAAAAAGAAAAAAAAACTCGAAAAATAAAGGAATGTTCAACATCGGACTGACCTGGACGGTAGAAGACAAACAGTAAAAAGAATCGGTCCAATTTTGCATACTCCAGCAGTCCCTCACATTTGCATAGCTAATTGTAGACTTTTTGCTGATGACGCTGTATCGGTCGTGATGAGTCGGCAGATTGTAAGCCTACTGATGTATTGACAGTTTAAAAATGTCATCTCACACCGAATAACCAAAGTACCTCTTCTCCTCTTTCAAGATATTTTTGTCAATAGGCTTTATATTATAACGTAGAAATCAAGTCTTTGTATATCTGGAAATGTGAAAGTATTTATTGATAAAGTCACCACGACCAAATATTAACAAATTAACCAAACTATCTACAGCTAGAGAATATCGAGCAAGCAAGCTAAGCAACTAAATGATGATTTTACAAATAAAAATCTGTTTTCAAATATTTTCATTGAATAATAAAATTAAATAATAAATTATTTCTTCGCCACAATATTGTAATTCCTTCTGCTGATTAATTAAAGCATTTTTCATTTGAAAGAGACTGTTCTCTTTTTTCAAGGGATCGGGAAAAAATGTTCACTAGATAAAACGATGATTTTGTAATGTAGAAAATTAGGAAAGACAAAATTCAGGATGCCACGGCAATTTATTTGCCCGGGAAAAATGTTCACTTTATCGAGAGATACCGGGACAAAAATGTTCACTAGATAAAACGATGATTTTGTAATGTAGAAAATTAGGAAAGACAAAATTCAGGATCATACAGCACACAGGGACCGGGAAAAAAATGATCACTTTATCGAGAGATTCAAATTTACGAGTTTCAAATTATCAAAATATATCTTTTTTTTTTAGTTTATAGCGAATTGTTTTTACAAATGTTCGTTAGACAAACCTTTACTCGGGTAAAACCCGGGCGAAGCCGGGTACATCCGCTAGTTTATAATAAAAATCATTATTACAAAATCATGATGAGCTGTCGAGAGTTACAATAGCTCATGTTGTACACCACAATCTACTGAAGTGTAAAGAAATTTACTATATGTGTAGCATATATAAGCAGAATCGTTCAATACAGTATAGAGCTTCAAGAAGCGGCCTGATAGATTAAATTGACGAAACCGCTTGGAGGGTTCACCACTGATGAGCCAAGTACTCTCAAAATATTTGATCCCAGTAAGGACATTAGGGGTTTATTTTGCGTACTAAAGAAACATTCGTACTTAAATTCTTTTATTTTTAATATATAGCGCGTTATTGCTATATATTAAGTTTACTAGAATACGTCCGAAAGCTTGCTAATAAAATTCGCACAAGAAACTCCTCTTCAATCTCCGTTTTATTTTTCTATTTTAACTCGAATAGTTTATTTTAGTCAATTAAGTTTACTATATATTAAATACATATTGAAATATGAATAAATATGTGTAGATGTATACTCGTGAAAAATAGTAAAAAAAAGAAGATGAAATTGTAGTGGGATCAGTTGGATAAATTAAGAAAAAGAAGCCATCTCTTGATTGTGCAAGTCATCAGAAACTCAGTTGCACAATCACGAAATGCCTTTTTTTCTATATAATTGTGTTTTATGAAGGTATTTTAAATGATTTACTTGTATGTTATCACGAGGGATTGCATATTTACTCTCCTCTATAGGGCTATTCATTGAAATATACTGAATATTATACATTTTAAACAGAAATACAATATGAGAAAAGTATATTTTTATTTATAAATACCTCCAATAGTTACAAGAAAATAAGACCAAATCTTAATAAACAAATAGTGTGTGACGTTTCGGTAGCAACGTTGAACAAACGTCACACACTCTTAATATATTTAGATTTGGTCTTATTTTCTTGTAGTTATAATCTATACTCCAAATTGTGTGTCTTAATAATGCTTCCAATAATGTATATTACTCGATGTATTGTAAAAGATAGGCATATATATATGTGGTAACTAGGTAACTATGCAAATAAAGATGATTGTTAAAGGAGGGCCATCTATCGGCGAATAATCAGCTAATCCTCCGATAAATGGTGCTAATCCATTGCATGATATCTTATTTTAAAAAGTTCTCTCTCCCCGTGGTGTTTCTATTTAAAGCTCTCTGTGCGGAGGAAGGATGTTCCACGCAGAAAACTATCTAAAAATTATTCATCTCCAGATGGAGGGAGTCTCTTCATCAATGTTAATTATATTCAAAACTTTCTTCCCCAACTTTTTCCCTCTCCTTCCCCGCACAAAAGTTGAAGAACATCATTGGATTGATCCACTCAACTCGGCATATTCTTATAACCAACTTCTGTCTTGATTGAAAACCTATTCTTCTGGCTAGCGTAGTTTTCCTGTCTTGTGAAGGATTACTTAGGGGACTTTAAAACACCCGTTTTTAACGAAAAAACATCAATTAGAATGCTAAATGCGCTTCTTTTCCAAATATATATTTTTAATAATCTGACATCTACAGTATTAGAGAGTTCAAGACACAACACTCGAGATACACCGACAGTATATGTTTCATTTTGACCATCTTAACCAGCCCTATGATATCTGTAGTGCCACAGTGCAATAAGCAATACAGTAGAGCTTCAATGAGAGGACACTCGCGCTAGAGGACATCTCTCTACAAAGGACAATTTTAATTTGCAAAATTACCATTTTTACTATTTAGAAACTTTCTGGTAAGAGGACATCTCTCCCTAAAGGACACTTTGGCTCTGCAATTAGGTGTCCTTTACAGGGAGGTTCTACTGTATTGCCTTCTTTTTATTTAATAAATCGCCAATTAATTCAAATATATGTTATATTAAAATATAATTTTATTTAAAATTAAATTTCATAGATTCAAATACTCTGTTAAATCGACCGCCAGAGGTCACGCTTCCCCTATAAAAACTCATTGTTGTTGTTTCCCGATGGCCGGCTCAAAACCTTTGTACATTATGTAAATAAGTTTTTCATTTTTTTATTCTTACGCCTTAAGCCAGGCAGTACTTTTATCAAACCATGTTTTTTATATATTCCTTTAGCTCAATTAAATTACTGATCAAAACCATTTTTATTATTATTCTTTCAAGCTTTTAACCACGACTGCATTACCATAGCATAATCCTCAAGATAATCAAAAATCAAGCATAAAATCTCATCATTTTTAAATATAACACACGAGTATTTACCTTTGATTCTACTCTCTCCAACCATCTGCCATTTATTACTGACTAGATCTTATAATTCTTTAAAATCAACCATACGTATTGGATTAAACGGTGTAAACAAGGATAGATTTCGACAGATTTGCATACCACGTAACATATGCAAATAGGAAAATGAAATAAACAAGCATATAAAATAATGATCGCTCTAATTAGAGATGCAGAGAGCCAAGAAATTAATTCCAAACATAATTAAAACAAGGTAATTATTTAATTAATTTCCGAGGCGATTTCTCGAAATGTCCACGTCGCAAATTAAAAAATCTGAATTTCAAATTTACATATCATGTGGAATTACGGCTCTTAATTATGTTTTATTTTTTTAAAAGTTCACTCGGAACAAGTTAAAGAACCAGATTGTCTCGTTACAAATCCTAATCCTGAAGTTAATTTGAATGGTTATTGTTTGATTTGCGGATGTTGAGGTTTGTGTTGGATGTTATAGTCAAATATTATTATTATTCTATGATTGTAATAATCTGTGACTTAAAATATGTGGTGTTAGGAATGTATATATATATATAGGGGTGAGTTAATAGAGAGGTAGGTGGATAGAGAGATGTTATTTTATTAGTAATGTTTACTTAGATCATTCAGTTTTTTTTTTGCTTATCCCTAGTAAACGTGGTACAGGCCATGATAATCATGGTGGGTAGTTAGCGACTGTTTACTGTAAGCGCACCACATGTCTACATATGTGAAAAACAGTTCGACTTTGCACTTACAAATGTGCCAGAGCCCCGTTTGGTTACTTGCACTCGCTGGTGGGGTTGGACCTTTGCAAGAATCGGGGGCCATTGGAGCATTTTTATTTTATTTTTAAACAGAAAAAAGTGTCCAATGCGGGAATCGAACCCGGGTCGTAGTGGTCGAAAACCAAAAGGTTTAACCAGCCTTCTACCGACCCCCCCCCCCCCCCCGATAAATTTAGTAATTTATGTTCCTTATTTTTGTACCTTCAATAAAGAAGTTTTATATTTTAGAAGATATTATTGAGATCCACCACCAACAGTTTGGGTGGTAAACAGATGGAACTGCAGTTGACAATGACAGGAATCTTCAAATATTTATCTCTAACTCTTAGAATTGTTTTTTTAATCACCAATTACTTGTGTATAACCTACAGGGGGTATCTTGGTAGGTTGTGGCCAAAAGTTATCATTTCTCTCACACACACAAAGCCTTTATTAAGACCCCATTGGTCTTACACAAATTCTCCAGAGTATAGACAATAATGATTAGGATGAGTGGCGTTTTATATATATAAAATGAAAGGATTTAAAAGCACGAATGTTTCTTTTATATATAATACAAACTCATATTAATATTATATATTTTTCATCGCAGTAAGGGCAGTATATATTTTTATTATATATAAAAGAAACATTCGTGCTTTTAAATCCTTTCATTTTATATGTATAGATGGAGTTTTATATGTACAATATTTCATGAAATGCAGTAAAAAGCATGGCTTAATAAAAGAAGAAAAAAAAGTTAGCATTTCTTTCTTCTTTCTATGATGGGAGGTGAACTGAAAAGATATTATATGAAAAAAAAAACATTTTTTTTTCTGTTCACCTCCCATATTAGAGTTGTACTTGCTTTGTTGAGCTGGGTATATCCTAAAGCTTTAAGTATCTATAAACAAAGAGCTACTGTGTGTAAATATGTGTTAGTGATTGAATAGGTAATAAATCTTCTTGGAAGTAGTATAGTTATATTTGAAATTTTCTAATTTGCAGTAATTTTAAGAACTTTTAGAAGTTCTTGTTGAATTTTTCGAAGAATTAGAAGTATTCGAAAATATTTCAGGTCTTGATTGTTATTCTTTAAATGCTTTTTTCGATGGCAATATCCAACAAAACACAACCTGATCTCTGAGGGGCCCCTACCACTTCGCCCATCAGCGTGGCAGACCTTCCTTCTTAATCCGCCCCCGACTCACTGAATACGTAATAAATCTTCTTGATGTTAGTGATTGTTATGCTATCATATTTTACTTCGGATTTATGTAAATAAGGTACGGAATGTTTATATGAAAATTGAACTGCCTTATTTTAATCTAGATTACACTATCAAATGAAGTGTAGAGCTCAGTTGAGTTAGATAATTCATGATGTCATATTACCGTATCTGCATAGACGTCAGTAGTAGGTTGTTTTATTAATTGGTTTATTTCCTTTAAATTCTATTATATAAAATAAAAGGATTTAAAAGAACGAATGTTTCTACATAATACAAACTTCTACTGCCCTTACTGCGATGAAAATATATTGGGAGGGCTTGGCTCATCAGTGGTGAACCCTCTCAGCGGTTTTGCTAATTTAATCCACCAGACCGCTTCTCAGAGCTCTAATACTTTATTGGACGATTCTGCTTATATACGCAGCACTGAAGGATGGAATCTCAGAAATGGTTTTCAAGAAAACTACGGACATAAGCTTATAGGACAGTAGAATTACATTCAAATGTTTGGAGGAGGACTCTCTCTGGGCGGAGGAGCCTCCCTCGTTGAGTAAAACTGTAAAATATTTATCTTCATAATCACACACCCTAATACAAGGGTCGGCAAATTGCCGAGTCACATGCGGCCCTTTGGATGTGAAGCTGCGTGTAGTACTCACACAAATAAAAACTTTATTTATGCGAGTACTATTTATTGCTGGCAAGAATAACTATTTTGTGGCTCTTTAAAAACTTAGATATTTTGCAAACTGTAATTTTTGACTCTTCAGACTCAAAATGTTGCCGACCCCTGCCCTAGTGTATACTTGGGTTTTTTTTTCACTTATTTAACCATTTTGGCTAAGAGATAATAAAGTATTTTAAAATATTTCTATATCTAGTGGACTTCTTCTTTCTTATCTCCACTCAATCACACTAAGGTATAAAGCTTGTAAAGCTTGAGACTTTTAATGGTATTTGCCGGGGAAGAGTAGAGCTCATCAATGGATGAGTCAATACAGTCAATAATATGTCTTGGGGTTGCAGGCTGAGATATATAGTGGACTAAATGTTATTTATAGGTTTACACTCATGGACAAAACTTAAGAAAGCTGTACCTTTTAGCATGTATATCTTGATTCTGATAATAACTGTGAAAGATATTACAGTGACCTTTATTGAAGACACCCGAGATAACCAATTGTGAACAGCCTCTGTCTTCTTAAAAAAAAGTTATTTTATTTGAAAGAGCTAATTGTAAACATGCAAAAAACCCACACTTTAGTTTTATATAAAAGTTAATTCTAGATTACAAACCCTAATAGCCTTCGGTTTAAATATTCTCCAATTTCTCAGTTCTAATATTCGAGTAGATTAATATAGGACAAAACTTAAGGAAGTGGAAAGTCTTTGATGTCGCCGGTCGTTTTTTTTTTTTTTTTTTTAGAATACAGAGGAAAATTTGTTCAAACTTAGTTAATTCGCGTTTTCAATAAAGGTCACTGTAAATCAAATATCTTTTATAGTTATTGTTCGAATACCGATATACATGTTAAAAGGTACAACTTCCTTAAGTTTTTTCGAAGCGTGTACTTATTTACATATGGTTTAACCTTATGGCACAGTAGTGGTGTTTTCACAGAAAAAATACACTCAGGGACCAAACTTAGGAGGTGAAAAGTCTTTGATTTCGCGGGTCGTCTGTTTTTTTTTTTTTTTTTTTTGAAGGAGACAGAGGCAATTTTGTTCACACTTGGTTATCTCGCGTGTCTTTAATAAACGTCACTGTATATAAAATATTTTTCAGAGTTATTGTCTGAATCCCAATATACATACTAAAAGGTACAAATTCCTTACGTTTTGTCCATTAGTATACTTATTTGCATATGGTTCAACCTTATAACACAGTAGTTGTGTGTTTTCACAGTACAAATACACTCATGGACCATACTTAAGGAGGTGGAAAGTCTGATTTCGCGGGTCGTCTGTTTTTTTTTTTTTTTTTTTTATGGAGACAGAGTGTATCTTCAATAAAGGTCACTGTGTATCAAATATATTTCAAAGTTATTGTCTGAATCCCGATATATATACTAAAAGGTTCAACTTCCTTATATTTTGTCGATGAATGTACTTATTTGCACATGGTTTTATCTTATAACACAGTAGTTGTGTGTTTTCACAGTACAAATACTTGGCCAACGCCATGACTATCCAGTGTGTACTAGGTGTATATACTGAGGAGAAGTGAAGAGTTAGGAGAGATCTCTACACGGTTGCCATGACAACCGTATCTCATCATTCCCCCTAGTAAATATTTTGGATCTCTTTTAAGGTGGTGCTCCCTCTCTCTGCAAATATTTTTGTCGTCGCCCGGGCTATTTATTTAAATCTTGGCGATCTTCGTTCATCAATATTTGCTCAGAAATAATTGGCGATTCCAAACTAAAGTCTTTTTTTTTTTAAATCCTCTTAAGCTATGCTTTAATCCTTATATCTGTGTTAAGGTTCCTTTGCTTTATCGACAAAATGGTGAGAAGCCCTCCAATACTCTGATAGAGTTATTTTGAATGTTACTGAGAAGTATTTATTTAAAATCCTTGGTTATTTTTGTTATACAGGTTGGCTCTCCGTAATTGCAAGATCTGATGTGGACAATTTTTATAAGCACAATTTGCATAGGCAGTATTTTTAAATAATGCCGTTTATAATGAGCAAACAAACTATTTATTTTTGTTTGAAAAAAAGTATATTTTCTCTTTTATTTTAAAACTTGTGACAGTATGATTATATTTTCATCCCAGTAAGGACAGTAGAAAAGTTTGATTTATTTGTGAAAAGAAACATTCGTGTCTTAATGTTTTCATTTGTTATATATAGATGGCGCGTTATTGCTTTGTATTGTTTTTTTTTCTATACCATAGACCATAGAAACCATAGAAACCATAGAAAAATACGTATAACTGAGGTACGTATTACAGAGGTTTATTGGTTTGTAAAGGTGTTAAGTCTGCGCGCCTTATTGGTTTAGAGATGAAATCTTTTTATTAAACGACATATAAGAAAAACAATTTGGTGATCAATCAACAACAACAACAAAAAGGCTTTTATTAGAGCCCATTGCCCTGTATGGATTCGCCATACAACAACAAAATAATACAGTAATTTTTTCTCCCTTTCCCCATGTGCACGTGAGCCTTTGTTTGAAAAGGGATTTATTTACACATCTGTTCTAAAACTTTCCTCACTGCCTCTTTTGTGTATGAATCTATTTACAATTGATATGTAGAAATTATAGAGTTCTATTGCTATATTTTTATTTCCTGAAACAGTTCTCAGCGTCTTCAGTGGGCTGCTAAATCTCCAGAAGGTGTTTTCAAGAGTTTTTTTCTCTTTCTTCACTTAAATATTTTCATTCTATGATATAGGTTGATCAATCAATACCAAGGTAAACATAATTTCTTTCTCCGATATCAGATTTATATATTTATTTACATACAATCCGATTACAGGAAATTATATCTTCCATTTGGATAGGTTACAATATTATAATTAGCGTGGGAATAATTAATTATATTCGTAAATATTTTAATTAGTTATTTGTATGCGTTCTTCAGAAGTTAAGCCAATTAGCTTGTGAATATTTCCATTTTTTTTCTTAGAGAAAAATTTCATATTTACAAGACCGCGCGCCAAAAATTTTTTCACTCAGTTAACATATGAAATAGAATTAGTGTATTTATCCTTTTTTGTTAAATTTATCTTAAATTTTATTTGAGAAATTAATATTGTAAATTCCACAGATAAAAATTTATAATACGTATTGTTTGGGGTAGATTTCAGAAAGGTTGTCCTCCTTTCAAACTTGAAAATAAAACTCAGTACCTTTTTCAAACTTGAAAATAAAACACAGTACCTTTTTAAAACTTGAAAATAAAACACAGTACCTTTTTCAAACTTGAAAATAAGATAAAGTACCTTTTTCAAACTTGAAAATAAAATAAAGTACCTTTTAAAACTTGAAAATAAACACAGTACCTTTTTCAAACTTGAAAATAAAATAAAGTACCTTTTTCAAACTTGAAAATAAAATAAAGTACCTTTTTCAAACTTGAAAATGAAATAAAGTAACTTTTTCAAACTTGAAAATAAAACACAGTACCTTTTTCAAACTTGAAAATAAAATACAGTACCCTTTTCAAACTTGAAAATAAAATAAAGTACCTTTTCAAACTTGAAAATAAAACACAGTACCTTTTTCAAACTTGAAAATAAAACACAGTACCTTTTTCAAACTTGAAAATAAAATAAAGTACCTTTTTAAACTTGAAAATAAAATACAGTAAGACTTCATTATAAGTTTTTTTTTTGTGGTAATTTAAAGAACAAATATTTTGGAACTAAGACCACCACACAGGGAATAATAACGTAATAAGCGGGATAGCATTTTATCGCGAAGTGTTTCTGTAATTACAAAATGCAGTAAATTATACCTATAGCGGATACTAAAAAGACTGAGATAAAAAAGATAGGTTAAAACAAGTGACTTTTAACACAGGTTCAAGTATATTCACGATATAAGCACGGTTGTTTTAGCCGCATAAAACTGGTCTACTCTTAGAAAGGTTTCACTGAATACAAAACAAAATTCATGGACCGCTGATATTGTTAGAAAGATGACTTAAAAGAGGAGGAAAATGCATGAAGATTCGAAGCCCTTTCAGAATGGAGAATGTGTATTAACGCGACATTTATTTTATGATCATACAACAGAGCCTTGATTACAGAGATGAACATAGAAATGTTGATATTCTTTGACGTAATGTTCGGACTTATCCTGCCTAATCCCCGGACCTGTGCCAATCAAGAAGGTGTGGCTGAAGTTGTCACAGAGCCACATTTACCGAATTTGGAAGACTGCATCAAAGAAATTCTTCCTCAGGACAACACCAAACATCTATCTGATTCACTTTCTGAACGAGTAACTTCATGTATCGTAGCAAAAGGGAATGCAACATACTCTTGATTATGTGTGCATCAAAAAGACCAATATACACTTATCGTGGGGTTTTAATTGTTTGTTTCAATTGTGAATATATACACTCATGGACAAAACATAGGTAAGATGTACCTTTTAGCATGTATATCGGAATTCAGATAATAACTCTGAAAGATATTTAATACACAATAACCTTTATTGAAGATACACGAAATAACTAAGTGTCAACAAAATTGTCTCTGTCTCCTTCAAAATAGACCGATCCACTTCCTTAAGGTTTGTTCATGAGTGTAAATATGTAAAATTTCATTTCAAAACGACGTTTCTTTCTCTTGGAGAATCATTGACCGTGAATGTATTCTTTTGTTTCCTTTCTCGAGAGAGATAAACACAGAGAGCAAGAGAGAGAAAGAGAGAAAATAATCTCAAATCATTGCTATGAGTAACTAGAATATGTACACACGGAAAGAATGATAAATATTTAATAAATTTTCAAAAGCGTGCTAATTAATCCTCATGTTTTGTATAGGAGCAGCAGAGAACCCTCAAGAAACATCAAAACAATATACCAGATACCATCAAATTTAAGAACCCTTCTCCGCCATGCCAATACCGAACATAATCCAAAAAAATAGTCAAAAACAAACTCATTGGCAGAATTCAACACGACTTATATATATGGACAGACAAGAGAGAAAAACGCTAAGAAAGAACCACTCAACCCGCTTTCATTCTTATTAAACCACGCCCTAATACAGGACCATCTGCCAAATTTTAACTCCAGTGAAAAGTGTTTCAGAACATTAAGAACAAAAATTCCAGACTTCAATAGAAAGCTTGGTTTCAATATAAGATAACAATAGCATAAATAGATAAATGGACATTTCATTGTTATATTTAAACTTACTCCTGTAAAAGATCTCCAAGACCCGAAAGCTCGAGTCAATTCAACTATACAATTATACGTGTATATTTTTTCAAGAAACTCTTCCCCGGATGGAATTTTCTCTCTCAAATGATTCGCCAGCTATACCTGCAGTTTGAATTCTCAAAGCTCACAACATCTTTGAAAATGCAAAAGCATATTGTCACAGAATTTGACACCGCGTCTTTATTACATTTCTATTCATGTATATATTATATTTATTTCAATTTTTGTATTCTAAATTTTGTATATTGTTTTAGAGAAGATTGTATATATATTTGGCGACCACACTTTGCTTCAGCGAGCGCGTACAAAGCTCCAATACACATACGGGCAGTAGTGTGGCGGCCTCACTACGCCTCGGCAAGCGCAAGCTGGGAGAACACGTCACTACGCATGCGCGGGCGTCATCCGGGACTTTCTGGCCACGCGCGTCGTCAACAACAAGGCTTGCTTCCAACGGCCGTTACTTCTTTTCTCTTTATACAAGTACTTGTATATTTCTGGCTTTAAATAAATTAAATTAAATTATAATTTTATCAGCGACCTTTCCACAAGCCATACCAACACGCACGCAACCATCCCATATTATAGGTTTTAAATATTTGTACACTTAATAGCAGTTCTATAATGCTCTAAAACACAAACGTTTCTTTTACACATAAAACAAACTTCTACTGTCATTACTGCCTTTTTTTAAATATCAGTAAAAATAGTAGAAAACGTTTTTTTAATGTGTAAAAGAAACATTCATTCCTCAATGCTTCCATTTCTTATACATAGATGGCGCGTTATGGCATCATAATTAATTTATTCGTGTTTTATTTGATGATTATTAAATAAAAAATTTTTTGTTTTAATTAATTCTTTGTAATATGAAATATATCTATAGACGCTATGTGTTTATTTCTTCTGCTATTTTTAAATCATCATCATCTCTTTAATCAATCATCATCATTTATTTGTTCTTCTGTTTAATTTATGCTTAACCGGCCAGTTTTTAATAATTATTGTTTGCCGAGAGCATAGCTCGATGCAAATATTTATATGTAATTCTCCTGTCCTAAACACTTATGACTATAGTTTTCTTGAATATCATTTCTGAGATTCCACCCTTCAGTGTAGCATATATAAGTAGAATCGTCTAATACAGTATTAGAGATCTAAGAAGCGGTCTGGTAGATTAAATTGGCGAAACCGCTGAGAGGGCTCACGTACTTATGTACCTGAAGTATAACCTAATATGTACACTGTGTGACAAGGAAATTACTGAAGAACTCCCCCATTACCTGCTTAATTGTATAGCCCTTGATACAGAGAGGAAGGCCCTATATCAACAAATTAAATGTACCAACACTTCACCCTACGTATTGCTTTCAAAAATATCAGCAAACAAATCTAAGGCAATAGCTTACTATACATTTTTTAGATCATCATTATGTAAGGACCAGTCAACAAGTGAATGACTTTGAGACGAAGAGTAAAGCTAGTTTAATTTCTATGTAAATAACACAAGATGATTATTACCTTAACCAATTGGGAGAATCTGTATGGGGCAAGTTCCTAATAAAGGCTTTTGTGTGTGAAGTATTACGCGAGCTTTTCAAAAGAGTTTTGTTTCCCGATGAAGTTCGGCGTGTAGCCAGTCACACGATGTATTGGAAATATAAAGCTATTGGATACGAGATGATAAATTTGTATTGATGATGAGTATTCGAAATACGGATTTGTCTGATTTCAAACAAAGCTAGGAGATTCAGACTTTAATACCCAACGATATACCTCTAAATATAACTTGAATTCTTCTCGTTCATTCGGGAATACTGTCCTTCAACAGGTGTGTCTGGAAACGGGCAAGAAGAGCTTGTCTGTAACTCTAGTTCAAGCACCTGCTGAAGAAGAGATATATCCGAAAGCTTATGATGCATGAAATCCAATAATACATCTCCCTAAGTCTTCTTGTTTTAATGAAATTACACTCATAGACAAAACTTAAGTGGAAAGTCTTTGGCATCGCCGCTCGTCTGTTTTATTTTTTGAAGGATACAGAGAAAATTTTGTTCACACTTGGTTATCTGGTGTGTTTTCAATAAAGGTCACTGTGTACCAAATATCTTTCAGAGTAATTGTCTGAATCCCAACATGCTAAAAGATACAACTTCATCAAGTTTTGTCCACGTGTGTAGATATGTGCGCATACAGTGTTTCCCAAGGTTTGGTAGGTCCATAGTTTCTCTAAACACCACCACAACGAATTGTTCGTTATATATAAACCAAATATGCAAATAAAGTAGAGAAGCGTGGTAGATTACACTGCCGAAACCGCTGGGAGGGTTCACTATTAGTGAGCTAGTCTCTCCAAATATATATCTCATTGTGAAACGAACTGTATAGAATGGTTTTAAAAAGGTGAATCTAAATTTCTTTTAATATTTTAATGAATTATTTAACACTTTGAGAGGATATAAAAAGTACAAATAAATCAAACTTGATACATTTTTTCTTTCCAAAATCTATTTTTGACTCAGCAAACTTTCGGAAAATTCCTTTCACAAGCATAAGCGTCTAAAATAAATTACTTAGAGAACGACATAATTAATTTTAGTCCATTAAGTTCTTCTAAAACAGCTCTAATCATTTTGTTGTCTTATATAATTTATTTTGACAGTGTATACTTGAGATAGAAAAATGTGTCGAAAGCTTGTGTGTGTGTTTAGACATTATTGGAAGAGAGGTATATAGAAAGTGTTTATAATTCCTGCTGTCGGGATAATGACCTGGTAAAAAAGCCACTTAGTCAAGTAAACGTGTCAAAATGGCTGCCGTTATCACCGTTTTTTTAAACTGTCGCTCTAGTTCTTCCTCTCGCCTGGTGAAAATTACCATCTTTGATGGAACGCTTTGTTAAACTTTCATTAGGCCTGATCGATTGGTCGTCTGCTTCCCATTTAAACTCAATCAAACTCTCGTCTGCTTTATGTACCTGCTGTTCTCTGCTGGTGTTCTGTTGGGATGGTTGGGTGCTGTTTGTGAGTTTCTAGCTGGTTCTATACTGTGTTCTGTTGGGATGGTTTGTGAGTTTCTAGCTGGTTCTATACTGTGTTCTGTTGGGATGGTTTGTGAGTTTCTAGCTGGTTCTATACTGTGTTCTGTTGGGGTGGTTTGTGAGTTTCTAGCTGGTTCTATACTGTGTTCTGTTGGGGTGGTTTGTGAGTTTCTAGCTGGTTCTATACTGTGTTCTGTTGGGATGGTTTGTGAGTTTCTAGCTGGTTCTTTACTGTGTTCTGTTGGGATGGTTTGCGAGTTTCTAGCTGGTTCTATACTGTGTTCTGTTGGGATGGTTTGTGAGTTTCTAGCTGGTTCTATACTGTGTTCTGTTGGGGTGGTTTGTGAGTTTCTAGCTGGTTCTTTACTGTGTTCTGTTAGGATGGTTTGTGAGTTTCTAGCTGGTTCTTTACTGTGTTCTGTTGGGATGGTTTGTGAGTTTCTCGCTGGTTCTTTACTGTGTTCTGTTAGGATGGTTTGTGAGTTTCTAGCTGGTTCTTTACTGTGTTCTGTTGGGGTGGTTTGTGAGTTTCTAGCTGGTTCTTTACTGTGTTCTGTTAGGATGGTTTGTGAGTTTCTGTGTATTACGGACAATTTACAATAAAAATAGTATCTAGTTTATGGAAATAAAATATAAAAGAACCGACTTTTGTCTGAATACCGTATCACTGTGACTATGTTTATACTAATTGATAGCATTGTCTCTCACCGTTATGTAAAATGATAGTTTATACAAACGACGACGTCACCTCAGGATAAGTACCAAAGAGTTAATGAGATAAAAGGAGGTTTTACGGCATCAGAGTTACGGCCCCCTGGAGGGGAATAAGCTCTGCTAATTACGAAAACGAATAGGGAGCTCCCGCAACATGATAAGTTGTTTTCTTTCTTTTTTTATCTACGTATCCCGGGATCGTTTTACTGGCGGCTCGTGACCACTCCTTTAATGACACCTCGGGCGCCTCCTCGACTTGGTCTGTATTGTAGGCTGGTCTGACATGTCTGAAAAATATTTCCGAAATAACACTTCGTTTATTTAAATAATTTAGAAGTAGGAATAGAAATCACTGTTGAAACAGAAAAAAAAGGGTTTTTACCATTCTTAGATGTAGGGTTAAGCCGTGAGGAAGATGTCTGAAAAAGTTACTGACACTTGAAGCTTTTAGGTTTTGAAAATTGTTTTTTAAGGTAAAAATAACATCACTATTTATAGATATTTGAAAATAGAGGTCCTTGTTTTCAGAAAGATGAAATATATATGTGTTTGCAGAGTTCTAGTATTTATTTTTATATGTAGAAGAATATTTTTACATATGTAAAAATGATATATATACTACCTCTATATATGTGTGTGTGTATAAAAGTCAAAATATTCTCTGTACTACACTCATGGACAAAACTTAAGAAAGTAGAACGTTTTTGATGTCGCCGTCGTGTTGTTTTTTTTTTTAAGGAGACAAAGACAATTCTGTTCACACTTGGTTATCTTGTATGTCTTCAATAAAGTTCACTGTAATATCTTTCAGAGTTATTGTCTGAATCCCGATATACATGCTGAAAGGTAAAACTTACTTAAGTTTTGTCCCTGAGTGTATATGTAATTTGGTTGGAACCAATAAAGTTAAAGGAAGGTTGACGAGCCTACATCCTGGTCCCACATATTTTGTCACGGCAGGAATTTGAAAGGTCCGGCCTTTGAACCCAGTAGGAATAACTAGGGTTATAAGAAGTCATGTGAGCTTGTTAAAGGCAATCGGGTTTAGGTGTCATAGAGATGCTGTCGCTCTGAACAGTCGCATTGCTTGGGCCGAGCCAACATGTCTCCATTCTTGGACCGTAGCCTTGCTTACCACTTCTAACATCCGGAATACTTATTCTCTCTATTTTATACCACATATATATTCAAAAATATTGATTGTAAAAAAAAAAAAACAATGGTTGCCTGTAAAGTCGGTTTTACGGGCGAAGATTTTACGTGACAACGGTAGAATATTTATTGATATGAATATAATTAAATTGCACAATAGGAACAAGGAATTGAATGAAAATAAGAATTGCACAAATTTTAACTATAGAAATATATTTTGTTTACTAAAACATTGTACATGTAAACTTAAACTTAACTAATTCCTATTTGAGTGATTTTGTTGAGGATAGGACGATGATAGGAGAAATATGAAATGAAAGGAAGTGTTTCTGCTGTAATGTGTCTTGCGAAAGTCAAGTCGATAGTTGTTCCTTTTAACGTAGTTGACTTAGAAACGTTTGATACGCAATCAAGATTATACGTATTTTTCATGAAATTAAGAAACGAGTTGTCAGGCTTTACGTTTTTGTTAAAATCACCACACAG
The DNA here is from genome assembly GCA_030710605.1 of Cordylochernes scorpioides. Lineage (NCBI taxonomy): Eukaryota > Metazoa > Arthropoda > Arachnida > Pseudoscorpiones > Chernetidae > Cordylochernes > Cordylochernes scorpioides. The sequence goes on from CP092877.1 coordinate 55,653,176, forward strand.
AAGAATCGGTATACTAGAATCAATTTGCACGAACGGTGGCACGTACTGGCTGTTGTGAATGTACGGACCGAGTCCTTGCCATAGTAACATTCCAATATCCTGCATACTAGCTCCTGGATGAATATATACAGCACCGAGTATAAACTTGAAGCTAGTATTAGCGGCGAAGCAAGTAACTTCAGTCATGCACATGTCACCCTTGGTTTTAATGACACGAGTTACGTCTGTAATCGCAACTTGGAACACTTCCGCCGTAGATGTCGATGATAATTTACGATAGATCGCCACTCCACCAGCCACTCCACCAAGTTGACGGAGCATAGCGAAGAGATCTCGTTTACGAGAGGCCCAGTACTGGACAGAGTTTGGCACCGACTTCATAAAGGCGAGATTCTGCACAACGAATTCTTTGAGAAACTCCGGATCCTCTAACATGCGTCGAGTTACGCTCTCTGTGATCGAAACACTTCGGAATGTGCTGTAAATCCCATCGACCATTCGCAGACGTAGAATCTTCATTGCATCGTATAAGACTTTTTGAGGCGTGGCTCCACGCCTGTCACTCCGTCGTATTTCACTGGTCGCCATCATGTACGGTGTCACTGAAATGTTCATGTTGAAACGGCGGGGCTCTCCGAAATATATCGCAGGAAATGATAGTTCTTCTGCATGACGGTCATAAATGATGTTAAGAGGCGTTGCTCGATGTCCTGGTGCGATGTCAAGACAATCCTCTTCATTCCACAGTAGTGTGTGCTGTCTCGCAGCAAGAACTTCAGACTCGGGCGTATATTCGGCGGAGATTGCTTCGATACGATTAGCAGGATCATCTTGAAGGCCTTCATCTGATGGCAATGCAGGCTGCAGTCTTGACAAATCTATTTTGATATCGTACAAACGATATAGACTTGAATTTTGAAGTACATCTAACCATTCTTTGACCGTACGCTTAGACATGTACCCTCTGATGTAATTTGTTCTGTGTGCAAGATTCCTTTTGATGTTAACGTTGATAACATCGTCCTCTTCTAGATGGCGAGGCAAGCATTTTACCATGTCTTGTACGTTGACTGGGACGTTTATCACTTGTCCAATAATTCCATAAGAGAAATCATGACGCAGTCGACGCACTTGCATAAATGGAAGGCGCGGTGAGACCAAACGTTCACTGATAGGATCCAGAGGCGGTAGACCTGGAGGTATGTCAGGATATGAGAAGCCGTTGACCTTTGCGAGAGTAGGAAGCTTACGCTTATTCAGTGATTGTCTACAGGTGTTGCAAGACTTTGTATAATCCTCCTTGCGTAGCTGCCGATTTTCCTTAACGTACCAATCCGAGATTACCTTCAGTTGTAGTGCAGTGATGGTTTTAAGGTCATTCTTGAACCACAATCTGTTACAAACCGAGCAAGCATGGCCAAAATCGTTGTCCAGGAAAGTAGATTGAAATCTCCGTATTGACGATGACCATTTGGTATACCAGGTGGATTGTTCCAGTTGTATTGCTGTTTGGCTTGAAGAAGTAGTCGGTTGTACATCAGTCCGAGAAGATGCTGCTCTACGTTGTCGGAATGCACGTTGCCGTTGAGCGTTAGTTAGGGGAACGCTCGTTCTCTCCGCCACGACAGGAACGCTTGTTCTCTCCACCACAGAACAAGACGTTGAAGCAGGTGACTCTGACGTACCGCTGGTGAGGGCTATGTTAGCAGATTTACATAGCTTGAACCTGCGTTGCCTCTCCGCAGCCGCTTTTGCAAAGGCTCTTACTTGTTCAGGAGTTCTGGTCAATGCTTTTCGTAGTCTGTACTCACGTTGTCGCTGAGCATTCGTTCTGGCGGTAGAGGTGGTGTGTGAAACAACGAAAGGTACTGCAGACGTTGACGGCACGATATCCTCCGTCTCCATTGAAGTACTGGAAGTTGAAGGCACCGTTTCCATTGTTTTGAGAGTGGTGATTCCTGTTGAACATTTGAAATTGAATGGATGAATTTTTAATTTTAAAGAATCAATTTGAAAATCAAAACACTTATTCAGATCGAAGGTTCAAATTTTTGCTAAATAAATTTGAAACTATTTAAAATTTGTAAAATAATAATTAATTAATTAATTAATTTTAAACTAATAATTTACTTAACACTATCAACATTTATCAATAGTATGACATAACCTATAAACTCAGTTTCTCAACTTTTGTGTCAATCTAACAATTAATCAATCAATCATAGTTTACGATAATGAAATATCAGTGTACAATTATTTACCTTTATTGTTGTAGTTGTTGTAAATGACGAATCTAAGCACTCCACATTTTCACTACAGACACAGCTGACGATACTTTAACCACACGTGTGAACTTGTATTATGACGCTTTCTTGTTTTTCCAACGCCAAGAACGTTCGAGAAAGACAGAGACAAGCATGCGCCGATTCAATGCGCCTAATTCTCTAGCGCTGCGCGCGCAGCACTCTCGTTCGGTGACTCATCGTAACGTTACCGGGCGTTACACTTTTTCATAAGTGACTCCCAGCCGCAACCTAATTTAAGACGTTGTCACGTCAAAAAGGAAAATGTCACTTAAACATTATTTTAATGATAACAAAAGGTAAAAGAGGGTATTTTACTAAATGGTACATGACGATCGGAAAAGAGTTCGTTCACAGCGATGGGACAAGTATTTGTCCACAGCGAAGAAGCAATAATTCGTACACAGTGGTGTTACCAAGCTTCGTACATGGCGATGGAGACAAAAATTCTTACATTGCGATGTTACAGTGATTCTTATACGGCGATTGAACAAGAATTCGTAGACTGTGATGCTGAAAAGGCTCCGTTCACGGCTATGAGACAAGAATTCGTACACTGTGAAGTTACAAGGCTCCGTTCATGGCTATGGAACAATTTATCGTATACAGCGATGTTATAAGGCTCCGTACATGGTTATGAGACAAGAATTCATTCACAGCGATGGGACTAGAATTCGTACACGGCTATAGGACAAGACAGGCCGTGACACGGAAATGGGACACGACAGGCAGGACAGAGCGATGGGACAAGACACTGATGGATCGCACGACGTCCAGGAAATTAAAATCCTCCCGGAATATCGGAGATCAATGACAGCACTTCTGCTGAATCAACTTCTACCTCACATCGAGGGGACCTACCTCAACTTACCCCGGGGCATGCAACTCATGTACAGTGTGTTAATTCTGCTGTCATATAAGCTTATGTCCATAGTTTGCTTGAATACTATTCTAAGATTCGACCCTTCATTGCAGCATATATAAGCAAAATCGTCTAACACAGTATTTGAGCTCTAAGAAGAAGTCTGGTAGATTAAATTGGCGAAACTGTTGGGAGAGTTCACTACTGATGAGCCAAGCCCTCCCAATATATTTTAAATCGTAGTAATGACAGTAGAAGTTTGTTTTGTGTTAAAAAAAAGAAACATTCGTGCTTTATAATGCTTCCATTTCTTATAAATAATATAAATTTATACCTCCAGAGACAACTGTAACAACAGATAGGCTCAAACTTAGATAAAATAATGGCGTGTACGACTGAGGAATTCAGAAAGGCATTTTGTAAGAAAGCTACCACTGGAATCAATTTGTGAATTGAGCGGTTCCTTCTAATTACTGGTGTGTTTTCTTAGTGGGCCAATTAAAATTCCAATTAGATCGGTAGTGTGTCAACTACTGAGGTGACAAACATCTTGTGTCCTCTTGAAGTCATTCCTTTCTGCCATACTTCAGTCTATATATCACCTAGCTCCTCTCTGTTTGGATAATTGTATAGACTGCTACTGAGATGTTACCCTCCCTAGTCTGCTTATTGCGCTCTTTTATCCTTGTCCTTGTGTCCCGAATTACTCTAATTCTAAGAAATATAAACTACTTTCGACGAGTATGATTCTTTTTGAATTAAAACAATTTTATACTGCCCTTACTGTTCGCTAGAGAAAAGTAAAATATTTTTGAAGGAGAAATATCTTCCGGCATGATATATATTATATTTTTATATGAAAAATATACACATCGGCCATTCATATAGAAATATGAATGCCGGCCAGACAACCTCTAACTTCAGGATATACAACAACAACAAAAGCCTTTATTGAGGACCTCTCGTCCTATAAAAGATTCGCCAGTTTACAGAGTAATTGAAGAGAAGAGAACTAAGAATACATAGAGAAACCTATATGTAGTAGGTATAGTATAGTATTTTCTACACTGTAACTATATACAACAGCAGCAACAAGCCTTTTACTGGAATCAAAGTCCCATACAGGATTCGTCATTCTAATCCTGACAAAGATTATTTACATATAATTATTCACATCAATTAGATTATGTATATAGCTTCCTTTTCTCTTCAGCCGTCTTCCAAAATTTGAACAACGAAAACGCTCCAGCTCTGTTTCTCACCACCTCATTCAACAGGAGCTCCAAAGAGAGTCCCTCAAGGCCTATTCCACTGAGGAGCACTTCTCGTTCGTGTAACTTCAGGATATATTATCTGTAGTTTATATATTGAGCTATATCTTGCTTGAGGATGCTAGCTGCTATGACACAAATCTCAGAAAATATGATCTGGAAAAATAGGGAAGGGGGGGGGGGGGGAGGATTAAAATGAAAATATCGTTAAATATATTTTCTTATTTTGAAGATTAAGCAATCCATTTTAGAATTATATTTAGAATCTTATATAATCTATTTTCAAGAAAAATATTAGTATAACGCCATTATATTTGACACGTTCTGCATTTATTGTTTCTGAGATTTATCACAAAATCTGTAACCTATATGAACTATGAGCAGAAAGGCGTCTCTCTTCCCATTCAAACAATGATGGATCCACACAAACGATGCCAATTTGTTGATAGCCCCTGTTTGCAGAACTCGTAGATTGAGACCAAAGTATTTGACACTAGACTGTCGAAACATCACACGTGGATTACATATTTGGTTTTGTTACTTTTTACTCTAAGCAGACGTACTGGTTGAGGAAGTTGGGACAAGTAAAATATAGTCGTTTAAAAAGTGGTGTCATCCAATAATGCAGGTCACATTGCGAGAGCTAATGCTTCGGGAATCCAGAAATAATAGCCGAGCTCCCTGAATAATACATGGCTCTGTCCTGATGGAATTTATTGCTCCGAGGTTTTTCTCTCCTAGCTCTGTGTTCGACTTCTGGGTTCACGGCGTGGACAACACGATGTCTTAGTCGTTTCGTGAGAAACAAGAATGTAAGAATTTAAAACTATTTTTGACGCGTATAACTACTCTTTTTAAAAATAAATCAATTTTATACTGCCCGTACTGCAATAATAAATTAATAGGTGGGCCTGGCTCATCAATAGCGAAACACTACCAGCGGTTTCGCCCGTTTAATTGCCGCAATGTAGTGCTAATGTATCATATTACAGTTAAACCAGTCTTCGAGGTGTGTTCAAAAAGTATCGCGACCTTTGAATTTTCGCGGGTTACGTATATTCGAATTTCGATCTTTTTGTAGCTTTATGTTGGTACTCATGTCTCTCACTTATGCCGACAAGCTCGGCCATTTTGAATGTTCACTTAATTGTTGACAGCTGCTTTGCTTGCGGGTGTTTTGGATCGTCTTCGATTTTTACCTATTAAAAAAATGGATCAAAGAACCTGTATAAAATTTTGTGTGAAAAACGAATTTAAGTGCGCGGATGCATTCCGAATGTTGACTGTGGCATACGGAGAAGCTACCTTGGACCAAAGCAACGTTTATCGGTGGTACAAAATGTTCTCAGAAGGCCGAGAAGATGTGAACGACGAAGAGCGTGCCGGACGCCCGAGCACTTCAACAACAGACGAAAAAATTAATGAAGTGGAGAAAATGATATTGGCCAATCGTCGAATCACCGTTAGAGAAGTTGCTGAGGACCTAAACATATCGATTGGCTCGTGCCATTCGATTTTTATCAATGATTTGGGCATGAGACGGGTCGCCGCGAAATTCGTACCAAAATTGTTAAATTGCGACCAAAAACAGCATCGCATGAACATTGCTAATGAGATGTTGGACTCTGTCCGCGACGACCCAAATTTGCTCCAGAGGGTCATAACTGGTGACGAAGCGTGGGTTTATGGTTATGACGTGGAAACCAAAGCTCAATCATCTCAATGGAAGCTGCCGCACAAACCAAGACCGAAAAAAGCGCGTCAAGTTCGGTCGAATGTGAAAGTTTTGCTGACAGTTTTCTTCGATTGCAGGGGCGTGGTGCATCATGAGTTCTTGCCACAGGGTAGAACGGTCAATAAGGAATATTACCTGCAAGTTATGCGCAATTTGCGCGAAGCAATCCGCCAGAAACGCCCGGATTTGTGGAAGAACAAAAATTGGCTTTTGCACCACGATAACGCCCCTGCTCACACATCGTTGCTTGTGCGCGACTTTTTGGCCAAAACAACACACTAATAATGCCGCAGCCACCGTATTCCCCAGATCTGGCCCCCTGCGACTTTTTCTTGTTCCCTAAACTGAAGAGGCCCATGAAAGGACGACGTTACGCTACGCCAGACGAGATAAAGACGGCATCGAAGGAGGAGCTGAAAAATATTTTAAAAAATGATTTTTTGAAGTGCTTCGAAGATTGGAAAAACCGTTGGCACAAGTGTATAATATCTCATGGGGATTACTTTGAAGGGAACAAAATAGGTATTAATGTATAAATAAATAATTTTTGAAAAAAACACAAAAGTCGCGATACTTTTTGAACACACCTCGTATAGCGCCCCTTCTAAATAGCGCCTTCCTCTCTATAACGCCCGATTTTAAATACGTAGTACAATGCGATTTACATTAAAAGTGACCTGTCTATAGCACCCCCTCTCTATAGCATCCTAATTTGATGAGTCCCAACAGGGGGTGTCATAGACAGGTTTAACTGTATACGAATATAAGTTCATCCTGCCCTAAAGATAACCGACATCTTGAAAAGTGTACGAGGTTGGTTTTTCTTTATTTAGTAAGGAATCATTCTGGGTCGATATTCTAGATTAAAATAAGTAAACGTTTAGTAAATGTCTATCATTAAAAAAAGGTAATCCACGAAAATAAATATAACTACATAACAATGACATATTTTCATATTATTATCTCTATAAATATAGACACACAGCTTACTACATATATATATATTTGTAGATGGCATTTCTCCAATATTCACACAATAGAGAGCGATGGAACAATCAGATGTGTATCACAACTTTAGAGAAAAACCTTTCAAAATAAAATTAGCTCCAAACAAAAAATACCAAACGATCAGAAAAACGGCAAATTGTCGCAGACGACAGATGGAAAATTTATGATTGAGCCAAATGTCACCTTCCAGCAGAAATTTCTGAAATTCAACTTGAAAAATTGGATCTTCCACACACACATTTAGGAAGGAATTTGTGCATTTAGCTTATGTAAGAGTACAATTTCTTTTATTTTTTAAACATCGTTTGCGTTATCATGCACTTTTAGCCCTAAATACCGATTCCTTGCTTTTTTTTCATGAAAGTTCCAGGATCAGCTTTTTTTGTCATTGAAATACAGCCTGAACCACTCTGACATGGGCCATTAGCCTGAATGGCATACGTGGTTAACTTTTATTGATTTATAAGAATGGGTATTTGTCCAATATTTATATTATATAAAAAAACGGTTAGTTGCTACTTATTATGATAGATGGCGCAATCCTTCATCAACTTTCAGTTACCCGATCATGCAAATACTTTTTTCTCAATTTACATTGTGTATTTTTTTCGATAGATGATCTGTTCTTCAGAAACAGTCATATCTTTGTGTCTTGAATATTGCTCTATATAAATTTTGTATTCTAATTATATGATTTATGTGTTGTCACATATGCCAATTGGCAATTAAAAAATAGTTTATTGACAGCTAGTCAACAGCAGAGAGAGAATTTACAGAGGTTAAAAAAGAAAGAGAAATATTTACATCAGACGAAGCCCTCTCCGAGGGTACGTCTGGATTTCATCTGGAGCTTAAAGCCGCCTTGAGTCTAGACAGGCCCTTGCTATTTGGGGAGTTCATGTCCGGAACCTGCTCGATGACAGTGTCGAGGAATTTGTTGAGAATAATTTTGTTTTCAGGCGTGAGTAGCCCGAGGAAGTTCTCCATTTCCTCTTCGTAATAGACCGCGAGCTCGATTTCCATTATAAGTATATTGTGCTTCCCCTTACATAAGGAGTTTTGGAGTGTTGTCACATATGTGTGATAATGATACAGAAGTGATATTTTGGAATATAATTTTGAGGTCTATACTTTATGTTGACTGACTCCTTTTTTACGTTAGGTAAAAAGATAAAGAAAGCCAATCAACATAAAGTACAGATACTTTCGTCCGAATTGGCCAATGTATGTGACTATGTGCAAGATTTGCATAGGATATATGAGTTATATGAAAATTCCTCGGTGGATACACTCATGGACAAAACTAAAGGAAGTGGAAAGTATTTGATGTCATCGGTCCTCTTTTTTTTTTTTGAAGGAGACAGAAGCAATTATGTTCACACTTGGTTATTTCGTGTGTCTCCAATAAAGATCTCTGTGTATCAAATATCTTTCAGAGTTATTGTCTGAATTCCGGTATACATTTTGTCCATGAGTGTATATGAGAATACCATGGACTAACAGACTAAGAAATGAAGATGACCTACATAAAAGAATGGAGAGATATGGCCATATGGAAACAATCGAGAGGAGTAGA
>CP092877.1:55669241-55765760 GCA_030710605.1 Cordylochernes scorpioides
AAAACTTGTTTAACGTAATTACGTAAATTTGTGGCCTTAAATACCCATTTATTGATATCTCAGGAAGCCTCTATGACCGATTTTTATTTGGTCGTTGAGGTACAGTCTACACCACGCTGACGAGGGCAATAGCCAGAAACACGTACAGGGTTGGATATTCTTGATTTATTAAGAAATTGGGTTGGCTAAATGTTATGGAACAACCAAAATCAACGTTTAGTTGATTTTTGTTCCACTAGATGGCGTTCTGCCATTTAAAAATGCTCTTGTGAGAGATCAGGATATGCCTTATAGGTGAAATTATCATCAACAGCGCTTCAGCGTTTAAAAAGCAAACACAGTGCATCCACACCACAGAAATATGTATAATGCTGTTTCTCTTATAATATTGCTAACAATATAAAGAGCTATCATGTTTTATATAATGAAATGTGGAGCGCAAACTCTATCCTAAATTTTATTATTATTGTTTTTAATAATAAATGAAAACATTAAGACGCGAGTGTTTCTTTCATACATAAATCAAACTTCTACTGTTCTTACTGTGATGAAAAAATATTGGGAGGGCTTGACTCATCAGTGGTGAACCCTCCCAGCAGTTTCGCTAATTTAATCAACCAGACCGTTTCTTATAGCTCTGATACTGTATTGGATCATTCTGATTTTATATGCAACACTGAAGGGTGGAATCTTAGAAATGGTATTTAAGCAAACTATGGACATAAGCTTTTAGGACAGTATGATTATATTTTCATCGCAGTAAGGACAGTTATCTTGATTTATTTGTGAAAGAAACATTCGTGTCTCAATGTTTTCATTTGTTATATATAGATGGCGCGTTATTGCTTTGTAGTATTTTTTTATATTAGTTTAGATGCGCTTACAATAGAGTGGGACCATAGAAAAATACATATAACTGAGGTACGTATTACAGAGGTTTATCTTTATTGGTTTGTAAAGGTGTTAAGTCTGCACGCCTTATTGGTTTAGAGATGAAATCTTTCCATTAAACGACATATAAGAAGACCAATTTGGTGATCAATCAACAACAACAACAAAATGGCTTTTATTAGGGCCCATTGCCCTGTATGGATTCGCCATACAACAACAAAATAACACAGTAATTTTTACTCCCTTCCCCCATGTGCACATGAGTCTTTGTTTGAAAAGGGATTTATTTACACATCTTTTCTAAAACTTTCCTCACTACTTCTTTTGCGTATGAATCTATTTACAATTGATCTGTAGAAATTACAGAGTTCTATTGCTATATTTTCTTTTCTGAAATAGTTCTTAGCGTCTGCAGTGGGTTGCTAAATCTCCAGAAGGTGTTTTCAAGAGTTTTTTCTCTTTCTTCACTCAAATATTTTCATTCTATGATATAGGTTGATCAATCAATACCAAGGTAAACATAATTTCTTTCTCCGATATCAGATTTATATATTTATTTACATACAATCCGATTACAGGAAATTATATCTTCCATTTGGATAGTTTACAATATTATAATTAGCGTGGGAATAATTAATTATATTCGTAAATATTTTAATTATTTATTTGTATGCGTTCTTCAGAAGTTAAGCCAATTAGCTTGTGAATATTTCCATTTTTCTTAGAGAAAAATTTCATATTTACAAGACCGCGCGCCAAAAATTCTTTCACTCAGTTAACATATGAAATATAATTGGTGTATTTATCCTTTTTTGTTAAATTTATCTTAAATTTTATTTGAGAAATTAATATTGTGAATTCCACAGACAAAGATTTATAAATTCAATTGCCTTCTATAAAATTTGTAACAATTATAATAGTTAATTATTGATGTAATTATTAAAAAGAAATATATTGCCAGTAAACCTAATTGTTACTAATATTATATTATTGGTTGGGGTAGATTTCAGAAAGGTTGCCTCTCTTTCAAACTTGAAAATAAAATACAGCACCTTTTTCAAACTTGAAAATAAAATACAGTAAGACTTCATTATAAGAAATTTTTTCTGGCGTATTTTACAAATGCAATATAAGTGGTATAGGGTTTTTTGTGGTAATTTAAAGAAGACATATTTTGGAACTAAGACCACACAGGGAATAATAACGTAATAAGCGGGATAGCGTTTTATCGCGAAGTTTTTCTGTATTTGCTAATTACAAAATGCCGTAATCAATACTTTAAGCGGATACCCAAAAGACCGAAGAAAAAAAGATAGATTAAAACAAGTTGACTTTTGACACAGGTTCAAGTATATTCACGATATAAACACGGTTGTTTTAGCCGCATAAAACTGGTCTACTCTTAGAAAGGTTTCACTTTATACAAAACAAAATTCACAGACCGCTGATATTGTTAGAAATGTGATTTAAAATAGGGGAATATGCAGAATGTGTATTAACGCGACATTTATTTTATGATCATACAACAGAGCCCTGATTATAGAGATGAACATAGAAATGTTGATGTTTTGTGACGGAATGTTCGGACTTATCCTGCCTAATCTCCGGATCTGTGCCAATCAAGCAGGTGTGGCTGAAGTTGTCACAGAGCCACATTTACCGGATTTGGAAAACTCAGTCAAAGAAATTCTTCCTCAGGACAACGCCAAACATCTATCTGATTCAACTTCTGAACGAGTAAGTATCGTAGCAAAAGGCAGTGAAACATACTCTTGATCATGTGTGAATCAAAAAGATCAGTATGCACTTGTCGTGGGGCTTTGATCATGTTTGTTTCAATTGTGAATATATACAATCATTGACAAAAGGAAGTTGTACCTTTTAGCATATATATCGGAATTCAGACAATAACTCTTAAATAAATTTAATACACAGTGAGCTTTATTGAAGACACACGACAAAACCAAGTTTGAACAAAATTGCTTCTGTCTCCTTCAAAAATAGACCCAAGCGATATCAAAGACTTTCCACTTCCTTACGTTTTGTTCATGAATGTAAATACATAAAATTGCATTTCAAACCGACGTTTCTTTCTCTTGGAGAATCGTTGTCCGTGAATGTATGCTTTTGTTTACTTTCTCGAGAGAGCCACACACAAAGAGAGCTACACAGAAGGAGAGAAAATAATCTCAACTCATTGTTATGAGTAACTAGAATATGTACAAACGGAAAGAATGATAAATATTTAATAAATTACAAAAGCGTGCTAATTAATCCTCATATTTTGTATAGGATCAGTAGAACCCTGAAGAAACATCAAAACAATATACCAGATACCATCAAATTTAAGAACCCTTCTCCGCCATGCCAATACCGAACATAATCCAAAAAATAGTCAAAAACAAACTCATTGACAGAATTCAACACGACTTACATATAGGACAGACAAGAGAGAACAACGCTAAGAAAGAACCACTCAACCCGCTCTCATTCTTATTAAACCACGCCCTAATACAGCACCATCTGCCAAATTTCGACTCCAGTGAAAAGTGTTTCAGAACATTAAGAACAAAAATTCCAGACTTTAATAGAAGCTTGGTTTCAATAGAAGATAACAATAGCATAAATAGATAAATGGACATTTCGGTGTTATATTTAAACTTACTCCTGTAAAAGATCTCCAAGACCCGATTACGTGTATATTTTTTCAAGAAACTCTTCCCCGATGGACTTTTTTCTCTCAAGTGATTCGCCAGCTATACCTGCAGTTTGAATTCTCAAAGCTCACAACATCTTTGAAAATGCAATAGCATATTGTCACAAAATTTGACACCGCGTCTTTATTACATTTCTATTTATGTATATATTATATTTATTTCAATTTTTGTATACTAAATTTTGTATATTGTTTTAGAGAAGATTGTATATATATTTGGCGACCACACTTTGCTTCAGCGAGCGCGGACAAAGCTCCAATACACATACGGGAAGTAGTGTGGCGACCTCACTACGCCTCGGCAAGCGCAATCTGGGAGAACACGTCACTACGTATGCGCGGGGGCCATCCGGGACTTTCTGGCCACGCGCGTCGTCAACAACAAGGCTTGCTTCCAACGGCCGTTACTTCTTTTCTCTTTATACAAGTACTTGTATATTTCTGGCTTTAAATAAATTAATTTAAATTATAAATTTATCAGCGGCCTTTCCACAAGCCACACCAACACGCACGCAAACATCCCACATTAAAGGTTTTAAATATTTGTACACTCAATAGCAGTTGTATAATGCTCTAAAAGCCCGAACGTTTTTTTTTACACATAAAACAAACTTCTACTGTCCCTACTGCGAATTTTTCAAATCGCAGTAAGAATAGTAGAAAAAAGTTTTTTCAATGTGTAAAAGAAACATTCATTTCTCAATGCTTCCATTTTTTATATATAGATGGCGCGTTATGGCATCATAATTAATTTATTCGTGTTTGATTTGATGATTATTAAATAACAAAAATATCTTTTGTTTTAATTAATTCTTTGTAATATGAAAAATATCTATTGGCGCTATGTGTTTAGTTCTTCTGATATTTTTAATCATCATTATCTCTTTAATCAATCATCATCATTTATTTGTTCTTCTGTTTAATTTATGTTTAACCGGCCAGGTTTTAATAATTATTGTTTGCGGAGAGCATAGCTCGATGCAAATATTTATATGTAATTCTCCTGTCCTAAAAACTTATGTCTATAGTTTTCTTGAATATCATTTCTGATATTCTACCCTTCAGTGTAGCATATATAAGTAGAATCGTCTAATACAGTATTAGAGATCTAAGAAGCGGTCTGGTAGATTAAATTGGCGAAACCGCTGGGAGGGCTCACGTACTTATGTACCTGAAGTATAACCTAATATGTACACTGTGTGACAAGGAAATTACTGAAGAACTTCCCCATTACCTACTTAATTGTATAGCCCTTGATACAGAGAGGAAGGCCCTATATCAACAAATTAAATGTACCAACACTTCACCCTACGTATTGCTTTCAAAAATATCAGCAAACAAATCTAAGGCAATAGCTTACTATACATTTTTTAGATCATCATTATGTAAGGACCAGTCAACAAGTGAATGACTTTGAGACGAAGAGTAAAGCTAGTTTAATTTCTATGTAAATAACATAAGATGATTATTACCTTACCCAATTGGGAGAATCTGTATGGGGCAAGTTCCTAATAAAGGCTTTTGTGTGTGAAGTATTACGCGAGCTTTTCAAAAGAGTTTTGTTTCCCGATGAAGTTCGGCGTGTAGCCAGTCACACGATGTATTGGAAATATAAAGCTATTGGATACGTGATGATAATTTTGTATTGATGATGAGTATTTGAAATACGGATTTCTCAGATTTCAAACAAAGCTATGAGATTCAGACTTTAATACCCAACGATATACCTCTAAATATAACTTGAATTCTTCTCGTTCATTCGGGCATACTGTCCTTCAACAGGTGTGTCTATAACTCTAGTTCAAGCACCTGCTGAAGAAGAGATATATCCGAAAGCTTATGATGTATGAAGTCCAATAATACCTCTCCCTAAGTCTTCTTGTTTAAATGAATTACACTTATAGACAAAACTTAAGTGGAAAGTCTTTGGTATCGCCGCTTGTCTGTTTTTTTTTAAGGATACAGAGGCAATTTTTTTCACACTTGGTTATCTGGTGTGTCTTCAATAAAGGTTACTGTGTACCAAATATCTTTCAGAGTAATTATCTGAATCCCAACATGCCAAAAGATACAACTTTCTCAAGTTTTGTCCACGTCTGTAGACAGTGTTTCCCAAGTTTTGGTAGGTCTCTCCATAGTTTCTCTAAACACCACCACAACGAATTGTTCGTTATATATAAACCAAATATGCAAATAAAGTAGAGAAGCGTGGTAGATTACACTGCCGAAACCGCTGGGAGGGTTCACTATTAGTGAACAAGTCTCTCCCAATATATATCTCATTGTGAAACGAACTGTATAGAATGGTTTTAAAAAGGTGAATCTAAATTTTCTTTAAATATTTTAATAAATTATTTAGCGCACGTTGAGAGGATTTTAAAAGTATAAATAAAAAAAAACTTGATATATTTTTACTTTCCAAAATCTATTTTTGACTCAGCAAACTTTCGGAAAATTCCTTTCACAAGCATAAGCGTCTAAAATAAATTACTTAGAGAACGACATAATTAATTTTAGTCCATTAAGTTCTTCTGGAACAGCTCTAATCATTTTGTTGTCTTATATAATTTATTTTGACAGTGTATACTTGAGATAGAAAAATGTGTCGAAAGCTTGTGTGTGTGTTTAGACATTATTGGAAGAAAGGTATATAGAAAGTGTTTATAATTCCTGCTGTCGGGATAATGACCTGGTAAAAAAGCCACTTAGTCAAGTAAACGTGTCAAAATGGCTGCCGTTATCACCGTTTTTTTAAACTGTCGCTCTAGTTCTTCCTCTCGCCTGGTGAAAATTACCATCTTTGATGGAACGCTTTGTTAAACTTTCATTAGGCCTGATCGATTGGTCGTCTGCTTCCCATTTAAACTCAATCAAACTCTCGTCTGCTTTATGTACCTGCTGTTCTCTGCTGGTGTTCTGTTGGGATGGTTGGGTGCTGTTTGTGAGTTTCTAGCTGGTTCTATACTGTGTTCTGTTGGGATGGTTTGTGAGTTTCTAGCTGGTTCTATACTGTGTTGTGTTGGGACGGTTTGGGAGCTTCTAGCTGGTTCTATACTGTGTTCTGTTGGGATGGTTTGGGAGCTTCTAGCTGGTTCTATACTGTGTTCTGTTGGGATGGTTTGTGAGTTTCTAGCTGGTTCTATACTGTGTTCTGTTGGGATGGTTTGGGAGCTTCTAGCTGGTTCTATACTGTGTTCTGTTGGGATGGTTTGGGAGCTTCTAGCTGGTTCTATACTGTGTTCTGTTGGGATGGTTTGTGAGTTTCTAGCTGGTTCTATACTGTGTTCTGTTGGGATGGTTTGTGAGTTTCTAGCTGGTTCTATACTGTGTTGTGTTGGGACGGTTTGGGAGCTTCTAGCTGGTTCTATACTGTGTTCTGTTGGGATGGTTTGGGAGTTTCTAGCTGGTTCTATACTGTGTTCTGTTGGGATGGTTTGTGAGTTTCTAGCTGGTTCTATACTGTGTTGTGTTGGGACGGTTTGGGAGCTTCTAGCTGGTTCTTTACTGTGTTCTGTTGGGATGGTTTGTGAGTTTCTAGCTGGTTCTATACTGTGTTGTGTTGGGACGGTTTGGGAGCTTCTAGCTGGTTCTATACTGTGTTCTGTTGGGATGGTTTGGGAGCTTCTAGCTGGTTCTTTACTGTGTTCTGTTGGGATGGTTTGTGAGTTTCTAGCTGGTTCTATACTGTGTTCTGTTGGGATGGTTTGTGAGTTTCTAGCTGGTTCTATACTGTGGTCTGTTGGGACGGTTTGTGAGTTTCTAGCTGGTTCTTTACTGTGTTCTGTTGGGATGGTTTGTGAGTTTCTAGCTGGTGCTTTACTGTGTTCTGTTGGGATGGTTTGTGAGTTTCTAGCTGGTTCTATACTGTGTTCTGTTGGGATGGTTTGTGAGTTCTAGCTGGTTCTTCACTGTGTTCTGTTGGGATGGTTTGTGAGTTTCTAGCTGGTTCTTTACTGTGTTCTGTTGGGATGGTTTGTGAGTTTCTAGCTGGTTCTATACTGTGTTCTGTTGGGATGGTTTGTGAGTTTCTAGCTGGTTCTATACTGTGTTGTGTTGGGATGGTTTGTGTGTTTCTAGCTGGTTCTATACTGTGGTCTGTTGGGACGGTTTGTGAGTTTCTAGCTGGTTCTTTACTGTGTTCTGTTGGGATGGTTTGTGAGTTTCTAGCTGGTTCTTTACTGTGTTCTGTTGGGATGGTTTGTGAGTTTCTAGCTGGTGCTTTACTGTGTTCTGTTGGGATGGTTTGTGAGTTCTAGCTGGTTTTATACTGTGTTCTGTTGGGATGGTTTGTGAGTTTCTAGCTGGTTCTTTACTGTGTTCTGTTGGGATGGTTTGTGAGTTTCTAGCTGGTTCTTTACTGTGTTCTGTTGGGATGGTTTGTGAGTTCTAGCTGGTTTTATACTGTGTTCTGTTGGGATGGTTTGTGAGTTTCTAGCTGGTGCTTTACTGTGTTCTGTTGGGATGGTTTGTGAGTTTCTAGCTGGTGCTTTACTGTGTTCTGTTGGGATGGTTTGTGAGTTTATAGCTGGTTCTTTACTGTGTTCTGTTGGGATGGTTTGTGAGTTCTAGCTGGTTTTATACTGTGTTCTGTTGGGATGGTTTGTGAGTTTCTAGCTGGTGCTTTACTGTGTTCTGTTGGGATGGTTTGTGAGTTTCTAGCTGGTGCTTTACTGTGTTCTGTTGGGATGGTTTGTGAGTTTCTAGCTGGTGCTTTACTGTGTTCTGTTGGGATGGTTTGTGAGTTTCTAGCTGGTGCTTTACTGTGTTCTGTTGGGATGGTTTGTGAGTTTCTAGCTGGTGCTTTACTGTGTTCTGTTGGGTCGGTTTGTGAGTTTATAGCTGGTGCTTTACTGTGTTCTGTTGGGATGGTTTGTGAGTTTATAGCTGGTGCTTTACTGTGTTCTGTTGGGATGGTTTGTGAGTTTATAGCTGGTGCTTTACTGTGTTCTGTTGGGTCGGTTTGTGATTTTCTAGCTGGTTCTTTACTGTGTTCTGTTGGGATGGTTTGTGAGTTTCTAGCTGGTGCTTTACTGTTTTATGTTGGATTGATATATAGTTTAGTGATCTTTAGAATGAATTGATTCTCGTTTGGTACTGTTTCGGATGATTTGATTCTTGTTTGGTACTGGAAGTTGCTCGTCAAGTTGGTTGGGTATTTGTAAATTTATCGTTTGTTCGGTGCTGTTTTGTGCGTACATTTCTTGTTTAGTGACATTTTTAGATGATATTACCTCTTCGGTTAGTACTCTTTCTAAAAATTATGATCCATTAAATGCGTTCTTCGTCAGTTGATCTGTTCGAACGTTGTCATTTTTTGGGTTCAAGTTACATACCTAACACATTGAATACTGTGTATTACGGACAATTTATAACACAAATAGTATCTATTTGTTGGAAATAAAATATAAAAGAACCGGATTTTGTCTGAATACCGTATCACTGTGACTATGTTTATACTAATTGATAGCATTGTCTCTCACCGTTATGTAAAATGATAGTTTATACAAACGACGACGTCACCTCAGGATAAGTACCAAAGAGTTAATGAGATAAAAGGAGGTTTTACGGCATCAGAGTTACGGCCCCCTGGAGGGGAATAAGCTTTGCTAATTACGAAAACGAATAGGGAGCTCTCTCCCGCAACATGATAAGTTGTTTTCTTTCTTTTTTTATCTACGTATCCCGGGATCGTTTTACTGGCGGCTCGTGACCACTCCTTTAATGACACCTCGGGCGCTTACTCAACTTGGTCTGTATTGTAGGCTGGTCTGACATGTCTGAAAAATATTTCCGAAATAACACTTCGTTTATTTAAATAATTTAGAAATAGGAATAGAAGTCACTGTTGAAACAGAAAAAGAAGGATTTTTACCATTCTTAGATGTAGGGTTAAGCCGTTAAGAAGATGTCTGAAAAAGTTACTGACACTTGAAGCTTTTAAGTTTTGAAAATTGTTTTTTAAGGTAAAAATAACATCACTATTTATAGATATTTGAAAATAGAGGTCCTTGTTTTTAGAAATATGAAGTATATATGTGTTTGCAGAGTTCTAGTATTTATATTTATATGTAAAAGAATATTTTTACATATGTAAAAATGATGTATATACTACCTCTATATATGTGTGTGCGTATAAAGGTCAAAATATTCTCTGTATTACACTCATGGACAAAACTTAAGAAAGGGGAAAAGTCTTTGATATCGCCCTCGTCTCTTTTTTTTTAAGGAGAAAAAGACCATTCTGTTTACACTTGGTTATCTCGTATGTCTTCAATAAAGGTTCACTGTGTATCTTTCAAAGTTATTGTCATAATCCCGATATACATGCTAAAAGGTAAAACTTTCTTAAGTTTTGTTCCTGAGTGTATATGTAACTTGTTTCGAACCAATAAAGTTAAAGGAAGGTTGACGAGCCTACATCCTGGTCCCATATAACTTTACATAGCAGGAATTTGAATGGGCCGACCTTTGACCTCAGTAGGAAGCACTAGGGTTATAAGAAGAGCCTGTGAGCTTGTTAAAGACAGGTGAGTTTAGGTGTCAGAGAGATGCTGTCGCGTTGAGGACAACCTCATTGCTTGGCCCGAGCCAACATGTCTCCATTCTTGGACCGTAGCCTTGCTTACCACTTCTAACATCTGGAATGCTTATTCTCTCTATTTTTCTACCACATATATATTAAAAAATATTGATTGTAAAAAAAAAAAGGAAAATGTCACTTAAACATTATTTTAATGATAACAAAAGGTAAAAGAGGGTATTTTACTAAATGGTACATGACGATCGGAAAAGAGTTTGTTCATAGAGATGGGGCAACACTGTACACAGCGAAGAAGAAATAATTCGTACATAGTGGTGTTACCAAGCTTCGTACATGGCGATGGAGACAAAAATTCGTACATTGCGATGTTACATTGATTCTTATACGGCGATTGAACAAGAATTCGTAGACTGTGATGCTGAAAAGGCTCCGTTCACGGCTATGAGACAAGAATTCGTACACTGTGAAGTTACAAGGCTCCGTTCATGACTAAGGGACAAGAATTCGTACACTGTGAAGTTACAAGGCTTCGTTCATGGCTATGGAACAATAGGTCGTATACAGCGATGTTATAAGGCTCCGTACATGGCTATGAGACAAGAATTCATTTACAGCGATGGGACAAGAATTCGTACACGGCTATAGGACAAGACAGGCCGTGACACGGAAATGGGACACGACAGGCAGGACAGAGCGATGGGACAAGACACTGATGGATCGCACGACGTCCAGGAAATTAAAATCCTCCCGGAATATCGGAGATCAATGACAGCACTTCTGGCTGAATCAACTTCTACCTCACATCGAGGGGACCTACCTCAACTTACCCCGGGGCATGCAACTTATGTACAGTGTGTTAATTCTGCTGTCATATAAGCTCATGTCCATAGTTTGCTTGAATACTATTCTAAGATTCGACCCTTCATTGCAGCATATATAAGCAAAATCGTCTAACACAATATTTGAGCTTTAAGAAGAAGTCTGGTAGATTAAATTGGCGAAACTGCTGGGAGAGTTCACTACTGATGAGCCAAGCCCTCCCAATATATTTTTAATCGTAGTAATGACAGTAGAAGTTTGTTTTGTGTTAAAAAAAGAAACATTCGTTCTTTATAATGCTCCTATTTCTTATAAATAATATGAATTTATACCTTCAGAGACAACTGTAACAAACATCACATTGACTCAAGCTTAAAGGAAATAATGGCGGGTACAAATGAGGAATTCAGAAAGGCATTTTGTAAGAAAGCTACCACTGGAATCAATTTGTGAATTGAGCGGTTCCTTCTAATTACTGGTGTGTTTTCTTAGTGGGCCAATTAAAATTCCAATTAGATCGGTAGTGTGTCAACTACTGAGGTGACAAACATCTTGTGTCCTCTTGAAGTCATTCCCTTTCTGCCATACTACAGTCTATATATCACCTAGCTCCTCTCTGTTTGGATAATTGTATAGACTGCTACTGAGATGTTACCCTCCCTAGTCTGCTTATTGCGCTCTTTTATCCTTGTGTCCCAAATTACTCTAATTCTAAGAAATATAAACTACTTCCGACGAGTATGATTCTTTTTGAATTAAAACAAATTTCTACTGACTTTACTGTTCGCTAGAGAAAATTAAAATATTTTTGTAGGAGAATTATCTTACGGCATAATATATATTATCTTTTTATATGAAAAATATACACTTCGGCCATTCATATAGAAATATGAATGCCGGCCAGACAACCTCTAACTTCAGGATATACAACAACAACAACAAAAGCCTTTATTGAGGACCTCTCGTCCTATAAAGGATTCGCCAATTTACAGAGTAATTGAAGAGAAGAGAACTAAGAATACAGAGAGAAACCTATATGTAGTAGGTATAGTATAGTATTTTCTACACTGTGACTATATACAACAGCAGCAACAAACCTTTTACTGGAATCAAAGTCCCATACAGGATTCGTCATTCTAATCCTGACAAAGATTATTTACATATAATTATTCACATCAATTAGATTATATATATAGCTTCCTTTTCTCTTCAGCCGTCTTCCAAAATTTGAACAACGAAAACGCTCCAGCTCTGTTTCTCACCACCTCATTCAACAGGAGCTCCAAAGAGAGTCCCTCAAGGCCTATTTCACTGAGGAGCACTTCTCGTTCGTGTAACTTCAGGATATATTATCTGTAGTTTATATATTGAGCTATATCTTGCTTGAGGATGCTAGCTGCTACGACACAAATCTCAGAAAATATGATCTGGAAAAATAGGGAAGGGGGGGGGGGGGGGGGGGAAGGATTAAAATGAAAATATCGTTAAATATATTTTCTTATTTTGAAGATTAAGCAATCCATAATTAGAATTATATTTAGAATCTTATATATTTTCAAAAAAAAAAAGTATAACGCCATTATATTTGACACGTTCTGCATTTATTGTTTCTGAGATTTATCACAAAATCTGTAACCTATATGAACTATGAGCAGAAAGGCGTCTCTCTTCCCATTCAAAAAATAATGAATCCACACAAACGATGCCAATTTGTTGATAGCCCCTGTTTGCAGAACTCGTAGATGA
This sequence comes from Cordylochernes scorpioides, assembly GCA_030710605.1. Lineage (NCBI taxonomy): Eukaryota > Metazoa > Arthropoda > Arachnida > Pseudoscorpiones > Chernetidae > Cordylochernes > Cordylochernes scorpioides. The sequence continues at coordinate 55,681,955 of CP092877.1, forward strand.
GACCAAAGTATTTGACACTAGACTGTCGAAACATCACACGTGGATTACATATTTGGTTTTGTTACTTTTTACTCTAAGCAGACGTACTAGTTGAGGAAGTTGGGACAAGTAAAATATAGTCGTTTAAAAAGTGGTGTCATCCAATAATGCAGGTCACATTGCGAGAGCTAATGCTTCGGGAATCCAGAAATAATAGCCGAGCTCCCTGAATAATACATGGCTCTGTCCTGATGGAATTTATTGCTCCGAGGTTTTTCTCTCCTAGCTCTGTGTTCGACTTCTGGGTTCACGGCGTGGACAACACGATGTCTTAGTCGTTTCGTGGGAAACAAGAATGTAAGAATTAAAAACTATTTTTGACACGTATAACTACTCTTTTTAAAACTAAATTAATTTTATACTGCCCGTACTGCAATAATAAATTAATGGGTAGGCCTGGCTCATCAATAGTGAAACACTACCAGCGGTTTCGCCATTTTATTTGCCTCAATGTAGTGCTAATGTATCATATTACAGCTTAAACCTGTCTATAGCGCCCCTTCTAAATAGCGCCTTCTTCTCTATAGCGCCCGATTTTAAATACGTAGTACGATGCGATTTACATTAAAAGTGACCGGTCTATAGCACCCCCTCTCTATAGCATCCTATTTTGATGAGTCAAAAGAGGGGGTGCTATAGACAGGTTTAACTGTATACGAATATAAGTTCATCCTGCCCTAAAGATAACCAACAACTTGAAAAGTGTACGAGGTTGGTTTTTCTTTATTTAGTAAGAAATCATTTTGGGTCGATATTCTAGATTAAAATAAGTAAACGTTTAGTAAAGGTCTATCGTTAAAAAAAGGTAATCCACGAAAATAAATATAACTACATAAGAATGACATATTTTCATATTATTATCTCTATAAATATAGACACACAGCTTACTACATATATATATATTTGTTGATGGCATTTCTCCAATATTCACACAATAGAAAGTGATGGGACAATCAGATGTGTATCACAACTTTAGAGAAAAACCTTTCAAAATAAAATTAGCTCCAAACAAAAAAATACCAAACGATCAGAAAAACGGCAAATTGTCGCAGACGACAGATGGAAAATTTATGATTGAGCCAAATGTCACCTTCCAGCAGAAATTTCTGAAATTCAACTTGAAAAATTGGATCTTCCACACATACATTTAGGAAGGAATTTGTGCACTTAGCTTATGTAAGAGTACAATTTCTTTTATTTTTTAAACATCGTTTGCGTTATCATGCACTTTTAGCCCTAAATAAAGATTCCTTGCTTTTTTCATGAAAGTTCCAGGATCAGCTTTTTTTTGTCATTGAAATACAGCCTGAACCACTCTGACAAGGCCCATTAGCCTGAATGGCATACGTGGTTAACTTTTATTGATTTATAAGAATGGGTATTTGTCCAATATTTTGAAATAATTAAAAAATTAGCGATTAGTTGATACTTATTTTGATAGATGGCGAAAGCCTTCATCAACTTTCAGTTACCCGATCATGGAAATACTTTTTTTCTCAATTTACATTGTGTACTTTTTTCGATAGATGATCTGTTCTTCAGAAACAGCCTTATCTCTGTGTCTTGAATATTGCTCTAAATAAATTTGTATTCTAATTATATGATTTATGTGTTGTCACATATGACAATTGACAATTAAAAAATAGTTTATTGACAGCTAGTCAACAGCAGAGAGAGAATTTACAGAGGTTAAAAAAGAAAGAGAAATATTTACATCAGACGAAGCCCTCTCCGAGGGAACGTCTGGATTTCATCTGGAGCTTAAAGCCGCCTTGAGTCTAGACAGGCCTTTGCCATTTGGGGAGTTCATGTCCGGAACCTGCTCGATGACAGTGTCGAGGAATTTGTCGAGAATAATTTTGTTTTCAGGCGTGAGTAGCCCGAGGAAGTTCTCCATTTCCTCTTCGTAATAGACCGCGAGCTCGATATCCATTATAAGTATTGTGCTTCCCCTTACATAAGGAGTTTTGGAGTGTTGTCACATATGTGTGATAGTGATACAGAAGTGATATTGTGAAATATAATTTTTGAGGTCTATACTTTATGTTGACTGACTTCTTTTTTACGTTAGGTAAAAAGATAAAGAAAGCCAATCAACATAAAGTACAGATACTTTCGTCCGAATTGGCCAATGTAGGTGACTATGTGCAAGATTTGCATAGGATATATGAGTTATAAGAGAATACCACGGTGGATACACTCATGGACAAAACTAAAGGAAGTGGAAAGTCTTTGATGTCGTCGGTCCACCTTTTTTTTTCTGAAGGAGACAGAAGCAATTTTGTTTACACTTGGTTATTTCGTGTGTCTCCAATAAAGATCACTGTGTATCAAATTTCTTCAGAGTTATTGTCTGAATTCCGATATATATGCTAAAAGGTACAACTTCCTTTTGTCCATGAGTGTATGTGAGAATACCATGGACTAACAGACTAAGAAATGAAGATGACCTACATAAAAGAATGGAGAGATATGGCCATCTGGAAACAATCTAGATGAGTAGCTCCATCATGTTTAGACATCTTAGCCGATACTCGGAGTGGTTACAAGCAATACAGGAAGAAATGTGGAAGGAAAACCAGGTAAAACTAGAATAATTCATGGAAAATTTCGAGAGGGGAACCTACGATATCATATAGAGAGACTGGCCTTGGAAAGGAAGCTCTGAGGATAAAAATACTATTCATTATCTTATGTTTTGGGAAGAAATAGATCCATATACGTTCTATACAGATATGACGGTATATGTGGTCATTCGTGGAAAGAGAGAGATTGAGATGAAACCACTGATTCCACTGAAACCACTTTATTCCAAAGTCCATACAAGGTTATACAAGGTCAAACAACTACATTGACCCCCGTCAACAGCAATAAATAAAAAAGAAAACTATATTACAGCCATATAAAACAGAAATAAATAGTATATATGCGGAGTTTTACACCAGACGAAGCCCCTCTGAAGGGAAGTCTGGAACATAGAGAGAGATGGGAAGGATAAAGACATAGGCTACGAACTGACCAGTCAAGTCCAGTAAAGTATCAATCATAGTCCGAAAGGCAGACAGACAAATCTGTGGATCATCTGGCAGTTTCTGCTGTTGTCATAGCGAGCAACAATGATTATATTTGTTAAATACTCCCCTCTCCGAGATTATCTTGTGTGACAAAAGTGTAGTTTAGCATGGGATACGCATAGTCGCCATTTACATGAAATGTAGCTATAAAACTGATTTGAATACTTTAATAGTAGCATCATCGCAAAATTTTTAAAAAGTTCTCAATATCCGCTAAAAGAGAGAGTGCATCTTCTCTACCAAAATTTGCATATTTTCTATATTAAGTTACGTATTATTCACCAAATTTTGTGTGTTACCCGCCAAAAGTTACGCATTTCCCGCCAAAAGTACACATTTTCCCGCCAAAAGTTGCGCAAGGCAGACGACAGTGGCGAGTGATCTTCTGACCAATATTTGGCGTGGTCGAGTGTTTGCGAACTGTCGCTGAGATATCAAATGGACATGAAATTTTAATATTTGGCGGAGAAATCCTTTGTTTATCGTCAATATTTGACCGCGCTCTTCATCAGTATCATTTCATCATCCTTGACAGCGTCGTCGTCTGCTCCGGTATTAAACTTTGCATAGAGAATGTTTGAACGCTGACTCTATCTCTCTAAAACTATTTAATACATTTTTCCCTGTATTTTCAATTTCTCATTCTGTTTGTATATTTGAAGATATGAAATATTTTCTTTTTCTTTTCGTGTATATAACTTTTTATGTGGCGAAGTTGATATTGAGAAATAGAGTTTTATTTCTATTTCTCTGTGATTTATTTTTTTATTTATTCTAACGTCATTTTTTTCAGTTTCTTTGTGGATTTACCACGGATTGCTTTTTTTGATATATGTAAATGATTTCAATTTCTCTTAAATTATGAAATTTACACTATTGCGCACAACACAAAATATAGAATTTACAGAAAATATATATAGGTATTTCAAATTGGCGAATTTTTATAATCTGAATAAGTTAATGTCTCTGTGAAATCAGCTTTAAAAATTGTGGTCGTGATTGGTCATGTTATATGTTGGGGAAATATATCCAAAAATGAAGTGGCAAATATCAAGAAATTAATTATTAGAGAGAGAGATGTGAATTTTTTATAAATAATATTTGTGTGTGTTTGTTGGCTAAATGTCCACAATATTTGAACTATCTGGCCGACACGATATAGAGTTAGGTATGGAAAGTCTGAGAAACTGTTATAATAGATTACACCCCTGAATATGTTAATTAGTACGATACTAATTTGCATATTCCGTTGGTTCCTCATACATTTGTATAATAGTTAACCTCTCCGGATGACTCGATATAGTGTGATGTCTGAGAAGTAGACACTATCCCAGTTTCAACTCCAGAATATGCTAATCAACCTGATAAAAGAACAATTTGCATATTCCGTTGGTTCCTCATACATTTGTATAATAGTTAACCTCTACGGATGACTCGATATAGTGTGATGTCTGAGAAGTAGACACTATCCCAATTTCAACTCCAGAATATGCTTATCAACCTGATAAAAGAACAATTTGCATATTCCGTTGGGTCCTCATACATCTGTATAATAGTTAACCTATCCGGATGACTCGATATAGTGTGATGTCTGAGAAGTAGACACTATCCCAGTTTCAACTTCAGACTATGCTAATCAACCTGATAAAAGAACAATTTGCATATTCCGTTGGTTCCTCATACATCTGTATAATAGTTAACCTATCCGGATGACTCGATATAGTGTGATGTCTGAGAAGGAGACACTATCCCAGTTTCAACTTCAGAATATGCTAATCAACCTGATAAAAGAACAATTTGCATATTCCGTTGGTTCCTCATACATCTGTATAATAGTTAACCTATCCGGATAACACGATATAGAGTGATGTCTAAGAAGAAGACACTATCCTAGGTTTAACTTCAGAATATGGTTAATCAACCTGATAAAAGAACAATTTGCATATTCCGTTGGTTCCTCATACATCTGTATAATAGTTAACCTCTATGGATAACACGATACAGAGTGATATCGAAGAAGGAGAAACTATCCCAGTTTTAACTTCAGACTATGTCAATTAGTCCGGTAATGTATTTATTTGCATATTCCGTTGATTCCTCATACATCTGTATAGTAGTTAACCTATCCGGATGACTCGATATAGGTCTGGAAGGAGACACTATCCTATTTTTAACTTCAGAATATGCTAATTATCTGATAAAAGGACAATTTTCATATTTCCTTTATACCCCACAATATTGAACCTATTTGAATGAAACATTCATATAATATATAGAATCAGGTATAGCACAGGAATTATTGTCGTGAATGGTCGTTGACAAAGCCACAACAACAGTATTGGAAAATTCAGCCATATTTCAGTCATAGAATAATATGCATAGCGACTTCGCCAGTTAGAAACTTCTTTGGCATAGAAATTGTCATCTGACAAGATTTCCCGAATACCTTGTAGCTCTCATGATAACAAAGCCTGTACTGACGAGGGCCATAGCCTGAAACCATGGTCTCCAGTTGGATTTCTGAATTTGCCAAAGCTGATGTTATGGGCTTTGTCACCGACCTGAGTCTGTTAGTTGGCAGACATAATCAATAGATGGTGCAAGGTTTCTACATCTGCTTTGACAGAAGAGGTGACCTTTCTTTTCATATATATAGATGGAAATCTTGCCGGGAGGAAATTGATCTACAAAGCACAGGTCGCCTCTCCCGTTAATGGATAGTGTCTAGTTTTGACGTTTATTTTGACGGGAGAGGCGACTTGGGATTTTGTATATAAATGAAGGGAAAACAACTATAAAGAGAGATAAAGGTATAGAACTATAAGATAATATAAGCAAAAGTGATAATGTATTTCGATATTTTGACATAAATCAATAAGAGGTACAAGGGTTTGGTTTCTCATTTCTTCCATTTCTCGAGCTTTCGGGCTAACATACTCTTCAACACGGAGATCCTGAAGTACAACTTCTAGCCAATTATAACGCGCCGAATTTATATCGATATTGTTTTTGTGAAAGTAATGGATATATAAATGATACCTACAATTTAAGATCATCCTTTAAACCAATTGATTAATTGTTAAATAGAGGTATATGTAAATATAAAATCCCAATCCATATTCTCAATGGACCTTTTCAATAAATTAAATGAATGCCTTAAAACATCTCTGAGAATAAATACAACAAACATTTTTTGGACGCTTAATTTTTTAAACAATTTTTGAACTAAAAGGAAATCCGATAATGTGATACAATTTTAATATAAATAAATAAAAATAAATCTTTAAAAAATTATTATAATATTATTTTATAATACAATATAATATAATGCGGCTTGTGATTGTAAAACGACATTTTGAAATACTATCCCGCATGTGTTTCTTTTCAACGAAAATTTCGAAATTTATTTCAAGGAGAAATAACGATTATTTCTAACCTTTATTCATACCTCATCCAAAAGGTTTGAAATAATCGTTATTTCTCCTTGAAATAAATTTCGATATTTTCGTTGAAAAGAAACACATGCGGGATAGTATTTCAAATGTCGTTTTATAATAGTATTCATTCTTTATTCGAAACTTTAAAAAAGCGCTTGTGAAGAACTTTTGTATTTATATTTAACATTTTTATGGGTATTTTCATTATTAATTTTGTATTAAATTGCGCTAAAAATTTGTGAATGGGGGTTATATTTCAGTCAGTACATATTTTCATTTATTTATTATCAAATCAGACGCGATATCCCACAAAGGATGCTTGCGTCAAGAAACAACACCAAATTCAGATAACTATATTACATATACAATTGAATAATTACAAGGTTTGAGTAGAGTTTAAAGAAGAAAATAAAGGAAAAGACATTAAAATCATGCTTGAATTTACACATGTTATTATCGTTAAATAGAGGGAATTAATCGCTAAAAAAAGCGGGTTTGATTTGAATGAATCTAATGAAAAGTGTCTGCTACAGTATTTAGATGTAATTGCTTGCAGGAGATTACGTGTGGGGGTGTAAGAGGAATTAGCTCTTGTCTTTCTATCTCCAGGGGGACTAGATCCTTTGGGACTCTGTGGTGTTTCTCTGTGAGTAAATCTCGTCTGCCTTTTTTTTTCTCGGGCCACATTGACTCACTGACCAAGGACATCCTTTAAATATATATATTTCTACAGAGAGTAACTTAAATAGTTTCTTAAATGATGTTATATATTTCACTTATAATATTATACGTATTTAAAATATGTAAATAATAATTTGTATAAAATAGTATTTATCATTAATATGTTAATGTAATACTCCTGTTAGAGGACTGATAAGTCCGAAAGCTTGAAAATAAAAGGTTTGCATAATAAACTCAGACCTGGAATGTAGTAATGCAATAAGAGCAGTAGAAATTTGATTTATTTTTGAAAGAATCATACGGGTCAAAAATAGTTCAAATTTCTAATATTAAATTTATGATTAGCTTTTATTTTTTTTTTCACTTGAAGAGACTTCGGGATAAATCCAGGTATAAGAAATTACTTTTCCTCCAATTTACCCAGAATAATCTATTTGTTAGCTTGATTGTCTTAATTAAGTTTCCTCTATATAAATATCATATTACCATTATATGTGGTTATCTTTGAAAATTATAATAATAACAATGCCTTTTACTGATAGTATTACTGTTTTTTATGCATTACCTCTACATTTATGCTCTGAGAATCTGTATAAGTCTAAAAGGTCTTAATAAAGCTTTTTGTTGTTATATTGTCCTTTTTCGACCCCAGAATATAAACATGTGCTTATAAGCAAGCTAATATGTATATTTTCCACTGCAATAAAACTAAGCCGTTTTACCCCGTCAAGACTAAGTCGATATCTTATCAAAGTTGCATACCCATCCTGGAAAGGTTTGGCCATACATATGGGGAATAAAGGGATTATGCAAATTAGGCTGTAATCGGGTTAATTTGCATATTTCCGTCATTGAAGCTACGAGAGTTATTAGGAGGACCTGTCGTGTTCTATATATAGTGTCAAAGTTTCATTCAGATATTGGAGAAACTTAATGTGGAATAATATTCAGCTCGTTGTGAAATGGCAAATTTTCCTATTATAGGGCGTTGAATCTCTGGAAATTACTACAGCCAGACTAATTCTATATAGTTTCCAACAGTACAAAGTTTCACTCACATAAGGAATATGCAAATTTTCCTTCAATATGGAAATAATATTCCGCGATTTCTTCTATTGTAGTTATATATTTATATAGAAAGTATATTATGATGCATTAGCGCGCCATTTGTTATCAAAATTCGAAACTATTATAGACGCGTATGATTCTTTTTAAAATAAAACAATCTCTACTGCCCTTACTGCAAATGGAAAAATTAATGGGAAGGCCTGGCTCATCAGTGGTAAACCCTCCCAGTGGTTTCGCCAGTAAGATGCAATATAACAGCGGTATGGTAGATTAAACTGGCGAAACCACTGGGAGGGTTCACCACTGATAATCAGGCCCTCCCATTAATTTTTTCATTTGCAGTAAGGGCAATAGAAATTGTTTTATTTTATAAAGAATCATACGCGTCTATAATAGTTTAGAATTTTGATATAGAAAGTATATAAAGGGAAGGTGGTCGAAAGTCATAATTTCGGTGAACAGAACACTGATTAACTCTAAAGCAAGTTTGGTTGCCACTCCTTTCCAACTCAACTATTTGTGATAATTTTAACTAAGCTCTGGTAGAAGCTTATAAGTGCAACATCGAATCGAATCTACTATGTACAAATAGTATTTACAGTAGAACTTTCAAGCTAACCCAGTTACCGTAGACTATGGTACACGTGTAGATATGTAATTGCCCTATACAGTCTATAACAAGTATATAATGTCATAGTAATGAAGGTAACGTTTGGGTAGAATAAAATAATAATTTATTAGATGAGCTTTATAGTTAAAATGTTTGGAAGATTACAAAGGAAAAGAGATAAACGAAGTTAAAAGGATAAAAATAATTATAAATTAAGGAAGTAACTTCAAAGACCCAAACAGCTAGCGATCGGCTACGCTCCTAAGATGGCGGCTAATATTTACAAACTTCCCGCCTAGAGCGTGCGCCATCTATCGGTGCTTAGGTACATAACACTTGCCGAGTTATCGATGTATTTTTTACAGTTACAGGTTATGTACATTTTTGGTTATGACAATATAAGCGAAGACTAAAACGCGGCTAATTCCACACTCGCCTTTTCAGTGATACGCTAACCTATACACGGTGAATTCTGTGGCCACTGGACATACGTCGGACCTTGAGGCTTCTAAGTTCTGCGCTGCCTTGAGAATAGGAGCTCCACCTATGCTTCCTTCCTGTGGTGAATCTGTATAAGACTGGTGGTCTTAATAAAGCTGTATGTGTGGAGTTTTGACAATATAAACTTAATTATAACCCCAATTATCAGTTACATTGAGACGGGAGGAAACAAGTTGTTAGTAAATCAAGGTCATAAAACCATCTTTATGGCTTCAAATCTCGGCTAAAATTGCCAATGATAATTATAGAAGATGAGAACTCATTAAAAGAAATTTGTTCCTGAAACTATTTAGTTGTTAGAAAATGAGCCAATAGTTTAATCATTAACGTAGTTGGAAGAGACTTGATAGTAAATATCTCTCCCATAGATTATTTGCCCAGATAGCAAAATGTTCACCGCGGTCTAAATGTAATCGGGGTTCTTAGTTGATCATTTACTCTAACCTTTCTTTATTTCCTCTAATGGAAACTTATGATCATTTTAAGAAAGTGATAGTCATTAAAAAGTTGACCCAATTTTTTGGTAGTAGATTAGTTGAGTAGTTAAGTTTTTTGTGTTTATTTTTGGAGAGAACCTAATTAAAAAGTATAAATTATATTTAGAATCTGCCGAAGAATGATTGAGGATAGAATATGTTATAAACTTTGCTCAATATATCTTTTGTACCTATCTTCATATACCTGGTGCCAAGGCATGATAATCATGGTAGGGTGAGAGTGTGACTCATTTATACTGTAACTACATCACATGTCTACACTTGTAGTACTAGACTATGATAATCATAGTGTGTAGAGAGTTATGACGTATTTATATTGTTAGTACATTACATATATCTATACACGTAGTACCAGACCATGATAATCATGGTAGGTAGAGGTTTGTACTGCTTGTGCTATCAGTTCAGCAGATGTCTACATGTGTAGTACCAGACCATGATAATCATGGTAGGTAGAGGTTTGTACTGCTTGTGCTATCAGTTCAGCAGATGTCTACATGTGTAGTACCAGACCATGATAATCATGGTAGGTAGAGGTTTGTACTGCTTGTGCTATCAGTTCAGCAGATGTCTACATGTGTAGTACCAGACCATGATAATCATGGTAGGTAGAGGTTTGTACTGCTTGTGCTATCAGTTCAGCAGATGTCTACATGTGTAGTACCAGACCATGATAATCATGGTAGGTAGAGGTTTGTACTGCTTGTGCTATCAGTTCAGCAGATGTCTACATGTGTAGTACCAGACCATGATAATCATGGTAGGTAGAGGTTTGTACTGCTTGTGCTATCAGTTCAGCAGATGTCTACATGTGTAGTACCAGACCATGATAATCATGGTGGTTAGAGACCGGTGACTTATATATATTGTAGTTTAACATATATATCTATACATGTAGTACCAGACCATGATAATCATGGTAGGTAGAGGTTTGTACTGCTTGTACTATCAGTTCAGCAGATGTCTACATGTGTAGTACCAGACCATGATAATCATGGTGGTTAGAGACCGGTGACATATATATTGCAAGTTTAACATATATATCGACACATGTAGTACCAAGCGATGATAATCATGGTGGACAGAGGTTTGTGACTGATTATCCTATAAGCACAACACATGTCTACATATCTAGAAGGCTGTGGATAAAAGATCGCAGCTACTTGTACCACAAGTACACCTGGTATATACACTGGTGTGAGTCGGTTGTATTTTCTATCTGTATAAAGGGACAGGACAGTGATTGGTAATTTGTTGTTTGCAATAGTTAACCCAGTTGATGCTATTTTTAATGGACAGAACTTAAGGAAGTTGTACATTTTAGCATGTATATCAGGATTCAGACAATAACTCTGAAAGTTATTTGATATACAGTGGCCTTTATTAGAGACATATGAGATAACCAAGTGTGAACAACCTCTGTCTCCCTTTAAAAAAAAAATAGACGACCGGCGACATCAAAGACTTTACACTGCCTTTAGTTTTGTCTATGATTATTTTTTTAAATAAAACATTATATTGTGTCTATATATACGTATCTCCATATGAAGTTAAACATTGTAACAGAATCGAATATAAAAATATGTTTATTTAATGTGATTATTTTAAAAGCTAATTTTAATTTGATTTAAATAACTAATTTATGAGAAATAAATGTGTCATTCTGAATTAATACACAGTTATTTAAAAGGACACATTGAATTCAATTAAACCAAATATCTAATTAACTAGTTTAAAATATGCATAAATAAACACACTCACTTTAAACTATCAATGTGTTCTACTTTTCTCTTTTTAACATTTTGATATTTCTAAAATACATTAATATAATTTGCTTAATACGACATCCTTTGACTCTAATACCTCTCAATTCTGTATAATAATATTTGTAAATTAGCAAATAGAATATTAAGGCAACATTTTAAAATGAAAAGTAAGATAATGTTCCCATGGTTAGTTTTTTTTTACTTATCCCTAGTACACGTGGTACAGGCCATGATAATCATGGTGGGTAGTTAGCGACTGCTTTTACTGTAAGTGCACTACATGTCTACACACGTGAAAAGCAGTTCGACTTTGCATCCACAAATGTGCCAGAGCCCCGTTTGGTTACTTGCACTCGTTGGTGGGGTTGGACTTTTGCAAGAATCGGGGGCCATTAGAGCATTTTTTTTTAATCAGAAAAAAGTGCCCAATGCGGGAATCGAACCCGGGTCGTAGCGGTCGAAAACCAACGGTTTAGACCATCCTTCCACTGACCCCCTCCATGGTTAGTTAAAGACGCTAATTATATGTTTTCAAATTCGAATGCAAATCTTCTAATATATGTAAATATGCAGATATGTATATGATACACTAGCGCGCCATCTGTTATGTATATATGTATATATTAAAAAGGAAAATTGTTTTAAAGTATAAAATAAAAATATAAAAAGTTACAATATGCATGTGAAAGGATTATAAAGATCCGAAAGCTTGCACTTTTCACGAATGAAGAAAAGTATTGCTACCCTTTATATTTTAATTATTAGATATGTATATATGTTTTGAAAATAGAGCAATCCATAAATAGATCTTTATTTACCTTGAAAAAGGTTGGCGTTTAGCCAACTGAAATATTGGTAAAATTAATTATATTTTGATCAAATATATGGCTTTTTAATTATACATGTATATATGTGATAAAATAGTACAAATGCACCACGCTGATGAGGGCCAACAGCCCGAAACGCGTACGTGGTTAGCTTTTCTTGATTAATCAAGAATGAGTAATTGGCCAATTCTGGTATAATTAGAAATCAACGAGAATAGTTGATATTTATTCCGATAGATGGCGCGAGCCATCAGCAACTTTCAGTTGCACGATAAGGAGATGCATTTTTCATAATGTATATATGTGTAACGTAGTTACGCAAGTTTGGACTTGAATACCCATTTCTTGATTTATCAAGAAGCCTCTGGGACCAAAAGATTTGATTGTAAAGGTACAGTCTGCACCACGCTGACGAGGGCCAACAGCCCGAAACGCGTTCGTGGTTGTCTTTTCTTGATTTATCAAGAAAATGGGTTGGCCAAATATAAAGGGACAGGTATAATCAACGTTTAGTTGATTTCTGTTTCACTAGATGGCGCTCTGCCATCTAAAAAAACGCTCGTTAGTAGTCAGGATATGCCTAATTAGTAAATCTAAAAATGGAAACAATTATTTGTTCGAAACTATTTTAAATTGCAAATTTTTCTATTGCAGTAAAGGCAGTAGAAATTGTTTAATTTCCAAAAGAATCTTGCGCGTTTAAAATAGTTTCGAATTTTGATAACAGATGGCGCGCTGGTGCATCATACAATAATTTGTATTTTATTCAACATTATCCTTTACATATATTTCGAATTCTAAGAATTTCCTTGAAAATAAGCCTACCTTGGTTTCCCACCGTAAAATATGACATGACAATCAATAAATTAATGGAAGTTTTGAGAGATGACCATTTTCCACAGATTACTGTGATATATTATCACCGCAATGGTGAAAGTTTCTTCAAGGTCAATAGTCAAATCCAATTAAACAAAATTCAATGCATAATGTAGATAGGCGTTAAATCATACCAATCTTTTTCCCACCTTTCTAAATGAACCCTCCAAAGTCCCTAGCTAATATAAGCCTATATTTCACAATTGCATTATAATGGAGAGATTTTTATTAAATATTATAATCTTTTTAAAATGTAGAAAGTAAATAAAAATTGCCTTTAATCCTTTTAGGCGGATCCTATTATTCTAAGGCATTGCTGTCAGGTTTTATTAATGATCCTGAGAAATATTTTCATTTTTGCTAAGAATATAGGTATCGCGAGTATCAGAATATTTAAACTAATAGAGAAAAAAAAAACATTTCAAAAATTTGTAAGAATATATATATTTTTTAAATTAAGAAATTAAGCCCACTAATAATTTACGTATTATCAAATTTGAATTGAAATATTTTATAGAGATTTTCAAAAATTGTTTATAACACACAAAGAATGTAATATATATTTTCTCCCCCTTTCAATATAATAAATATTTAAAATATGTAAATAATAATTTATATACAAAAATAGTATATATTGTGGCGAAGAAATATTTTATTATTTAATTTAATATTATTCAATGAAAATATTCAACAGATTATAAAAATATATATTACTCTGTATTTGTGAAATCATCTTTAAAATATTTCTTTGCTTGCTTGCTTAAGATTCCCTAGCTGTAGATAGTTTTTGCTGACTTGTTAATAATTGTTGACTCGTCGTTGTGACGTCATCAATAAATACTTTCACATCTTAGGATATTTCAAGGCTTGATTTCTACGCTACAATATATAATCAATTTATTATCGTGATACTCCTGTTAAAGGACTGACAAGACCGAAAGCTTGTGTGAAAATAAATATTTGAACAAGAAACTTAACCCTGAAAGCTTTATTTATTTTATAATATATATATTTTTGTAAATGAAAAAATATATATTTGAGAGTTATGCAAATAAATTTTCATTTATTATGTATATACATGACTATTAAGAAAAAAAAAGGCATTTCTTATTCGTGCAACTGAAAGTGCAACAAGAAATAGAGTATCTTGCAAAGCTCTCCTTACAATACACTTTACATTGCAATGTACACTCATGGACAAAACATAATGAAGTGAAAAGTCTTGAATATCGCTGGTCATCTATTTTTTTCAAAGAGACGTTTCGACACAAAATTATTTTATCATCACCAAGAAAAAATAAAAATTAAAGAATTTTACAAGGCGTTTTAAATTATAACAACATGTTTTCAGTCATTTTACTTTCAGCTCTATTAATTGGTGTTTGTTTGGAATACACTAATTTTCTAGCATTTATTGATAAATGGTGGAAATACTGGAAAATTATGTGAATGGCAAAAAATTCAAGCTTTTTTAAATGCCTGATATATAAAAATATAATGAATATCAACCTTAGCAGACTTTATTTTGCAAATGCAAAGAACAAACCATCCATATTAAGATATATCAAAGCAAAAAATATAACAAAACCTGGAAAATAATTGGTAAATATTCTCTAAGAATGTGATTATTCTTTCACATAAATATTTGTTGAAATATACCCGCCTTTAAGTTAACGGTAACTATAAAACTATTTTAAAACTTAAAACGTCTCATATTTTAAAAAAAAATTGTTGAATTATCGAATTTGTTTGGAGTATATTTATTAGAAAAGGATTTCGTTAAGCATTTCCTAAAATAAAAATGTTTGTTTTCCGTATGTACTTACTTTACTCTATGATTATAATTCCCTAAAACTTGAGCGCTCCACCATTGAAAGGGATTAACCCCCTCATTTAAATTATCCCCATCTAAATTCGACCGATGAAGTAAAAGTAAAATTTTATTACTTTTAAAGCCTTTTAATTAGTTAGATTAACCTCTTCCTTCCTTTTCTATCTTCGGATTTTCTCTTTAAAAAAATCTTTACAACAATCAATGGAGAGTGCGTTGTAATGGTGTCTAAATGTATCTTACAACCAAGATCCTAAACATATACAGTAAAAATCCGGTTTTCAAACTTTCAGAACTTCTGAAGTTTCTTAATTTTCAATTAATGAAGTACATAATAATCCGAAGATTTCCTTTTTCCAACTCCAATTATCGGATATTTCTCTTTTCTTACTCCAATTATCCGAATTTCTCTTTTTCTAACTCCAATTATCCGAAATTTCTCTTTTTCTGACTCTAATTATCTGAAATTTCTCTTTTTCTAACTCCGATTATCCGAAATTTCTCTTTTTCTAACCCCAATTATCCAAATTTCTCTTTCTCTTACTCCAATTATCCGAAATTTCTCTTTTTCTTACTCCAATTATCTGAATTTTCTCTTTTCTAACTCTACTCCAATTATCCGAAATTTCTCTTTTTCTAATACCAATTATCCGAAATTTCTCTGTTTCTGACTCTAATTATCTGAAATTTCTCTTTTTCTAACTCCGATTATCCGAAATTTCTCTTTTTCTAACCCTAATTATCCGGAATTTCTCTTTTTCTAACTCCAATTATCCGAAATTTCTCTTTTTCTAACTCCAATTATCCGAAATTTCTCTTTTTCTAACTCCAATTATCCGAACTTTCTCTTTTTCTAACTTCAATTATCAGAAATTTCTCTTTTTCTAACTCCAATTATCCGAAACATCTCTTTTTCTAACTCCAATTATCCGAAACTTCTCTTTTCCTAACTTCAATTATCCGTACTTCTATTTATCCTAACCATCAATTATATGATTTTAAAATAATCCAAACTCTTTCAAATATCTAGATATCGTTTTTTTTTCATTAGCAAAATTGACGATGGCGTAGCAATATTTAGTTATTGTTACTCTCTTTTTCAGTAAATTAATGTTTGTATTTTAAAATTTATTTTATCATATTATATTGTAGCAAAGTATTTATTATTTTATTAACAGAGTATCATTTTTTATGTTTATATTTTGCTACTCTGTAAATTTCCCTCATTGCTTATCTTATTTTTTTTATCATTCATAGTTTGTTCTTGCCTTAAATAAATTGCTGTGTCATCCCGAAGTTTGCCTTCCCTAATTTTCCACGGGACATTTTGGTAAATTAGGGAAGACAAGTTAAAGATCACCGAGAAGACCTAGAGCAGTGTCGGGCAACCGGTGTGCCGTGGCACACTGGTGTGCCGCGAAGAATTCTAGGTGTGCCGCGAAGAATTCTAGGTGTGCCGCGAACATTTTTGTAGGTACAGTATTTAGAACTTTTGGTTAAATTTAAAAATAATGTTTCAAAAAATATTTTTTATAATTTTTATTCAATTTTAATAATTTTTTCAAAAATTTTCATATAAAAAATTAAATTAAAAAAAAGCAAATTTCATTTTATATAAAACTTATTTTGGTATTATAATTACAACAGTTTGCATAATTTTATATTTCATATAACGTATCCGGGTAGTTGGCGACTTCTGTACGCTCCAGGAACCTGGGTTACTTAAATAAATAATATAACGTATGTACATAATCTTGACGTACATAACTGGCACGTGCCATTATTAAAAAATAAAAATGCAAATAGGTACGTACCTATTTAAAATCATAAGTTAAAAAAAAACAATCCGCGAAAACAACTTTATTTAAATAAAGTTGAATACATACTGCGGGAAAATACCTAATTTTTAAAATAATATGTCCAAACTTAACCGTCATTTACAATCTTTGTCACAGGTGTTTATTAATAGAGACTCAAAGCTACAAAGCTTAAAAAAAAAAGAAAACAAAAAAAAATTATAAATTTATCTAAAAAATTTATTCGGAGTTTTCGTCAAAGTATTGCTGTAGTAATTCTTCATTTTTTTTGCATGTTGTAAAACACACACACATTCACACAATAAGTTTTGTACACCGTAAAATCTGTTGGTTAAAAAAGGAAAAAAATATTTTTGTTACGAACTTCTCACTCACTTTTAACTCAAGGTAACTTTATTTAAACATTTTATTATTATATTTGTGTGTTTTCTAAATTCTCTCAAAACTAGATGGAGAGATTTCTAATTAGAGAAGGTGCCAGTGATAAACAAAATCAAAACGAAAATAAAGAAGATAAGAAAATAGTAAAATCAACTGGAAATAAGAGGAAATACGTTGAAGATTATCTCAAATATGGATTTATACCATCTGTTAATGATCCATCACTGCCGTTTTGCTTAATTTGCCAAAAAAAACCTCAGCAACGAAACAATGGTGCCAAGTAAACTACTTCGACATATTGAGACAAATCATCGGGAGCAGATGAACAATCCAATAAGCTACTTTGAAAATATACGATCAAGTTTTCAAAAGCAATCAAAAAAATTCAAGAAATTTATGACCACCTCAGATGAAGCTCAAACAGCTAGTTACATGATAGCTCAACTCATCGCTCGAAAGAAGAAAGCTCACGCGGAAGCAGAGGAAATTATCTTGCCTGCTTTAAAAATTGTGGCTGGATGTATGTTAACGAATGATGCTATGGAGAAGGTTACGAAAATTCCACTATCATCAAAGACTATTGCGAGAAGAATTGAAGATATGTCAGAAGATATTGAGTTGCAAATAAAACAATCTTTTAATGATTCATCAACAAAATGGGCTATACAGCTTGATGAAACCACAGATATTAGTAATAAAGCTCAATTGCTGGCATTTTTTAGGTTCGTCGATACAGGAAAAATTGTGAATAACTACTTTTTTTGTAAAGAATTAAAACAAAGAACGACTGGTGCGGACATTTTTGATTTGGTTGATGAAAATGTTATGAAGTATAACTTGAGATGGGAAAATTGTGTTAGCGTCTGTACGGATGGAGCTCCAGCTATGAAAGGTTCAAGAAAGGGATTGATAGCACATGTCATAAAAAAATCCAAATATCAAATTTGTTCACTGTATGATTCATAGAGAAATGTTAGTGTCAAAGTCGGTTCCTCCCATCCTTGTCACAACTCTAGATAAAGTTGTCAAAGTAGTCAATTACATCAAATCAAATGCTCTTCGATCGAGAATTTTTTCAACATTTTGTGAAGCAATGGATTCCGATTATAAAAATTTATTGTTTCATACTGAAGTCAGATGGTTGTCGAAAGGCAAAGTTTTAAATCGATTTATTTCAATGAAATGAAATAATGGCATTCATTGATAACGAAGAGATTAATTTTCCTTTCATGATGAGTGATGTTTGGTGGTTACGAGTTTCATTTTTGGGTGATATTTTCGACAAATTAAACAGCCTTAATTTAAATTTGCAAGGTGCTCAGGAGAACATTATCACTATCTCCACCAAGTTGAAAGCGTTTAAGGGAAAAACTCAGTTTATGGAATTTAAACATTGCTAAAGAAAACTTTGCATCTTTTCCGATGGTTCAAGAGAATCCATCAAAATCTATTATCAAAAAAGAAGTCGAAGAAACTTTGACATTACTATCCGCTTCTTTTGATATATGTTTTCCTTACTTGGACGTTGAAAAGATGGAATGGGTAGTTAACCCATTTATGCACTGTGAAATTCAACATCTGGAAGAAGAAATGCAAGAAAACTTAATTGATTTAAAAAACGATTTAGTTTTCAAAAGACTATTCACTGAAAAGGAGCTATCTGAGTTTTGGTTGTGCTTAAACTCCAAATTTCCTAAACTTAGTAATGCGGGCGATCGAATCATTGTTGCCATTTGGAAGTTCCTACCTGTGTGAGCAAGGTTTTTCAACACTCACAGAAATGAAGTCTAAGAAGCGCGAAAGACTTCAAATGATAGATGAGGAGATGCGCGTTTGTCTTTCACAAGTAGATCCCCGTATTGATTTGATATGCTCTCAAAAACAATCGCAATGCTCGCATTGATTATGTTAATTTAATATTGAAAATTAATAAAATGTGATATATATGTTTAAATTTTTACTAGTATTTATTGTTGTATTTTAATTACCTACGAGGAAATTTATAGTGAGAACCACAGGTGCGCCGCGAAAAAAAGAAATTAAGCTTAGTGCGCCGCAACTCGAAAAAGGTTGCCCGACACGGACCTAGAGCCTTTGGGTGCGGTGATCTACATTTCAAGAGACTGGCTACAGGATTCTACTGCCAAATTGCTGTGTCATCCCGAAGTTTGTCTTTCCTAATTTTCCGCGTGGCAATATACTAAAGTAGGTTCCTGATATCTGAAGTCAATTAAATGTACCAACATTTCACCCTACGTATTGCTTTCAAAAATATCAGCAAACAAATCTAAGGCAATAGCTTACTATAATATTTTAGATCATCATTATGTAAGGACCAGTCAACAATTGAATGACTTTGAAACGAAGAGTAAAGCCAGTTCAATTTCTATCTTACTACCTATGTAAATAATACAAGATGATTATTACCGTACACAATTGGGAGAATCTGTATGGGGCAAGTCCCTAATAAAGGCTTTTGTGTGTGTGTGTGTGTGATACCCGAAGTTTTGCTGTATGACAATAATGTCATCCATAGTAGAAAATGATAGTTCTTTCAACACCTAATTCTCACATAGTGCCATCATGTAGCAGGGGCCATCTTCGATTCAGAGGTCATGTTCTGAGCGCTCCTATACCATTCCATTAGATTATAAGCATCAATTCCCCACTTGTCTACCTTTCCCATCATTAGCCCAGTATGGTCAATCGAAGTACAGTCTTTTAATCTTCTATTTCCTTTAGGATCATCTTAAAACCTATTTGTTTGTTACCTTATCTTGAGGAATCTTTCATTACACACACCAGCATATATATTTCAGTTATACAGATTGTTATTTTCCGCGACTATTGAGAGAAAGAGAGAGAGAGAGATTGAGATTGAAACTACTTTATTTAATGTTCATATAAGATTATATATATATGGTTAAATACAGAATTGAAATACAAAGATGAAAGTAGAACGAAATTTGAAAATTATCCCGCATGTGTTTCTTTTGAACGAAAAATCGAAATTTATTTTAAGGAGAAATAACGATTATTTCTAACCCTAGGGATGAAGTATGAAAGGATGAATTGTGAAGAGTAATGATAAACAGAAAAATAAAAGTGTCCAGGATCCACTTTTATTTTTCCGTTTATCATTACTCTTCACAATTCATCCTTTCATACTTCATCCCTAGGGTTAGAAATAATCGTTATTTCTCCTTAAAATAAATTTCGATTTTTCGTTCAAAAGAAACACATGCGGGATAATTTTCAAATGTCGTTCTACAATCATAAGCCGCATTATATTGTATTATAAAAGATGAATGTGTAACCATATAAAAAAAGGTAAAACATGCATGAAACATTGTGATAACTACATATGCCATCATATTGACATATTGACAGAGAAGCATATACGACATCTTGTTGAGTTTACCTTGTTGGTTCAGGTATATATTTCCTACGTCTACAATGTAGCTATAGATAGAAGTCATGTTTCATGTCACCCACATTTCCATAGCGATTTCTTTCTTAATTTAAACGATTATTAATAAACATTTTTGATAAAAAAAGTCTCACATTCTTTGTAACGTTATATCCAGGTGGTAGCACACCCCGGGGTATGGCAGCTCGCCAGAATTTTCTCAAGTGATTAAGTTCCTCTGTGTTTAAATCTTTTTATACTTCGTAATTCACGCCTCCAGGGATGTTCCTTTGATGTCTTTCTTCTTCGTAAAGTCCTTTCTCAATGACGCCTTATATATCTTGAACCTCTTCTCTCTCACTTACCTATATCGTTATATTATTTAAAATGCTTATTTTGGATCATAAAGTTTTATTTTCCAATATTTCATATGGCAACTCGCCAAACTTATTCGGGGAACAAGAGTTGCCATACGAAATATTGGAAAATAAAACTTTATGATCCAAAATAAGCATTTTAAAATAATTTAATATATGGATTGCTCTATTTTCAAGCACATCGTTATATATGTATCAAGGTTTCGCATTTCTTTGAAGACATTTGTATTTCTCTGAGAATAGGAAATAGGATAAAAGTAAAGAATGAAAAAAGTTCTCAGAGGGAGTTAGAATGATAATTCCATATCTTCTGATTCATTTAACAGAACGTAGCGATATGGCTGCCATCTGTTGGAATAAATAATAACTATAATATATTTGAGAATACAAAAATTAAGAGAATTCCTGGCTTATCAATAGTGAACCTTCTTAACTCTTTCGTCATATTTCAATCTTATTTACTGATATTTAGACTACCCACTGTCGTAGCCATTTTCAATACTCAATGTCATTTTGTTGGCGCGATTTACAATCATGAACAAAATTCAAGGAAGTGTAAAGTCTTTGATATCGCCGGTCGTCTGTTTTTTTTTTTTTTTGAAGGAGATAGAGACAATATTTCGTTCACACTTGGTTATCTCGTGTGTCTTCTTTATAGGTCACAGTGTATCAAATATCTTTCAGAGTCATTGTCTGAATACCAATATACATGCTAAAAGGTACGACTTCCTTAAGTTTTGTCTATGAGTGTGTAAACGTATTTGTACGAGGAACAATCAGAGAGTAGAACGTTTTCTGTAGGTGAATAAATATCGTAAGTTTTTAATCACACATCGCTTTTCTACTGGCTGAGGGGGAAGACACCATCAAGCCTGAGATTAGAGGTCAGTATAAAAGAGGCAGCTTTATAATGTACTTTAAACTTAGAAATACCGCGTGAGAACGCCTTTGAAGCCTTAGAATAATTTCTAACGCTTTGCCTAATGTTTTAATTTTTGTTCGCTCCTGACGAGTACAAAAGATTTTTGTCGAAACGTCGAGACAATAAAAAGATTTACTAGTTAAAGTGTCTTATATTTGAAAAAATATGAATGCCGGCCAGGCAGCCTCTATCTTTACGATTTAAACTTAGTCTTCAAAGCGTTTTTTACCATCAGTCAGTAGATGAGCAATGTGCACACAATAACTTAGAGGACATTGCTAATGCTGTGAAAGGTGACATCTGAGACTCTTCATTGGACACGACAACAACAACACGAAAATTTGAGATTTTTTCACCAATAAAAACACCCAACGATATTTTTTAGAAAACGTTATTAGACTTTTATTAACCGACAAGAGCTTATCGCATAAAACATTTATTAAAAATGGACGAAAGTGGGTTGCTGAAACGATGAAGGTTGGTGAGTCTTTAGCTTAGTCCTAATCAGTGAACATCCATTATCACACTACTACATCAATACATTATTTGCCTCATTAAAGATCACGCTTCATTAACGGCCGCTATTTTTGGACCCATTAAGGATCTTTATTGAGTTTTGAAGATCATTTGTTGGTTAGAAGTTGGTTTGGAAAAAACACAGCTACATCAACTAATTGTTTATTTAAAACTTGGGGTTTCAGTGACTCGTGGTCACTCTTGAGTCATACTGAGGAGAATGACAGCGAGTTGTTGATACGTCGGGATTTGAATAAATAAGTGGTTGATGTAGCTATGTTTTTTTTCAAACCAATATCTTCAATGAGGTGTTTTACATTGAGGTGTCGGTGGAAGGGTGGTCTAAACCATTGGGTTTTGACTCCTAAGATCAGGGATCGAATCCGAATTGGGTACTTTTTTCTAATTAAAAAAAAAAAAACAATGGTTGCCTGTAAAGTCGGTTTTACGGGCGAAGATTTTACGTGACAACGGTAGAATATTTATTGATATGAATATAATTAAATTGCACAATAGGAACAAGGAATTGAATGAAAATAAGAATTGCACAAATTTTAACAATAGAAATATATTTTGTTTACTAAAACATTGTACATGTAAACTTAAACTTAACTAATTCCTATTTGAGTGATTTTGTTGAGGATAGGACGATGATAGGACTTGCATAAATGGAAGGCGCGGTGAGACCAAACGTTCACTGATAGGATCCAGAGGCGGTAGACCTGGAGGTATGTCAGGATATGAGAAGCCGTTGACCTTTGCGAGAGTAGGAAGCTTACGCTTATTCAGTGATTGTCTACAGGTGTTGCAAGACTTTGTATAATCCTCCTTGCGTAGCTGCCGATTTTCCTTAACGTACCAATCCGAGATTACCTTCAGTTGTAGTGCAGTGATGGTTTTAAGGTCATTTTTGAACCACAATCTGTCACAAACCGAGCAAGCATGGCCAAAATCGTTGTCCAGGAAAGTAGATTGAAATCTCCGTATTGACGATGACCATTTGGTATACCAGGTGGATTGTTCCAGTTGTATTGCTGTTTGGCTTGAAGAAGTAGTCGGTTGTACATCAGTCCGAGAAGATGCTGCTCTACGTTGTCGGAATGCACGTTGCCGTTGAGCGTTAGTTAGGGGAACGCTCGTTCTCTCCGCCACGACAGGAACGCTTGTTCTCTTCCACCACAGAACAAGACGTTGAAGCAGGTGACTCTGACGTACCGCTGGTGAGGGCTATGTTAGCAGATTTACGTAGCTTGAACCTGCGTTGCCTCTCCGCAGCCGCTTTTGCAAAGGCTCTTACTTGTTCAGGAGTTCTGGTCAATGCTTTTCGTAGTCTGTACTCACGTTGTCGCTGAGCATTCGTTCTGGCGGTAGAGGTGGTGTGTGGAACAACGAAAGGTACTGCAGACGTTGACGGCACGATATCCTCCGTCTCCATTGAAGTACTGGAAGTTGAAGGCACCGTTTCCATTGTTTTGAGAGTGGTGATTCCTGTTGAACATTTGAAATTGAATGGATGAATTTTTAATTTTAAAGAATCAATTTGAAAATCAAAACACTTATTCAGATCGAAGGTTCGAATTTTTGCTAAATAAATTTGAAACTATTTAAAATTTGTAAAATAATAATTAATTAATTAATTAATTTTAAACTAATAATTTACTTAACACTATCAACATTTATCAATAGTATGACATAACCTATAAACTCAGTTTCTCAACTTTTGTGTCAATCTAACAATTAATCAATCAATCATAGTTTACGATAATGAAATATCAGTGTACAATTATTTACCTTTATTGTTGTAGTTGTTGTAAATGACGAATCTAAGCACTCCACATTTTCACTACAGACACAGCTGACGATACTTTAACCACACGTGTGAACTTGTATTATGACGCTTTCTTGTTTTTCCAACGCCAAGAACGTTCGAGAAAGACAAAGACAGAGACAAGCATGCGCCTATTCAATGCGCCTAATTCTCTAGCGCTGCGCGCGCAGCACTCTCGTTCGGTGACTCATCGTAACGTTACCGGGCGTTACACTTTTTCATAAGTGACTCCCAGCCGCAACCTAATTTAAGACGTTGTCAGGTCAAAAATGCTCCAATGGCCCCCGATTCTTGCAAAATTCCAACCCCACCAGCAAGTGCAAGTAACCAAACGGGGGCTCTGGTACATTTGTACGTGCAAAAGTCGAACTGCTTTTCATATGTGTAGAGATGTGGTGCACTTACAGTAAAAGCACTTAACCTCTACCTACTATGATTATCACGGCCTGTATCACGTGTGTACTAGCGATAATAATTTCAAAAAACTTTACCAATCAACTTTCTGATTTTTTAAAAAGGTATAGTGCAGTGAAAAAAGTAGTAGTTGGTGGTTTACAGAGAACATAGGTATAGTCCTGATGATATACAGTGGACGAAACAGTGTTGCAAGGAAGGTGCTGGAAGACATTTCTGGAAGTCCGGAGACAGAATTCCAGTCCTTGGGGCGTTGCTAGGATACGGAGGAATTCATCAACCCACCAGATCATAATTAAACCATTTTTAGCACCCCTCCCCCCCCCCTATTTTACAAGACAGACAGGTGGTCGGGATTATAGCGACGAGTGACCTTTTTGAGAAATGGACTAATAGGTGAGAAAGCCTCCGTGTGTCTGAGGATATATTTAGCTACTGTGTTTTTTCAGGTTCATACAGGGATGGCTGTGAGATCGTGTTTAGGATGTTATACCTACAGTGGGCCACATCGTTCGATTGCGAATAAAATGATTTATTATATTTTATCAATGTTTAATTTGAAGACAGCTTCAATCCATATGTTTGGATTAGTCTCTTACATTCCATACTTGTAATATATGAAGAAAACAAACTGAAACATAATTTACTTAGTGTAACATTAAAATATTACAGCGCATCTTATGGAGTTCGGATGAATATTAACTTGGCGAAACAGCTATGAGGGTTCACAGTTGATGAGCCAACCATTTAAATGTTTTTTTTTTCATCTTCATTCAATGAGTTTATAGAAGTGACTTTATATAGAAATAAATAAAACTCAAAAAACTCTACAATTTTATCCAGTATTAGAATTTTAATAAAATTTACAATGTCTATAGATACACCCCCCCCCCTTTAAAAGAATTTCATTTTACAATTTATCATATCTACATAGACTATTGTATTTATGTGTTATATTTCAGAATTAAATATTGTCGCATACCTCGACATATTTGCATAGTATTGTTTTGTTTTATATATTTTTACATGTTGTTTCTTATGAAAGGATGATATATTTGCATGTCCGCGAGAGGCGCGATGTATATATATATAGGTCAAGAGAATAATCAAGTTAGAGTTTCTATTGTCATAGATCTTCTCATATTCATTTTTACTCGTTCTTTTAATATAGAACATTACAAATATATTTAATTTTTACTGATATCTTGTATATAGAAATTTGATAAAAGTTCTACTCTTCTCTTTAATATCTTTCGAAGCATTGTGCCACTATATGTTGCCTCACGTTATATATTACTACAGAGTTGTACCGTAATTTTTAAAACTTGATATGATAATAAAGGTATCAAGAGTCGGGGTCCGTTGCAGATATTTATTTAGAAAAAAGTTCCCGATGCGAGATTCGATCTCAGATAGTGGGCGTCGACAATCGACAACGACTCCCATTACTCAGTCTTTGTCGTCTAGTGTTTTCGCACCTCACTTCATTGTTGGGAAACCCTCCATGCACATCTACAAGACGTACAGAAGGAGATGGTACCACCGTTATTCTACCAGAGGTAGACAATAATTCTCTCACCGCCTATGGCTATAAATCTTGGTGATGTATGAAGAGATGGGACGAGAATTAGCGAGGCTTTATTGATGAGTACTCATCTATCTCTTTGGATAGCTTCGCTACTCATCTAGGTTCTTCAACGCGATTTAAGACATGTTGATAAAATGATCATATCGTAAGATCATCTTGAGCAGCCATGTATGATGAGATGGTACAGGAATTAGCGAGCTTTATTGATGAGTACTCACCTATCTCTTTAGATAGCTTTGCTACTCATCTAGGTTCTTCAACACGATTTACGATATGTTGAGAACATGTTCATATGTTAACGTATGATCATCTTAAGCAGCCATGTATGATGAGATGAGACAGGAATTAGCGAGGCTTTATTGATGAGTACTCATCTACTTCTTTGGATAGCTTTGCTACTCATCTAGGTTCTTCAACGCGATTTACGACATGTTGAGAAAAGGATCGTATGTTAACGTAAGATCATCTTGAACAGCCATGTATGATGAGATGGGGCAGGGTTTAGCGAAGTTTTATTGATGAGTACTCATCTACTTCTTTGGATAGCTTTACTACTCATCTAGGTTCTTCAACGCGATTTACATGTTGAGAAAATGATCATATTGTAAGATCATCTTGAGCAGTCATGTATGAAGAGATGGGACAGGAATTAGCGAAGTTTTATTGATTAGTACTCATCTATATCGTTAGATAGCTTTGCTACTCATCTATGTTCTTCAATGCGATTTACGACATGTTGAGAACATGATCATATGTTAACGTATGATCATCTTGAGCATCCAAGCTACCATTACAAGTTCCGGCTACTCTGAGTTTCGACTCCCAGCTATCTGAAGCTGGGAGTTAGTACCATAGCATAGTACCAAGGCTGTCACACTACATCCTATCAGGAGGAACAGCCATTGGACAACTCCCTCCTGGAGACGATCATTTATTCCAGGTAGATTTATCTCACGTTAAGTCATTTTTCAGAGGCGGCAGCTCTCTGGGAGGTCTCTCTTTGGAGGTTTTTACTGACAAATATCCAGTTAAACAACAACAAAAAGCCTTTATTAAGGACATTCGTCCCATATAGGATTCTACCAGAATGGTAAACAGAAGTAAACATAACAGTTATCTACAGAAAGTGGAGATTAAGATCGACTTTTCTTTAAGTTGGATCCATCATCTGTGTTGCACCTATTGTCTGTTTTACCAGAATTTGTGAAAATCTAATCTATTGCATCTCTAGTAAAACACATGTTCGTGTTTCCTATATATTTTCACCTATAATCTAAATTATGGCTTTATCTAAAAAAAATCACGAAGTGGACTTGAACAAATATGTTGGCTGAAAATTAAGGCAAGCAATTATTTTTTCTTTTTCTGTTTACAAAATTTAGAAAAAAGAAAGTTTGTGGAAAGTTCAGAAGATTTATACTTTCATATACAATGTGGATAAGTAAAAAAAGACCAATATGCGCAAAGGAAAAGTAAATTATGGTACCAAGTTAGTGTAGCTTTTATTGAATTAATAAATTTTAAAGAAAAATCTATATATTTTATAAATATTTCATAAATTAAAATAATATTAGGGAGAGGATAATCATTTTACTTTTTTATTTAGGTAAATGGTACCTAATCTAACACACATTGAATAATTCGTGTTGCTAACATGTAAATCGAAATTTATATTCAGACAATACTATGAGTCGAAAGAGTCTGTATATATGGAAATTTAGCCAGGAGGAAATTGATCTATAAAAAGAAATGTTGACTCTCCGGTCGTAATAGACGTTTAAACTAAGCCCCATCTATTTGACGGAAAAGAGGCAACTTTCTATATATATTTACGACATTCTCCGTCAACAATGGAAAACATGAGTTATGACGTAGTTTGTTACTCTGAATACACTGGGGATGGAAATAAGGCGGAAGCGACGTTATGCAACTCACCGCAATATGTAAAAAGTGATTGGCGGAGACCACGTGACCTTTAATCCCATCTAGTGAGTGGAGGCTTGCTGGCAGAAGGATCTGTAAAACAGAAACACATTTAGAGAAAATCAGAGCTTGGATTATATTTGACTGAATTTATTGCCTTAGCAAATTACCCCAACTTTGCATTCTCCTGTCGTTTTAGCGACGGGCCATAACCATTTTCAAATAAACGATTTTTATATAATGACTATAAGTTTAAAAAGCTGTAAACATATAAAATATATGTGTTACAAATGAGGCTCCCTTTAAATATGCATCACCCTAGTAAAATGATTTACTAGTGATGATATATCCTGTGCTACAGGTGCGCCCATCGGTTTTATAAAACAATTAAGCAATTTACTTAATAATAACGGATCCTCGTGGCTTACTTATTGTAATGATCCTGATTGACTAAGGAATGCTATCCCTGGAATATTAAGAACTGCAATAGAGCAAACAATACAAAACGACTTAACAAGAATAACCCAATCAAAGTTATATTCCCACTATAGAGACATATATACAACGTTTACCACCGAAGAATACTTCTTAAGTGAACTCCCTTTTCCTATCATCAGATTAATTGCACAATTTAGAACCCTTTCAATTTTTTTCAGAGAACACCATTTGATTTTATTGAGGCGTGAAGACCTGAAATGCACTTTCTGTGGATCAGGAATAACAACGGAGATGTTGCATTACTTATTTGACTGTGCTGCTCTGTCTGAGGAAAGACGAAAACTAAATGATAAAACGGGGCAACTTTGTCCTTCATATCCGGCACTGATTAATGAAATATCAAAGAATAGGTATATAGCGATGGCGATATTTGGATTCCACAAGACTATATCCCGGAAAAAGGCTTCACAGTGTTCTCCCTATCCCTTGTGAACTGGCGAATCCTGTATAGGGCGAGTGGCCCTAAATAAAGGCTTTTGTTGTTGTTGTTGTACTAGTGATGATAAAGAATGAGCCACAACACCAGTTTTGGAAAATTCAGAAAAAAGGGAGAGGTGCCTCGTTTGATACATAATTACCATCCTCCCCGCAACCCTATGTTGTATTCTAGCCTGAAAATCGGTCCTTGCCACTTCACCAGCTTAAACATCTATTTGGTAAATTCAACCAATTTCATAACCCCTCTCATAGGATGTTATGAAATCAAAGCCGCCCCTGTACTGATGAGGGTCATAGCCCGAAACCTTGGTATACAGGTTGTTGGCTTTTTGTCTGAATTTGCCAAAACTGGTGTTGTAGCTCATTCTTTAGCATCACTAGTAAAGATCTTTACTAGGGTGATGAACAGTGCATCGTTCTGAATGCATATTCAAAGGGAGAGGTGCCTCCTTTGGTACATGAATACCATCCTCCCGCACAACTTTATATTATATATAAGATATATTAAGAAAAAAGAAAGGGGCATCTCCTTATCGTGCAACAGAAAGTTGCTGATGGCTTGCGCCATCTATCAGAATAGATCAGTTACAGCTTGCACCACGCTGACGAGGGCCAACAACCCGAAACGCGTACGTGGTTAGCTTTTATTGATTAATCAATAATGGATATTTGGATGGAATAATTAAAAATCAATAAATAGTTTATATTTATTCCGATAGATGGCGCAAGACATCAGCAACTTTCATTTGAACGATAAAAAGATGCCTCTTTCTTAATTTATACACCCTATCCCAGTACAATATCACATTTGTACTATTTTTTTCTTATAAGATATAGGTAAGGTTTTTTTTTCCCTTGAAGAGAATGACAGAGGATTGACAAAACATAGGAATAATAAATTTTAATGTAATTTTATCTCAATTTCAATCAGAAAGATATCGCACAATGATATCTTTGGTAATAGACCTATTTCAATATAAAAGTCAATTTAATTTTAAAACGCAATAACTCTCTATATCTGATTTCATTCCAAATTAAATTTCCATGAAAACGACCCTTCTATAAATATATATTTTCCTTTTGTGAGAAATAATACAATAGTAAAGCTATTTCTGATAAGAAAGATATATAGATATTTGAAAAATAATTCACAAAGTGTGTGATCAATTAATTTAAAAATATATTTTTTAATGATTATTTTATTGTTTATAATCTTTCGGGTGTATTTGCCTTTCAAAATCACTTTATTAGGTACCGCTCAAAAAGAGCAACCTAGTTTATGATAATTGAAACAATGAATAATATGTGAAGGTTATTCACATATTAAACAAAGGTTAACACGGGATTCAATCCCGTTTCATGACTGTCGGGAATCGAGGGTTTTACCCGCTCGTCCATCGACTTTTTATGTGTATTTGCCATTAATTCAATCAAATCGGTGTTTACAAAATGGTAAGACATGCGTGTATGCGAAATTATACCTTACCTTTTGAATATGTTCTGATTTAAATCTAAAAATAGGTTATGTAGCCAGTAGTATATGTGCAAATTGTCTGTTCAAGATATAAGGTACACATAAACAAATTGAAACCTTTTTATATGCGAAAAAATAGTACAAATGTGAAATTGTACTGAGATAAGGTAGATAAATAAAGAAAAAGGCATCTACTTATTGTGTAACTGAAACTTGCACGATAAGGAGATGCCTTTTTATTAATTTTTAGATTATAAACACAAGGTAATAAGACCAAATCCAAATAAATAAATAGTGTGTGACGTTTCAGTAACAGTGTTGTTACCATCTTCAGACAAAAGTACTGAATAATTTAATTATTCATTAATAATTCATTCAGCACTTTTCTCTGGTGATGGTAACAACAGCTGTTACCGAAACGTCACACACTATTTATTTATTTGGATTTGGTCTTATTACCTTATATTTATAATCTAATAGACGGATGACCCGGGCTTCGCCCCGGGATTAACCCTTGTGCATATCTACCCGAGTGATATATATTTAGATAAGATTTTTTAAATAATTGTTTGTTATTAGCATTATCTATTTGTTTGCATCAGCATAATTTAATCTAATCTTTGATAGAGGGCGCTGTTCGTGAGCTAAGTAGAATAATTTGAATATATAGTTTTAATAATTGATTTATATATATTTTTAAAATAGCCTATCGTCTTCCCCGTATTTTTTATCCTATATATGGAAATTTTGGTTTGAATTAGTGAACTACTGCGAATTTGTATACCGGACATACAAACAAACAAACATACAAACATTGATTTATATATATATAGATAACCCAAATTGTGCTTTATCATTTGTAATTTTTAGATGCTTATGTTTATTTTTAAAAAAGATAAGTTTTAAAGGGTTAGCTAAGATAAGAACCATTGAAAAAAAGAGAGCCGCATGTAATTAGATATGTAAATGAACGATCACCTGTAAATAACTCATCTTTTCTAAGGAATTATATAACTGGGTGAATCCTTTGTAGGGCATAGGTCCCCAATAAAAGGCTTGTTGTTGTAAAATTAAACAATTTTCTACTGCCCTTCTTGCAATGATAAATTAATGGAAGGGCCTGGCTCATCAGTGGTGAACCCTCTCAGCAGTTTCTACAGTTTAATCCACCATACCGCTGTAATATTGCATTGGACTGTTCTGCTTTTGTACTGATACTGAAGCTGGCCTCTTGGAAAATATATTTTTAATGAACTATGGTTATTAGCTTTGAAAAAAAAAGAAATAATTGTTTAATTGTAAAGAAAATCATACATATCTAAAATAGTTTCAATTCTTTATAACAGATGGCGCGCTGTTGTGCCATATTATACAAGGGTGGAACAATAAAAAACGATAAAAGTTTTTAAAAAATACAATTTTATTCTATAATCTCTCTCCTCTACATAACCCCCTCCTTTTTCTATACACTTCTTCCAAAGGTCAGGTAGCTTGTAAATTCCCTTAAGAAAAAATCTTGTGTATGTTGGGTAAGCCATCCATGCCCCGCATTTTTAACCTCATCATCAGGTTTGAAAGTCATGCCTTGTAATAAGCAAATGAAAACATTAAGACATGAATGTTTTTTTCATACATGAATCAAACTTCTATTGTCCTTACTGCGATGAAAAAATGTTAGGAGGGACTTGGCTCATCAGTGGTAAACCTTCCCAGCGGTTTCGCCAATTTAATCCACCAAACCAATTCTTAGAGCCCTAATCAACGTCCCACAATCAATGTCCCATATACTAGACTAGACGAATGGCCCGGGCAACGCCCGGGGTTTACCCGAGTGCGAATATATTCTAAAAACGTTGACTTGGGTGGTCGCTATTAACAGGGTGGTCTGTATAGACAGGTGGATGTATCACACAGCTGATAACAGGGTTGTCTAGAGTGGTCGCTATAGACAGGGTGGTCTGTATAGACAGGTTTATGAGAGAGGCACAAACTTACAGGTTGTTGACGCCGCAATCCCCAAAGAGAGTGTTTTTTGTTGCATCATGCTGTGACTCACACGACGACCCAAGGTCAACAGGGGTGGAGCAGCAAGCTTAGGCCTATCACCGTCTGGCGGCGCTGCTTGCGAGTTATATCTACAATTCTGCAAATAACTCTAAGGATATTCAAGATATTCAAGAAATTATTTTTCGAAAACCTTTCCGGGGATATACCTAATAATATCCCAGAATTTCATGGCGATTGGATGTATGGTTTTTGAATAACAGGGTTGTCTAGAGGGGGGCAGGGAGGACACGTGTTCCCTTGCAGCCAATGAGCGCGCATTCTATCCGTGAGCTTCAGACAAACAGATAAACAGACAAACAGACAGAATAAGGCAAATATATAAGTAGATGACTGCCCGCTGTACAAATTCAATGGAGGAATCTCCAATCTCCATTCTGTCACCCCGGAAGCCCTGAACTGGCTGAAGGCCTTGCCTCTCAGACTTTAATGACCGATATGTCCTCACTTCTTTTTTTCTAGATTTAATTCATTTTGTCTCCTCTCTAATTGTAAATACGCTGCTGTATCACCTCATAAGCATAAATAAAAGAGCCCTAATACTGTATTGGATCATTCTGTTTATATATGTTAAACTGAAGGGTGAAATCTCAGAAATGGTATTCAACCAAACTATAGACATAAGCTTTTAGGACAGTAGAATTACATTTAAATATTTGCATCGAACATTGCTCTTCCGAAAACAATAATGACAAAGCCAATTAGGTAAAAAATAATATGAAGCAATATATAATTGTTCTAATAAAAGACTCAATTTGATGTTTGCGGAAAAGAGATTGCTCGAAGCATATTATATATTTATAATTATATTTATTTATACTGTCTTCACTCAACACAAATGTTCATAATTGATTTAAAATACCTTTTCCAATAGGAATTAATTGTTAGAAAGAGTTGAAAAGTGTAAGCTTGTTCACGGATGCAGGTGTTTGACATAAATTACCAATTATTTCCGGAATTGAAGGAATCGGTGTGTGATTGAGTATTGCATTAAAATTTAATTATTTTCTTTTTTCACACTCTGAACTGATAAATTTAATTTTCTGTTAATCATTGTACGTACTAGGTCAATTAAACTTTTAATTATATAATTTAAATATATATATTCTTTTTTGTTTTGAAAATAGAGCAATCCATAAATAAATCTTTAATTAAAAAGGCATATATTGGATCAAAATATCATTTATTTTACAAATATTTTAGTTGGCTGAACCCAACCTTTATCAAGGTATTATAACATATTAATGTGTGTCAATAACAAACTCAGCGCCACATAACGTCAACAGAATTAAGTTTTAAAATGTCTATTGACGTTATATATATATATGTGGCGCTGGGTTTGTTGTGGACCTACATTAATATGTTTAATACCTTGATAAAGGTTGGCGTTGAGCCAACTGAAATATTGGTAAAATAAATGATATTTTGATCAAATGTATGCCTTTTTAAATGATTCTTTTTTGTGTATAGGTATATTTAAAATTACATAATCAAATTAAATTTTGTTTATTATTCAAATTAATATTTTGTGTATGTGAAATAGGTATCACAACAACAATCAATATAAACCTCTCTGCAGGTTCGACAAATTTATCTCCAGACTACTATTAGCAAGGTGCTTTAGTAATGTGTGTGGATTTTCATATATATATTTGCTTATCCCTAGTACACGTGGTACAAGCCAAGATAATCATGGTAGGTAGTTAGAGACTGATTTTACTCTAAGTACACTAAATGTCTACACTTGTGAAAAGCAGTTCGACATTGCACTTACAAATGTGCCAGGGCCCCGTTTGGTTACTTGCACTCGCTGGTGGGGTTGGACTTTGGCAAAATTTGGGAGTCATTGGAGAATTTTTTTTTAAATCAGAAAAAAAAAGTGCCCAATGCGGGAATCGAACCCGGGTCGTAGCGGTCGACACCCAACAGTTTAGATCATCCTTCCACCGACCCCCATATTTTGTTTTAAATATTGAATATGAATCAAGAATTCTTCAATTTTTTTACACTCATGGATAAAACCTAAGGAATTAGTACCTTTTAGCATGTATATCGGGATTTAAAAAAATAACTCTGAAAGATATTACAGTGACCTTTATTGAAGATACACGAGCTACCACTAGACACCACTAGAATCAAATTGTGAACAAAATTGTCTCTGCCTACTTAAAAAAATAAAGACGACGACAGGCGACATAAAAGACTTTTCACATCTATATATTTTGTCCATGAGTGTATTAGCATCTTATCCTGTTCTACACATGTATATGTACAGCGGAGAAATTCTAATTTGAAGTTTCAATTTATCTGGAACGGGAATAAAATCCTCACTGTATAAAACGTCAATTATAGCTACGTGATATAGGGAATGTTGATAGTGTAATAGTTTCGAACAAAGTCAAAACAACATGAATCATATCAAATAGATCCAAGACCTATCATCCCACAGTTTAGTTTATTGCCTTTCAAGATAAATCCTCATGAAATTTAATTCAAAGTTTAAATTTCCCGACATATCTCACTAGAACGTTCAGGATATAGAGAGCAGTTTGATAAAATGGAATCTTTTCTTTTTATAATGGGAATCTTTACCTTTGTTGATGTTATGAAAGCGTTTTACTTGGTTTTGTGGATCTATGAAGCTGTGGTATTCTCGATATGTATGTATATTTTATAAATACTTTCTCTTCATTCTACCATTATTTGTATAATCACCTCGTTTTTCAGCACGATATGTAGGTTTACCTGTTTTGCATACGTACCACCGTGCATACGTCAAGGTTAGCCTATCACTTAAAACTAATACCTTAAATACCGACACACACAAACATCTTTTTTAAGACTACCGGTCTTATATAGATTCACCACAGGAAAAAAGCATAGATGGAGCTACTATACTCCAGGCAGCACAGAACCCAACAACAGCCTCCAGGTCTGATGTTTGTCCAGGGGCCACAGATTCCACCGTGCATACGTCAAGGTTAGCGTATCACTGAAATCTTATACAGATTCACCACAGGAAGGAAGAATAAATGGAGCTACTATACTCCAGGGAGCACAGAACCCAACAACAGCCTCGGGTCCGACGTATGTCCAGTGGCCACAGATTCCACCGTGCATACGTCAAGGTTAGCGTATCACTGAAATCTTATACAGATTCACCACAGGAAGGAAGAATAAATGGAGCTACTATACTCCAGGGAGCACAGAACCCAACAACAGCCTCGGGTCCGACGTATGTCCAGTGGCCACAGATTCCACCGTGCATACGTCAAGGTTAGCGTATCACTGAAATCTTATACAGATTCACCACAGGAAGGAAGAATAAATGGAGCTACTATACTCCAGGGAGCACAGAACCCAACAACAGCCTCGGGTCCGACGTATGTCCAGTGGCCACAGATTCCACCGTGCATACGTCAAGGTTAGCGTATCACTGAAATCTTATACAGATTCACCACAGGAAGGAAGAATAAATGGAGCTACTATACTCCAGGCAGCGCAGAACCCAAAAACAGCCTCAGGTCCGACGTATGTCCAGTGGCCACAGATTTCACCGTGCACACGTCAAGGTTAGCGTATCACTGAAAACTGATATCTTAAATACCCACACACATACATCTTTATTAAGACTATCGGTCCTATATTCCAGGCAGTACAGAACCCAACAACAACCTCCAGGTTCGACACATGTCCAGTGGCTACAGATTCCACCGTGCATAGGTCCTCTAGTCCAAAAATATTTCAACAATCAACTTTTTTTTACAGTAATGGTAGACATTTCCCAAAATAAATAATAAATGTTGAAGATATCGTAAACTCAAATATAAAATAATATTTTAGATTAATATTTTATTAGAAAAAAATGGTTAAAAACTAAATAAAATGGTATCTGTTAATAATATAAAACTAAATGGGGAAGGTATATATCAACCCACTGCAAGGCCATGAAATCATTGGAGGGACTCTCATGACGTATTCAAGACCAGACGCCGACTTCTTCTGGCCGGTTATTAAGTTAAAGGTCTCGTCTGCCCATCAAATATTTAAACACGACGTCCAAATGGTTCCTCCAATGTGGCCGATTTGCACTTTCTAACCGCGATTTATTTTTCATAGAAGTTTGATTTTACAGCTTAGAACGAATCTCTTCTTTATAACACTTACTATACATTTATACCGAATATATATATTTATATATATTATATATTATTATCGCCTTATATATATAATAGTTGTGTTTATATATATATATATATTATAAAAAAGAATAAGATTAATAGGAAAATTTATATTATATTTAAGAATGAGATTTCTGTTGATTTTTGATCATGTTGAGGATTATGGTAATGCAGTCTTAGCAAAAGTCTTGAAAGTATAATAATAAAAATGGTTTTGATTAGAGATTTCTTTAATTGAGCTAAGGAATATACATAAACATAATTTGATAACATTACTGCCTGGCTTAAGGCGTAAGAATCTAAAAAATGAAAAAGTTATTTACATAATGTACAAAAGTTTTGAGCCGGCCATCGGGGAAGCGTGACCTCTGGCAGTCGATTTAACAGAGTATTTGAATCTATAATATGAAATTTTAAATAAAATAATATTTTAATATAACATATATATGTTATGAATAATTTGTTTGTTGTTAGACAAAGGATCGATAAGATAAAGGGTTGAAGGTGCAGTCGTGATAAAAAAAAAGATAATTATTTACCGTCAAGTAGCTTTTATTTTCAATTACTTGAGGAAATATTACACAATAGTTATTTTCACATTATATAAAATTTATATCCTATATTAGTGATTCAAAAAGATATGTTAACTACGCATATTTACAACAAAAGTGAAAGTTATTCTAAAAACGATGATAACAAAAAGTAGAATTATTAATGAATAAAATATATATATTTTTAAATATAAAACTATTTGAGTTTTCAGATAATATAATATATATATGCAAATAACAGTATATTTAGATTGTTTGAGTCAAAATTTGAAAAATTGCAAAGTACTGTAAACTTATACTAATACAAAAGGAAATTACTGTATAAAGATATAGAGACGCAAATTGACAACACGCATAACAATGGTCAATTAATACATAATAACATATTAATCTTCACAGAAATATTCTGCAAATTTCAACATGTTTGTTGTCCCCAATTCAATTTTAGATTTGATCATATTCACGTGCTTACAATACAGTCGATATATCGGCCCGAGCTTCAAAATATATTTTATTAAGAAAACCTATCCGAAATAGATAATATATAACATCAGAATTTTAAAAGTTCCAAATTTTATTCGGGTTTAATACCTTTTTATTCGAATTGTATAACTCTTTTCAGCAATTTAAGGTAATAAAAATACACGATTTAAGACCTAATCGTATTTAAGACATATAAATCCTGGTTTACTAGATCTGTTTAAACACTA
Source organism: Cordylochernes scorpioides (assembly GCA_030710605.1). Taxonomy (NCBI): domain Eukaryota; kingdom Metazoa; phylum Arthropoda; class Arachnida; order Pseudoscorpiones; family Chernetidae; genus Cordylochernes; species Cordylochernes scorpioides. The sequence continues at coordinate 55,720,253 of CP092877.1, forward strand.
GCATGTTTTATGATGCATTAGCGCGCCATCTGCTATCAAAATTCGAAACTATTATAGACGGGTATGATTCTTTTTAAAAATAAATAATTTCTACTGTCCTTACTGCAATGGAAAAATTAATGGGAGGGCCTGGCTCATCAGTGGTGAACCCTCCCAGTGGTTTCGCCAGTTTAATCTACCATACCGCTGTTATATTGCATTTTTGGAACTTCCTTTTATAGTGATACTGATGCTATACTCTTGGAATGGGTATTTTAGATAAACTATGGATATAAGCTTTGAGAACAGCAGAATTACATACAATTATAAATATATAAAATGTTTCGAGCAATCGCTCTTCCGCAAATATTAAATTGTGTCTTTTATTTAGCATGTTTAAAATTGTTTAAAATATCAATAATTATTTGATTATGTTTTGGTGTATGGTTATATGGATGATTTCATATGGCGACATGGGCGGTACTCAATACAGCATATGACTGAATACACACATTACATAGATTTATATATAGAGTCTCTTTAACTAGGTATACGATTCGTTTAACGAGAGTCGTTTTAGAACCTCTATCTAAATCCTTATATTTGTCGTTATGTGACCTATAGCTGTACTAACCGTTTAGAAAACTGTGCTTATATTGTATGATATATACCAGGGGCAATAAAATACAATCACACAGAATCTTCAAAATATCATAAAAAATTCAAAATATCTACAATCGCGAGGCTTTAAATAAAGAATTTTGGGTGTTAAAAGGATGGTAAATAACAATCTATGAGACCTGAGTGTTGTAAGAAATCGAGGTTTTCAATCACAAAGATATTTAGGAGTGATAATCTTATTTACATACTTGGTGCATGTTGGTAGGGCCTCGTTATTGACAGTAAACTTGAGATTTCCCATCTTGATATTTTAAATTGTTGATTGCTTGTCTCTAGTTAGGATGTTGTGTAATGTTCTTCTATATAAACTGTATACCAGGGGAGTGTAAAATACAACAGTTTATATAGTTGAACATTACAACACTCTAACTAGAGACGAGAAATCAACAATTTCAAATATCAAGATGGGAAATCTCAAGTTTACTGTCAATAACAAGGCCCTAACAACATGCACTAAGTGTGTAAATAAGATCATCACTCCTAAATATCTTCGTGATTGAAAACTTCGATTTATCACAACACTCAGGCCTCATAGATTGTTTACCATCCTTTTAACACCCAAGATTCTTTATTTAATGCGAGTGTATATCGGCACGTTGAAGAGCATCTACTTGAAAACTCACCCTCTTACACACTACCTAAAAACGAAAGTCGTTTCTAGATTACTTTTATATTATTTGAATTCCTTTATCATTTTACCTTTTATATTTTATATCCGAGCCACCAAACAGAACCTTTGTATCAATCCAGTAAAGATCGCCAAGATATGAGAAGATTTCATTTTTTTGTGTGCGATATTATAGGGCGAGATAAAACCCCCCAAAACTATATTTATCAACATTTTAGCCATGTTTTCCTTGTGAACGGGCGACCTTTCAGAAATCCGTAAAAAATAGTGTTGACATTCAGTAAAATAAATTCACTTTTCCCCAGAGAAATATTCCTGCAAGGTGGATAACTCGAGATTTATGACGTATCATATATAAAAATACATAAAAGTTTTCCTTAAAAGAGAAATAAAAGTCCCTCATCTTCCTTTATAGATCTCTAGAGAGAATATATAGAGGATGTAGAAAATACCTTCAGTTTGGTGAATGTATGAATTCGAAACTATACATATTATATGATTCTTTTAAAATTTAAACACTTTTTTACTATCCTTATTAAGAAGGTTCAGAAGATGAGTTTCTTTAATTGTAAAAACGCTACAAGCTTTCGGGCAAAAGCCCTTCGTCAGGCAAAATATAACTATACTACAGTACAGTATACTAAGTACAGTATAAGTATAGTTATATTTTGCCTGTCGAAGGGCTTTTGCCCGAAAGCTTGTAGCGTTTTTACAATTAAAGAAACTCATCTTCTGAACCTTCTTAATTGATATACCTTACTAGAAGAGTCTTTACCTTTAATCGTTACTATCCTTATTGCAATGAAAAGATTAATGTGATGGCCTAGGTCATAAAAAAAAAAAGTGGTGAACTCTACCAGATGAGCCAGGCCTTCTCATCAATTTTCTATTGCAATAAGGGCACTAGAAAGTTTTTATATTTTACAAGAATCATACGAATCTATAATAGTTTCGAATTCTCATAACAGATGGCGCGCTAATGTATATTATAATTATTCTAATAAAAGTTTGGTGATTGTTGGAATTTGACTAAAATAAATAATTATTGAGAGTGTTTATATTTTGATAGATACACTCATGGATAAATGTAAGGAAGTGGAAAGACTGTGGAAAGTGTTCATCTTTTTTTTTTTTTAAGGAATAGTGGTAATTTTGTGCATATATAGTATGCTCTATAGCGTGTGTTGTTGTCATATTTAAATAAATAAAATAATGATACCATACCAGTAATATATAGTAGCTCAGCAATATGCAAAGAGATCCAACGATATATAATTTGATAAATATAACAATAATATAGTGTTTTGATTAAATCAAGTGGATTTATTACAATCATTGGCAATAATAATTCAGTGGGAATAGATTTTTAATAATAAATGATAATTATTCAGTGAATATTATAATATCTTCTTTTTTTGTGACTATAACTCCATATTTAAAAAGTTTTAATATACAGAAATTAAATATGTTGATAATAAAACTATTTTCTTAATGATAATACCTATTTGCCTATTTTTTAAAATATGTTTTTAATATTGGAATTTGTTATCAAATATTTTATTATATTCCCCCCAAATTATCATATCAAAATGCTTTAATGGAATTTTGTTAAAATATTAAATAATTATTATTTGATTTTCTCTAATATGAATTTTAATGTACCGATATAAAATATTCATGGAATTTTACATTTTGAAAGGTAAGACCGGCAACGTTGCCGATATCAGTGAGAACATTATTGTCCCGGGTAATTTCTGGGGAACAAAAATGTCATTAAATCCGGCACCACGGCAGGATTAGGCCCCGAAACAATTGGAGCTTTAATTACAAGATTAGGGTCTCCATTTGCATGCTGGGATTGAAACCCGGGGGCCAGGTCCAGAGGACTTTCAATTCCATTACTTTCCGGACCTCTCATTGGCTGCTTCTGACCTAGTTTGACAGAAGATAACCTCTGATACTTTATTACAGTAACCTTCTGGTACTCTGTCTTCTTTATATGTCAGTTCTCTCTGCTCTAACAATGACATAGAAGAATTTTATTTTGTAAAATAATTGTAGAACGACATTTGAAAATTATCCCGCATGTTTCTTTTGAACGAAAAATCTAAATCTATTTTAAGCAGAAATAATGATTATTTTTAACCTTATGGATGAAGTATGAAAAGATGAATTGTGAAGAGTAATGATGAACGGAAAAATAAAGGTGTACAGGAATGGGAACCAAACCCACATGCTCCGCTTACCGGGCAGATGCCATGTCCACTAGGCTACCCTGGACATATTTTTCCGTTCGTAAATATTATATATAAAGTAATTTATAATAATTGTAAAATAATTAATTAAATTTCTTACCTGCTTTTACATTCTGATACAATCAATAAGGAATCAAGGGTTTGGTTTCTCAATTCTTTTATTTCTCGAACTTTCGGGGTAACATGTGCCCTTCAACACGGAGATCCTGAAGTACTACTACGGGTATGTTGGCCCGAAAGCTTGGGAAATAAAAGAAATAGACCAGCGACAACAAAGACTTTCCACCTCCTTAAGTTTTGTCCAAAGAGTGTACTAAGGATAAGACAAAGTATTGTAGAATACACACCGTCTTTATTACTCCCATTTGTATATAAACCTGACTGAAGCATTCTAAAACTTTGTTAGTTACAATATTCAAGATCGGCTCTCTTACAGTTGTCAGCGCGAGTATTTCAGAATCCAACTTATGATGTGTTTATTTTTAGGTTACTAAGACTAAACCCTAAGACTAAGACCAAACTCTAGATTCCTTGTTGATTATAGGAAAATAATTATTATTCAATAAAGAATTTGAAAGTGTTTTCGGATTCTCCACAATCTAATAAAACAGTTTCTACTGTCCCTTACTGTAATATAAAACTATTTGGGATGATTGGTTCATCAATGATGAACCCTCCCAGCGATATCGCCAATTTAATCTACCAGACAGCTACACTATGGTGTTCGAATACAAGTTTTGTGGTGTACTTGTTGAAATATATGAACACATATACGGAATTATACGATTTTATAGATCATTTTCCTCCTGCAAATGTTTACATCTATATTTAGGCCATGGATATGGCCTAGTCACTTTACCAGCTAAATATCTCTTTGGCGGATTGTGAAGATTTCATTTGATATCTTGTGGATCTCACGGAATTATAGCCAACCATGGGCTGAAGTGGGTCATTATCCTGAAACCATGGTCTCCAGGTGGATGCTTCTCAGTTTGCCAAATCTGGTGTTGTGGCTTTGTCACCTTCCCGAGTCCGCTGCGACGGTCAATAAGAGGCGCATAATTTTAGTGTCTATTTTGATGGGGGAGGCGACTTTAGTTTTTAAGTATATTTATGTAAACAATACGTATAGCCCACTTTGTATAAGGAGTACGGAATTATTAACGACAATTATTTTATTTGTAATAAAGACAAAATTTCTAAAATTAGTGATATGAATAAGAAACAGAATTAGGAAGGCTTGGCTCATCATTGGTGAAACCTCTCAGAGATTTCGCCAATGTAATCTATCAGACCGCTTTTAGAACTCTAATACTGTATTGTATGATTCTGTTTAAATACTTTTTTTTTCATCGCAGTAAGAACAATAGAATATTTTTTATTTATAAAAAGAAACATTCATGATTTAATGTTTTAATTTCCTATACATAAATAACGCGTTATAGTCTTATAATTATTTTTCTTTTTTAATTAAAAACTGTAGAACTGAAATAGAAAATATTTGTACAGCTATAATTGATAACAACCTATACCCATATAATTGAACACTACCTGGAATTAATTAAACTTAATTGTCGAGTGCTATAAAAATTCTACTTGTTAAAATTAGAAACATTCGTTTTTATAGAGCTATGTTTCAAAATAGCTCGTAGAGCTATAATCGAAAACGAGTTGTACATACCTTGTTGCAATTGTGAATTTTTAGAGCTATGTCTAAAAAAAGAGTTCAACAAACCTTGTTACAATTGTAATTTTTAGACTTATGTTTAAAAAAAGAGTTGAACAAACCTTGTTGCAATTGCGAATTTTTAGAGCTATGTTTAAAAAAAGAGTTGAACAAACCTTGTTGCAATTGTGAATTTTTAGAGCTATGTTTAAAAAAAGAGTTGAACAAACCTTGTTGCAATTGTGAATTTTTAGACTTATGTTTAAAAAAAGAGTTGAACAAACCTTGTTGCAATTGTGAATTTTTAGAGCTATGTTTAAAAAAAAGAGTTGAACAAACCTTGTTGCAATTGTGAATTTTCAGAGCTATGTTTAAAAAAGAGTTGTACAAATCCTATTGCAATGATAGAACAATTTCCGAATATAATGAGAGCAAACACACCTAATATATAACCAGAATGCTAATCAATTAACAATCAACCAATGAAAATTGATTTAAACAAATCTCACTACATCCCATAAAGAGATTTCAACCAATCATTGAACGAGTTGGATGAAAGCACAACGGTTTTATCCAATGGAACAATGACGACGACAAAAAACCGTTATCACCCATTCAAATAGTTGTCATTTGTCTAAACACCTTGCCCTGTAATCAAAATGCAATTTTACCACATTAGTGGAGTCACTTTTTTGTTTATTTCACAGTTTTTTTCCTTATTTAATGGGACGTTTATTTTTATTGTTTAGAGTGTTGAATGAGGCGATTTTTTTTATGGTGTAGAAACCTTTTTAAAAATGTTGTATAGTTGGAGGTTGATTTGTGTTAGAAAGAGGAGTTAAAACAATTACGCCTGTATTTGGGTTTTTCCACCTTACAAGTTGTCGTGTAAAGAAACGATATTAACAGTCTATCTTGAAACTGCAACGTTTTAGCGATGACAGCATGCAAGCTGTATCATTTTGAATGATTATATAAGGTTGTCCCAAAAGTTTGTGTTTTTCTTATTACTTGGCGAATAATATTATTACGGCGAATACATAATAATACATAATACAATTACTCTATACATAATATAGATACATTATACATAACAGCGAATAATATTGGTATTTCATTTTTTGCAAGTGTTTAAGAACCTTTGGGACAACCTTGTATTTTGATCAGAAAAAGTAATCTGTATTTTTAAATCGAAATTATATTTTGTGCTGAATGCTTTGATAATCACGAAGAAATGCTATAAACACTGAACTTAAAGATGGAAAATATATATTGAGAGGGTCTGGCTCATTATGGTAAACCCTCCCAGCGATTTTCAAGTTTAATCTATTGTATTGATATTACATTTATATTGGTTATATAGTCAACCTTTTTGTGAGTTCATGATTGGGGATGTTTTCAGTCTTAATTTCAGTCTATGGAGATTGTAATGTGTTTTCTACTTCTGAAAATTGACATTCACGGAGCTCCATTCTGCTTAATCCCGAGTCTTCCTCTTTCCTAGACTTAAGCTCACTCCATTCCAGTGTTTGAAGGCATTCGTGTTTGTCTTCCTCTTCTATTAACTATGGGAATTAGCTTTCTTTAGTTGTTGAAATCTTACTTCACACACACATTACATTAATCAATCTACGCTCAGTAATTGTAGAGAGATTTCTGTATTGGTTGAAATCAAGCGTAAAATACAAGTATAATGGAAATAGTACAAAAGTGCTATTGTAATGGGACCAGCGGAATAAAAAGGCATCCTCTGATCGTGAAACTGACGGTTGCTGATGCTTTACGCCAACTGTCGGAATAACTGTGCTGAGAACATGTACGAGAAGATGTACGTATGTTTTCCCACGTGACGCAGCGGAGCGTGACCTTGCCTGCACGGGTGGGTCAGTTGTTATTTTGAACTCTGTATGGATGGACATTAAAACAATAACTATCAACTAATTGTTTATTTTTAATTATTACAGAATTGGCCAAATACTATTTCTTGATAATCATGAAAATCTAACTATACGTTTTTGTCCAATTCTGGAATAATTAAAAATCAACGATTAGTTGAAATTCATTCCGACAAATGGCACATCAGAAACTTTGAGTTGCATAATCAGATGTCTTTCTCGTAATGTTTCTAGACAGATATGTAAATTATAAGACACATACTGTCAGAATTATTATAGATACAATTTCAAAGAACTGGATGGAGTTTAGATCTAACCATATCCTCCTTATAGTCCTGATACTGCCCCTTCTAATCATTGTCTCTATCAATCTATCGAAATATTTTGCAAAAAAGAAAAGCATATTTCTTTAACAGATCCAACTACACCCCTTTTTACATAATTCCGAGAGGGAAAATTAGAGGGCAAGGTAATAAGCATAGCATATACAACAGTGTGTGTGTATATGCCTCATTCTTTGAATATTTCCATGACTATAATGAAGCCTAGCTCTCTATTCTCTCTATATATTTAGATAAATACCCTTCTATTGATATTTACTTCATTTTATTGTCATTTTAATACGGCCTCGTTTGTAACAAAAATATATGTTTCTAAAATACCAGAAAGTCTGCTATTAATAAACATCCCGCAATTATAAGAGCATTATTTAATTAATTTCATTTTATAATCATCTATTAGAATGATCCAACGGAACTACATTTGATCATAATCCTAAGAATGCAATAAACTAGTAAAAAATAAATGAAACCATGTGAATATATATGTTTAAAATAAAGTATACATTTCATCCTAATTTTACATAAAAGGGCGTCTTTTATAAATTTCTTTATAGCATCAACAAATGTCTCAATATAGGCATCCCTAAGAGAGAGATGAAATTTTTTTTAATTCAAAACTTCACAGTGTGTCAATCTAAAAATTAAAAAAAATCAGGTAACACCAAACAAAGATAGAGGCTGCCTGGCCGGCATTCATAGTTCGTGAAAATAAAGATACTTCGGCCAGTAAAAAAAGAGGACAAAAGCTTTTTGTTGAAACGTTGAGGTAATAAAAAGATTTATTAGCCTAGGTATCTTTATTTTCAAGAAACCAAACAAAGAATAACTACAAATATTTCAAATTTAATAGAAAAAAAACCTTCTTGTTGTTGCTTATTCCTCAAGTAGTTTAAACAATCTCCATTAGGTCCCATTGTTTCAGCATTTTTATTATAGTAAAACCTTTCTCTAATTGTGTGTTACACGGGCAGGCGCATTACATCTGATAATATTAGTGCCAAATATAAAGGCAAGACTTCATATCTCTATTAGAGCGGTTTAGTAGATTAAACTGGCGACACCACTGGGAGGGTTTACCATTGATGACCCATGTCCTTCTAATAGTTTTATCAATGCAGTAAAGATAGAAGTAAAATTGTTTATTAAAAGAAAAACATACAGGATAGAATAGTATATTTTGAATAAATACCTTTATTATACAATCAAAGTTACAAATAAAACTGGTTTCTAAAAGATATATAGCATTTGGTATAGAGTATATGATGAAGGAAAGAGACGTATCTAGGATATTTACGGAATTTTATTTAAACAAGAAATCACATTTCGTCTATAGAACCTCCTATAACCACTGCTAACCAAATACTGAAAGACTTCAATGGAGATATTAATAGATATGTCGTCTAAAAAATATCTAAAAATCAATGGAGCCTGTACATCCCCGTTGCCGCCGGAGTACAAAGAGGACCAATTAGTACGTACGTAATTAGCAGAGAATAATTAAGTGTAGTAGACGTGGCGTCGAGTGTCCCTCACGCTGTAAAACCTCGTCATCTGCTGACACAGGAGAAAAAATGGTCCAATTACTGTCGCTTTGACTTATTGACCGCCTTCTCCGTACACTTCTCCTCTACTGTTTCCTTGGTGTACGCTTGGATTGGTATGTATTGTTTGGTTTATTGTTTGTGTACGCATGTGTTGATATGTATTGTTTTGGTTAATTGTTTGTGTATCTTTGTGTTGGTATGTATTGTTTTATTGGTCTACACTCGTGTTTATAGAGATTTGTGTTCTCCTATGTTGGTATATTATGTTTGGTGTATCCTGGTATTTATAGAGATTTGTGTACCTTTGTCCTGGTATGTATTGTTTGGACAATTCTATTTTTGATAGAGACTTGTTTTCACCTGTGTTGGTATATATATATGTATTGTTCGGTCATCTCTGGTGTTTATAGAGATTTTTCTGTTCTTGTGTTGGAATATATTGTTTGGTGTATTCTGGTATTTATAGAGATTTGTGTACCTTTGTCCTGGTATGTATTGTTTGGTCAACTCTCTTTTTAATAGAGATTTGTTTTCTCCTGTGTTGGTAGATATATGTATTGTTCGGTCATCTCTGGTGTTTATAGAGATTTTTCTGTTCTTGTGTTGGAATATATTGTTTGGTGTATTCTGGTATTTATAGAGATTTGTGTACCCCTGTGTTGATATGTATTGTTTGGTCAACTCTGACATTTTTAGAGATAAGTTTACTCTTGTGTTGGTATTGTTTGGTCTACTTAGATGTATATAGAGATTTGTCTACTCTTTTCACAGAGAGTGGTTCACTCCAATAAACGTAGTGTAAATTTCCTGGATATATTGTGGAGCTTGATTTGCTTCATCTATTCTATAATGTGTGTGTCGCGAAGGTATACCCTGAATAAATACACCACAGAGATAAAAACTTGTATATTTGCGGAAGAGGTACGTTTATTTCATCAAGCTAGCTCTACTCTACAAGCCACACTACTCTACCACTACAACGACTGCCGGCAGCATCGCTTTTTATATAAGTAAAAGATAAAACAAGAGAAAATTCAAAATAACTTTTTTTACATAAAATATAAAAATACAAAGTATCTATTTACATAACCAACTAACATCCATCAGTGTGTATAGTGTATTAGAAATTTGAGTAGTCGAGTCTACATTTCAAAATTGAATAATCAAAACTGCACATCTCTACAAAGGAGAGAGTTATCAATGCTTTTTGTTTCCATAGAAGGTAAACATATTCTTTTAACACTTATTATGTGTTAACCTCCCTATTACAAGCTCAAGTGGTTGCTTTTGAGATGTTGATTTCGGTGAAAACCACAATATAAAGAAAGAGAAACCCATAGAGAAAGTAATTCTAGCCTATGGATAGCTTATTTCTATGCTATGGATGCAACAATGTAAATTGATTTTAATTAGCTGTTTATTGTTGCATGCTAATTATGTGGTTCTCTAACTATTATTGGAATCGTCAATTGACTTAGCGATCTGACCGGCGTGCGTATGTAAATATATTCAAGTTAAACCTTATGCAAATTTGCACAGGAGAAAACATTTCTAGCGACAGTGTAAAGTCAACACTAATTTATGCCGAGTTTCATTGCAAACTTATAGAAATTATCATTTGGGTGAAATTATTAATTTCATTTTTCTTTTCTCTTACAAATATGGTTGGAATTACAAAATAAAGATATACACAATTACGAATAAGAAAGCGTTGAGTCTTCTTATGACAAGACATTATATCTCTCTATATATATTTATTTATTTAGTTCAACACACAAAACGCGATATCCCGGCTAAGGATAATTGCGTCGATTTACATTTTTTTGAACAGAAACAGTTATAAACATATTATACAAGAAAAAGTAATCAAAAATAAAAAAGAGAAACAATAATATATATTAGGAACCTGAATCTTTCAGGTTAGAAAGATATTTATAAATATATTTACAAAAATAGTTAAATCTATGATAATTCTCACTGCTATTTATAAATTGATATAGATCTACAACATTATTTACTGTCTGTTATCTAGCGGTGAAGAAGAGTGGGCATTCCAGCAGTAGGTGTTCTCTATATATATATTATCTTGTAGAAAAATAGGAAAGACAAATCTCAAGATGACATGGCAATGTGATTAGGCTTCCAAGAAGAAGTTTCTTTAAAAAAAATAATTCAGATCTCTAGCTTTCGGGCATGAAAGCTCTTCTACAAGAGAAGTATAGTATTTTTTCTATAGAAGGGCTTTCTTGATCTGAATCAATTAAAAGAAAATAAACTTATCCCTGGAAACCTGATGTTTTCACTTCAACTAAGATCCTATCAGTTTAATATCTTACACTATAACAGGGGTTTCAGGAAAGTAGAAAGAGGAACGTTGTCAAGTAATACATAATTTTTATGATTTATATATTTTTAGAGAGATAGAAAAATAAGGCATTTGATTTATCAAGATAGTGGGTTGGCCAAATATCAGGGAACAGATTAAATCAATGTTTAGCTGATTTCTGTTCCACTAGATGACGCTCTGCTATCTAAAAGGTTCATGTGAACGTGGTCAGGATATGCCTTTTTCATTTTAATACCAACACATGACCTTTTTTCTTATTTTATATTTGTAAATTAAATTTAATTGCCATCTATCGTTAATATTTTACACAAATAAGTTCACTGGCAATGCGCTTCTTTTAAATATCATCAAATATTATTCCTACTGACCTTACTGCAATGATATGAGTTATTGAATGAGAGGGCTTGGCTCATCAGTAGTGAACCCTCTCAGCGGTTTCGCCAAATTAACTACAGACCTATAAGCTTATGTCCATAGTTCACTAAACACCCCTAAGCTGCCTTCCATAGAAAATACAGGGTATATTCCAAACCAATCCAATACAACAGTAGAGCGGTCTAGAGATTAATTTGGCGAAACCGCCGAGAGGGTTCACTACTGATGAGCCAAGCCCTCTCATTCAATAACTTATATCATTGCAGTAAGGTCTGTAGGAATAATATTTGATGATATTTAAAAGATGCTCATTGCCAATGAACTTATTTGTGTAAAATATTTTATATTTATTAATATTTTTTCAAACATTAGAATATACAAAATATAACTTTCCAATAAGAACTTTAAAAATAAACTATATGTAAGCTACAATGAATTTCCTTTCTATTTTAAGTTTACTAGCTTTTTTCTAATTCCTTTTTAGTCGAATGAAACAAACAAAGAGATAGAAAGGTATTGAGATATCAAACTAAGAGGAATATGTACTAGATCAGGTGGTACAATTAAGCCATCTCATACCTAATTATTATGGTTGTCAAATCTCTTTTGATGAACACATCTCCAGCAAACACCATCAACAAGCTCCACAGGCTTGTTACCCTGTTATGATTAAGCGGAGATAAGAAATAAGAAGAGAGAGATCTCCTTATCATGAATTTACTGATTGATTGCGCCATTTATCGGAATAAATATACTAATCCTTGAATATTTATATTCCTGAATATATAGGTAATAATAAAAAAAATGGCCTCCAAGGATGAATTTCTCGATTTATGTATTTTTTTTTCGAGCTTTTGGATATTATAAACCTTTCTATAGGAGTATATGACGTTTCAGAGGTTTCTATCTTTCGAATTCTTGAATATTTATAAAAACATTTACCTTTATTTATCAGTTTTTAAGCGTTGCGGCTTATTGGAGCTCATAATCTTTTGGGAAAAATTCTGGAATAAAAAAAATCTGCGATTAGTTTATAATTATTACAATAAGCTATGAATAACTTTAAGTCAAACGATTAAGTCTTAATAAGTAGAGATATAAAGTTTATTTTGTTTTAATCTTCTCTGAGAAAGTTTTCAAACTCAAAAGTTAAGAGATTTTATAATAAAAATATATAAATGCCTGTGTGATGTGTCTACTATATATATATTGCCTCTCTGGAAACCTTTTAGAAGTTATGAAATATTGCTGAATTAAAAAAAACACAAACGAAAATTAGAAGATATATTCGGAGGATGACTTTTTCTCGAAGTATTAAAACATTTTAGAAGAAAACTTTATCACAGAAAATTTTACCACAAAATATACTGAAGTTATAAAATTTTTGTCGGGAGTGGAACGAGCAGGTTTCGATTTTTCCCAATTTAGTTGTTTTCCTGCCGTCTAGGGTAAATCCTTAGGGGGAAAATTTCCCCATATTAAATTTGGTGTTGAAAAATATCGCTCCAATTTTTCCGGTTTGTATTTCTCTGGCGAGGTTAGATTCTGTTATTTGAAAGTCGGACAATATTTAAATATATGTTAAAATTTTTATTATATATGGATATTTCTTTTTGAGCAAATTTTGCCAAACTCTTGTGTTTTGTACTATTTCCTTCTGTCTATGAAGATTAAAATTGCAAATTTTTATATCTTTTGAAAAAAAAAAAAAAAAGACACATTTCTAATGTTTTTCATGCATTTTCTTTTTCTCTATATATGCTGTATTAAATTTTAATATTATTTTCTCAATAAATCATAATAAGATTGCATTACTATATTTCCTATTTTAGAAATTTAAATATTACTATTAGAAAGTTTACCTTTATTTTTAACGGGTATTGGAAAGGCAAAAAGGTCGATTTGTTAAGGCCACCTTCAAATCCGGAAATTTTTCAAAAAATTAAACAAAAATTCGCGAATAAAAAAAAATACTTTTAAAATCAAATGAAATTTGTCTATGAGTATTAAGCGTACCCACTTCACTCGCATAAAATTATAGAGTTGTAAAAGAAGCGTATTCAATTCAAATTGTTTCGGAAATATCTTTGTTTTTCAATAATTTCTTATTCAAGAATCTCTCGAAGTACTTTGAGAAGTGGCTGTCGGTAGGCGAAAGGTCAGGCGAGTAAGGTGGTTAGGTTTCTTAGCCAAACTCATGCAGATACTGTCTTGAAATCGTTGAGAGTTGCGAACAGTTGTTTGGAATAAGGATTTATTCTATTTCGTTGTGTCGTTTTGTGACGACCAAGTTTTCATTCATTTCTTCGATTTGCTAAAAATTCTCTTTGCTGCCATTGTTTTGTCTGTTTTAAGAAACTGTGACGAATCTGCCAGGCCGATATAGTTTTTAATTAACATTTTTAATGCAAGCTTGACCTTAAGAATTGTTTTTATTTATTTTTTGTTGAAAAAGGTATTTCCCCATTCCTTATTTGAATATGGTTTTTTTGTATGGTATAAAATTACAATATGGTTTTGTTAACCAGATAAAAAGGAATATATTGCAATTTACTCAGCCTTTATTGTAATGGCTAGTGTTTGGACGGGTATAGGTCGCTGGTTGTCTAGAAATTTCGCCGAAAAAGTAACCGTCAAAATATTTACATGAAGTAGATGCAGTGCTATTACAGAACGCATCAAACAATCTGATTTACCACGTTTAAATGTTAAAACAAATATTTAATACAATCTGAAGTCACGTATAATTTACTTTTTTATCTATTTCAAGCAAAGGTTGAAGATATACAGCTTTATTAGGACCACCGGTCTTATACAGATTCACCACAGGAAGAAAGCATAGATGGAACTCCTATACTCCAGGCAGCGCAGAGCACAACAACAGCCTCCAGGTCCGACACATGTCCAGTGGTTAAAGATTCCACCGTGCATAGGTTAGCGTATCACTGAATATAAATATTAATTATATAAGGCAATTGCGCGCCATCTATGTATAAGAAATGAAATCATTAAAAAGCACGAATATTTCTTTTACATACAATACAAACTTCTACTGTCCTTAGTGTGATGAAAAAATAGATTGGGAAGGCTTGACTCATCAGTGAAGTACCCTACCAGCGGTTTAGACAATTTAATCTATCAGACCGCTTCTCTTATAGCTCTAATACTGTATTGAATCATTCTGATTATATATGCTACACTGAAGGTTAGAATCTTAGAAATGGTATTCAATATGATTTCATATATATGTTAAAAACAAAATTGGCATTTCCTGATTGCTCACATGACATTTTAGATGGCAGAGCGACATCTAGTGGAACAAAAATGGGTTGGCCAAATATCTTTGGAACAAGCTAAATCAACGTTTAGTTCATTTTTGTTCATGTGTTTTCTTATGTGTTTTCTTTATTCTACTCGCCTTAAATCAGGAAGTATTTCATCCTCAAAATTATGTTATCATATCAATTAGAGTAAATTGAGATTAAACTGCGAACAATACCATAAAATACTCATGTAATGAAAAGCAAGTTAATAATTCCTATCTATCTATTATCAAAATATTTATTATTATATGTAAATTTAGGATTTATATTTAGATATATTTAGAAAAAGGCAACTCCTTATCGTGCAACTAAAAGTTGCTGATGGCTTGCGCCATCTATCGGAATAAATATCAACTATTCTCGTTGATTTTTAATTATTCCAGAATTGGCCTAATACCCATATTCTTGATTAATCAAGAAAAGCTAACCACGGACGCGTTTCGGGCTCAAATCAACGAGAATAGTTGATATTTATTCCGATAGATGGCAAGCCATCAGCAACTTTCAGTTGCACGATAAGGAGATGCCTTTTTCTAAATTTATGCACCTTATCCCAGTACAATATTACATTTGTACTATTTTTTCACATTTAGATATATGTAATACAATATAATGCGGCTTATAATTGTAGAACGACATTTGAAATTATCCCGCATGTGTTTCTTTTAAACGAAAAATCGAAATTTATTTTAAGGAGAAATAACGATTTAGGGATGAAGTATGAAAGGATGAATTGTGAAGAGTAATGATGAAGGGAAAAATAAAAGTGTCCAGAAATGGGAATCGAACCCACAGTGTTCCGCTTACTTGGCAGATGCCATGTCTACTAGGCTACCCTGGACATATTTTTCCGTTCGTAAATATTATATATATGTGTGCAAAAATGTTATAGTGTTAAATATTTGATATTGAAGAAGGATGGGTGTAAAATTCTTTGCTGTTAATTGACAGGATGAAAGGATAGTTTAATCTAACGACAGATAGATGACAAAACATATAGTAATTTGAGTTCATGTTGTGATTTATGTGAAATATTGTGTTTTGGTATATCAATAAATACCAACTAGGTAGGGGGGAGATTGGGTTTTTCCCTTCTAAACATTGAATATAATTCCCTTTTCTGAAATATTTTTGTTTTGTTTTTTTAGAAAAAAAAATGGTGAAGGAATTGTCTTTCCTTGCGGATTTATTCCCTCGGTCAAAATTTAAAAATGTTTTATTGAAAAGTTTTCTGATCCTTTCTATCGGGGAAAACCTAAACCCTCGAAATGTGAAGAAAAAACAAACAACAGAGAAAAATCTAACGTTTTTCCACTCTTTGCTCTACTTACAAATATTTATTTAAATCTTTGTTTTTCTCCAATATTAAAAAAATATAATTTGAACGGAGGTTTTATATTTTATTTGTGAAGAGCCCTAATTTCTCTAGTACTATAGAAATCTGTCTCTTTTGTCGTTTAATAGACGTAGGTTTTAGACAAAATGTGATATTCCTACTAGGATAATTTGCGTCAATACAGACCTCTCATTTCAAGTATTCTATATACAGTTACGAGCGTCATTCCTCATCTCCTAATCAACTCTGTCACCGTTTGCTTTTTTTTTTGGGATGGCGCCCTCCTATTGGTTGGCTACGATCACGCCACCTTTGCCCCCCCCCCCCCCCCATCATGCCTCCCCCACTCGCTTTTTCGTTTTTGTAACTATTGTGTTGGAGCGGGTCTCTCCTTAAATAAATGCATATATTAGTTAATAACTAAATGGAATCCTATCTTTCTTTTTCCCAGTATGAGACGCCTACGGAAGCCAACAGTACATAGACAGATAAAGCACATAGGCTATAGTTATTAACTAATATATGCATTTATTTAAGGCGCCAATTTATAATTGTAACAAATAGTATTTGAATAAAAAACATTCAATCGGGTAAAACACGGGCGTTGCCCGGGTCATTCGGCTAGTATATATAAAATAACAAACAAATCAGACACACACAAACATACAGCTTTATTAAGACTACCGCTCTTATACATATTCGCCACAGGAAGGAAGCATAGATGGAGCTACTATACTCCAGGCAGCGCAGAGCCCAACAACAGCCTCCAGGTCCGACACATGTCCAGTGGCCACAGATTCCACCGTGCATACGTCAAGGTTAACGTATCGCTGAAAACTAATACCTTAAATACCCACACACACAAATAGCTTTATTAAGACCGCCTGTCTTATGCAGATTCACCACAGGAAGGAAGCATAGATGGAGCTCTTATACTCCAGGCAGCACAGAACCCAACAACAGCCTCCAGGTCCGACACATGTCCAGTGACCACAGATTCCACCGTGCATAGGTTAGCGTATCACTGAAATCTTATACAGATTCATCACAGAAGGAATCATAGATGGAGCTCCTATACTCCAGGCAGCACAGAACCCAACAACAGCCTCCAGGTCCGACACATGTCCAGTGGCCATCAGATTAGCTAATAGCTTCAACTTAAACAGAGCTAGTAAATCTATCATATATACAGTAGCGTAGTAATGGATGACTGGACAGATCACAATAATAAAGTAAAATATTATTTATACATGACGTAAGCACAACTAGGCGACTACAATTCAACTAACAAACTATTTACAGCTAGAAATATATTGAACAACAAAGCTATGGACCATATATGATGATTTAATAAGTACAGAGTCATATTCTGCTGTATTGCTTCATTGATTAATTAAATAATAAAATCGTTAGCAGATTACCTCTCTTTTCACCATAATATATTTACATAAATCATTATACTTTTAATACTTTTCCTTATTTATTTTATAAATTTTTAATTAAATATTTGCTATTAATAAACTCCAGTCCTCTTTACTCCAACAGCAGATGTCTTGAATCCCGTGTTTTATCACCTCAATAACAATCTTTCACTGCTCCGATCGATGCTAAGAATGTTACAAAATGGACAGGAAGTGGGTTGATTGAGTAAGATCTGAAGGTGGTAATGTCTTGTCAATGGAGCAGATCAGATCGGCCCATGCACCCTGATCATAATACCGGCCAACTGAGGTGCCTTGTCCGTATTGTTGCATCATGATTAATGCGCATATATTTAAAAAAAAATATTTATAATATTATTTTCTATATATTTCAAATCTAAATTTATATTTATTTATTTTTATAAAACAGAATATTATTATGAAATAATATGTACTATAAAATAATTTATATTTTGATACTCTAAATACTCAACCAGCTTTAAACTTTGATGTGATAAATAAAGAGATATTCTAGGTGTTACCTAAAGATATAGTTGTCTTAATATTGACTGGTTTAACCTTGTAGGATGGTTGAGACACGTTCTGAAAAGATGCAAGATGCGTTTGAGGAGAGAATCAAGACTGAAGAATCTGCCAAACCGCAGCCTAGTGCAACAGTATGGATGTCCTCTTCTGGATTGATGTCACCCCCCCCCATATAGAGCTCTGTATGTAAAGGTAAAAAGAAAACAATAGTTATCTCTCAGAATTAGAGTTGGCTTGATGAAGAAGCTACAAAAAAATAAAGAAAAACCTCAAGAAAGAGAACATAGGACCTTTGGAAGAGACCTGAATCAGAGAAACTGAAGAAGAAAAAGTTTTAAAAAGAAGGTTTGATATAGATTCCCATTTCATACTTTTTGTGAAATGGGAACTTATATTAAAACCTTCTTTTTTTACTTTTTCTTCTTCAGTTTCTCTGAATCAGGTATCTTACAATGATCCTATGTTCTCTTTCTTGAGGTTTTTCTTTATTTTTTCGCAGCTTCTTCAACAACCCAAATCTACTTCTGAGAGATAACTATTGTTTTCTTTCCATTCCATTTACATTCAGAGAGCTTACTTTATCAATCCTTGCCTGTCTATTTTGGAACATTTTTCAGCAAAAAGGTTCCATTTCATACATTTTATAAAAGAGGGGAGACGAATAATTTCCTTAAAGAGTTATATATACCATTGCAGATGGAGATGTTAAGGAGATTCACCGAATACTGTTCACTTTTGAAACAATAAAAGAATTTGAGACAAATGGAAAATCTTCAATTGTAATGGGTGAATTGTTGTTAGGCTTATTACATTGATCGCAAATTATTCCTCTGACTTTACCCATCAACACCGCATCATTTGGAAGGCTGTTGAGACAACTGTGAATCTCAGCACCGTTTTATCCAGCTTGAATAATATGTAACTATAGTTGGCGAAACAGCTTTGAGGGTCCGCAACTGATGAGCCAGGCTATTCCATTATTTTATCATTACAGTAAGGGCAGTAGAAAATTGAATTATTTTAAAAAATAAACATACACGTCAGAAATATTTTAAATTTATTATGTAAATCTAGTGTTAAAATCAAATTATTGTATCTTATAGGACTTTGGAAGAGTCTTCATTTTGTGTTAAAACTAAACAAAGCGTTTTTAAAAATATTTCAAAGTTTAGACGATAAAAAACATGGTGAAGGAAGACGAGTATCTTTTATTGGTGCATTAGAGCAAGCTTTCGGGCAAAAGCCCTTCGACAGGCAGGATATAACGACACTATGAACGATATCGATGGCTGTAGTGAATATATACATACACATATTAATTTACATAAATATAGAAAAAAGCATTTATGTAAATTAATATGTGTATGTATATATTCACTACAGCCATCGATATCGTTCATAGTGTCGTTATATCCTGCCTGTCGAAGGGCTTTTGCCCGAAAGCTTGCTCTAATGCACCAATAAAAGATACTCGTCTTCCTTCACCATGTTGTTTATCGTCTAAATTCAATCCAGGAAGAATTCTTTAGCTATAATTCAAAGTTGTTAAAATGGAAACATTTCCTCAATTTATCAAGTTGGGTCCTCTCATCTATAAGACTAAATAAATAGCTGTTTTTCTTTTCCTAAATATTTTGGGATCTTTTGTACCCTTCTGCAATAAGAAAATATAATAGAAGTGCCTGGCTCATCAACAATAAGTCCTTCTAGAATATTTATTCTTTTTGATATCCTTACAAAATACCGTCTAATAATCATCTCCTAATTGCTCCTATTATAAAAATATAAAAGTAAATGTGGTCAAAATAAATTAAATAGTTAATCAGTGAGATTTAAAAAGGAATTTTTTTATTCTATGAAAAATAAAGCACTTAGATATTCCAATTTAAAATATACAACGCGGAATATATATGTATATATTCAACTTTATTATAAAGTAGCCACGACATCATTCTCGGTTGGGACTTTCTGGAGGCGTCAAGGGCTATAATCGATTGTGGTAGCGCCGAGATTCTGTTAGAAAAAGCAGAACTACCAGAGGATTCTTCGAGCATATTCCAAACTGTGGCCGCCGACGATAGCTTTATAATCCCCGCTGGATCAACCAAGCAGATAAACGTAATCAGCGAAGCTATACTCGGTGTGAGTGATGTCGTAATGGAGCCTTCGAGGATCCTCTTTCTAGAACGTGATCTGATGGTTCCCGCCTCGATCTTCGCTGTCCAGCATGGAAAAGGGAGAATTTGGATAACCAACATCGGCACATGTGATCGAACTGTCCCCAAAGGAATGTGTATTGGAGAGATACAGGTACTGGAAGAGGGTCAGCTGGCGGTCATCGGTGATGCTTCGGACACCAATCGGCAGGGGATTCTTGGACAAGAAAACTCTCCAAACATTGCCTCGATGATAAGCCCTGATCTATCCATGCTTGAAAGGACCAGGATATGTTCGATACTTGGGAGTTTCAGCGGCTTATTTGAATTTAATAAGTTTCCGTCTAATCTGACGAGCACAGCCAAGCACAAGATAAATACAGAGGACCATCCCCCGATTAAACGCCGTCCATATCGAGTGTCGCAGGTCGAACGTCAAACCATTCAGAATGAGGTCGACAAAATGTTGAAAGGAGGTATAGTTCAGCTTTCCGAAAGTCCTTGGTCCTCTCCTGTGGTATTAGTGAAAAAGAAAAATGGTAGTTGGCGTTTCTGTGTCGATTACAGACACCTGAATAAAATCACAAAAAAGGATGTATATCCACTACCAAGATTGACGATACACTCGATTGCTTAAGAGGGGCGAGTTATTATTCTTCCATGGACCTCCGTTCTGGTTACTGGCAGATTGAGGTGGATGAGGCAGATCGCGAAAAGACCGCCTTCATTACACCCGACGGATTGTACGAGTTCAAAGTTATGCCTTTCGGGCTGTGTAACGCCCCAGCGACATTTGAAAGAATGATGGATACCTTGCTGAGGGGGTTGAAGTGGTCAATGTGCCTTTGCTATCTGGACGATATTATTGTGTTTTCACCCACCTTTGACGAACATGTTCGACGCCTTGAATTAGTTCTCAGGTGTCTCTCAAAGGCTGGACTTGTGTTAAATCCAGACAAGTGCTTGTTCGGAACAAAACGACTAAGCATTTTTGGGCATCTGGTGGATGGAGAGGGCGTGCACCCCGACCCGGGTAAAGTTGATGCTATGTCCAAATTCCCTACTCCCAAATCCCTTACTGATGTAAGAAGTTTCATTGGAATGTGCTCATATTATCGTCGTTTCATTAAGAATTTTGCTCAAAAAGCTGAACCACTACACAGGTTGTTGAGAAAGGACACCAGATTCGAATGGGGACCAGATCAACGGCAGGCCTATGAATCCTTGAAGTTGGCACTCGCGTCGGAACCCGTCTTGGCCCACTTCGACGAAAAGTATGCGACCGAACTGCACACCGACGCCAGTGGGTTTGGAATTGGTGCGGTTTTGGTCCAGGTCCAGGGAGGAAGTGAAAAACCGATTGGATATGCATCAAGAACGCTGTCAACAGCTGAAAAAAATTATTCAACAACGGAGCGGGAGTGTCTTGCCGCGATTTGGGCGATCGGCAAGTTCCGTCCATACCTATTTGGGCGCTCGTTTACAATTGTGACGGATCATCACTCGCTCTGTTGGCTTTCGGGACTGAAGGACCCGTCGGGAAGACTGGCCAGGTGGGCCTTAAGACTTCAGGAGTACAATGTGAACGTGGTATATAAAAACGGCAGAAAACATCAAGATGCCGATTGTCTCTCACGCAATCCAATCGAAGCGAATAACCCAGGGGAATCCGAAGATGACATACCAACATTAGCTGCTTTAACTGATATCGTCGCGGAACAGCGGAAAGATCCGGTAATTGTGAGAATATCGGAGGAATGTTCGAGGAACGATCAAAACCGCTTCAAAATAATCAATGGAGCTCTTTACAAGCGGAATTTCGACCCAGTGGGGCAACCGTGGCTATTGGTGATCCCCAGGCATTTGCGCCCTGACGTCCTCAGAAGTCTCCACGATAATCCAACTGCCGGTCATTTAGGGTTGGCTAAAACCCACGATAGAATTAGGAGGAAGTATTTTTGGCCAGGTCTTCTGAGGAGCATAAGAAAATATGTCGGTCACTGTAGGGAGTGCCAGCGTCGTAAACATGCTCCCTTGCGACCGCCCGGATTGCTGCAACCGATACCACCCACCTCTGTTCCGTTCCAAAGAGTCGGAATTGATCTCCTCGGAAGATTCCCAATATCCCATTTAGGAAATAAATGGATAATAGTTTGCACAGACTATCTGACGCGATACGCTATCACCCGAGCCTTACCATCGGCAGACGCTCAGCAAGTGGCCAAGTTCGTCCTGGAGGACGTAGTGCTTAAACATGGAGCACCACGAGAAATAATTACTGACCGGGGTAGGGTTTTTCAGTCTAAACTAATATCCGAGCTGACGCGACTTTGCTCTTCGGCTCAGAGATTTACCACGGCGTACCATCCTCAGACGAATGGTCTCACTGAGAGACTTAATAAAACCCTGGCCGACATGATGTCAATGTATGTGGACGTCGAACAAAAGGAATGGGACGTTATTCTTCCGTTCATCACGTTTGCTTACAATACGGCGAAGCAGGACACCACCGGATTCACCCCATTCAGCCTCATCCATGGACGAGAAGCTGAAACTACGTTGGATACATTGTTTCCTCTTTTAAAAGATGAAGATCAAGAGGACTATAATCGAGAGATAGTGACTCGAGCAGAGGAGACGCGACAATTGGCTCGGCTACATACACTGAGAGCGCAAGAGGGCAATAAACGACTCTACGACGCCAAACATCGAGAAGTGAGCTATCAGCCAGGCGATAAAGTATGGATATTTATACCCGTTCGGAAAATAGGGATATCCGAAAAATTAATAAAACGATATTTCGGCCCTTATAGGGTGACGAGACGCATTTCGGATGTGACGTACGAAGTTGAAAGTCTAGACACTACTAACCGCCGTCGTAAGCCAAAGGAAATTGTGCACGTAGTGAGAATGAAGAACTACCGTGACCCGGACGAACAACTGGACCTACCCGAGGATGAGCCTGCCGTCTGACAGCGAGGACGCTGTCCTTTTGGAGAGGAGGGCATTGTAGCGTTATTTGTTGTATTGTTTTACATAATTAGGTTTTGGATTTTGTTTGTGTTTGTTTTGCATGTATTGAGTTAATGATTGGTGTATATGTGTGTGTGTTCGTGTATTCTTTGATTTGTGTAGTCTGCTCGTTGGCAGCAATAAACGTTTATCGTTCGATTTATCTACGCCTGTTGCTTGCAATTCTTACCGCCACAATATTATGATGCATTAGCGCGCCATCTGTTATGAAAATCTGAAACTATTATAGACGTGTATGATTCTTTTGGGGGGTCATTGGAAGGCTGGTTAAACCGTTTGGTTTTCGACCACTACGACCCGGGTTCGATTCCCGCATTGGACACATTTTTCTGATAAAAAAAATGCTCCAATGGTCCCCGATTCTTGCAAAAGTCCAACCCCACCAGCGAGTGCAAGTAACCAAACGGGGCTCTGGCACATTTGTAAGTGCAAAGTCGAACTGCTTTTCACATGTGTAGACATGTGGTGCGCTTACAGTAAAAGCAGTCGCTAACTACCCACCATGATTATCATGGCCTGTACCACGTGTACTAGGGATAAGAAAAAAAAAAGATTCTTTTAAAAATTAATCTATTTCTACTGCCCTTATGCAATGGAATAATTAATGTGAGGGTTCACCACTGATGAGCCAGACCCTCCCATTATTTTTTTACATTGCAGTAAGGGCAGTAGAATTGTTTAATTTTTAAAAGAATCATACGCGTCTATAATAGTTTCGAATTTTCATTGCATACTATTGATGAAATGTTTACTAAGGAATTTATTCCCTCGATGACAATGCTATATTCAAACTATCCGTTGTATTTGGGAATATACTTTATGAACTGAAGTGAATATATTACATATTTTGTAGTAAATATGTTTTAATATGTTAGAAATCTTTGCAAACCGCTCTTTCAAAAAGACTCTTTCCTTATGCTTTGCTCTTTTGATTAATGCTACTTACGAGGTTTTTGATGAAGGAATGGTATAAGTTGTCCATTTTAGATAATTATGATTTGGGATCGAATCCCACATTGGGTACTTTTTTTCCTGAAGAAAAATTAGCTTCAATGGTTTTCGAGCTTTGCAAAAGTTATATTTCCATCACTGAGTACAAGTAAACAAACTGAGCTCTGGTAGACTTGCAAGTTCAAAATCGAACTGCTCTTTCTACATGTGTAGACATGTGGCGCACTTACAGCGAAAGCAGTCGCTTACTATCCACCATGTTGATCTAGACTAGGACAATGTATAATTGGGATAGGTTCAAACTTGTTTAACTAAAAATAGCGTTTCTATAATTTGTAGTATTTTTCTTCTTCTTTCTTATCTCAAAGCCATGATAATCATGGTGGGTAGTTAGCGACTGCTTTTACTGTAAGCGCACCACATGTCTACACATGTGAAAAGCAGTTAGACTTTGCACTTACAAATGTGTCAGAGCCCCGTTTGGTTACTTGCACTCGCTGGTGGGGTTGGACTTTTGCAAGAATCGGGTCCATTGGAGCTTTTTTTTTAAACAGAAAAAAGTGTTTAATGCGGGAATCGAACCCGAGTCGTATTGGTCGAAAACCAAACGGTTTAACCAGCCTTCTACCGACTCCCACTTTGTAGTGAAATGTTTTAATTAATAATTAGCATACAATAAAATGTGTTTTTAATAGTCAATATTAAATATACTCCTCTTCTTTTAAAGATAATTTCTAAGAATAAATACAACACATCAGTTTTAACTTCATGATTCCGCAAGTTTAAATTGAATCCGAGGAGAAAAATGGAAGCCACGCCGTTTTATTTATTGGCTCCTTTATTTTGGACTTTGGGGCAAAAATTGTTCGAATCTCCTTTTGTTGCTTCTTCTTTACTTGTATAGCTTTTCCTCGCTCGGCGTTTTTTACTTCAAATCTGAGATTTCTTTATAAAATACATTTTGTAGGTTTTCTTTACAACATTATATCGTATAGAAGTTAATAAAAAGGTATATATATATATTAGATTGAATGTGAAAAAGATTGAATATATATTAGAAAATAAATGTATATAAGATTGAATCTTATTTTGTAAGCGATTTAAACCCTTTCAAAGATTGACTGACAATATATCTGATTTATTTATTACAAAACACGCTATATTCTGTGTTGATTAGTGCTTGTAAAGTGTCAAACTATTATATATATATATGTTTTCAAAAATATATATAGAAATCATTTTTGGTATTAGAGAAAGAGTGCATTTTTTACATTTATAGTAATCAATTAATTATTTATATGTTTTTTTTTAAATAGTTTTGAGTAATCAATAATATTTAACATATTATATTCAACCATCAATTTAACATGATGGAAACATATATTATTTACAACTGCCGTATTATAAAAATATAATTTCAAATTCATTAGTCCACGATAGTTTAAAGTCTGCATAACTTGTTAAATTTTAAATATTATTGTTTACTGAAGACCTTTTGGCTTTTACTGAAACTGTTCATTTGACATTGTACTCTCAGATCTGCAACAAGTGGGCACCGGATTATGCTCTGGGTTGTGATCTTCTTGGTCGCATAGGCATAGTGAATAATCAATTCTAACAACTCTACATAAGTATGTGTTAAAGTCGCCATACCCCGTCAAAATAGTATATTATTAATATTTGTTAACACAAAGCAATAACGCGCCATCTATACATATAAGATAAAAGGATTTAAAAGCGCGTATGTTTCTTTTATACATAAAACGAATTAATTTTTGGTTAATAATGGTATTAATATTTGGTTGTAAAAAAAAAAATAATTGGTAATCTCAAATCTTCAAAATATTCTCTGGAAGTATCATTAGAATCTTCATAGTATTTTTGTAATTATCATTTATTAAGTTAGATATTATTTTTGTTGGATCATTTCTATTATAATCAATTTCAAATTTAAGTATGTTTGAAAAAATGAAATCCGTAAGTTTAGGTATATATTCTTGCAAGGAAGGACATGTGTGTACTGTTCGAAGATGTTTTATTGTAAGCATATTTACAGTATTTGAGGATTTTATGCTGTAATGAGTCTAATTCTTTTTGAGAGACTTCTTGGTTCTTTAAGGATACTTAGATTGTGTTGAACTATAAGTTAATTTGTTTTCAAATAAGAGGGGGTTATACAATATTTATAATTTTATGCTATCCAATTCCCACCATTTTGACAATATGATGTGACTTTATGAAGAATACCTATATAAATATCAATTTAACTATAAGAGAAGAAATGCATAGAGAAAATTACTTCAAAGAAAATACATTCATGAACGAAACTTAAGAACGTGTAAAGTCTTTGATGGCTTTAGGTCTTCAGTTTTTTTTAAAAGAGACAGAGGCAATTTTGTTCATACTTGGTTATCTCGTGTATCTTCAATAAAGGACACTGTATATTAAATATCTTTCAGAGTTATTGTCTGAATCCCGGTATATACACACATACAGCTTTAATAAGACCACCGGTCTTATACAGATTCACCACAGGAAGGAAGAATAGATAGAGCTCCTATATTACAGGCAGCACAGCACCCAACAACAGCCTCCAGATCCGACGCATGTACAGAATCCCGATATATATGCTAAAATGTATAACTTCCTTTAGTGTTGTTCTTGAGTGTATGTATTGGGACTCAGAAAAAGAGACGTTTAACAAAAGGATGAGAGGTAACATTTAAGGAAAGTTTTACTCTCTATTTTAGCGAACCTTCTATATATAAATTATTTAACTGGCTCCATAAATGGTTGTTATTTGTTAAGCCAAGAGTGATTTGGAATTGTCCTGGTATGTGGTTCAGTAAGAACACTTATTCTCATCATCAGAGATCCATCACCATAGACAATTTTGACAATGAAAATAATTTTATTGACCTCTTGTCAATACATGCAAAGTGCACAGTCTGCACTATTTAAAAAAAGATAATTATATATATGCATCATACTATGTATAAAGAACATGGCGCCTCTGCCAGTGCTGCAGAGTTTGGTGGAGAATCACCAGCGGGTCTCTAGCGATCCAGCGGTCCATCACCATAGAGTGACAGCTACATTGATAAATGGTCATCTCGATTCTAAAATATAGATACAATCTTAGCGATGTGATCGCGGATAGGTAAAAAGCTATTTATAATGTCGAACTGGTTTATACATGTGTAGACATTTCTAATATATCAATTAGAACGTCTCTTCACCAGGATTAGCATGGCCTGGTACTACGTGCACATAGGAGTAAACTCGGCAAGAAAACAGACAAGATGACATAATCTACAGCCTCTCAGCTTCATCTAGCGCTAGAGAAGGCTGCCAATCTTAACTTACGCATGTGCGAAGCCATTTCATTTTTTTTTGTTCGTCATTATAAGAATAAGGTAGCGGTTCCTAAAAAAAAACGTTATTCGCTTTTAGGTGATTTAAATCTATTAATTTATTTTATTTATAAAGTTATAAATGGAGAGAGAATAAAACACGATCAAATATATCGGTTTGAATATCATAAAATTTGCTTGTCTAATATGCAATATACCAAAGTTCTATTAAAAGTATCAAAAGCCGCTAACACCATAATAACAAGCCGCGGTGCATTTTGGAATAAGTATTTAAAAAGCATGATACGAGGCAAGTTTTTATGGTTTATAAAAATAAGGGGAGATATAAGTTAGGGTTAGCAATGATGGGCCATCTGGTAAAATAGCCATTTAGAGGTTTCTGTGTTGAAGTAATGGCCTTCTTGTGGTATAATGTGCCCATTGGTTCCACGCTGTGGGTCAAATCTGTATTGAACAATAACACATCGTAATTCTTTATCATTTAGTCCGAGGTTTACAGGTGAAATTAGAGAATTTCTTAATTGATAAATTATATGAAATCTAAATACACAGTCAAACTTAAACAATTCGAAGCCAAAGGGACAAAAAACAAAACAAATTATACAATAATTCGAATTAAAAATGGAATTTCTATTTATAGGAAATTCTAGGTGCCAAGATCGAATTAAAGATGTGCGAATTTTCCAAGTTCTACTGCATTTCATTTTCTAAAGGACAAAGATTTAAGCTAAGCAGAAGCTAGAAGTATGGGAATGCGTATGCGAATAGAATTGACTATATTTCTGGCGATATTTTTAGTGAGACTATCTATTTTCTATGATGGAGGACACTATATCAAACACAATACAAAACTGAAATGTGTCTTTATTTGTTCCGCATACGTTTCTACAATAGTTGATATGTCCAGAACCCGATATAAAGTCTGTACCACAGTCTTGTCATAGTTTTGATCCCTGAATTTCTCAATTTTAGGGTAGGAAAATTCTGATAGCTACGTGTATTAAAACATTATTATTTTTAGTATTATCCCTAGTACACATGGTACAGGCCATAATAATCATGGCGGGTAGAAGTAGACGACTGCTTTTTACTGTAAGTGCACCACATGTCTACACATGTGAAAAGCAGTTCGACTTTCGCACTTACAAATGCACTAGAGCTCCGTTTGGTTACTTGCACTAGCTGGTGGGGATAGAACTTTGCAAAAATCGGGAGCTATTGGAGCATTTTTTCTAATTAGAAAAAAGTGTCCGATATGGGATTCGATCCCGGGTCGTAGCGGTCAAAAACCAACGATTTAGACCACCCTTCCACCGACCCTCCTAAAAATTATAATTATCACTAATATATAACACCACCACAGATAATAATGATAGTAATAAATCTTTGTTATAGTTGAAGACAACCATTTACTCGTTATGTATATACGTCTGGTCTTTAATTACCTTTTTTTTTAGATAAAATTTATTTTGAAATATTTTATCGTACTTTGAAACACGCGTAGAATGAATAATATATATAAGGTTTAGATAATAAAAAGGCATATATATTTGATTTAAAATATTTATTTGCCAATATTTTTATTCAATCCAATATATGCCTTTTTATTATCTAAAGATTTAAATATGGATTGCTCTATTTTCAGAACGATTTATAAGGTTGTCCCAAAAGTTCGTGTTTTTATTACTTGGCGAATAATATTATTACGGCAAATACATAATAATACATAATACAATTACTAAAACAAAGTAGGCATATCCTGACCAGGAGCACATGTGCTTTTTAGATGGCAGAGCGCCATCTGGTGGAACAGAAATCAACTAGACATCGATTTAGCCTGTTCCCTGATTTTTGACCAACCCAATTTCTTGATAAATTAAGAAAAGCCATATACAAACGCGTTTCGGGTTGTTGGCGCTCGTCAGCGTGGAGTAGGTTTTGGTCCCAGAGGCTTCTTGAGAAACCAAGAAATGGGTATTTAAGGCCAAATTTGCGTAAATAAGTTTAACACATGAAAAAAAAAAAACAATAGAAAAATAAATAAAAAGGAAAGGTGTTGATATTAAAAACAAAGTAGGCATATCCTGACCAGGAGTACATGTGCTTTTTATACAATTTAAAACAATTAATTTATACATAATACAAAGACATTATAGATAACGGCGAATAATATTGGTATTTCAATTTTTTACAAGTGTTTACGAACTTTTGGGATAACCTTGTAATTATAACAACTATAAGCTATTAATAGCGGTTAAACTGGTTGTATAGCTTTATAATTATACGCCGCAGTCATTTATAAGTATTATTAGTCAGTTTAAATATTAGTTACGAACGGAGAAATATCGTCCAGGATAGCCTAGTGGACATGGCACCTGCCCGGTAAGCAGAAGGTTGTGGGTTCGATTCCCGCTCCTGGACACTTTTATTTTTTCCGTTCGCCATTACTCTTCATATTTTTCACCCTCCATACGTCATCCAT
Organism: Cordylochernes scorpioides; assembly: GCA_030710605.1. Taxonomy (NCBI): domain Eukaryota; kingdom Metazoa; phylum Arthropoda; class Arachnida; order Pseudoscorpiones; family Chernetidae; genus Cordylochernes; species Cordylochernes scorpioides. The sequence continues at coordinate 55,750,586 of CP092877.1, forward strand.
TCATATATAGACCATCACTATTCATATATTCAACCTTTTCATACGTCATCCAAAAGTTAGAAATATTAAATTATTTCTCTTTGAAATTAAAAATGATTTTTCATAAATAAAAAGAAAATTATGCGGTTAAACTGGTTGTATAGCTTTATTAAATAAGTATTCCTTATACATGAAGTTTCAGGATAAATTGCCATTATCACCTCTAATCAGAACTTCCAGTATATTTATAAATATTTAGTTATTTATGTGAAAAACAAATAAAATTAGAATAAACTAGTAATTACTTTTGATATTAATTACATACGACTATTAATTATGATAATGAAAAAGGATTAGCATATTATAAATAATTAATCATTTTAAAATGAGGATATCTCAATGCATGTTGATTAATTCATTGAAATGTTGACATCGATTTAGTTCATTGTTTAATTAAAGTTGTTTTTCCCTTATACACTAGGATTTCCTCGAAATAATAAAAAAAAGGAACAAAATTAATTTGAATTTTCTACCAAGCTCTCTCTCCGAGTTGTTTTAATCTTAAACTGCAATTTTCTCTAAAACACGAAATTTCCACAGGATTGCATTCGAGTTGAAATTACCAGAGAAAATAAAAACAAAATTTAATTAGATCATCTTAAATATTTTTATTTTTAAAATCTGTGTGTGTTATATATATGAATAAATAGTTTAATTTTAAAATGTTTAGGGCCACAGTGTGCTATTTTAAAAGTATACTTGGTAAAGTTTCGCAAGAAGATATTAGCGTCTTGATAAACATTATACAATGGAACATTTTCAAACGATTCTGTTTTTCTCTCTATCCCCAGTGTCTTACCCTAAAGGCATGTCCCTTGAAGCGTCACAAGGAATTGTTATTGAAATCTTGGAACTTTTCTCCAACTTATTTTATTTTTAGCTTAAAATTGTATTAGAGACTTGACACAAGTGAAAAATTTGCATAATTTCTGATAGTCCTATTTTACATATTTTCTGAAAAACCTTTTTTTTTTGGTGGATAAAATATAAATATTTTTTATAAAAATATCTCAATTGTTTTTGAACAATTTTAATAATGGTAAAATTTTGTATTAACTTTTTTTTAATTCAATGATATGTATATATGTGGTTGTGGGTGAAAATTTTGTTTCGCTCGATCTTTTGTTATGAATTATTATAGACTAAACACATAATGGTGCGAACAAATAATTATCATAATAAAAGGTTATAAGTTATTGTTGTTGTCGTGTCCAATGAAGAGCCTCAGATATCTCCATACATCTCTATCACAGCAGTTGCAATGTTCTCTATCTTGGGTGTGTAAAGCTGCTACTCTGGGTCCATGTCATATTTATGTTGTTGTTGTTGTCGTGTCCAATGAAGAGCCTCAGATGTCTCCATGCATCTTTATCACAGCAGTTAAAAATGAAGAGTAAAAAGGTATAAGTAAATACTTGTAAATAGCTAAATATACTTGTACTATCTTGAAAATTATTCCCACCAAACCTTTGATATAACTAGGGGTGGCGGTGTCTTGTCCATGAAGCAGATCAGATCGGTCCATGCACCCTGATCACAATACCGGCAAACTGAAGTGTCTTGTTTGTATGGATGTCCTCTTCTGGATTGATGTCTGTCATATAGAGGGCTGCAAGGATGGCCGGGTATACGAGGTGTGTTCAAAAAGTATCGCGACTTTTGTGTTTTTTCAAAAATTATTTATTTATTCATGAATACCTATTTTGTCCCCCTCAAAGTAATCCCCATGAGATATTATACACTTGTGCCAACGATTTTTCCAATCTTCGAAGCACTTCAAAAAATCATTTTTTAAAATCTTTTTCAGCTCCTCCTTCGATGCCGTCTTTATCTCGTCAAGCGTAGCGTAACGTCGTCCTTTCATGGGCCTCTTCAGTTTAGGGAACAAGAAAAAGTCACAGGGGGCCAGATCTGGAGAATACGGTGGCTGCGGCATCATTAGTGTGTTGTTTTTGGCCAAAGGTCGCGCACAAGCAACGATGTGTGAGCAGGGGCGTTATCGTGGTGCAAAAGCCAATTTTTGTTCTTCCACAAATTTGAACGTTTCTGGCGGATTGCTTCGCGCAAATTGCGCATAACTTGCAGGTAATATTCCTTATTGACCGTTCCACCCTGTGGCAAGAACTCATGATGCACCACGCCCCTGCAATCGAAGAAAACTGTCAGCAAAACTTTCACATTCGAACCGAACTTGGCGCGCTTTTTTCGGTCTTGGTTCGTGCGGCAGCTTCCATTGAGATGATTGAGCTTTGGTTTCCACGTCATAACCATAAACCCACGCTTCGTCACCAGTTATGACCCTCTGGAGCAAATTTGGGTCGTCGCGGACAGAGTCCAACATCTCATTAGCAATGTTCATGCGATGCTGTTTTTGGTCGCAATTGAGCAATTTTGGTACGAATTTCGCGGCGACCCGTCTCATGCCCAAATCATTGATAAAAATCGAATGGCACGAGCCAATCGATATGTTTAGGTCCTCAGCAACTTCTCTAACGGTGATTCGACGATTGGCCAATATCATTTTCTCCACTTCATTAAATTTTTCGTCTGTTGTTGAAGTGCTCGGGCGTCCGGCACGCTCTTCGTCGTTCACATCTTCTCGGCCTTCTGAGAACATTTTGTACCACCGATAAACGTTGCTTCGGTCCAAGGTAGCTTCTCCGTATGCCACAGTCAACATTCGGAATGCATCCGCGCACTTAATATCGTTTTTCACACAAAATTTGATACAGGTTCTTTGATCTTTTTTTTAATAGGTAAAAATCGAAGACGATCCAAAACACCTGCAAGCAAAGCAGCAGTCAACAATTAAGTGAACATTCGAAATGGCCGAGCTTGTCGGCATAAGTGAGAGACATGAGTACCAACATAAAGCCACAAAAAGATCGAAATTCGAATATACGTAACCCGCGAAAATTCAAAAGTCGCTATACTTTTTGAACACACCTCGTATATGGTCCGGAGTGAGTTGGGTGTTGTAACAGTTATTGCAGTTTCCTGTAGGATCTAGTCATGTCTGGGTTTATCTTCATAACTTTAAAATGTCCTGTTCTTATTCTTGAAATTATTGTTGTTAATTTCTTTTAATGTTGATGTTGCATATGGACTGGAATATTTTGGTTTTTATAATTAGTTTTGCTTTTTCTATTGTGTAACTAGTAAAATATTTAATAAAATTTGATGGATAAATATATACATTAATACCTCTTCATCCCTTAAAAAAACCATCGGTTGAGAAAACACCTATCTCTGACCGATCACTTTTGTAAAGTGAGAATTGACTTAAATCGACCATATTTTGAAATAAATGGAGAGGAAGAAAGTACCATGGTATTTTAGATCTTTTATTCTCCAAAATTATTGAAAAAAAAAGAGCTCTTGAATTATGTTTTACGGGCTACTTACCAAATGAATTTCGAGCCAATAAAAAAAAAACTGGTTCCGCCCGGGATCGAACCGGGGACCTTTCGCGTGTAAAGCGAACGTGATAACCACTACACCACGAAACCGTTAAAAATAAGGGCTCTAAATAAGTACTGAGATGTGAACAAATGTCCTTTTCAGTACAACCAGTTATAGCCAAACATGATTATCATGGCCTGGTACGACGATTATATAGACATGTAGTGTACTTAGAGTACAAGCAGTCTCAACCCTCTACCCACTATGATTATTATGGCCTGTTACTACATGTATAGACATGTGGTATACATACAGTACAGGCAGTCTCAACCCTCTACCCACTATGATTATTATGGCCTGTTACTACATGTATAGACATGTGGTATACATACAGTACAAGCAGTCTCAACCCTCTATCCACTATGATTATCATGGTCTTGTATTACGTGTATAGACATGCGGTATACATACAGTACAAGCAGTCTCAACCCTCTATTCACTATGATTATTATGGCCTGTTACTACATGTATAGACATGCGGTATACATACAGTACTAGCAGTCTTAACCCTCTACCCACTATGATTACCATGGTCTTGTACTACGTGTATAAACATGTGGTATACATACAGTACAAGCAGTCTCAACCCTCTATCCACTATGATTACCATGGTCTTGTACTACGTGTATAGACATGTGGTATACATACAGTACTAGCAGTCTCAACCCTCTACCCACTATGATTATCATGGTCTTGTATTACGTGTATAGACATGCGGTATACATACAGTACAAGCAGTATCAACCCTCTATCCACTATGATTACCATGGTCTTGTACTACGTGTATAGACATGTGGTATACATACAGTACAAGCAGTCTCAACCTTCTACCCACTATGATTATTATGGCCTGTTACTACATGTATAGACATGTGGTATACATACAGTACAAGCAGTCTCAACCCTCTACCCACTATGATTATTATGGCCTGTTACTACATGTATAGACATGTGGTATACGTACAGTACAAGCAGTCTCAACCCTCTATCCACTATGATTATCATGGTCATGTATTACGCGTATAGACATGTGGTATACATACAGTACAAGCAGTCTCAACCCTCTACCCACTATGATTATTATGGCCTGTTACTACATGTATAGACATGCGGTATACGTACAGTACAAGCAGTCTCAACCCTCTATCCACTATGATTATCATGGCCTTGTACTACGTGTATAGACATGTGGTATACATACAGTACAAGCAGTCTCAACCCTCTACCCACTATGATTATTATGGCCTGTTACTACATGTATAGACATGTGGTATACGTACAGTACAAGCAGTCTCAACCCTCTACCCACTATGATTATTATGGTCTTGTATTACGTGTATAGACATGTGGTATACATACAGTACAAGCAGTCTCAACCCTCTACCCACTATGATTATTATGGCCTGTTACTACATGTATAGACATGTGGTATACGTACAGTACAAGCCGTTTCAACCCTCTATCCACTATGATTATCATGGTCTTGTATTACGTGTATAGACATGTGGTATACATACAGTACAAACAGTCTCAACCCTCTACCCACTATGATTATTATGGCCTGTTACTACATGTATAGACATGTGGTATATATACAGTACAAGCAGTCACAACCTTCTACCCACCATGATTATCATGGCCTCTTACTACATGTATAGACATGTGGTATACATACAGTACAAGCAGTCTCAACCCTCTACCCACTATGATTATTATGGCCTGTTACTACATGTATAGACATGTGGTATACATACAGTACAAGCAGTATCAACCCTCTATCCACTATGATTATCATGGTCTTGTACTACGTGTATAGACATGTGGTATACATACAGTACAAGCAGTATCAACCCTCTATCCACTATGATTATCATGGTCTTGTACTACATGTATAGACATGTGGTATACATACAGTACAAGCAGTCTCAACCCTCTACCCACTATGATTATTATGGCCTGTTACTACATGTATAGACATGTGGTATACATACAGTACAAGCAGTCTCAACCCTCTACCCACTATGATTATTATGGCCTGTTACTACATGTATAGACATGTGGTATACATACAGTACAAGCAGTCTCAACCCTCTATCCACTAAGATTATTATGGCCTGTTACTACATGTATAGACATGTGGTATACATACAGTAAAAGCAGTCTCAACCTTCTACCCACTATGATTATCATGGCCTGGTACTACATGTGTACACATGTGGTGTACTTACAGTATACTCGTAAGCAGTCACAACCTTCTACCCACCATGATATCATGGTTTCGTTTTACATGTGTGTGAACAAATGTCATTCTTACAGTACAACCAGCCATAACTAACCATGATTAACATGGCCTGGTACGACGAGTATAGACGTGCGGTGTACTTACTCTCTATCAACCATGATTTTCATGGTATCGCTTTATATGTGTGTAAACGAGTGTTCTTCTTTAGTACAACAAGTCATAGCCAAACATGATTATCATGGCCTGGTACGACGAGTATAGACATGTAGTGTACTTATAGTACAAGCGGTCACATCCATCATGTTACTACGTGTATAAACATGTGGTATACATACAGTACTAGCAGTCTCAACCCTCTAACCACTATGATTACCATGGTCTTGTACTACGTGTATAGACAATGTAGTATACATACAGTACTAGCTACCCAAAATACACGGTCTAATTAAGTAGAAGTACCATTCATCCAATAGACCAAGATGTAATAGACGTATAATTAACCCCAGCTGGAAATTTCCTTCCTCACGGTGATTCAGCCTTTACAAACTCCGCGGGGTTATCTCCCACACTACTGTATTAATTACATTTTGTAATTAACGTTTTTAATTGATCTTCTCTATTTTTTACTGCTTTTTTCATCTTTATTAAATTAGCGTCTCTTTCTTTAATACCGTCGAAATAACCTTATTACCGTTTGCTTTAAATATAATTAGTTCTATTCGTTTACGATAGATGGCGTTCCTTTACATTCCCGATTATTCAATGAATATATTTAGTCAAATTTGACTTTTGTCTCGTCTTTACATTTTAGATGTTTACTAGATATATATTTCACGTTTATACTGTATGCCTTTTTAATTAAATATTTATTTATGGATTGATCTATTTTCAAAACAATAGTTGTATATAGGTACAAATTTCTTCAGCAAGGGAGGTTTCACTACCTTGAGAGGGTTCTCCTCTAGACAAGGTCTTCACTCCTCCAGGTTCCTGGATCAATGGCAGGAATTCTTGTTTTAAAATTATTGAGAGAGAATATGCAAATAGAGATGTGTTCCCTCAATTAATATTGAAATCAATATGTAAAATCAAAAAATGGAAAAAGCTCTTATTTTTTAAAATTTCAATATAAACAGGTTTTCTTTCTAATTATTCAATTGAATATTTTAAACTATTGCCCTCTCTTTGATATTTCATCATTTTTCTAATAATTTATTGAAGAATATTGATTATAATATTTACATTTTTAATTTTCCAATTAAATATTAAATAAAAATAGACAAAGAGAAGTTCTAATAATTTATTTTTGAATATAGACAAATATTTTAAAGTAAATACATATTTAATATACACCAATTTAATACGTTATGAATATTAATAATCTCTTTTATAATTAATGTACTCCATAGAACATAATAAAATACATATATTAATAATATACATTAAAAACTGATAAATTAAAATTTTATATAAAATTTTGTGATGAAAGCTAAATATATCAAAAGAAACTTTTAAAATATTAAAATATAAATTATTTTTTTCTAAATATTTCTTAACGCATATACTTCTATATAACTAATTTGCATATAAATAACGTATTAATGATATATTTAATAAATTATTACATTAATAGGTTAGGTTTTTCATTAAGTAAAAAGGGGGCAATTAATGAATAATTCGTGTACCAAAAAAGCAGAAGATTGGCCAGTAATGGCGCCGATGGCAGAATTTATTTGCGCCATTCCTCTAATCCAACCATTCCGGCCTTCATTCGGACTTTGATTCCATGTCGATTACTTCCTATGGCACACGGTCCCATAAAAAAAAACTAACCCACCGGAAATGTTTACCCTTAAATAGCATTAGTTTTGAAGAGATCCTGTTATTTCTTTAACTTTCCTATAATTACAAGAGTGCCTATTGGAAAAAGAGATTTAGTGATTTTATACCAGAATTCTTTAGCTCTCAAATCTAAATTGTAAAATTTAGTACATTTATTTATATAGCTCCTAAATATATAAAGATAGTGATATTTTAAAATGGTTATTATTATTATATTATTCGAGTATTAGCAAACACACCCACACACATTAGTGTTCGTTTTATAATTCCAAAATATGAACCTTATTTTGTTATTGAATGAATTTGTATAGCTTTAGAAAAGCCCTTTATCTTAATCTATATTTTTTCAATTTACCTAAATGTTGTGAAATTTCTTTAAATTTGATTCAGTAGTTTTGGGGAAGTAGTAATAGCACCAATTTAACTTTACATTTATATTTATGAGGAAGTTGAAAAATTGAAATCTACTGCTAGATATGACTGGTACAGAGCAGGAGGGACAAGCACCGGTTCTGTCCTCCCAAGAGAACACGGCTTTGATTTTCAGACTTAAGTCTGGTCATCTACAAACAATGACTTTCCAGAATGGTTGCAAGGTTTTCCCACTATGTACTAAGTGTCAACCTACAACCCCAAACCACATCATTGACTGTATTAACTCATCCATTGATGAGCTCTACACATCCCCAGCAGACACCATCAACAAGTTCTACAAGCTTGATACCCTAATATGATTGTTGAGTGGAGATAAGAAAGAAGAAAAGGATATTCAAATATATATAATGTGATACATATGTGTCTGTTAATATACTATATAATACATGTATTCCTACTTCCAGGATGTAATTGGTGTTCTATGCTCCTGTAACTTGAGTTATAAATATTTCTATGTATTCCCAAATAGTTAAGTTAACGTGAATCAATGCTATGTTGTTTAGATAACACCATAGAAGATATTTTATTTACCAAATTTTATTATACACCGAGTGTAGTCAAAATGTAAAATACATTGCTGGCCATTGAAATTACATTTTTTTTGCTTATCCCTAGTACACGTGGTACAGGCCATGATAATCATGGTGGGTAGTTAGCGACTGCTTTTTACTGTAAGCGCACCACATGTCTACACATGTGAAAGCAGTTCGACTTTGCACTTACAAATGTGCCAGAGCCCCGTTTGGTTACTTGCACTCGGTGGTGGGGTTAGACTTTTGCAAGAATCGGGGGGCCATTGGAGCATTTTTTTTTTTTACAGAAAAAAGTGTCCAATGCGGGGATCGAACCCGGGTCGTAGTGGTCGTAAACCAAACGGTTTAACCAGCCTTCCACCGACCGACTGAAATTACTATTCCAAGAAAGAATACGAATAGCGTAATTAAATTTATTAAACACGTTGTGTAATGTAAAAATAAAATCGATTAAATTTTTATATAAATTTTAATAATAGTATAATATACACTTGCCGAGTGATTGATTTTGTTCACACTTTTTTTGCATTTTATTAATCAACAAAGTGCGATATTGAAATATTTGCGCTAATTACAGAAGAAACAAACAAAACAACAAACAAATTAAAACTTAGAATTAAATTGTTTGAATCAAAAGGCGATCTATCAATTAAGTTTATATAAAATGGCGTACCTGGAACTGTAAAGAAAAAAATTGAAAAAGAAGGAGCAATCTCTCGGAATATTTTGAGATTTTTTTTTTTACTGATACAGGTACGCCCTCTCTCTCTCTCTTTTGTATAAACCTTTAATTAAATATTTAAAAATTTACATGTATTAATCGACAGAGTTCATAAAATTCATATAGACAAAGGGGGGTCGGTGGAAGGGTGGTCTAAACCGTTGGTTTTTGACCTCTGCGACCCGGGTTCGATTCTCGCATTGAACATTTTTTTTCTGATAAAAAAAAAATGCTTCAATGGTCCCCGATTCTTGCAAAAGTCCAACCCCACCAGCGAGTGCAAGTAAAAAAACGGTCTCTGGCACATTTTAAAGTGAAACTGCTTTTCACATGTGCAGACATTTGGTGCACTTACAGTAAAAGCAGTCGCCTACTTCTACCCACCATGATTATCATTATGACCTGTACCACGTGTTACTAGGGATGAGCAAAAAATTTATATATAGACAGAGTGGCTGATGTAAGAGAGTTAAATCATTTAGATCAGGGAACAATCTCACTTCTGTAAAGTTCGGACAGTCATAGATAAGGTGAAGAGCAGTTTGTTCAGTTTCTCCGCAGGAACAATTTGGTGTTTCTGATAGGACTCTTTTATGTAAGTATTTCAGAAAATTTCCGTGTGATGTGACAAATTGAGTGACTATAAAATTTATATGGAACTGTGTAAGAATTCCGTTTGGAAAAATGGTGCGAATTGTGTAATTAGCATTATGAATAGTTTGATACAAATGATCTACTTATATAATTGCCTTATTCTGAAGCTCACGGATAGAATGCGCGCCCATTGGCTGCCGCCGGCGAACACGTGTCCTCCCTGCCCCCCTCTAGACAACCCTGTTATCAGCTGTGTGATACATACACCTGTCTATAGCGGCCATTCTAGACAACCCTGTTATCAGCAGTGTGTTACATCCACCTGTCTATACAGACCACCCTGTCTATAGCGGACACTTTAGGCAACCCTGTAATCAGCAGTGTGTTCCATCCACCTGTCTATACAGACCACCCTGTATATAGCGGCCATTCTAGAAAACCCTGTTATCAGCTGTGTGATACATACACCTGTCTATAGCGGCCACTCTAGACAACCCTGTTATCAGCTGTGTGATACATCCACCTGTCTATACAGACCACCCTGTCTATAGCGGTCACCTTAGGCAACCCTGTTATCAGCAGTGTGATACATACACCTGTCTATACAGACCACCCTGTCTATAGCGGCCACTCTAGACAACCCTGTTATCGGCTATGTGATACATACACCTGTCTATACAGACCACCCTGTCTATAGCGGCCACTCTAGACAACCCTGTTATCGGCTGTGTGATACATACACCTGTCTATACAGACCACCCTGTCCATAGCGGCCACTCTAGACAACCCTGTTATCGGCTGTGTGATACATACACCTGTCTATACAGACCACCCTGTCTATGGCGGGCACTCTAGACAACCCTGTTATCGGCTGTGTGATACATACACCTGTCTATACAGACCACCCTGTCTATAGCGGACACTTTAGGCAACCCTGTAATCAGCAGTGTGTTCCATCCACCTGTCTATACAGACCACCCTGTATATAGCGGCCATTCTAGAAAACCCTGTTATCAGCTGTGTGATACATACACCTGTCTATAGCGGCCACTCTAGACAACCCTGTTATCAGCTGTGTGATACATCCACCTGTCTATACAGACCACCCTGTCTATAGCGGTCACCTTAGGCAACCCTGTTATCAGCAGTGTGATACATACACCTGTCTATACAGACCACCCTGTCTATAGCGGCCACTCTAGACAACCCTGTTATCGGCTATGTGATACATACACCTGTCTATACAGACCACCCTGTCTATAGCGGCCACTCTAGACAACCCTGTTATCGGCTGTGTGATACATACACCTGTCTATACAGACCACCCTGTCCATAGCGGCCACTCTAGACAACCCTGTTATCGGCTGTGTGATACATACACCTGTCTATACAGACCACCCTGTCTATGGCGGGCACTCTAGACAACCCTGTTATCGGCTGTGTGATACATACACCTGTCTATACAGACCACCCTGTCTATAGCGACCACCCAAGACAACGTTTTTAAAATATATTCGCACTCGGGTAAAACCCGGGCGTTGCCCGGGCCATTCGTCTAGTTTTATATATAAATAGGAAATTCTATTAGATTATCAAGCTAAATCTAAATTAAATATATAAGATAAAAGTTGATATTTTTTTGTGTTTAAGTTAGATGATTAAATAGTTGTTTATATGTATTATATTTATATCTTATTTAGGAGAGAAAAATGTAATAAAAGTAATTATATGTTAGAATAATATGTTTTTATTTTAAATAGAAAAAATATTTTTGAAAAATAAAAAGAAAATTTAACAAGAAAAGAAGATTTAACAACGTAACGTCTTTTAGCAACGGCTTTTACCCTTCATATAGACATACTCTAAAAATAAATAGGAATAAAGGAAAATATTTATAATGATTATATATTTATTTTTTAGTAAAAGAGAGGAAAGAGATAAAGAAAGAACCATACACTTTTATTTCAAACAGGTAGAGAATTGAAAGGGTGTTAGTATTTTCTAGTTAATTAATAGTTTTTGTAATTTTTTTATATAATTTTTGATTTTTTTTAAAGAGTAAGAATAATATGATATAATGTTTTTGCCTAGTTAAGGATAGATAAACATATTTTAAATCTTTGCCAATTAGAAAATATTTTTGGAACCCTAATGGTAGAGAGAGAGAGAGACCAGGACATTACACAAAAGGAGATTGGAATGTCCTGGTCTACCATTAGGGTTCCAAAAAAAAATTTCTAATTGGCAAAGATTTAAAATATATTTATCTATCCTTAACTAGGCAAAAACATTATATCATATTATTCTTACTCTTAAAAAAAAAATCAAAAATTATATAGGAAAATAGCCGATGCTAAAAGACCTTACGTTGTTAAATCTTCTTTTCTTGTTAAATTTTCTTTTTATTTATCAAAACCTTTTTTCTATTTAAAATAAAAACATATTATTCTAACATATAATTACTTTTATTACATTTTTCTCTCCTAAATAAGATATAAATATAATACATATAAACAACTATTTAATCATCTAACTTAACGCACAAAAAATATTATCAACTTTTATCTTATACTAGCCGAATGACCCGGGCAACGCCCTGGTTTTACCCGATTAAATGTTTTTATTTAAATACTATTCGTTACAATTATAAATTGGCGGCGTGGATGTCACTCTTGTGAAACGTACCGCTCCAAACTTTGTGTCTGAGAAGCGATATTTTTATAGAAAGATGATCTGGCTTTTGTTTTCTGCTCGAATGAATGTTTTTCTGTTAGAATTTTGTTCCTGCGTACAAAATAATGAGCTGGTTTCACCCGTGGTCTCTGCTTTTTGGAATTTCTCCCGATATAATTTTGTATCTGATAATCTTACATGATACAGCAATATCGTCATCATCATTTTCTGACTAATAATATATAGTTTTAATAATTGATTTATATATATATTTTTTAAAATAGCCTATCGTCTTCCCCGTATTTTTTTACCTATGTATGGAAATTTTGGTTTGAATTAGTGAACTACTGCGAATTTGTATACCGGACATACAAACAAACATACAAACATTTATTTTTATATATATAGAAGATATAATATAAATGAGTTTTAAAAATTGTAAAAAAAAAAAATGCATCGGCCGGGAATCGAACCCTGGCCGCCCGCCTGGCAGGCGAGCATTCTACCACTGAACCACCGATGCTTTAAAAAAATGGCCATATTTAGGTATTCATTCCATTCCGGATTAGTCCGCGTAAAAAAAAAGTTCTTCAAATGAAAAAAAGAAATAGCCAAAAATACTAATCAAAATGCAGCCGAAAATTTTCCTCAGGTTTATAAAAAGCGACATGCAAAATTTGGTACCAATTGGTTCAGTAGTTTTTGAGTTTATCGCGAAACAGACAGACAGACAGAAATTGACTTTTATATATATAGAGATATATATCATATTTGAAATGAAAGCCTCAACATGTTCAATACATTCTCTGTATATAATGAGACAGAGTTAAAAACATTTAAAAAATATATAAATGAAAGCCAAATTTAATCTTTCTAAAGAGGTATTTATAGAGGCAGAAGATCAATTTGTGTTTTATCGCCTAAATATTGATCATCTGGTTGGAAAAGCCACCAATAATCAATGATCGATTATATTTACATATTGTAATTTTATGTTAATTCTCTACAGTGTAATTATATTTATGGGCGCTATATATACAAGGGAAATATATATAATATAACACACGTTGAGGAGAGAACGGATGAAAATTGATTTCTGTTATCATAATTTGTTTACATTGAATTTTAAATGAAGAGACGGATTTGAATATTGGTTCAATCAAATGTTTGAAGATTAAATCTTAATCTATATAATGATCCTATATTAAAATATTATAAAAATATTGGTTTTTCTTGATTTATAATGAAACTGGATTGGCTGAATATCATGTAATAAGTTAAATCAACTTTTAGTTGATTTTTATTCCATTAGATGGCGCTCTCTGCTATCTGAAATATTCATATGAGTGGTCAGGATTGTACCTTTTATATATTTAATATCTGATATTTTTATAATTATCACATATATAAGGATTTTAAAATTATATTGTCACGAAATATGTTTATAAAAAAAATGTAAATCTCTATTAGTAAATATGTAAATAATTTTATGTTTAATGTTATATAAGGAAGGTTCTGTCTGAGGAAAGACGAAAACTAAATGATAAAACGGGGCAACTTTGTCCTTCATTTCCGGCACTAATTAATGAAATATCAAAGAATATAGCGGTGGCGATATTTGGATTCCACAGGATTATATCCCGGAAAAAGGCCACACAGTGTTCTCCCATCCCTTGTGAACTGGCGAATCCTGTATAAGGCGAGAGGCCCTAAATAAAGGCTTTGTTGTTGTTGTATATAAGGAAGGTATGTAAATTCGGTAACTGATTTTCACCAGCATATCCACCAATTGTTACAGTTTCAAATTATAATTTTATTAATCAATTGATACACTTTGTGAGTGATGTTTTCCTCACAACAAAACTAGGAAATAAAATCAGTAACAAAATTTACATACCTTCCTTATATAACATAAAATTATTTACATATTTACTAATAGAGATTTTTGCTTTACATTTTCTAAAAAAATAATACTTCAAAATTTATTATATTAGAATGTTCCTGTCTATTGCAGTGTTCCACGGAAACTACAATACACACTTCCATCTATCCCATATATACACTTGTATATATGTATATATATATTAGTTGATATTTATTCCGATAGATGGCGCAAGCCATCAGCAACTTTCAGTTGCACGATAAGGAGATGCCTTTTTCTTAATTTATGCACCTTATCCCAGTACAATATTACATTTGTACTATTTTTTCATATATATATATATATATCTTCTTCTGTTGAGGTTGGCATTTTTCTGTTATAATTGAAAGATATGGTTTTCTCGATGTTCGTAGTTGTTGTGTTTCGAAGTTAGTTTAGACTTAGTAAAAATGTTATTCAGTGATGTCAGGTTTAGATGTGAATAAAAGATATGACTTTCGACGTGGACACGCTTTGAGGTGGGATGTGTCACAGGCGTGAAGGCGTCTTTGGCCTGAAAAGTGAAAGGGTTTTGTGGTGTGGCGCTGTGACACGAAGTGAAAAATATTTTGACCTTTTTCTTTAGCTCAACTCTTAATCTATTACAGAGTTTTATTCATTTATCCTCAGTTTGTACAAAGTACATTACATATGATGAGGTAATGACACATGTCAATCATGCGTATAATCATTTACAGATGTGTTTCTATTAT